>JAEOAD010000054.1:11312500-11912500 GCA_036365145.1 Orientallactaga sibirica | reverse complement strand
TAGGGGCTGGAGGGATGGCTTAGCTGGAAAAGCCAAAGGACCCAAGTTCGATTCCCCAAGACCCACGTTAACCAGATGCATAAGGGGGTGCATACGTCTGGAGTTCGTTTGCAGTGGCTAGAGGCCCTGGCATGCCCATTCTCTCTCTCTCTCCCCCCATCTCTGTCAAATAAATAAATAAAAATAAAATATTTGACAAAACAAACAAAAAAATGAACATGTATCAAGACACACAGCCAGGCCACCACAGGTTCATTGCTTCCTGTAGCAGAAAAAGAGCTCAAACTGACCTCAAACTGACCTCAGAGAAGAATCCTCTTTTTTTTTGATCAGTTACCATGGCAGCAGGAACCCTCTCTCCCCAGGGCACCTGCCCACCGGGCGTCCTAACTGCCAGCTGGTAGGGACAGTGGACCAGCCGCCACCATTCCAGTCGCAGTGTTTGTTTCATCAACAAAAGTGCCAGCCATGCCAGTTGGCTTCGTGATACGGATACCTGCCCGCAATGCACTGGCCCAGAGATTGGGGACTTTCACAAAGGCCAGCCAACAGCTGGCGGGCAGGAACCACTGGGTCATTGTCATCTGAGGTGGAACTGGAGCGTGGGTACAAGAGACAAAGGCCCTGTCTGAAACCACAGCATCCCGCCTCCCTCCCAGGGTTTTCTTTGCAACTCCAGGGCCTCGGCTCTGGGGAGGGCCATGTAGCTTAAGGTCTGTGATTTTCTCGTTTTCCCCTTAGTATTGCCTGGCCTTATGCACAAAGGTGTTAAAAGCTTTCGCTGCCCCGTGTCTCCTTTTACTGCAAATCAGAACATTCCACTTAAGTCACCCCAGGCCACTGGGTTCAGAGGTGGAGTTTGGTAACCAGATGCCAGCCGTGCCGTGTCAGACTTCCTTCCCCTGGCTCCGCACCAAGGCCTCCAAGGATTTCTTGTCACATGAGGTTAGTGGAGTCTCACATCCTCTAAAGTAAAGCTCTGTCGAAACTCTCTGGTCTTACAAGGCGTGAGCCCAAAACAACCACCACACTCAGCTGCCTTGCCATTTCCAGAACGGTCAGGAGACGTGGGTTCCACTTTCAGCTAAGGCTGCATGACCTTGAGCAAGGACTGGTCCTCCATTTCTTCATCAGACAAACATAGAAGCCAAACTTGCTTTGATTATTCTCTCTCCCTCTCCTCTCTGTCTCTCTCTCTTTCTCTGAAAAATAACTTGGCTTTCCCAGCTGCTAAAAGCAGCTTCTAACCCAAGAAGACTCTGCAAAGGCTAATGGAGTTAAATAAAATAAATAAATTTTAATTTTAAAATGGGCTGGAGAGATGGCTTAGAGGTTAAGGCACTTGCCTACAGAGCTCAAAGACCCAGGTTCAATTCTCCAGATCCCAGGTAAGCCAGATGCACATGGTGATGCACGCATCTGAAGATCATTTGCAGTGGCTAGATGTTGGGGTCCCACCTAAGGCCAGCCCAGGAGGGACTGTAGGGTCTCTGCCGAGTTGGGGGTGAGAAGCACGGAATCATGACACAGACTCCGGGAGTTGGGTGAAAGCAGGCAGAGGGCGAGCTGCAACAAACTGGTTTATTCAAAACAGTGTAGGGGGTTTTAAGGGGCTTGGCCACATTGTATGGGGTAGTCCCCTTTTTGGGACCAATGACAGCCTGTCTCTGGACAGATCATCTCATAGCAGGTTTCTAGCGAGCATGGGACTGTAGCTGTTGTCACACCAGGCCTGCCCAGGACACCGCGTCCACACAAGCCACTTCCTGGTTTCTTTTGCCACGCGGTCTGGCTAGGGCCAGACATGCATTGTGCCATACAGCTAGAGACCCTGGTGTGCTCGCGCTCTCTCTCTAATAAATAAGTTAAAATCAATTTTAATAAAAATAAACGGACAAATGGACATATACTGTAAAAGGAATGACTCTCAAAAGTCTTATGAAAAGTTAAAGAATCCTTATCTATGAGGGAGCTCATAGTGTATGATTTTACTAATAAATTTCTTAGATAGGAGAAACTGTATGATTTTACTAATACAATTCTAAAACAGGAAAAACCAATCTACAGTAAAATACACATACAGTAGGCTAGAAATTCAGAGAATTACCACTAGAAGTGTGGCGCAGGCAAGGATTACCTGGGAAAGGGCTAGCAAGAAGGAACTTTGTCCGTTGAAATTAGATATCCCATGGGGATAGGTTTGTGTCATGCAACTCAGAGTCTTCGTCAAACTCACAAGCTGCTCTTAAGAGGGACTGATTGGGCTGGAGAGATGGCTTAGGGGTTAAGCACTTGCCTGTGAAGCCTAAGGACCCCGGTTCGAGGCTCGATTCCCCAGTACCCACATAAGCCAGATGGACAAGAGGGCACATGCATCTGGAGTTCATTTGCAATGGCTGGAGGCCCTGGAGTGCCCATTCTCTCCCTCCCCCTTTCTCTCTCTGAAATAAATAAATAAAATATATTAAAAAAAAAAAAAAAAGAGGGACTGATCACTGCAATAACGTACCAGGATCAAAATGTTAACTACACATTCCAGTGGACCATCGAGCGCTTGGTGTATATTTCCTTCACCTTTTCTGTACATTTAGAAACCTTCACAAGATGTTAGGGGGAAAACACAAACTCTATCAGTTAGAAAGTTCCCGACCCACGGGGGCCCTCCTATTCTCCACTCCGCTCTCTTTCTTGACATACGGCCTTTGCCCGCTTAGTGACTCAGTGGGAGTGGGAATATTTATCGACCTGGGCAGACTAATTATGACTAACAGTTTATTACTTCCGGCCTTCGAGGGAAGAGGTCAAGTGTGGTGCGTCTGGAACCCATGCTGGGGCCTCACCTTCCTTGGGACGGGTGTCAGAAAAAGAGTGCCCAGGGGCTGGTCACCACCCTGCAGACAGAGTTGGGACTTCCTCCTGTTCTTTAATTACCAACATCTTTAATGGTCTTCCACATCCCAATTAAGACATTTTTAATCTAATCCTAAATGTAATGGGAGTGTATATTTTTAGAACCAGTATAGGGTTTAGCAACTCAATTACCCGGGACGGGTTACAAGCATACGTTTTCCCAGATTCACTGCCTTATTAACCTACATAAATATGAACATCATTGCAGATGTGTCTCAGAGTATGGGTTTTTCATGACAACTTCCCTTCAACACCCCAAACACAGTCTTCTTTGTTCTCTTCCAACTTGCTTTCTTCTCTCTAAAACCTTTAGGCCAGACACACATAAAAAGGCAAATATGGGGCCTGGAGAGATGGCTTAGCGGCTAAGGCATTTGCCTGCAAAGCCAAAAGAGCCCGGTTCAACTCTCCAGGACCCACGTAAGCCAGATGCACAAGGGGACGCACACGTCTGAAGTTCATTTGCAGTGGCTGGAGGCCCTGGCATGCCTATTCGCTCTCTCTCTCTCTTTCTCTGCCTCTTTCTCTCTCTTAAATAAATAAATAAATAAAATATTTTTAAAATGTAAAAAAAAAAAAAAAAAAAGGCAAATAAGCCTGAGACTACATCGTGAATTCCAGGTCAGCCTGGGCCACAGTGAGACCTGACCTTGAAAAACAAAAAAAAAAAAAGAAAAAGGCAAATATGGAGTGAGGGTCTACACTGAGAACAGCAGAGACGTAATTTACTGAGTTCCTTTGGGAAGGAAAAACCAAATGAAAGCAGCGTCGCTAAGACGTGTGTCCTAGGTGTGGTATCCGCCTCCGCTGATCTGGTTGACAAGTCAATAGAATCTCATGCAGAGGTACATCTGTCTACTAAGCACCCACTCTTCTCAAGGCCTTCAGCCACAAAGGAACATCAGAGTCCTCACCTCTGCGGCTCAGCCGTTGAAGGCGCTTGCTTCCAGTGTAAAATCTAATGTGTGCAAGAGACAGATATAACCTTATACAAAGTGGAACAGTGAAATATTCAGACACACCAGTGGAAGAGGATCTAAGCTCCATTTAAAAAAAAGGAACCGAGGGCTGGAGAGATGGCTTAGCAGCTAAGGCGCCTGCCTGCTAAGCCTAAGAACGCTGGTTCCAATGTCCAGAGGTTCCAATCTCCAGGTCCCACGTTTAGCCAGATGCAAAGTGACGCAAGGGCACAACGCTACACTTGCCCACAAGGGGGCGCATGCATCTGGATTTTGTTCACAGCAGCTGAGAGACTGCTGGCGCGCCCATTTCTGTCTCCCTCTCCCTCTCTGTCTATCTCTCTCTGTCTCTCTCTCCAAAAATAAATAAAAAATAATTAAAATTTTTTTAAAAAAAAGGAACCGGCAGGGTTGGGGAGGTAGCTTAGCAGTTAAGGCCCTTGCTTGGGAAGCCTACCGACTCAGATTCAATTCCCCAGGACCCACATAAGCCAGATGCACAAGGGGTGGCACATGTGTCTGGAGTTGGTTTGCAGTGGCTGGAGGCCCTGGTATGCTATTCTTTCTCTCTCTGCTTCTTTCTGTCTCTCACAAATAAATTTTAAAAATTTTTATTTTTATTTTTTAAATTTTTCTTATTTATTTTTTATTTATTTGAGAGAGAGAGAATGAATGAGCACACCAGGGCCTCCAGCCACTGCAAACAAACTCCAGATGCATGCACCCCTTTGTGTATCTGGCTTACATGCCTCCTGGGAATTGAACCAGCGTCCTTTGGCTTTGCAGGCAAGTGCCTTAACTGCTAAGCCATCTCTCCAGCCCTAAAAAAATTTTTTTAAATAGAAAAAGAAGGAATCAACAATGGAGTGAGAGGATTATAGGAGGTTAGAAAAGGACAGACCCTCTCTACCTGGAGGGGAACAAAAACCTCACACATAAAAGAAAACAAATTGAGGGGCTGGAGAGATGGCTTAGCAGTTAAGGCATTTGCCTGGGAAGCCTAAGGACCCAGGTTCAATTCTCCAGGACCCACATAAGCCAGATGCACAAGGTGGCATATGCATCTGGAGTTTGTTTGCAGTGACTGGAGGCCCTGGCATGTCCATTCTTTATGTGTCTCTCTTTCTCGCTCTCTCTCTTTCCCTCCTTCCCTCTTTTCCTCTTTCCCACTCTCTCTCTCTCCCTCCCTCTCTCTCAAATAAACGAATAAAATATAGTTTAATTTACAAAAAAAAAGAAGAAGAAAAGATCTTGAGAGATACAAGAAAAGGGAGGACTCCCTAGCCTGGTGAAGTACAACTAAAGGAATGCTTTTTTTCATGACCCTTAAACACCTCAGAGAAGCATCATTCTGTGTATCAAAGCCCTCTGCGACTCTTATAGTTCACTGAAGGAATTGGTTTCAAAATTATCCACCCGTCATGTAGGGAGAAAGTCTGAAACAAAATCAGATTCTTTGAAAAATCAACCTCAGTTTGTGCTAGTGTCTCAAAGCGAGCACAAAGTGTATCAGTAACACCATTTCCTTAAATGGGGACACTGAGACTGTGTAACCTCTTGGAGGGACATCTCCGGGACTGATATTCTGGGGGGGGGGACACAAGAGAGAACAAGAAACCTAAGCATGAGGACCATTGCTCTGGCAGTCAAGTCACAGCAGGGACACAAAGGCCCCAGAGTGCTCCCCGGTCATGCTCAGTCTCCATGTTAATGCTTGCTTGCAACCATCCAAATCCTGGCTTTCCACGAGCCACGGGATTTTCACACAAAGGAAAAACATAAAGCTGTTCTCAGCGACCTGCAAGATTTCCCTCCTCGTATCTTTCACAATTCTGATCATAGGAACAGGTGACATCTACACTGGCTGCATCATCATATCGGGCCTGTGGAGATGGAACCAACGCTGTCTGAGGTACCTCCTCTGCCATGTGACCTCATGGCATGGAGTTAGCAGCAAAATCTCTAGGTCTGAATCCTAATGTCATGTCACTTCGGGTCAGTCTGAAGATCTTTCTGAACCTGTTTCCTCAGACATATCCCTACAGAGGCAGAACAATGAGTGGAAAAAGACCTGGCAGAGAGGGCCGGCTCATGGCAAATGCCCCATGTAGGTCTGTCAGAATGAATTTAGATTCTGCTTTGTGAAACAAGAACCATGTTACATTCATCAAAAATCAGATTTGATTCACTCTCTGTCTGCCTCTCTCTCTCTCTCTCTCTCTCTCTCTCTCTGTCTCTCTCTTTCTGTCTACCTCTCGCAAATAAAGAAGTAAAACTATTTTTAAAATTAAAAAAAATCAGCAGGGCATGGTGGTGCACGCCTTTAATTTCAGCACTAGGGAGACAGAGGTGGGAGGATTGCCATGAGTTCAAGGCCACCCTGAGACTACATGGTAACTTTTAGGTCAGCCTGGACTGGAGCAAGACCCTACCTTGGAAAAAAAAAAAAAAATCAGGCTTGAACCATAGCTAATTAGCTATGCCATTGGCTTTTTTCCATTTCAATAATTCTTCTCAGAGTTTCCATTTGTATTTTTTTAAAGTCTATTAGAAAGGAGGACAGATTTGATAAGCATCTTTCTTTCAAGAAACCTGCTCTTACTCCAAGCCACTGCCCATACAATTTGTTAAAAATTAACATTTAGTCACGTATGAAAGCTTTTTATCAGGAAATCTCTAACAGTACTGAAAAGAGGCAGGGATGTCTCCATTTCCTCGTTTCTCTGCATCTGTGAAACCTGAGGCACAAAGTTAAGAGACAGGGATGACCAGCTATCCAAATAGCTTCAGGCCAGAATATTCACCACAGATCATAAGAATCACAGGAATGGAAAATCAAGGATGGAGCCATTCAGCTTAAAAATGCTGTAGGGCTGGAGAGATGGCTTAAGCGGTTGAGGCTAAAATCTAACCCTAATGTATGCAAGAGACCAAATGGAACCTCATACGAAGTAGAGCAGTGAAACATTTAGACAACTGTCAGACACCAGTGGAAGAGGGTCTAAGCTCCATAAAAAAAGGAGCTGACAGGGCTGGAGAGATGGCTTAGCAGTTAAGGCACCTATCTGTAAACTTTAAGTTCCCAGGTTTGATTCCCCAGCACCCACATAAGCGAGATGCACATGGTGGTGCAGCATCTGGATTTGTTTGCAATGGCTGGAGGCCCTGGCATGCCCATTCTCTCTCTCTCTCCCCCTCCCTCTGTCTCTCTAATAAATAAATAAAAATAAAATCTTTTTTAAAAAAGAAAGAAAAAGCAACATTAGCCTCCTGTGTCTCCTGCTATCATTTCTATAGCTTCCGGTTAAAACAAAAGCATTGCCAGTAGGAGAAGAACTGCTGTCTACTGGGTCTGTCCTGACCTGAGGACGTGTTTTGGAAAATCTCATGTGTTAATACTCATGGGTTGGTCATGGTTTCCCTAAACACTGTATGGAGAAGGGCTCTGAGGCTGTCTCTTCCCTTAAATGAAAATGATTGTGCTTTACATTCATTTATTGATTTATTTTTTGAGAGATAGGGAGAGAGAAAGAGGCAGATAGAGAGAGAATGGGTGCACCAGGCCCTCTAGCCATCACAAACTAACTCCAGATGCATGCATCACCTTGTGCATCTGGATTATCTGAGTACTGAGGAATCGAACCTTGGTCCTTAGGCTTTGCAAGCAAGCATCTTAACCGCTAAGCCATCTCTCCTGCCCTGATTGTGCTTTTTGATGCTTACCATGGGCACAGAATGAAAAATTAACAGGCATTGTTGTTGTTTGTTTGTTTGTTTGTTTTTTTTTTTTTGGTTTTTCAAGGTTAGGACTCACTCTAGCCCAGGCTGACCTGGAATTCACTATGGAGTCTCAGGGTGGCCTCGAACTCACAGTGATCCTCCTACCTCTGCCTACTGAGTGCTGGGATTAAAGGCGTGCGCCACCACACCCAGCTTTGTTTGTTTAATTGCATTGTATATTCATTGTCCAGTATATTGTATTATCTGAGGAAATTTTTACATAAAGGAATATTATACATTGTGCATATTCCCCCTCTAGCCCTTCCCTTCTCTTTTTTATCCCCTCCCTCAGTCCCCTTTGTTGCCTAGTTAGTTTCACTTCTGTTTTCATGTCATATATACATACATTATTTTATGTAGGAGTCACAAGTGAGTGGAAACATGATATTTGTCTTTTTGAGACTGGCTTAATTTGCTTAATATCTTCACTTGCACCTATTTTCCTGTGATCAACATATCTTCATTCTTTTCAGCCAAAAAAAGTTTCATTGTAGGCAGGCGTGGTGGTGCATGCCTTTAATCCAAGCACTGGGGAGGGAGAGGAAGGAGGACCACTGTGAGTTCTAGGCCAGCCTGGACTAGAATAAGACCCTCAGAAAAAAAAAGTATTTTTAAAATAATACTATTTTAAAAAATTATTTATTTGTTTATTTATTAGAGACAGAGAGAGGGAAAGAAAAGGGAGAGTGAGAATAGGAGTGACAGGGCCTCTAGCCACTGCAAATGAACTCCAGATGTGTATGCCCCCTTGCGCATCTGGCTTACATGGGGCCTGGAAAATCGAACCGGGGTCCTTAGGCTTCGCAGGCAAATGCCTCAATCACTAAGCCATCTCTCCAGCCCTAAAATAATACCATTTTTAACTCATTCCTCTGCTGTTGGACACCTAGGTTGGTTCCATAACTTAGCTATTGTGAACACAGTGTTGCAATAAGCATTGATGTGTCAATATCTGATATGTTGCCTTGGAGTCATTTGGGTAAATGCCCAGGAGTGGTAAGCTGGGTCACATATACTGGATCGATATTCAGTTTTTTGAGAAACAGACATTTGTGGTCACTGTGCTAGGACTTGATTGAAGATCTTACAGCACCACAGAAGTGATCGAAGGACCACTATCTTACAAATGCAGAAACCCAGTTTACTAACGTCCCCGCAGTGACACAGCTCGACGTGGCAAAGGGGAGAAAGCCCACAGCACCTGGCCTTGGCCCCACGCTGCAGTTTTCTTTCTTCCAGGTAAACAGAGCAGTCTGTGGACTTTTGGATCCCTCAAGGTACACCTTTTCTTTTTTTTTTAATTTTTATTTTTATTTATCTATTTGAGAGCAACAGACAGACAGAGAGAAAGAGGCAGATAGAGAAAGAGAGAATGGGCACACCAGGGCCTTCAGCCACTGCAAATGAACTCTAGATGCATGCACCACCTTGTGCATCTGGCTTACATGGGTACTGGGGAACTGGGCCTCGAATCAGGGTCCTTAGGCTTCACAGGCAAGCGCTTAACCACTAAGCCATCTCTCCAGCCCCCAAGGTACACCTTTTCTGTGACACAGAAAGCTTGTAGTCAGCAATGTAAACTTCAAAATATCCTGCCTCAAAGAAAATGCATTTGCACAGCTTGACTCATGAACCGACTTAGAGATACGTTTGCAAGTTCAAATGTGGGGTCGTTTGAATAGACGGCCCCCAATATATTCAGTGTTTTATTAGTTTGTTGTTTGCATCTGCAGCCACCTGACTGGAGCAGTGTCACTGGGAGGATCTTAAGGTGTGGTGGTGGGTTTGAGATTTCAATCTAAAGATACGTGCAGTGTGCCTAGCTGGAGTTCCTGAGGTGTGCTGTGCTGTGTGGCTTTTGGCTTTTTGGCTTTTGGCTCTCTCACCCTCTCTCTCTTGCCTGGTCCTTTAAGAGGGGGCCAACATCTTCTGCCATTATGGAACTTCCCCTGGATCTATAAGCTTCAGTAAATCCCTTCCTCCATAGCTGTGCCTGGTCTGGAAGTTCATCACAGCGAACCTGATGATGTCTGCTACAAAGTGCTAGTGGGAAAGACGCAGAGTACGAGGTAGGAGAAGTCCAATGACACCAGTTTCTTCTTCCAAGGGCAGTGGAAGATGACACAAGCCGTTAAAATACGCCTCTTATTTCTGTCTTCATTATTCCCATAGCAACCTAGTACTCGCCCTCTCCAAAAAAACAACTCAGTAGGCACCAAGAAATTCTTAGCTTCTCTTTTAGCACCAAGCCCTTCCCACAGTCATTTGTATTAACAATTGCGAAAGATTTATTCCCTTTTGATTCAAATAATACCCACATTCCCAAGAATATCTGGACTGGAGCGTGGCCAACTTGCCCACAGGGTCTGTAGCCGTCTCCCTGGTCCTGGGTAGCTCACTGGGTGCCTATGAATGGCTCATTGTTGAAGAGAAACCCACTCCAGAGAACAGAGGCTTCACAGACAAGGAATCAGTGCTATGATCTGGGGACCAGTCTGGAGTTTGAGGGGTGAAACCAATCTGGAGTTTGCCTGTCTACCCAGAGTTCTCTAAACATACTCCCAGGTCAGATTCCATCAGCAACTAACTTCCGGACATTTTGAACCCAGATCCTTCCATGTGACTAATCCCCAAACATTTGTGAAGCACCAGCTGTCTACAGGATTAAACACTGGCGTTAGAGAAAAGTCTAAGATCATCTTCAAATAGTGGCCAAAAAGAAAAAAAAAAAAAAATCCAAGAAAGGAGTAATCTCTAGATTCTTCCATGATGGGGACTGGGGAGTGCAAACCTTGCTCTGACTTTTGCTAATGACTTTCTGCAAATATCATGTTTATTCCACTCAAGCTAATAAGCGCTTCAGAGAAGGTTCCAGGACCACGCCCACCTCCAAAGCCACTGAAATCAAACATATCTTTTTTAATCTTAAAAATATTTTTATTTACTTGCAAAGCAGAGAGAACGAAAAGAAAGAGAGAGAGGAGAGGAGAGAAGGGACTAAGTGCCAGGGCCTCCAGCCACTGCAAAGGAATCCAGAGGCGTGTGCCACTTTGTGCATCTGGCCTTACGTGGGTACTAGGGAATTAAACCCAAGTCATTAGGCTTTGCAGGCAAGGGCTTTACCCACTGAACCATCACTCCAGCCCAACAGTCTGTATTTTTTATAGTCATTTTGGGGTGATTTAACCCTTTACCAAACTGAATTGCAGAGTGAAACAACCGCTCTCTGATATACACTACATCTCAACCACACTTATTATTTCAAAGACTTATTGGTAACTCCCACAGTTAATGTTTAATGAGTGTAATTTTGTAGCTACAAGCTTACTTTAAAAAAAATTTGTGGGCTGGAGAGATGGCTTAGCAGCTAAGGCGCCTGCCTGCTAAGCCTAAGAACGCTGGTTCCAATGTCCAGCGGTTCCAATCTCCAGGTCCCACGTTTAGCCAGATGCAAAGTGAGGCAAGGGCACAATGCCGCACTTGCCCACAAGGGGGCGCACGCATCTGGATTTTGTTCACAGCAGCTGAGAGACTGCTGGCGCGCCCATCTCTGTCTCCCTCTCCCTCTCTGTCTATCTCTCTCTGTCTCTCTCTCTCCAAAAATAAATAAAAAAATAATTTAAAAAAAATTTGTTTATTTATTAGCAACAGACAGACAGAGAGAGAAAGAGGCAGAGAGAGAAAGAGAGAGAATGGGCACACCAGGGCCTCTAGCCATTGCAAATGAACTCCAGGCACAAGCATCACCTTGTGCATCTGGCTTACATGGGTCCTGGGGAATTGAACCTTAAGGCTTCACAGGCAAGTGCTTAACCGCTAAGCCATCTCTCCAGCCCACTTTTTTTTCCCCCCAGAACACTGGTATTTTCAAAAAGTTCTGCCTTCTGGTGCTTCTTCAGCTCTTCTGGGATCCAGAAAGCTACCATATTTAATGCTGCATTTCCACGCCACATCATTTCTTTCAGCATGCAGAAGTGCGCCGAAACACTCCAGAGAAAAGCAATGGCGTGATGGTCTAGAAAGAACAGTGTGCGCTGGGCACACAGCTGAGTGACAAGAGTGCCTTCCCATCATGTCCAAGGCCCTGGGTTCAATCCCCAGCACCCCCGCCCCCCCCCCCGCACTGCCCGCAAGAAAACCAAAACAGCATTGTGACTCAGGGATGGGCACAATTAATCCATCTTCCGAACCAGCAGCCACGTGTGCTCAAGTGAGGATACAGCTGACTTTACACTTTGAGAATAAAATAAACCGACCTGACTTGCTAAGACTTGCCTCCATGCTCCAACTGCCCTACTTACCATCTTGAGGGGAAGACCAGAAAGCTACATGGAGTCTGGATTTCTACTCTATGGACACATCTTAGTGTTCATTGAGGCCATTAGTATATTTAAAAAAAAACACACTGATAAAGGGCTGTTTGTTGGGTAAAGTCATTTTTCCCTTGACATTTATTATCAGTAGAAGAGTTTTTCTGTTTTAATACCCACGTTCTGACATGTAATTACTGTAATAAAGTCTTCTTCTTCACTCCGGGGTGACTGCTGCCAGTATTATGAAATCATGGCAATGGCTGTAAAAATAAGGGAGGTCACAACCCTTCCACACACACACACACCCACTCTGCAGCTGATATTAAATAGCTTTGGTGGGAAAATGCAGACCTTTAAACTCTCTGCCAAACTCAATGCATTCTGCATTTAACTTCTCCTTTAAAACAGTTCGTGGTGCAAGAATTCAAAACTGTATATGGCCATGAGGGGGAAAAAAGAAGGAGCTTATACTTAATTAGCTACTAAGTCCAACTTGGACGAAGCACAATAACAACCAGTTCTTTGTGCTAAGTATCTCTAATGATATGCATTACATGCATTGGCCTGTCTCCTGCCCAGACTGTTCCAGCACTCATTGGCTTGGGTCCTCCACGTCTGGCAAAGGGCAGGACTGAGGGAAGACTCCATTTTGATGTGTTGTCACTTCGGTAGAGATAAGTCCCAAGAACATGAGTTCTCTCTGAACTTGAAACCACCACCAATGGTCTCCTGACCACAACATTATCAACATCCAAGTACATTACATGCTGGACAATGATGCACCTTAACACCGCAACAGTACTCGGTATGTCGATTCATCCTCACTGGTTTAAATCAGCCAGATTTTTTTTTAAGATTATAAAAATTGGTTTGTTGCTGGGCGTAGTGGTGTACACCTTTAATCCCACCACTCGGGAGGCAGAGGTAGGAGGATTGATGTGAGTTCCAGATCAACCTGAGACTACATAGTGAATTCCAGGTCAGCATGGGCTACAAGGAGACCTTATCTGAAAAAAAGAAATAAATAGGGCATGGCTTCCGGTTAAAACAAAAGCATTGCCAGTAGGAGAAGAACTGCTGTCTACTGGGTCTGTCCTGACCTGAGGACGTGTTTTGGAAAATCTCATGTGTTAATACTCATGGGTTGGTCATGGTTTCCCTAAACACTGTATGGAGAAGGGCTCTGAGGCTGTCTCTTCACTTAAATGAAAATGAGTATGCTTTATATTCATTTATTGATTTATTTATTTTTTGAGAGATAGGGAGAGAGAAAGAGGCAGATAGAGAGAGAATGGGTGCACCAGGCCCTCTAGCCATCACAAACGAACTCCAGATGCATGCATCACCTTGTGCATCTGGATTATCTGAGTACTGAGGAGTCGAACCTGGTTCCTTAGGCTTTGCAAGCAAGCATCTTAACCGCTAAGCCATCTCTCCTGCCCTGATTGTGCTTTTTGATGCTTACCATGGGCACAGAATGAAAAATTAACAGGCATTGTTGTTGTTTGTTTGTTTGTTTGTTTGTTTTTATTTTTGGTTTTTCAAGGTTAGGACTCACTCTAGCCCAGGCTGACCTGGAATTCACTATGGAGTCTCAGGGTGGCCTCGAACTCACAGTGATCCTCCTACCTCTGCCTCCCAAGTGCTGGGATTAAAGGCATGTGCCACCACACCCGGCTTTGTTTGTTTAATTGCATTGTATATTCATTGTCCAGTATATTGTATTATCTGAGGAAATTTTTACATAAAGGAATATTATACATTGTGCATATTCCCCTCTAGCCCTTCCCTTCTCTTTTTATCCCTCCCTCAGTCCCCTTTGTTGCCTAGTTAGTTTCACTTCTGTTTTCATGTCATATATACATACATTATTTTATGTAGAGTCACAAGTGAGTGGAAACATGATATTTGTCTTTTTGAGACTGGCTTAATTTGCTTAATATCTTCACTTGCAACTATTTTCCTGTGATCAACATATCTTCATTCTTTTTTCCAAAAAAAGTTTCATTGTAGGCGGGCGTGGTGGTGCATGCCTTTAATCCAAGCACTGGGGAGGGAGAGGAAGGAGGACCACTGTGAGTTCTAGGCCAGCCTGGACTAGAATAAGACCCTATCTCAGAAAAAAAAAAAAAAGTATTTTTAAAATAATACTATTTTAAAAAATTTATTTATTTATTTATCAGAGACAGAGAGAGGGAAAGAGAAGGGAGAGTGAGTGAGAATGGGAGTGACAGGGCCTCTAGCCACTGCAAATGAACTCCAGATGTGTATGCCCCCTTGCGCATCTGGCTTACATGGGGCCTGGAAAATCGAACTGGGGTCCTTAGGCTTCGCAGGCAAATGCCTCCATCACTAAGCCATCTCTCCAGCCCTAAAATAATACCATTTTTAACTCATTCCTCTGCTGTTGGACACCTAGGTTGGTTCCATAACTTAGCTATTGTGAACACAGTGTTGCAACAAGCATTGATGTGTCAATATCTGATATGTTGCCTTGGAGTCATTTGGGTAAATGCCCAGGAGTGGTAAGCTGGGTCACATATACTGGATCGATATTCAGTTTTTTGAGAAACAGACATTTGTGGTCACTGTGCTAGGACTTTATTGAAGATCTTACAGCACCACAGAAGTGATCGAAGGACCACTATCTTACAAATGCAGAAACCCAGTTTACTAACGTCCCAAGAGTGACACAGCTCGACGTGGCAAAGGGAGAAAGCCCACAGCACCTGGCCTTGGCCCCACGCTGCAGTTTTCTTTCTTCCAGGTAAACAGAGCAGTCTGTGGACTTTTGGATCCCTCAAGGTACACCTTTTCTTTTTTTTTTAATTTTTATTTTTATTTATCTATTTGAGAGCAACAGACAGACAGAGAAAAGAGGCAGATAGAGAAAGAGAGAATGGGCACACCAGGGCCTTCAGCCACTGCAAATGAACTCTAGATGCATGCACCACCTTGTGCATCTGGCTTACATGGGTACTGGGGAACTGGGCCTCGAATCAGGGTCCTTAGGCTTCACAGGCAAGCGCTTAACCACTAAGCCATCTCTCCAGCCCCCAAGGTACACCTTTTCTGTGACACAGAAAGCTTGTAGTCAGCAATGTAAACTTCAAAATATCCTGCCTCAAAGAAAATGCATTTGCACAGCTTGACTCATGAACCGACTTAGAGATACGTTTGCAAGTTCAAATGTGGGGTCGTTTGAATAGACGGCCCCCAATATATTCAGTGTTTTATTAGACTGAAATTTGCATCTGCAGCCACCTGACTGGAGCAGTGTCACTGGGAGGATCTTAAGGTGTGGTGGTGTGTTTGAGATTTCAATCTAAAGATACGTGCAGTGTGCCTAGCTGGAGTTCCTGAGGTGTGCTGTGCTATGTGGCTTTTGGCTTTTTGGCTTTTGGCTCTCTCACCCTCTCTCTCTTGCCTGGTCCTTTAAGAGGGGGCCAACATCTTCTGCCATTATGGAACTTCCCCTGGATCTATAAGCTTCAGTAAATCCCTTCCTCCATAACTGTGCGTGGTCTGGAAGTTCATCACAGCGAACCTGATGATGTCTGCTACAAAGTGCTAGTGGGAAAGACGAGAGTGCGAGGTAGGAGAAGTCCAATGACACCAGTTTCTTCTTCCAAGGGCAGTGGAAGATGACACAAGCCGTTAAAATACGCCTCTTATTTCTGTCTTCATTATTCCCATAGCAACCTAGTACTCGCCTCTCTCCAAAAAAACAACTCAGTAGGCACCAAGAAATTCTTAGCTTCTCTTTTTAGCACCAAGCCCTTCCCACAGTCATTTGTATTAACAATTGCGAAAGATTTATTCCTTTGATTCAAATAATACCCACATTCCCAAGAATATCTGGACTGGAGCGTGGCCAACTTGCCCACAGGGTCTGTAGCCGTCTCCCTGGTCCTGGGTAGCTCACTGGGTGCCTATGAATGGCTCATTGTTGAAGAGAAACCCACTCCAGAGAACAGAGGCTTCACAGACAAGGAATCAGTGCTATGATCTGGGGACCAGTCTGGAGTTTGAGGGGTGAAACCAATCTGGAGTTTGCCTGTCTACCCAGAGTTCTCTAAACATACTCCCAGGTCAGATTCCATCAGCAACTAACTTCCGGACATTTTGAACCCAGATCCTTCCATGTGACTAATCCCCAAACATTTGTGAAGCACCAGCTGTCTACAGGATTAAACACTGGCGTTAGAGAAAAGTCTAAGATCATCTTCAAATAGTGGCCAAAAAGAAAAAAAAAAAAAAAATCCAAGAAAGGAGTAATCTCTAGATTCTTCCATGATGGGGAGTGCAAACCTTGCTCTGACTTTTGCTAATGACTTTCTGCAAATATCATGTTTATTCCACTCAAGCTAATAAGCGCTTCAGAGAAGGTTCCAGGACCACGCCCACCTCCAAAGCCACTGAAATCAAACATATCTTTTTTAATCTTAAAAAATATTTTTATTTACTTGCAAAGCAGAGAGAACGAAAAGAAAGAGAGAGAGGAGAGGAGAGAAGGGACTAAGTGCCAGGGCCTCCAGCCACTGCAAAGGAATCCAGAGGCGTGTGCCACTTTGTGCATCTGGCCTTACGTGGGTACTAGGGAATTAAACCCAAGTCATTAGGCTTTGCAGGCAAGGGCTTTACCCACTGAACCATCACTCCAGCCCAACAGTCTGTATTTTTTATAGTCATTTTGGGGTGATTTAACCCTTTACCAAACTGAATTGCAGAGTGAAACAACCGCTCTCTGATATACACTACATCTCAACCACACTTATTATTTCAAAGACTTATTGGTAACTCCCACAGTTAATGTTTAATGAGTGTAATTTTGTAGCTACAAGCTTACTTTAAAAAAAATTTGTGGGCTGGAGAGATGGCTTAGCGGCTAAGGCGCCTGCCTGCTAAGCCTAAGAATGCTGGTTCCAATGTCCAGCGGTTCCAATCTCCAGGTCCCACGTTTAGCCAGATGCAAAGTGAGGCAAGGGCACAATGCGCACTTGCCCACAAGGGGGCGCACGCATCTGGATTTTGTTCACAGCAGCTGAGAGACTGCTGGCGCCGCCATCTCTGTCTCCCTCTCCTCTCTGTCTATCTCTCTCTGTCTCTCTCTCTCCAAAAATAAATTAAAAAATAATTTAAAAAAAATTTGTTTATTTATTAGCAACAGACAGACAGAGAGAGAAAGAGGCAGAGAGAGAAAGAGAGAGAGTGGGCACACCAGGGCCTCTAGCCATTGCAAATGAACTCCAGGCGCAAGCATCACCTTGTGCATCTGGCTTACATGGGTCCTGGGGAATTGAACCTTAAGGCTTCACAGGCAAGTGCTTAACCGCTAAGCCATCTCTCCGGCCCACTTTTTTTTTCCCCCCAGAACACTGGTATTTTCAAAAAGTTCTGCCTTCTGGTGCTTCTTCAGCTCTTCTGGGATCCAGAAAGCTACCATATTTAATGCTGCATTTCCACGCCACATCATTTCTTTCAGCATGCAGAAGTGCACCGAAACACTCCAGAGAAAGGCAATGGCGTGATGGTCTAGAAAGAACAGTGTGCGCTGGGCACACAGCTGAGTGACAAGAGTGCCTTCCCATCATGTCCAAGGCCCTGGGTTCAATCCCCAGCACCCCCGCCCCCCCCCGCACTGCCCGCAAGAAAACCAAAACAGCATTGTGACTCAGGGATGGGCACAATTAATCCATCTTCCGAACCAGCAGCCACGTGTGCTCAAGTGAGGATACAGCTGACTTTACACTTTGAGAATAAAATAAACCGACCTGACTTGCTAAGACTTGCCTCCATGCTCCAACTGCCCTACTTACCATCTTGAGGGGAAGACCAGAAAGCTACATGGAGTCTGGATTTCTACTCTATGGACACATCTTAGTGTTCATTGAGGCCATTAGTATATTTAAAAAAAAAAAAACACTGATAAAGGGCTGTTTGTTGGGTAAAGTCATTTTTCCCTTGACATTTATTATCAGTAGAAGAGTTTTTCTGTTTTAATACCCACGTTCTGACATGTAATTACTGTAATAAAGTCTTCTTCTTCACTCCGGGGTGACTGCTGCCAGTATTATGAAATCATGGCAATGGCTGTAAAAATAAGGGAGGTCACAACCCTTCCACACACACACACACCCACTCTGCAGCTGATATTAAATAGCTTTGGTGGGAAAATGCAGACCTTTAAACTCTCTGCCAAACTCAATGCATTCTGCATTTAACTTCTCCTTTAAAACAGTTCGTGGTGCAAGAATTCAAAAACTGTATATGGCCATGAGGGGGGAAAAAAAAGAAGGAGCTTATACTTAATTAGCTACTAAGTCCAACTTGGACGAAGCACAATAACAACCAGTTCTTTGTGCTAAGTATCTCTAATGATATGCATTACATGCATTGGCCTGTCTCCTGCCCAGACTGTTCCAGCACTCATTGGCTTGGGTCCTCCACGTCTGGCAAAGGGCAGGACTGAGGGAAGACTCCATTTTGATGTGTTGTCACTTCGGTAGAGATAAGTCCCAAGAACATGAGTTCTCTCTGAACTTGAAACCACCACCAGTGGTCTCCTGACCACAACATTATCAACATCCAAGCACATTACATGCTGGACAATGATGCACCTTAACACCGCAACAGTACTCGGTATGTTGATTCATCCTCACTGGTTTAAATCAGCCAGATTTTTTTTTAAGATTATAAAAATTGGTTTGTTGCTGGGCGTAGTGGTGTACACCTTTAATCCCACCACTCGGGAGGCAGAGGTAGGAGGATTGATGTGAGTTCCAGATCAACCTGAGACTACATAGTGAATTCCAGGTCAGCATGGGCTACAAGGAGACCTTATCTGAAAAAAAGAAATAAATAGGGCATGGAGAGATGGCTTAGTGGTTAAGGCGTTTGCCTGCAAAGCCAAAGGATCCCAGTTCGATTCCCCAGGACCCACGTAAGCCAGATATACAAGGGGGCGCATGCATCTAGAGTTCGTTTGCAGCAGCTGGAAGCCCTTGCATGCCCATTCTCTCCCCCCCTCTCTCTCTCTCTTCCTTTTCCCTCTATCAAATAAATAAAAATAAAATATTTTAAAATTAATTAACAAATAAATAAAAATCGGTTTGTTGTAAAAAGAAATTCAAGAATAGCCAGTTAAACTTTTACCCTCAGGCTACGCACTACAGCCAAGAAGCACGGCACATGTTTACATCAGGAATAAGTACACCACAGGAAAAACTCCATTGAGACTAGGATTCAGTTGCAGCAAGAGAAAGTGTTTCCAGGTCCCCCGCAGAACCTTATAAACTATGCTACGAACAAGGCACTGTCGGGTACCACTGCGCTGCTGGCAACAGTGAGGTACAACTGGGCACGTGAAAGCCCAGGGAAACAGAAGACTGCATGCTGTTTTGTGGGTCTACTTCACTGACTGAAATTTTAAGAGCAACTGCCTTTGATGAAGAGAAATAAGCTTGTAAACTTTTCTGCCAAGGCCCCTAACACTTCCCAACCCACTCCCGCCTTCCCACACTATCCCCCTATGCTAAAGCTAGCTTGCTAGTCTGTAAGGTGCAGTCTTTCACCCTGAGGCTTGCTGACAGGTTGTAGATACCCCTAAGTAGCCTTGATCATTTTGCATTTTAGGAAGAATTTCATTATTGTCCTAAAACTCACTGCATCTGCATAGTCCAGCCAGATATTTTAATCCAGTTGCTTGCAGCTATTCTCTTACCTAACTGTTGGATGTAATATTTTTTGCTCTCAACTATGATCCAAGTCAAGGTAATTCAGGATCACAAGAAAAAAAAAATAGGCCCACAAAGAACTATCTTATATATATTTTTTAATCCCTTTAGGTCTTATGTAATGAAAATAATCTTAAGGAAGATCTAAGAGAGTTTAAAAAGTAAAATCTTTGGGTTTCCAAATTAAAATCATTGTGAGTAGAGATGCTGTTTGAGAATCTGAAGGTCAGGGTCTCTCAGAATGGGAAATTACTAAAATCCATCAATTAACAATACAGCATAAAATACAGCAATGTAGACTATGACAGAAGAAGCTGTGCAAGGCCAGAAAGAAAACTCCATGTTGCACAGTACAGAGAAAACCCGGCCGTGCAAGTGCCACCCCTGCTTAAAATGGAGTGTCTCTATCGTCTTCTTTCCTGGCCTCGTGTGTCAAGAATTGTTTATGGCGGAAAAGAAACTCTGTAACAACTATGGAAAAGTTTGAGGTGTGACCAGAAGGCCTACTCCTAGCTCTAAAGGACTCTGTGCATATACGTCCCAGCACGCAGGGATATGAATGGGTACAGACAGACGGCCCTTTGGCATGTAATAGCTCCGACCCAATCTAAATGTCCATTCGCAGGACAAGGGACCAATGCATCATGTTGTTACAGATTCATACAATAAAAATCAGCTTGGATGAATCTTGCAAACGCAGTGTTGAATGAAAAGGGTAAGATATGGATAAAAATCGAGCAACAATCATCTGTGTTGTTTAGAAACACACACACAAGCAATAAAACCAGAGAGAAAAGCATGGGAATGAGTATCACAGAGTCTGAAGGCAAATGAAGTTATCATCTGCACCCAAGATAGAAAACAGGAGAAAGGGCTGGAGAGATGGCTTAGCGGTTAAGGCACATGTCAGTGAAGCCTAAGGACCCTGGTTCGATTCTCCAGGGCCCACTTAAGCCAGATACACATGGCAGCGCATACATGTGGAGTTCATTTGCAGTGGCTAGAGGCCCTGGTGCACCCATTCTCACTCTCTCTCTTTCTCTTTCTCTCCTTCTCTCTGTCTCTAATAAATAAATAAATAAATAATTTTTTTAAATCTTAAAAAGAAAGAAAACAGGAAAACAACTAGGGTTCTGAGAATGTTTTGTTTCTTGGCCTTTAATTGTTTTCAATGTGAATATTTTCCCTTTCATTTCATAATGACAAAAATAAAAATAAAAACAAGAGCCGGGTGTGGTGGCACACACCTTTAATCCCAGCACTCGGGAGGCAGAGGTAGGAGAATCACCGTGAGTTCGAGGTCACCCTGAGACTACATAGTGAATTCCAGGTCAGCCTGGGCTAGAGTGAGACCCTACCTCCAAAAAACAAAAATAAATAAACAAATAAATGAATACAAAAACAAAAAGCACTACTCCCAAAAAGGAAAGCTTATTAAAAAAAAAAAAAAAAAAAGCCCTGCTTCAATCCAACTTCTTCATGTTAATTACACGTACCTGTGAGGCCAGAGCCATCAGGAGGGTCACCCATTTGTCCCATTGCCCAGATGGCATTTGTGGTTCCTGGGAGTGGCTCTCCTTCCCTCAGAGTCTAGAGCCAGACAGAAGTTCTGGTAATAATGCCATTGCCAACAGTTCACTCTTCCTGTTTCCCAAGCATTGCTCCCCACACTTCTAGACTTTTCCTTTCTCTCCTCCTTTCAAGTCAGCAATTTTCTACATTGTAAAGTGCAGCTAAGGGGCAGACTTTCTTTTCTAGTGAGTCTTTTTTTTTAAAAAAATATTTATTTATTTGAGAGAGAGAGAAAGAAAGAAAGAGAGAGAACTGGCATGCCAGGGCCTCCTGCCACTGCAAATAAACTCCAGACATATCTATCACCTTGTGCATATGGCTTTATGTGGGTCCTGAGGAATCAAACTCAGGTCCTTAGGCTTTGCAGGCAAGCACCTTAACTGCTGAGCCATCTCTCCAGTCACTGGTGAGTCTTTATAGCTGGTCTAAGTTCTAGAGTCCTTTCATTGTCCCATCAGGCTCTGCTGGGCCTTGTGCACACTGAACCACTGCCCCCCTTCTGCAATAAAAGCCTCCTTCTGTAAACCCTCCCTAGCCTCTTCTGTCAACTCAGTGCTCTGCACTTGGGGTCCTCACTCAAGCACCCCAGACAGACTATATCTACAACCACATGTAGGCACACATCACTACCTAGGTCTCTGCTGATGCCACGTCTTCCAGATATCACCAAGCCCATGTAGACAAGTACCCCAAGACCTACCTGATGCCAAGATGCTGACTACAAATGTTCAGCTCGATGCTTCCATAGATGTGTTTATCCATCCTTCCAATGAGCTGTACAGACTGGCCCACTAGGTTACACTCTCACCTCCTACCACTGGGTTCAGCTTACACTGTCATTATAACCAAGTTTCTAAACTATTTTTTAATCCTCTTATTTTAAAAAAAATCACCCATTCTGGGCTGGAGAGATGGCTTAGCGGTTAAGGCATTTGCCTGAAAAGCCAAAGGACCCCGGTTCAAATCCTCAGGACCCACGTAAGCCAGATGCACAAGGGGCGCATGCATCTGGAGTTCGTTTGCAGTGGCCGGAGGCCCTGGCGCCCCCATTCTCTCCCTCTCTCTCTCTCTCTCTCTCAAATAAATAAATAAAATATATATTTTTAAAATCACCCATTTTCTATATCTCTATTCCTATCTTTCTCCCTCCCTCTCAAATAAATAAAAATAAAATATATTTAAAAGGGGCTTCCGGGCGTGGTGGCGCACGCCTTTAATCCCAGCACTCGGGAGGCAGAGGTAGGAGGATCGCCATGAGTTCGAGGCCACCCTGAGACTACATAGTTAATTCCAGGTCAGCCTGGGCCGGAGTGAGACTCTACCTCGAAAAACCAAAAAAAAAAAGGGGGGCTGGAGAGATGGTTTAGTGGTTAAGGCATGTGCCTGCAAAACCAAAGGAAGCCAGGTTCAATTTGCCAGGACCCACGTAAGCCACTTGCACAAAGTGGCACATACATCTGGAGTTCGTTTGCTGGATGGCCTGGGGTGCCCATTCTCTCTCCCTCTTAAATAAATAAATTAAAATTAAAATATATTTTTTAATCAGCTGCTGAGAAACTAGCTGGAAGGGTTTAGAAAGTAAAATTTTGTGTTGAGAAATATCACAAGTGCAAGACATTGCAAAAATATTTAGTGAATAAATACATGGAAATTGCAATTCTGTAGTAACGCTTGGAAAGGCAACAGACGGGAATGTGGATTGTAACAAAATTTTCACAGTGGTTACCAAAATATATTTACAAGATTTCTCCAAGACAGTGGCATTCTCTGATGTTGAAAAACGGAACGAAATTGAAGGAAAACAGAGCAACAATCCATAAAATCTAGAGTCGTGAAAGAGTAACAGCAAAAAAAAAAAATCCGGAAGTGCTAAAATTATTATTATTTTTTTTTTTGAGGTAGGGTCTCACTCCTGCCCAGGCTGACCTGGAATTAACTATGTAGTCTCAGGGTGGCCTCGAACTCATGGCGATCCTCCTACCTCTGCCTCCTGAGTGCTGGGATTAAAGGTGTGCGCCACCACGCCCGGCCTATTTGTTTGTTTTAAGCAGCTATCCAAGCAAGGTAACTACAGGAATTACCAATCCCAGCTCAGGTCCTGCCAGTCAGAACAATCGCATACATTAAAAGGAACCCACAGGAAACAAAAGAACCTGCACCACCCTTGCGTGTTCAGGGTAATGAAGGAGGCTGCGTCGTAATGTTCCAACCTTTTCCTGAAGCGTGATGGCCTGGTTGAAGAGATTCACGTATCAGAAATTTCAGACATGACAAGGTAAAGGTAAAAATAGAAGTGACATCTCCTAAGAAACGCTTAGCGTTCCAAAAATGGAATTACAGAATGAAGAAAAAAAGATTCAAAGTAGCTCACGACAGAGGGAAAGGACAGAAGAGAAGGGCATGTAAAAATGAAGCCAGCATGGGCTGGAGAGACGGCTTAGCGGTTAAGGCACTTGCCTGCAAAGCCAAAGGACCCAGGTTCGATTCCCCAAGACCCACGCAAGCCAGAAACACATGATGGTGTATGCATCTGGAGTTAATTTGCAGTGGCTAGAAGCCCTGGAACACCCACGCTCTCAGGTTGGAGAGATGGCTTAGCAGTTGGAGCACTTGCCTGCAAAGCCAAAGGACCCAGGTTCAATTCCCCAGGACCCACGTAAGCCAAATGCACAAGGTGACACATGTGTCATTTTAAAGAAAAAGAAAAGGAAAAAAAGAAGTAGACAGAAACTAAACATACCTCCAGGTCAGTGAGTATCTCATGGAAAACAGTCACTTTCAACACTAGAACACAGCCGGGCGTGGTGGCCCACACCTTTCATCCCAGCCCTCGGGAGACTGCCACAATGCTAAGTGTGCTACCCGGATGATGGGCTCCACCCCCACAACATATTCAGGAAGCTTTCGGTGGCATCACTTCACAGATGAGAAAACCAAAGGCTTCAGGTAGTTAATATTGCTATTGTCTGAATGTTGGTATGCTCTGCAAATTCCAACGTTTGACCCCAATACCAATGTGATAAATGAAGAGGTAGGGCCGGAGCTGGAGAGATGGCTTAGTGGTTAAACATTTGCCTGTGAAGTCTAAGGACCCTGGTTTGAGGCTTGATTCTCCAGGACCCACATAAGCCAGATGCACAAGGGGATGCATGCATGTGGAGTTTGTTTGCAGTGGCTGGAGGCCCTGGTGCACCCATTCTCTCTCTCTCTCTCTCTCTCTCTCAAATAAATAAATAAATAATAAAATATCTTTTAAAAAGTGGTAGGGTCTTTGCAGAAGTGATTCATTTATGCATCTTGGAGATGGGGGCCTGAATCAGGAAGGGCTGGTCAAGGGACAGTACAACAAATGTCTTATAGAAATTTCACTCATGTCTTGTGGGAGCTTCAGCAATATAATCCCCAGGGAAGTCAGGTTTTTAAAAATTATTTATTTAAGAAAGAGAGAGAGAGGAAGAGGAAGTGGCAGATAGAGAGAATGGGCATGCCAGGGCCTCCAGCCACTGCAAACAAATTCCAGTTGCATGCTCCACCTTCTGCATCTAACTTACGTGTGTAATGGGGAATGACCTTGGGTCCTTAGGCTTCACACGTAAGTGCCCTTAACCACTAAGCCCCAAGGAAGTCAGTTTTGATGTGATGTAAATGTCTGGTTTTTGTACATTATGTGACATAAGCTGCTTCGTTAGAGCATCACATGAGGACTAAAGTATCTTGCTAAGAACATGTGGCTAAGAAGCTGAATGAACTCATGATTCAAACCAAGGCCATCTGTTATAAGGCCATAAGGCTTAACCCAACACCACATTGCCTTTGCTATGTAAGCCATGAGGACAAGAAATCTAAAAGGCAGGGCTGGAGGGATGGCTTAGCAGTTACGGTGTTTGCCTACAAAGCCAAAGGACCCAGGTTTGATTCCCCAGGACCCACGTTAGCCAGATGCACAAGGGGGCACATGCATCTGAAGTTTGTTTGCAGTGGCTGGAGGCCCTGGGGTGCCCATTTTTTTCTCTCTCTTTCTCTCCCCCTCCCTCTATCAAATAAATAAAAATTAAAAAATTTTAAACAAAAGAAATCTAAGAGGCAATTGGTGATTTTCCAGTCAACCCTATGCAGGGGACATATTTAGTGTGCACATCACATCCCCTTCGACCTACATCTGATGTCAGCCACTGTTTTAAGAAGTAGTTCTATGAATCACGGGTTGATTTTATTTTAAATTTGGCCCGTTTTCTGTTTATTTATTTACCTCAAAGAAAGAGTAGGTAAGTATGGATGTACCAGGGGGCTCTTGCCACTGCAAACAAACTCCAGATACGTGCACCACTTTGTGCAACTGGCTTTACGTGGGTACTGGAGAATCGAACCCAGGCCATCAGGCTTTTCAAGCAAATGCCTTTAGCCACTGAGTCATGTCTCCAGCCCTCAGGTTGATTTTTTTTGATGTCCTGCTGCGTACCATTCAAGCCAGCTTGGAAGTCTTCCACCAAAGGGGCCTGAGGCCTGGTTGGAGAAATATGACGATGGAAACATTTCACGTGCTTCTTGGAGGACCTGTGAAAGCTAGCTCCTGCTACTAAGAGCATCAACTTAGATAATAAACTACTCTTATTTATTTATTTTTAAATATTTTATCTTTACTTATCTGAGAGAGAGAGAGAGGTACAGAAATAGACAAGTAAAGAGAGAGAAAGAGAGAATGGGTGAACCAGGGTCTCCAGCCACTGCAAAAGAACTCCAGACACGTGTGCCCTTTTGTGCATCTGGCTTACACAGGTCCTAGGAGTTGAACCTGGGTCTTGTGGCTTTGCAGGTAAGTGCCCAAACCGCTAAGCCATCTCTCCAGCCCCAGTAAACTACTTTAAATATATATATATATATATCTATATCTATATATATATATATGTGTGTGTGTGTGTGTGTGTGTGTGTGTGTGTGTGTGTGTGTGTTTATGATCTGTGTGTTTATACGTATGTGTATGTAAGCAAAGCATGGAAGTGAAATCACACAGTATTTGTCTTTTTTTGTGCCTGGCTAATTTCACTTGTCATAATGCCTGTTATGGTTTTTCATGCCCCCCCCCCCCGCCCAGGTTAATGTACTAAAGGCTTTACTACCAGCTTGTGGAGCTAGTTAAGAGATTGGTCTACTGAAGGCAAATCACTGGGGTCCTGCCCTTGAAGGTACTATTGGGACTCCAGCCTCTCTCTCTCTCTCTCTCTCTCTCTCTCTCTCTCTCTCTCTCTGTCTTTCTGCTTCCTGGCTGCCATAAAATGAACAGCTACCTCCACGATAGTGTACTGAATTAAGAAGTGCAAAAGTCATGGGCCAGCCAACCATGGACTGAAGCCTCCAAGCCTGTGAGCCAGAGGGAACCTTCCCTCCTTTGAACTGGAGTTACACTAAGTGATAAAAAGCTGACGAACACAGTGCTCAAGGTACATCCACATAGAAACAGGGGCTAGAATTCCTCCCGGTTCCAGGGCGGATAATATCCCAGTGCACGTCTTTGCCACATGTTGTTGATTCGTTCACCCGCCCAATAGCACTTGGAGTCGTTTCTGGCTGGTGGTGGTGGCATCGCACTCCTTTAATCCCAGCACTCAGGCAGCAGAGGGAGGAGGATCGCCGTGAGTTCGAGGACAGCCTGAGAATAGTGAATTCCAGGTCAGCCTGGGCCACAGTGAGACCCTACCTCGAAAAACAAAAACAAAAAAATCAAAGAATTACCATGAGGCTATTGTTTCTGCCTATTGGCTGTTATAAGAAATTCTGTTATGAACACGGATGTGATAGCAAATTGCCTTTAATTATAATAAATTGGTTTTACATTCTATAATCTTCCTGCCAGCTCTTAGTATTGCATTCCCGTTGTGAAGAAAGCTGACTTCAGACCCTCCTACTCAGTTACCCACACTCAGAATAAGCTTACTCAACTTGTTGGCCTAATGGTCATGACCAAGTGTAGCCGTTTGTCTCCTAGCAAGAAGAAAAGGCAATTTTCCTAGGGGAAAAAAAAAAAGCTGGAGAACAGGCTGGGCCTGCCACACTCACCATGTGAAGTGGTGGGCAAGGTCTCCACAGAGGAGTTCTGAACAAGAGCGACGAGAAGCTCACTGTCCGAGTGCCAGCTCTCCACATCATCGCTGTGACCTTGAGGAAGCCACTCCACCTCTCTAAATTCCTAATCTGTAAACCAGAAGCAGTGGTTATCATAGGATTGATAGCTAGCGTATCAGGAGGAGCAAATGAAATTATGTAGCTACAGAATTTAACCTAAGGACTGGAGAGACGGCATAGTGGTTAAGGCGTTTGCCTACAAAGCCAAAGGACCCCGGTTCAATTCTCCAGGGCCCACATAAGCCAGATGGACTAGGTGGCACACGTGTCTGGAGTTCGTTTGCAGTGATGCACCCATTCTCTATCTGCCTCTCTCTCTCTCTCTTTCTCTCTCTCTTTGCCTCTTTCTCTCTCTCTCAAATAAATAAATAAAAATATATTTTTTTTAAAAAAAGAGTTTAGCCTAGGATCTGGTTCACAGCAAGTGCTCAGTAACTGTGAGCACTTACCTTATGGCCCTAAATTCCCATTCTATTTCCACCCTTTCACTGATAAGGCCCAAGAAGATGGAGATGAATCTGCGTCCCCTCCTGTCCCCAGGGCCACAAAGAGCTGAGCCGTGGAAAGGCAATTCCCCATGTCTGATATACAAACCCTTGTGATCAAAGCTTTATTGTTTTTTTTTACATTTAATTTAATTTATTTATTTGAGAGAGAGAAAGAGGCAGATAGATAGAGAGAGAATGGGTGTACCAGGGCCTCCAGCCACTGCAAACGAACTCCAGATGCATGCGCCACCTTGTGCATCTGGCTTATGTGGGTCCTGGGGAATCGAGCCTCAAACTGCGGTCCTTAGACTTCACAAGCAAGTGCTCAACTGATAAGCCATCTCTCCAGCCCCACACAAATATTTTTTAAATGCATCACTTGACATAATTTTGACCCTTAGAACACATGGGCTTCAAAAAAAAGCTAAGAAATACCCTGCACTCATACATCTATGCACATATGTATACACACATCATACACATATACACACTGTGATAATTTGAATGTATGGCCTCATAGACTCGAGTGTTTTATTAAAAATTGAACTTCCTACTTACGTCCCCAGCAGGCAGATAGATCTTTGTTTAGGGGACGTGTCACTGGGGAGGGGCCTTAACCCCAGCCCTACGGTGTGGGGAGAGCAGTTTGAGTCCTGGCTGGTTTTGTTTTGTTTTTTTGTTTTGTTTTGTTTTTTGTGAGTTCTGGCTCTTGGTGGTATCTCTGAGCTTGAGTCTATGAAAGGGAGCCAGCTTCTTCCACCACTGACGGTGTTCCCTTGGGTTCTGTAAGCCTGAGATAAACCCCTTTCCTCCCAGAAGCTGTGTCTAGTTAGATGTGTGTTCCAGCAACGTGAACTGACTGCAACACACACACACACACATATACCCACACTATATACATGCATCATGCCCACAAGTATACACACACACACACACATACATATACACACATATGCATATATATATATATATATACATATACACACATACCTATAATATATATACACACAAATATTTTTAAATGCATCACTTGACATAATTTTGACCCTTAGAAACCATGGCTTCAAACCTAAGAAATTGTTAAAAATGAGCAGTGAACCAAACCAAAACCCAAAAGAATAAAAACGTAGCAAAATCAAGGGAACAGCGAACACACCTTCCAGCTTTTCTGCTAGGAAAAGCCTTCAAGCTATGCATATAAATCCTATTTAAAATGTGTTGGCTTTTCTTTCACTTTTGCATCAAGTGTGGTCATTTCAGGCCTCACCCAAAGGCCACCCATTTTAAGTGACCATATATACTCTTCCGTGGCCTTTTCCTCTGCAGCTAGCTTTGTTTAGCTCAGCAGTTCCATCCCTATGACGGTGATTTATGAACAGTTAACACATTCAGACAGTTTATTGGACAACAGTCCAGGGCTTCAGGGCAACTTGGGGACTGCATCTGATCAAATGCAAAGCCTTCAGCCTGCCAACCAAGCACTTTTCCCTGCTCAGCCCTGCTGTCAAGCACACAGCCTGGCGAAGCCTCCACACTCGGGCTTCCCTCCCAACAACTCCTGCCTATTCTTCTTCAATCCATTTGCATCCTTCAATAGCCAAGGCTCGCAATGCAAAGTGACAAGAAAGATTTACTGCTTTCCCAAGTGTAAATATCGTGTGCCTATGTGTACGTAGTGTTACTGTCTGGCTGGGGAGACACTGGCCCATTTGTGAGATGGCAAAGGATGAACCCAGGAGTATGCCTTGCATGTGCAACCTACCTGCTGAATTCAGAGCCAGACTTCCTCCAGCTGCCCTGGATACCCCAAAAGGCAATATTCATCTGTCTCCATCAACTCAGAATAGGGTACTGGGGAAGCAGGAAACTAGCCACCTCCCCAACCACCCACTGCAAAGCAGAGAGACTGCTGACGTCACTTCAACTAACCCATCCTGCACTGTCCAACCTGGTCTGCTTTGCCTATCCTGTGTGTATCACCATACATGCATGCTGGCCTCACCTTTCCCATTGCCCCTGGCACAAGGGACACATGTTTGCAGTGGCTAGAGGCCCTGGCATGCCCATTCTCTCTCTGTCTGTCTCTGTCTCTCTTCTCTTCTCTTCTCTCTCTCTCTCTCTCTCTCTCTCTCTCTCTCTCTCCCTCCCGCCCTCCCTCTCTCTCTCTCTCTGCTTACAAATAAATAAATAAGATTTTTTTTAAAAAACCCTAAAATAGGAAGACAGGGTAGCTGCCTGTTTTAGGGTTCAGGATGTTATAGGCCATGTTCAAGACAAGCTGCTATCCATCCAATCCTTTGAGGGACACCGAAGAAATCTCCACCCACCACTAAAGGGGAGTGTAAGGACTGGAGTTCAGATCACCAGCACCCACATAGATGCTGGATGGGCATTTAATCCCAGCACACAGAAAGCAGAGACAGGGATCCTGGGGCGAGGCGACAAGCTAGATGAGTAAAATAGGTGAGCTCCGGGCTCAAGCAAATGAGCTTGCCTCGGTTAAAAAAAAAAAAAAAAAAAAAAAAAGGAAGGCAATGGAGGAAGACTCCTGGTGTCTATCTCTGGCCCCCACAACTCATGCCTGCCCACCCCCACCCTCCACACACAAAAGAAAAAAGGAAATCAAACATTCCATTTAAAAAATATTTTATTTAATTTACTTATCAGAGAGAGACAGAGAGAGAGAGAGAATGGGCAATCCAGTGCCTCTAGCCTCTGCAAACGAAGTCCAGAAACATGCGCCACCATGTGCATCTGGCCTACGTGGGTTCTGGGGAGTTGAACCTGGGTCCTTAGGCTTCTCAGGCAAATGCCTTAACCACTAAGCCATCTCTTCAGTACAAACCTTCCCATTTAAAAAGAAATATTTTAGGGCTGGAGAGATAGCCTAGCGGTTAAGGCACATGCCTGCAAAGCCTAAAGACCCCGGTTCGATTCTCCAAGTCCCACATAAGCCAGATGCACATGGTGACTCATACGTTGGAGTTCATTTGCAGTGGCTAGAGGCCCTGGTGTGCCCATTCTCCTCTCCCTCTCTCTCTCTCTTTCTGTCTCTAATAAGGAAATAAATAAATAAAAATAAAAAGTATTTTGTTTATTTATTTGAGAGAGACAGAGAAAGAGGCAGATAGAGAGAACAGGCACTGCCAGGGCCTCCAGTGACTGCAAATGAACCCCAGACATGTGTGGCACCTTGTACATCTGGCCAACTTGGATCCTGGGGAATCAAACCTGGGTCCTTAGGCTTCACAGGCAAGCACCTTGATCATCTTTCCAGCCCCATTACCATTTTTTTTTGTTTGAGACACCAATTCATAGACTGTTTTTTCAAGCTAGAAGAGACCTCAGGAACAATCTTTTCTTTTTTCTTTCTTTCTTTCTTTTTTTTTTTTTTTTTTTTTTTTTTTTTTTTTTTTTGCAAGGTAGGGTCTCACTCTGGTCCAGGCTGACCTGGAATTAACTATGTAGTCTCAGGGTGGCCTCGAACTCTCAGCGATCCTCCTACCTCTGCCTCCTCAGTGCTGGGATTAAAGGCGTGCGCCACCACGCCCGGCTCTCAGGAACAATCTTTTTAACTGCCTCGCCTTAGAGATGAAGACACTGAGGTGCTGGGAAATAAGCAGACCCAACAAAGGTCACAAGAGGCAAAAAGGCAGTAGCATCTCTCTTTCTATGCCTTTCTCGCCACACCACACTGTTCCGTGAACATGTTCCCCTTGGCAATGTACAGAATGCATTTTTTTTTCAAGCAAAGAGGTGGGGGAGGGGAGAGAGACAAAGAGAGAGAGGGAGAGAGAATGGATGCACCAAGGCCTCTAGCCACTGCAAATGAACTCCAGATGCATGCACCACTTTGTGCATCTGGCTTTACGTGGGCACTGGGGAATCAAACTTGGGCAGTCAAGTTTTGCAAGCAAGTACCTTTAACCACTGAGCCATCTCCCCAGACCCAGAATGCATTTCTAATGTAAACCATCAGAAACATAACAGTGGGATTTTTTTTTTTTTTTCATTCCTTGAAAAGCATTTGTAATGCCAGTGTTTTCCTACAGGTAACCTACAACCGTGAACTGTTCTCACACAGTAAGAAAGTCATAAAGATCAAGGACTTACCTGGTTGTGGAGAAGAAGAGAAAGTCAAGTGAGAGACAGAAAACCAAGGTGGAAGGTTGAATTATTATGAGATTTAATAGCAGATCAAGGAGAGGAAAATATGGCTGAAAAACACACACAAAAGAAGAAAATTAGACATTGTGAGCGACAAAGCACCCTTAATATTGTTATTCATTTATTGGTAAGCAGAGACAGACAGAGAGAAAGAGAGAGAGAGAGAATGGATGCACCGGGCCCTTCAGCCACTGCAAATGAACTCCAGAAGCATGCGCCACCTTGTGCATCTGGCTTTATGTGGGCCCTGGGGAATCGAAGCAGGTCATTAGGCTTTGCAGGCAAGCACCTTCACCAAGGAGCCATCTCTCCAGCCCCTTGAGGAGATTCTTAATGTTAATGATTTAACCCCGGGCAATGAAAAAGGACAATGAGGTAATGACCTCTATTGGCAGGTGCTTTACAATTTTTTTAAATCTTCCCAAGACCCCATTATATGTAGGTTACCCATTTGATAAATGAAAAACTATGTCGCAGAGACAGTAACTTGTAAATGTAGTTGTAGTTGTAAAATGTAGCAAAGTGGCTAAGGAGATGGCTTAGTGTTTAAGGCATTTGCCTGCGAAGCCTAAGGACCCCTGTTCGATTCCCTAGGTCCCACATAAGCCAGATGCACAAGTGGGCACACGTGTCTGGAGTTCATTTGCAGTGGCTAGAGGCCCTGGCATGCCCATTCTGTCTTTCTCTCTATCTGTTTCTCCCCCCACCAAAAAAATAAATAAATAAAATATTTTTTTTAAATATAGGAAAGCAAAGATTCTAATTCAAGTTTGACACCAAAACCTGTTCAACAGTCTAAGGTCATGGCTTCCTTGTCAGCAGAAATAATAGCACAAGTTTGGTGTGGAGAGAAAATTGCGTCTTAGCACTACATTAAAAAAATAATAATAACATTACCATGTCACATTGGTGCATCTAACTTTGCAGGCTGGAAATGCTCTACTCTACTGAGTTTTACCAAGGTCAGAAGAAGTTATTTTTAAGAATTACAGGAACTTGAACTTGAGTTTTTGGCTCATCAAAGAATAGTTGATTGGTGGAGGTCTTTTAATTTGCCCAGAGGATTAAAAGAACTCATACACCAGGTTCAAAGTGAGACGAGTCGGCCCTCACCTCATACCTGTAACTTGCCTTTCCCACAAGGCTTCTATGGAGATTAGGTCTCAGAAGTACTATAAGTATTACATTTCAATGCCTTCATTTATGTGCATTTATTAATTCGGTGTAACTGAGCTCCGAAGGCCCTAACAGCTCTTTGGTTGAACAGACCGCTAGATAACCACATACTGAGGAATTAAGAATGTATGGACTGAAAGTTCAGATGCCTTTGCTAATTTCTTTCCATTCCAAGGGAAAAAAAAATCACTGGATATATAAGAACTCTTTTAGTTCTTATATTTTACTTTCTCTTATGGTTACAACACAGCTGTAAAGTAATTTTTTCTCTATAGATTACTTTTTCATCACCCAACCCTTGAGATACCATAGTATCAAAATAGCTGATGCAGAGTTTGAAGTTCTAAGATGACAAGGGACTTTTCACTGTTAGCACAAGTTGATTTTAATAGACTTTAATAGGTCTAGTTAATTCTAATATACTGGTTATGATTTCAAATGACAGCAAAAAGGAAGTGACAAGATTGGACAGGACAAGAAGAATCTCCAGTTGCCACAGAGGAGTTTCCTCAGCAAGATCATTTCTGTTAAGCTTTTTTAACCCAAGGCTGAGTTCCTCTTATTATTATTTTTTTTAATTCGTTTTCAAAAGAAACGCTAAACACCACATTTCTGAGGTGTTATTCTTGGATATTTTTAAGCTGTCCAGCCTCGCACACAACCTAAAATGTTTCCACGTAGGGTGTGACAATGCTGAAAACAAAAACTTCTTCCTGTTCTGTTTAAGTGGGTGGATCAAAGAATGTCTGGGCAGATGCGAGGTCTTCGGATATTAGATGGTCAGGCCCAGCCACGCAGGAGAATGAAAAGGGGGTTCTGAGAGTCTTGGCTTGGGAGAGTTTCTTGCCCAATTCTCCAAATCTTGCGCCCCACATTTGCCACACTTCACATCTCAGACTTCAAAGCGTACAGAACTGAAACTTGACTGGGTAGGAAGGTTTTGAAATTTGAGTTCCATTTATTCTTGGCCAAGCCCAGCCGTGCGGTTCCTGGGATGAGGATGTGGTGGGGGCAGGCTGTTGAAAGGGCTCCCCGTCATTTCTCCACCATTCAAACTCCCTCGAGGAGGAGTTAGAAAACATGATTTTATTTTATTTTTTATTTATTTATTTATTAGAGACAGAGAAAGGGAGAGAGAGAGAATGGGAGCGCCAGGGCCTCCAGCCACTGCAAACCAACTCCAAACGCACATGCCACCATGTGCATCTGGCTTATGTGGGTACAGGGAATTGAGCCTTGACCCCAGGGGTCCTTAGGCTTCACAGGCAAGCACTTAGCCACTAAGCCATCTCTCCAGCCCATAGGAAACATTATATTTTAAGCTGAGTAGGGTAGTGAATATCTATAATCCTAGAACTCACACTGGAGGCAGAGGCAGGAGGATTACCACAAGTGGAAGGCCAGCTTGTTCTATATAGTCAGTTTCAAGCCATCCAGGGATACAAAAAAAGAAAAAAAAAATGGCCAAAACAAATTATTTTTAAGGTAGAGATCTGAAATCAACTAAAATAGAAGTTTTGTTTCCTGTTTTTATAGCCAAGGCCTAAGTTATTCTAATTATGAATACTGAGCCACAACCCCCACCCCAGCCTTTTGGTTTGTGGGGGAGTGATATGGGGAGGTCAAGTCCCTTTCCCGTGGAGGTGGCCCCTGGTCATCTGAATCCACACATAAAAGCATTCAGCGAAGGCAGGACGTTGGAGGTTCACTTGACGTGTCTCTCATTGGTTTGCCTTGTCTTCATGATAGCCCTCTCATAAATCCGAACGAAGAGTCCTTTATCAGAATGCAAATAGATACGTGCTGCTAGAGTCACTTGATCTTTGCCGCCACTCCCACCCTACACCCGACCGGTTCCCCAGGACACGTTCATGTTTGAAAAAAAAAAAAAGCAATAAATATTATCAGAGGTAGAAATCAAAACTATAAAAAACTAAGTAAACGTTCTCTCTCTCTTTAATTGCTGCACTGCTATACACAGGGTGGGACTGAAGATCTACACCTTGATGGTTAATCAATCTGGTCACCTGATCTCAGATCCCCTATGAGGAAGCCACTTGACAACGGTACATGAGCTACCGCACAAAGCGACACTTCTTCCGAAACCCCGGGCCAGCGCGCCAATCTATCCCATACGTGCGTCCATCTTTCCCCTGCCCCGGATAAGATCCCCTCCAGACAAAGACAAGCTCAAGTATCTCCCACATTTCTCATGGCCTGGCTCTAGTTTTAAGGCCCATATCCTTTGGTGTTTGAGTTCCCAATTTCTCATTCAATGGCATAATAAATCATGCATTTAAAAAACACCGAGAGCTGGAGAGATGGCTTAGAGGTTAAGGCGCATGCCTGCGAAACCTAAGGACCCCAGTTCGATTCTCCATGTCCCACGTAAGCCAGATGCACATGGTGGCGCATGCATCTGGAGTTCGTTTGCAGTGGCTAGAGGCCCTGGCACGCCCATTCTCACTCACTCTCCCCCCCCCCATCTCTAATATGTAAAATAAAATAAAATATTTTTTAAAATAAACAAACACCAAGCTCGGGCCTTGATACCCTGGAGTCACAGTAAAAGTTAGCCTGTTCCCTCCCCTGTTCATACAGCTGACAACACTCCATGTCCAGATTAGACGTCCTCCCTCCAGCTCCTCTTTTATCATATCACATGTTATCTCCCTTTTTATTTTTTAATATATTTTTAAAATATTTGTATTTATTGATAAGCAGAGAGAGAGAGAGAGAATGGGCATGTCCGAGCCTCCAGCCACATGCATCACTGTGTGCATATGACTTTACGTGGGTACTGGGGAATCAAACCCTGATCATTGGGTTTTGCAGGCAAGTGCCTTAACTGCTGAGCCATCTTTCCAGCCCCCTTTTTATTTTTAATGGGACGATCTGCATACTCTTCATTCTCTCACAAAAAAGGCCATGTCATACATTTACTTCCTCCCCCCCATACACATTTCAATTCTAAAGATATTAATTGAGCATTTGAGTCAATGTTTGCCAATCTCTAGCTCCAACTTAAACAATTCTCACATTATGCCACTCCTACACATGACCTGTGCTATTAGCTACTCACTATTTATGTTCAAACCAAGTACTTTTCTAACTTCAAAAAAATGTATTTGCCAAAGAAAGCTTATTCCCATGGTAGATGGAAATGAGTATCGCTTTCGACAATTAAATCAAGCAGATGTACAACCGTTGAAAAATTGCAAATATTTATCTGTTTGAGCACCACTAGGCTGGGAGAAGCTTTGAAGAAAACTCTATGATGTGAAACAATGCATGACCTTTCTCTTTAACAGTCACAGTTTTGAAGCAGGTAGGGCAGGAACAAAATGACAACCATAGGGACTGACACAAAAAACAGAAGCTGAGAAAGCCTGAGATGTTTATGAAACGGAGGGCCCAGATCATAAAATGACACATTTCTGTAAAAAAAACACTGCACTTCGGCCTGGAGAGGTGGCTCAGCAGTTAAGCGATTGCTTGTGAAGCCTAAGGACCCCGGTTTGAGGCTTGATTCCCCAGGACCCACGTAAGCCAGATGCACAAGGTGGCACATGCATCTGGAGTTCATTTGCAGTGGCTGGAGGCCCTGGCGTGCCCATTTTCTCTCTCTCTCTGTCTCTCTCTCTATATATATACCTCTTTCTCTCTGTGTCTATCACTCTCAAATAAATAAATTAAAATTTAAAAAAATACTGCACTTCCAGTGAGATGACTGTTTATTCTCTTCCTCTCACACTCTCCCTCCCATTCGCCACCCATGAGAAGAGCATTCTCTGAAACCCTCAGTGCGTAAGCACATCTCCCCCCAAGAGTGACAAGTGTCACCATAACACCGATCCTCACTCTTCACGGGCTAGGTGTCAATCAGCTTCGCTCAGACAAGGACCTTGTTCTCCATTCTTCTCCAGGTTTCCATCCATTTGCCTGAAGAGCAAGGAGCCAGAACTGGACACTCTCTCACTTTCACTCTTGCTCCAGGGACAATGGATGAGTTTGCCAGGGTCTTACTGCCCACCCCAAATTCCTATGTTGAAATCTTACCCTGAACCCAGCATACCAAATATAGTCAAACACATCCACCTTTCACACTCTAACTGCCCCCCAAAAAGGAGTGTGTGTTACTACAAAATAAGTTGGAAGTTTAAAGTACGGTTTCTTTTGTTGTTTGTTTGTGTGTTTGCTTGCATTCGAGTTACTATTTGCTATGATTCACTCATTTTACGGTGGGCTGTGATTTCTCAGCAACGATAATGCAGACTCGGAAATTCTTGGCATAAACCTACACCTCATTCTCAAATGCAATGGAATTCCTGAGAACGAAAAATTAGTAACGAGTGAAGACACAAAAAAATTTCTGGTTCCCTAGCTGTCTTGAAGAATCAAAAAAAGGAGGGGGCTGGAGAGATGGCTCAGCAGTTAAGGCTCTTGTCTGTGAAGCCTAAGGACCCAGGTTCGATTCTCTAGGTCCCAAGTAAGCCAGATTCACAAGGTGGTGCATGTGTCTGGAGTTCATTTGCAGTGGCTAAAGGACCTAGCACATCTATTCTCTCCCTCTCCTCCTTCTTTCTCTCTCTCTTCCTCTGTCTCTTTGTATCTAATAAATAAAAAAAAATTAAAAACTTCTTTAAAAACTAGCAGTAAACTCAAAGTTGGTAGGATTGTAAGCCTTCTTTGTGTACATTGTAAGCCTCCTTTATCTGCTTTGAGTTCTAGATTTTTAAAATTTATTTATTTATTTATTTATTTATTTATTTATTTATTTGAGAAAGAGAGGCAGATAGACAGAATGGGCACCTCAGGATCTCCAGCCACTGCAAATGAACTCCAGACACATACGCCACCTTATGCATCCAGCTTTACATGGGTCCTGGGGAATCTAACCTGGGTCCTTTTGGCTTTGCAGGCAAGCAACTTAACCACTAAGCCATCTCTCCAGCTTAGTTCTAGATATTTTTAATGCTTGCTTAGTCGTCTTCTAAATTAAATGAATGACAGATCTACTTTTCAAGTACACCACTGGTTCTTTGTTTTTGTAATTTTTTATGAGTGAGACTTGGCACACCAGGGCTTCCAGCCACTGCAATGGAAATGCAGATGCGTGCACCACCTAGTGGACATGTGCGACCTTGCACTTACCTCACCTTTGTGTGTCTGGCTTCCACGGATCAGGAGGGTGGAACATGGGTCCTTAGGTTTCACAGGCAAGTGCTTTAACCACTAAGCAATCTCTCCAATCCCCACCACTAGTTCTTAAACTTCAATGGACATAAGAATGACCTGGTGAAGGCTGGAGAGATGGTTCAGCACTTAAGGTGCTTGCTTGCAAAGTGTGACAACCGGAGTTTGATTCCCCAGTACCCACGTAAAGCCACATGCACACAAATGGTGAAATGCTTTACTTAGTGCCCTGAGATTAGATGATGCACAAACACTTCAGGAAAATTCCATTTTTTTCACTACTTACTTTAACTTGGCACAAGTTCCTAATTTCCTATTATATCATTAGTTTCAATGTTACAATGAGGAAAAGACTGGAATGATGTGTGTCAGAGGACTGTTATCAATACTAATGGAGATGACACACGTGAAATGCTGACCCTGGTTGAGTAAGTGCTCCATAAACATGGGCCGTTATATCTTTAATTATTTCCTTTCCAAACTTCTAAGTTAAAACTCGGGGTCTTTTAACTTTGTTTTAGGGACTCACCAATATCCAAAGCTGTACCTCACACATAACAGACACTGGAAAAATGTCCCCCAGAGCATGCATTTGGTGAAGACCCAAATACATGTTCAAGGGCCTTGAATCAACCAGTCATGGCAACCAAGCTGGGGGACGTTGTTTTTTTTTTTTTTTTTTTGGTTTTTCAAGGTAGGGTCTCACTCTAGCCCAGGCTGACCTGGAATTCACTCTGTATTCTCAGGGTGACCTCGAACTCATGGCGATCCTCCTACCTCTCCTTCCTGAGTGCTGGGATTAAAGGCATGCGCTATCACACCTGGCTTTTGGGGCTACATTTTTTTAAAAATTATTTTTCTTGGGCTGGAGAGATGGCTTAGTGGTTCAGCACTTGCCAGTGAAGCCTAAGGACCCTGGTTTGAGGATCGATTCCCCAGGACCCACGTAAGCCAGATGCACAAGGTGGCGTATGCATCTGGCATTCATTTGCAGTGACTGGAGGCCCTGGTGCACCCATTCTCTCTCTCTCTCTCTCTCTCTCTCTCTCTCTCTCTCTCACTTCCTCTCTCTGTCTATTGCTAATTAATAAATAAAAATAAACAAAAAAAGTTTAAGCAAAAAAAATTTTTTTTCTTCATTTATTTGCAAGCAGAGAGATGGAGGGGAGAGAGAGAATGGGCACACTAGGACCTCTTACCACTGCAAACAAAGTCCAGATGCATGCTCCACTTTGTGCATCTGGCTTTGCACGAAGAGTGGGGAAATGAACCTGGGACATCAGGCTTTGCAGGCAGCACCCTTTAACAGCTGAGCCATCCATCTCTCCAGCCCCTGGGACTACATTTTTCTAGAGCTCTTCTAGTCATGGTATAAAGCCACATTTAGACGGACATTTGTCATCAAAGCGTCAACTCAGAGACTGGTAAATGAAACCACTCCCCAGAGGAGTATTAATTGCTAGCCTTTATGCATACTTACTTGGTACCAGAAACTGTTCTCTGTATCTATTAACTCAGATTCGGCCTGAGTTAATGTTAAACCTTGGGTTGCTTGATAGAGCAGTTAGAAAACTTGCATTTGGCTGCTCCAACAGAGACCCCAACATAGTGACTCACAGCTGCAAAGATATTTACTCTAGAGAAAAACAAGAAGAAGAAGAAAAAAAACTTAAGGTTGGCAAGTCAGGTCTGGTGTAGTGACTCAGCAAAGTTTCCAAGGACTTAGGTCCCTTCCGCCTCTGCCTCCGCCACCAGCTCACAACACAGGGCTCCTGTCACTTCTGAGTGCAGGAGGTCTTCAGCTGAATGCTGCTGGCTCCCGAGGCTCAGCCACCAGCAAGTTCAGGATCAGGGCCAAGGGCAACATCTCCCCCCACCCCCCCTTCTAAGAAGCCTTCCTGGAAGTCCCCACAGGATCCTCTTAAGTGCAGTGATCCAAAGCCGGGTCACAAGGCCACACCCCGCTCAGGAGAAATTCAATCTGCTGGTAAGGAAAGCTCCACGTCCGGAGCATTAGTGATGTCTCTAGAAACCAGCACCCTCTCACGTCTCGGCACGCATGCGCATGCTCAGCCCTCCTTCCGGGCTCCCAGCGCAGATCCCAGCACAGGTTTGGAAACACGTTTTGGTATTTGTTAAACAAGCTTCTGGGAGGGTATGTTGCCCTCCTCCATCTTTCCTATCACCTTTTTTTTGATGAGGCAAAACATGAAATGAACCACCACGGTTCAGCTTGCGAGGAAGCAGCTGGCCTGGCAGCAGGGCCGCATGCTGCGTGGATGGGGAGTGTAAATTTGGATCACTACACAGTGGGGTGATGCTGGCAGTTGGGCTAAAAATAAACACCTCCCAACACCCTCTGTGGTGATTATAGTATTCAAGCCTCACACACGAGGGTGGGAAGAACAAACAGCAGGCGAATGAACACATGGTAACACCTCCTTCAAGGAAAGCTGGTGGAATCTGAAAACAGGAGACCCAGTTTAATAGAAAGCCCTCTCCCTGTCTTTTCCAGCCTCTCTCCATCCATGCTGGAAGCAGCTGTGCAGTTTTTAACCTAGCTTTTGCAAGCTACAGTTTTCAGGCACCTATCTGCAAAGCTCCAAGGACAACCCCCACCCCCACCTCCACCCCCACCCACCCCCCCGTTAAGACTCCCCAAGCCATGAGCTAACCTGAATCTGCACTTTCTCCACCCAGCACACAAAACCTCCTTTATTAAGAAGCTCGGAAAGAAATGAACCCTGAAACGATAGGGTCTGTGGGTTCTTTGTGTGGGTAGGCAGTTTCCCAGCAAGGTTTCGGGTTTTGCAGTTAGCTTTTGTAATCACAATAACAGAGATAGCAACCTTTTAGAGTGAGTGGCCGCAGCACCCTAACGCTAGGCTGTGTGACAACAGATCACATTACCTGGGACTTCACATTGCCGCCGGGGTTATTGTGCAAAACTGGGTTCTGTTTAGACAGCCTTTCTCCACAGAGACGGGTCATTATACCTGTGAGGAGCAGACTTTTTTTTTTTTTTTTTTTTAAGCCAAGGGAAAACTCCCCCACTTCCAAATCAATTGATATAGAAAGTTACTGCTAAGTGGATCTATGTGAGGAGCTGTGTGAGTGGCTCAGGCGTGAAGACTGTCATGTAGAGGGCCTGGAGAGATGGCTTAGTGGTTAAGTTCTTGCCTGTGAAGCCTAAGGACCCCGGCTCAAGGCTCGATTCCCAAGGACCCACATAAGCCAGATGCACATGGTGGCACATGCATCTGGAGTTCATTTGCAGTGGCTGGAGGTCCTGGCGCGTCCATTCTCTTTCTATATATATATATACCTCTTTCTCTGTCTGTCGCCCTCAAATAAATAAATAAAAAATGAACAAAAAAGTTTTTTTTAAAGAATGTCATGTAGAAATCAGAAGAAAAAAAAATGGCCACAGGATGGACAAACTATTGAGTGAACCATCGCAGAGGTGGGAAGATAGAAGACCATTCTGTGATTCCTCTGCGGGGTGACTTACTGAGGCAGGAGGACACTTCTGGGTTTAGCAACTTCATCAGGCCACTGGACCCACAGTGCAGACAAGTGCTGGGCCCCATTCTTTATGCTTTTCAGTCATCCTGTGTCAGGAATAGGGTTTTGGCTCTCTGAAGACCTGGCTCTGAGGCTTGGGACCACATGCAGTGAGATCCTACATAATGCCAATTTCAAAACTCACACCCCATAGACTAGGAAGATGGCTCCGTGATGGTGAGAGGCGCTTTCTTGCAAAGCCTAATGGCCCCCGATTTGTTTCCCCAAAACCCATGTAAAGCCAGAGGCATTCCTTTATTCTATAGATATTTCTTGAAGGCCTAAAAAGAGGTGGGTACTATTTACAAAAAAAAAAAAAAAAAAAAAGCCAGGCGTGGAGGTGCATGCCTTTAATCCCAGCACTTGGGAGGCAGAGGTAGGAGGATCGCCATGAGTTCAAGGCCACCCTGAGACTACAGAGTGAATCCCAGGTCAGCCTGGGCTAGAGCGAGACTCTACCTCAAACCGCCACCCCCCAAAGAAAAAACTTTAAAGCTAGAGATGGCTTAGTGGTTGAGTTGCTTGCCTGTGAAGCCCAAGGACCCAGGTTAGATTCCCCAGAACCCATGTAAGTCAGATAGACAAGGTGGCACATGCATCTGGAGTTTGTTTGCAGTGGCTGGAGGCCCTGGCATGCCCATTCTCTATCTGCCTCTTTATCTGTCAAATAAATGAAATATATTTTTTAAAACTTCAGATATAGCAGAAATAAAAGCACCAATCATGAAAAGAGGACGGAGATTGCTCAAAAAAAACTAAAAAATAGCTCTCCCCTGTGATCCAGCAATCCCACTCTTGGACTTGATATCTGAAGAAAATGAAATCAGTAGGTCAAAGAGACACGCACATAGCAGGGCGTGGTGGCGCACGCCTTTAATCCCAGCACTCAGGAGGCAGAGGTAGGAGAATCGCTGAGAGTTTGAGGCCACCCTGAGACTACATAGTTAATTCCAGGTCAGCCTGGACCAGAGTGAGACCCTACCTTGAAAAACCAAAAAAAAAAAAAAAAAAGAGAGACACACACACACACACATGAAGGAACCAAACTGACGCCATGACAGGCTTCAGTAAGGTGCTGCCCTGAGTAGGCCAAAGTTTCCATTTCCAGGAGGGGCGAGCTCTGGGGGCTGAGTCAGTTCCTAGAGACATGTCCAAACATGTGCAGACATGTCCCTTTTGCCCCAACCAATCAAAGATGTTCAAACGTAACTGCTGCTTGCTTAGCCAATCACGTTAGGAGGTTACCTCACCTGCGCCGAATTCCCCTAGACCTGGCCGCCAAAACCTTAAGACCAATGAAAAACACAAGTACAGTTACTGTTCAAATTAGCCAATCATGTTAAAAGACTAAAAGCCCGCCCAAATTCCTTTAGCTGTGCTTAAAAGGGAGCCTGAGAGCTCTTCCCGGGGTTGCCATTTTGTACGAGTGGTTGACCCCAGCATGCTGGCTAATTCTGCAGAATAAACGCTCTATGCTTTTGCATACTATTTGACTCTGGAGTCTTTCTTCAGCGATTTTCGGACCCTTACACACACTCCCATGTTTACTGTAGCTCCGTTCAAAATAGTCAAGAAATGCAAAGATTAATGTGATCAGGGAACTGTGATACCTGGCCAGGATGGAATATTATTTAACCACAAAAGAAAACAATGAAATCCTATCATCTGCTACCACGTGGATGGAACTGGTGATCATTGTGGTAAGTGAAATGGCCCAGACACAGAAAGGCAATTACTATAGGACCTCACGCCTATGTGGAAAGTGAAGATACTGATTCCATAGAAGATGAGAATAGAATAGTGGTTACCAGAGGCCGGAGAAAATAGGAGGAGGGATGCGGAAAGATTGATCATCTGATTTAGAGTTAGATAGAAACAGGAAATTCTGGGGCACTGATGCACAATGGAGTGTTTCCAGATAACAACGCACCATACACTTCAAAAAGCTACACAAGAGGGGACTGGAGAGATGGCTCAGCTGTTAAGGAGGTTGCCCTGCAAAGCCTGATGATCCTGGTTTGATTCCCCAGTGTCCACGTAAAGCCAGATGCACAAAGTGGTGTATGCATCTGGAGTTTATTTGCAGTGGCTAGAGGACCTAGTGTGCCCATTCTCTCCTCCCCTCTCTCTCTCTCTCTCTGCAAATAAATAAATAAAATATATTTTTTTAATATGACAAAAGACCAGAAGAACAAGGGTTATCAGGAAACGAAGGATCCGGCCACCCTATTTAGCACAATTAGTAAGATATGTAAAGGTGATTACAAAGCTCTCTATATTAAAAATATAAGTAGCCATGTCCCACAAAATGGTGTTCACGTGTCAAACCATCATTTTATTTTCTGTGGCTTAATTTGCAAGATGTTGCACACATCTGGAGGGAAAAGGGCACAGTCCGAGAAAAGTGTGGGTGGGGGGAGGTTAAGATTCAAGAATAAAGTTATTGTCACTGAGCACAGATGGGTGGTTTTCTGGAACAAGTTTTCCTTTACTGTAGACTAATTCACTATTTGTGAAGGGTAAAGCACAGTGCTCCAGAATGGATACAGAGACCCTCACAACAGTGCGTGTCTGCACCCCTCTACTCGTAAGCTGTTACAGATGGGGTGACTCGTCTTTTGTCCTTTGTGTAGTTGCAGGAGTTGGTTACATATCCGTCTTTGGCTCATCTCGAAACGGATGCTTTCTTTCCTGCAACTTTTCCCCAAAGGACTATCATTCCGTTGCACCTGATATTTGACCCCAGTCTCCAAGCAGAAGGAAGAGTGTGGGAGAGTCTGCATTCAAACCTTTCATCACATTCGCAAATGGCTCACATGTTTCCACGTTATTTCTCTCATGTTCCAGAACATGTTTCATTCTAACGTGTGGGGTTTTGTTTTGTTTTGTTTCCCCAAAGCAGGTTTTGATGTACCATCTAGGAAAGAGTTCCATTCACCAAGACATGGACTCAAACACTTGTTCCGATGACATGCACAGAGGCGCTAATGTTAGTTAAGAGAAGGAGAGATTTCTGGAAATGAATCTGTTATGAGCTGGTGGTGGATTTCAGAGGAGATACAGAGTTCACATTCTGCCCATTTCAGGGGTGTGGGAAGAACCCATCCTGAAGCCATGTAAGGAGGCAAATGATGGCACAGAACTCGTTCAAATGCCAGGCCTTTTCCTCTAGCAAGAGAAAAGCTGTGACTCTCTCCTTTGTCCTTCATCTCTTTATTTGTGTCCTTTAAAAGTATTTATCAGGGGCTGGAGAGATTGCTCAGTGGTTAAGGCACTTGCCTGCAAAGCATAAGGACCCTGGTTTGATTCTCCAGTGCCCCCTAAAACCAGATGCCCAAAGTGGCATATGTGTCTGGAGTTCGTTCACAGTGCCTAGAGGCTCTGGCATGCCCATTCTCTCTCTCTTTCTCTCTCTCTGTCACTTTCTCTTACATCTCTCTCCCATAAATAAGTAAATAAAATATTTTGTTAAAAAAGTTATTTATTAGTTGGGCTGGGTGTGATGGCACACACCTTTAATCCCAGCACTCGGGAGGCAGAGGTAGGAAGATTGCTGTGAGTTCAAGGCCACCCTGAGACTACCTGGTGAATTCCAGGTCAGCCTTGGCTAGAGTGAGACCCTACCTCGAAAAAAAAAAAAAAAAAGTGGGCTGGAGAGATGGTTTAGCGGTTAAGGCGCTTGCCTGCGAAGACTAAGGACCCATGTTCCACTCTCCAGATCCCACCTTAGCCAGATGCACAAAAAGTGAGGCAAACATCTCTCTCTCTTTCTCTGTCTCTTTCTCTCTCAGATAAATAAATAAAATATACTAAAAAGAGATGATGAAATAAGTAACTACACAATATTCAGGCAAGAGTTAACTTTAGAGAACAATTGTTTACACTGCATTTTTTTTTTTTTAACAGAACATAAGACTTATCACAACTAGGTAATGACATAGAACTAGACCAGATCCCTTAGCTCTCAATTCCATTCTTATTTATTTATTTAACAATGACATACAGAGAGAGAGAGAATGGGCGCACCAGGGCCTCCAGCCACTGCAAACCAACTCCAGATGCATGCGCCACCTTGGATCTGGCTTACATGGGTCCTGGGGAATCGAGCTTCGAACTGGGGTCCTCAAGCTTCCCAGGCAAGCGCTTAACCACTAAGCCATCTCTCCAGGCCTCAATTCCATTCTTAGTCCACTTGCATTATCCATTACAAACTCCGAATAACTCATTTGTCGTTCCAGTCACAAGGGAGTGTCCTCACACACTGTGTGAGTCATCTTTCCGTCACTATGACAAAATACCTAACATAGTAAACTTATAAAGAGGAAAGGTTATTTTTGCTCATGGTTTCTTAGGTTTTGGTCAGCAATCACTTGGCCCTATTGCTTTGGGCTGTGGTGACACAGTACATCATAGCAGGAGCATATGGGATAAGGAAACTACTTTTCTCTCTCTCTCTCTCTCTCTCTCCTTTGCCTTCTGCCATGGGATGATACAAGAAGACCTTCACTAGGTGTGGATCCTGGTTTAAGACAGGATCTATTTTTTGCCCTGAAGGACCACTGTGTATGTAAATAGATACCATGAACAAGCATTACTGTCTACCACGTACTGACCTGTTCAGTAAAACTGTATGAACGACTGAAAGAAAGGGACAGGCTGCATTGCTTGTCTTTGAATCTTTACACCGCTTCTGCCAAGCCCTGCCAAGACATGAAACTCTGAGCTGTTAGAGCCTGCTTCCCTTACCCACTCAACCTGTGTGGCTTCTCTCACGTTCCCAAATATGTCTGACCTTCCTTTTCTCAGTCACACCTTGTGCTGCGTCTCAAAGTGTCCTTTACATTGTGGCTCTACTTTCAATAGTGAAGAGCTGAAGGATGTTACAAAAGCTAGTATCACTTTTCTCAGTCACACCTTGTGTGTGGCTTCTCTCACGTTCCCAAATATGTCTGACCTTCCTTTTCTCAGTCAAAAGTGTCCTTTACATTGTGGCTGTACTTTCAATAGTGAAGAGCTGAAGGATGTTACAAAAGCTAGTATCACCGAAAAAACCGTCTTCGAGGGCTAGAGAGATGGCTCAGTAGTTAAGGCAGTTGCCTGCAAAGACTAATGGCCCCAAGTTTGATTCCCCAGGACCCACGTAAAGCCAGGTAAAGTGGCGCATGCATCTGGAGTTCATTCGCAGTGGCTGGAGGCCCTGGTGCATCCATTCTCTTTCTCTTTCTCTCTGTGTGTGTGTCTCTCTCTCTGCTTACAAGTAAATAAATAAAGATTTTTTTAAAATTATTTTTAGAAAGAATCTCTGAGCACCCAGAGATACCCAGAGGAAGATTTCATTTAGCATTTGTGTTCTTTACCTAGACAGAGCCTACGTGAGCCCGGCACTTGCACAACGTGTCTGCTGATTCTCACAGAAATTATTCTTGGAAATTTAAATTTAGATAAAGGAGAGATTAAGCAACTCATGCAAAATATCAGCTATGGATAGGAAAGATAATTAGCCCTTACCGAGCAAACTCCACAAGCCAAGAATTATCCTAAGTGCTACATGTGAACTCATTGCTTTCAAAAAATATTTATTATTTATCTTTTTAATTTATTTGTAAGCAAAGAGAGAGTATGGTCTCTTGCCATTGCAAGAGATGCATGTGTCACTTTGTTCATCTTGTTTTACTATCTGGGTACTAGGGAGACAGACTTCACAAGAAGAGCCTTTGACCACTGAGCCATCTTTCCAGCCCATGAATTCATTCCTTTGATTCTCTTAACCACCCAGCTCGTGAAGTATTTGGCCACAAGAAACACTTTCCAGAGTCATTTTCTAGGTAAGACATCTGCAGCTTTAAAAGCTGAGTGAGGGCTGGAGAGATGGCTTAGCGGTTAAGGCGTTTGCCTGCAAAGCCAAAGGACCCCGGTTCAATTCCCCAGGAGCCATGAAAGCCACATGCATAAGGTGGCACGGTGACACATGCATCTGGAGTTCGTTTGCAGTGGATGGAAGCCCTGACGCGCCCGTTCTCTGTCTCTCCATCTAAAAAAAAAAAAAAAAGCTGAGTGATTTCAAACTCACCCAGCTAGAACATGACAGGTATCATCTTAGAAAGCTGGCGCTGAAACTCCTGTCGTCGGAATTTTCATCTTAAGCATCTTCAGTCTTGGGCCCATTCCATAATCCCTGCTTCAGGGGTGAAACTTTTTCCCCCCCAGGAGCTGTCCAAACACATCGTGGTTCACCTAGCTGAACCAAACAAAGCTGGGAACTGGTGGTGAAATGATTTAGCAAATTAGCTAGTCTGCTCTCTCCTGCTGAGAGCGGCCAAGGATAGTGGATCCTCTCAAACTGAATGAAAGTGGATCCCTTGGGCTAGAGAAGTGTCTTAGCAGTTAAGGTGTTTGCCTGTGAAGCCTAAGGACCTGGGTTGGATTCCCCAGTGCCCACATAAATCAGATGCACAAGGTGGTGCATGCGTTTGGAGTTCGTTTGCAGTGGCTAGAGGCCCTGGCATGCCCATTCTCTCTTTCTATCTGCCTCTCTCTCTCTCTCTCTCTCTCTCTGATAAATAAATAGGGATCCCTGGGAAGAGATCATTAGCATTCTTTTTCTTTTACTCCTTTCAAACAAAACATGAAATATTAATACTCAGGCTACCTTTGGCTTACATGGTGTATGTTTTAGAAAGAATATGGACTCTGCTGTAAACCATTAAAATCTTCAATTCCGTGCCCGCTCCAGGTGACAGCACAACCACGAGATTCAATATTTCTGTCTAAACATTAGCCTGGAAAGAAGTTTCCTATCCCTGCGGGTCTTGGTGGTGTAGTTACATTCTCTCAGCCTCCCATTTAGAAATCCACTGAGGCTTATGTGCAGGAAAACACAGCTCAGGGCCAGGCGTGGTGGTGCATGCCTTTAATCTCAGTGCCTGGGAGACAGAGGTAGGAGGATCGCTGGGAGTTCAACGCCAGCCTGAGACGACATAGTGAATTCCAGGTCAGCCTGTGCGCATGCATCTGGATTTCATTCGCAGCAGCTGAGAGGCTGCTGGCGTGCCCATCTCTATCTATCTTCCTCTCCCTCTTTCTCTGTCTCTCTCTGTGTCTCTCTCTCAAAACAAACAAACAAACAAAAAAAACACCTCACAGTGAGTTGGAGAAATGGCTTAGCGGTTAAGGCATTTGCCTAGAAGCTAAAGGACCCAGGTTTGATTCCCCAGGACCCACGTAAGCCAAATGCACAAGGGGAGCATGCATCTGGAGTTCGTTTGCAGTGGCTGGAGGCCCTGGTATGCCATTCCTTCTCTGTCTGTCTCTCTTCTATCTCTCTCTCTATCTCTACTTGTGAATAAATAAACTTTAAAAAAAAACTCACAGTAATGTTTGCAAAATTCATGCATGTGGAACAAATACCATGATATACAATCACCCATTAAGGCCTTTTGTGCAAATGAAGATATTATTGTTTTCCTCATTCTCAGTCCAGCTTCCTGTTTTGTCAGATGAAGTTTTGACAGACTAGAGAATTGTCCACAAGGTTCCTCTTACATTAAAAACAAACGAACAACAACAATTTAAAAAAAAAAAAACTTGTTTCTGGGCTGGAGAGATGGCTTAGCAGTTAAGGCACTTGCCTGCAAAGCCAAAGGACCCAGGTTCAATTCTCCAGGACCAACATAAGCCAGAATGCACAAGGTGGTGCATGTATCTGGAGTTCGTTTGCAATGGCTGGAGGCCTTGGAGCACCCATTCTCTCTCTCTCTCTCTCTCTCTCTCCCTCTCTCTTTCTGTGTATTTCTCTCAAATAAATAAGTAAAAATAAAAGATTTTTTAAAACCTTCTTTCTTAAAAAAGAAAGAATTTAAAATTGTTTCTTCCCCTCACTTCTCACGCTTTTTCCAGGTTCGTTGACTACAGTACTTCTTGCATCCTGCACTTCTGAAATTAATACAGGCATCTGTGTCTGTTTTTACTACGAGACATGAAGGTCAGGACAGGTGTTAACCTAGCACTGGCCTAAGATTGATTGGTGCTTTGAAATGAATAAATTAATTTGAGGGCCGGAGAGATGGCTTAGAGGTTAAGGTGCTTGCCTGCAAAGCCAAAGGACCCAGGTTCGATTTCTCAGGACCCACATTAGCCAGAAGGCAGTGCATGTATCTGGAGTTTGTTTGCAGTGACTAGAGGCCCTGGTGCACCCATTCTCTCTCTCTTTCTCCTTCCCTCTTTCTCTGTGTCAAATAAATGAAAATAAAATATTTTTTTAAATTATTTTGAAAGCCGCAATCTGAATGTTGGAAATGGCACCTTTGAATGCTAGTGCTCTAAGAATGTTCCAAATCATCTTGACTATAGAAATTCCCAGGAATCCACCAGCTCCCCATTACTAAAACTGCACTTAAATAATTTTCTAAGTATTTCACTTATATTTATTGATTTGAGAGAGAGAATATGGGCACACCAGGGCCTCAAGTCACTGCAAATGAACTCCAGATGCATGTACCACCTTGTGCATCTGGAGGATGGAACCTGGGTCCTTAGGCTTCACAGGCAAGTGCCTTAACTGCTAAGCCATCTCTCCAGCCCATTTTAATAAATTTTTTGAAAAGATTTTTCCATGTTTATTTAACAATTCTTACCGTAATTTTGTAACGTTTACAATGTTGCTCTATAGTCAACATTTGGTTGCTCATTATAAACTGCATAAATATGAATGGATTCATATTTACAAACTTGTTTTGGGGGTACTTGGGATCAAATTTAGGTCCTATGAGTAGTAAGCAAATACTCTGCACTGGGCCACACCACAAAACCATAGCCCAACTCTAGCCTCATTTTTATTTTATTTATTTATTGTTTTGAGGCAAGCCCTTTTTTGTTATGTGAGAGATTGAGACAGACAGAGAGAGAGAAAGTGAGAAAGAATTGGTGTATCAGGGCATCCAGCCACTACAATTGAGCTCCAGACACATGGGCCCCCTTGTGTGTGTGTGCAACCTCACGTGCTTGCCTCTCTGTGCATCGGGCTTACATGGGATCTGGAGAGTCAAACATCGGTCCTTGGGCTTTGCAGGCAAATGCCTTAACTGCTAAGCCATCTCTCAGCCCTCGCCTCATGTTTAAGTCATTGATCTATGGAACTGTGGCATCCCCATCACCATTTGTAATCACAATTGACGTTCTCCATCTACATCTGTGGATTGAATCGACTCCTTCATATGCACGAAATGTACTTGTTTGCATTGAGAAAGAACATCTCCTCGCCCATCCCCTTCCTTCCTCATGCCACCTGAGATGATTGATCATGACTGCCGTGTTTAGCTGAGTCCAGAGAGGTTTAACTGAACCCCCTTGAGTTGCTTTGGTCAGGTGTTTGGTCACACCACAGCAATGAAAAATGTGATATACTACCTTACTTCTGTCAAGCCTCATGCCTCTGCCTTTTTAAAAAATATACATTTTTATTCATTTATTTGAGAGAGAATGGGCACACCAGAGCATCCAGCCACTGTAAACAATGCATGCACCACCTTGTACATCTGGCTTACATGGGTCCTGGGGAATACAATCTGAGTCCTTTGGCTTTTCAGGCAAGCGCCTTAACAGCTAAGCCATAGCTCCAGCCTGCCTCTGCCATATAAATATATATGTGTGTGTGTGTGTGTGTATACATATATAAACATACATATACATATATACATATATACAGAAACACCTTCTCCATGCCTAAGAGCGTGTCATTATAGAAAAGATAAGCACTTTGAAATGACCCCATAACTACTCTATTATTGAGAACAAAAAGATTTCCTATGAAGTTAAAAAAAAATCTTTTGAAAAATATTTTAAATAATATTTTTATTTTCATTTATTTAACAGAGAGAGAGAGAGAGACAGAGAATGGGCACACCAGGACTTCCAGCCACTGCAAATGAACTTCAGATACATGCACCACCTTGTGCATCTGGCTTACGTGGGTCCTGGGGGATTGAACCTGGGTCCTTTGGTTTTGCAGGCAAATGCCTTCACCACTAAGCCATCTCTCCAGCCCAACAAAAATGTTTTGACAATCGTCTAGGTATAAAGAGAGAGAAAGAGAGAGCACAGAAGCGCTGAGAGAAGTCTGAGAACATGTGTGTGGCGAGCATTCCTCCCTCAAGGAAATCAGCCAGTCATGTCCTGCAATGCCATTTCCAGGGGTGGGTGGCCGTGCTCTGAGATATGGGATGAAAAGGGTTTAAAGGAGACAAAATAGTTTTGTATCTATGTTTAGAAATAAGGGGCTACCACAGAACTCAAGGAGACGAAAGATGAATGAGTGAATGAATGAATGAATGAATGGTGAATGACAAGTGTGTGTGCCTACAAAATGAAAGACAATATAAAGATGCATAGACATTCCCCTCTCTCTTCCTCTCTCTCTCCCTCTTTCTCTTGCTCTCTCAAATAAGTACAATAAATAAATAAATAAACAAAATTTTAAAAGAATTATAAAGGGGCTGGAGAGATGGCTTAGCAGTTAAGGTGCTTGCCTCCGTTTGATTTCCCAAAACCCATGTAATCCAGATGCACAAGGTGGCACATGTGTCTGGAGTTCATTTGCAGTGGCTGGAAGCCCTGGCATGCCCATTCATTCTCTCTCTCTCTCTCTCTCTTCTGCCTCTTTCTCTCTCAAATAAATAAATTGAATTAAATTAAAATTCTGTACCTGGGGGTTGGGGAAATGGCTTAGTGGTTAAGGCATTTGCCTGCAAAGCCTAAGGACCCCAGTTCAATTCCCCAGAACCCATGTAAGCCAGATGCACAAGTTGGCACATACATCTGGAGTTCGTTTGCAATGGCTGGAGGGCCTGGTGCACCCATTCCCTCTCTCTCTCCCTCTTTCTCTCTCTCTCTCTCAAATAAGTACAATAAAATAAATAAATAAATAAATAAATAAATAAATAAAAATTAAAAATTTAAAGATGCATAAAAGGAAGAGGAGAGAAAAGGAGGAAGGAAGTCTAAGTCTACTGGTTTAAGGAAGCAGTGTAATAAGAAATGAGGGGGGAGGTGATTTGAAGAAAATCTTGATGTAATGGACACTCTCTAACAATAGTCTGTTCTCAGCTCCTCATCCAGGGTGCTGAAGGCCTCCCAGGCAGGTCTTTCACCTTGGAGGTGAGGCCAAGGGAAGCACCTTGCCAAGGATGCTCAGTCCTTTGAATTTTGCCTTCAACAGCTACACAGCAGCCACATGGGCAAAGGAGTTTACCAACTTCATCACTCTGAGCCCTGCCGCCCAGACGGAAATGGAATCATTGCCTTTTTTCCAAGAGACACAAGCAGGCTCTGATCTCCACAGAGCTCTGATCGTATCTGCAGCGAGCCACTGCCAAGTCCCCGGATGAAAGAGAGAAAGAGGAAAGAAGAAGGGAGGGGAGAAAAAGAGAAGGGAAGAAAATGAAGAGAAAAAAAGAGGAGGGAGAGAGAAAGAAGGAAGGGGGAGAAGAAGGAAGGAAGGAAAAGAAAGAAGAGGAAGGAAGTAGAAAGGAAGAAAGAAAGCAAGCTTCATGAAAAACTTATTAAGTAGAATTTTTTCCAGGTAGTTGTATGTTTACGATCATGTGCAATATTGAAAAAGCAGGACTGGAAAGATTCTAAGTGGTTAAAGGCACTTGCTTGCAAAGCCTGACAGCCTGCATTTGATTCCCCAGTACCCTCATAAGGCCTAAAGTGGTGCATGAGTCTGGAATTCATTTGCAATGACAAGAGGCCCTGGTGTGCCCATTCAGATTAATTCTCCCTCTCTCTCTTTCTCTATCTATCTCTCTTTCTCTCATTACAAGTAAATAAATAAAAGTATTTTTAAAATAGGGCTGGAGAGATGACTTAGCAGTTAAGGCGATTGCCTGAGAAGCCTAAGGACCCATATTGGACTCTCCAGATCCCATGTAAGCCAGACACACAGAGGTGAGGCAAGTGCAAGGTCGCACATTCCCACCACTAGGTGGCTCAAGCATCTGGAGTTCAATTGCAGTGGCTGAGGTGCTGGAGCTCCAATTCTCTCTCTCCCCTGTCTCTCTGTCTGTGTCTCTCTGTTTGTAAAATAAGATTAAAAAATTTTAAATCTTAAAAGATAATAGAGAAATAGCAGGATGAGAGAATCATGACACACCACATCGCTCCTACTCTTTTTCCCCATTGCACATTGCACTAAAGGGAGCTCAGAATATGAATGACAGAAAACCTCAATTTGGGGCAAATTTCTGCTCTGAAAACCACAACCATAATGAAAAAAATGTATTTTCCAACACAGTGGGGAGGTGGCCCAGTTATGGTCAGCTCACAAGGAGGGACATTTGCTGCGTGTTTACTGTGGGGCTGAAGTACTCACTTGCATCATCTGTTTTGAAAAAATCCTATCTGGAACAAAGATTGGCTACTTGCATGCCCTAAGCACAGAATCCATAATGGAGATTAGTATTTGCAGAGAAATTATTTCACCAGGATAATTATAGCCATTTCACCAGCTGCTTTGCAAACCCCGACTTTTTATTTATTTCTTTCTTTATTTGGCTCAGAAATAAGTCAAGAGCACACGTAACACAGTCTTCTAGACCCAACCTCAAAGGCGTCCTTGCTTCAGTCTCAAATCTCACACTGTTGTTTGCTCACCCAGCCTGCTAGGTGTGGCCAGCATGCCCAGACAGGAGACAAAAACTATACTTTTTTTTTTTTCTTGGTAGATCAACCTTTGGGGTAACTTCAGAGCGATGTCAACATTTGGCCAATGTCCTGGTGTCGGGATGAAAGCCAAGGTTCTGAGTATGGTGAACACGGGGATATCTGAGAATAAAAAAGGGAGAACTCTGGGCTGGAGAAATGGCTTAGTGGTTAAGGCACTTTTCCTGCAAAGTCAAAGGACCATGGTGTGATTCTTCAGGAGCCACGTAAGCCGGATGCACAGGGTTGCACATACATCTGGAATTTGTTTGCAAGGGCTGGAGGCCCTGGCGTGCCCATTCTCCACCCCCCATAAAGAAATAAATAAATAAGAATAAAATATTTATTTTAAAAAAGGGAGAACTCTGACCATTGAATGTAGCTCAGTGGCGGAGTGCTTGCTTAGCATCTTAAGCCTGGGTTCAGTTCCCAGTATTACCAGAGAAAAAGAGAGAGACAGTGACAGAGCGAGAAAGAGAGAGAGAGATGAGATGATAGGATGAGGCCAGAGCCGCATGTGACAGCTATAGGTCATAAGAGTCAGGCCTGGGGTTTCCTTGGTGTGCCAGTGGAAACTGGGAAGGTTGACACACAAAAAGAGAACAGGGCGGTGGGCCCGATGTAGTCCAGAGAGCAGTTTGTACAGTCACGAACACTGCTCACAAGGGCAGTGCCAGCTGGGCCACTGAGCAAACCTGACCCTTTCTAAGATGACTTCAGAAACTTGCCTTACAAAGATGGAAAGAAATCAGCGCTGGATGCAATAGTAGAAAGAAGAAAGAAAGAAAGAAAGAAAGAAAGAAAGAAAGAAAGAAAGAAAGAAGAAGAAAGAAAGAAGGAAAAAGAAAAGAGAAGGGGGGAGAGAGAGGGAAGAAAGAAAAAAGAAAGAAAGAAAGAAAGAAAAAGAAAGAAAGAAAGGCAAGGGGTGGGGAGAAAGAAGAGAGAGGGAGGGGAAGGGGGGAGGGGAGAGAGAGAGAGGGGGAGACAGAGAAAGAAGAAAGAAAAGAAAGAAAGAAAGAAAGAAAGAAAGAAAGAAAGAAAGAAAGAAAGGAGAAAGAAAGAAGAAAGAAAGAAGAGAAAGAAAGAAAGAAAGAAAGAAAGAAAGAAAGAAAGAAAGAAAGAAAGAAAGAAAGAAAGAAAGAAGAAAGAAAAAGAAAAAGAAAGAAAGAAAGAAAGGGGAAAGGGAGGAAAGAAAGAAAGAAGAAAGGGAAAAAGAGAGGGGAGGGGGCAGGGGAGGAGGGAGAGAGAGAGAAAGAAGAAAGAAAGAAAGAAAGAAAGAAGAAAGAAAGAAAGAAAGAAAGAAAGAAAGAAAGAGAAAGAAAGAAAGAGAGAAGGGAAGGGAAGAAAGAAAGAAGAGAAAAAGAGAGAGAGGGAAGAAGGGAGGGGGAGGGGAGAGGAAGAGAGGGGAGGGAAGGGAAGGGGAGAGAGAGAGAGGGAGAGACAGAGAAAGAAGAAAGAAAGAAAGAAAGAAAGAAAGAAAGAAAGAAAGAAAGAAGAAAATAAAAATAAACAAACACCCGGGCTTTGGAGAAGGCTGAGCATGGATTTGACCCAGTTCTGACTTCTTTACTTGTTTTTCCTGAACATTCTGGAACCTAGCTCTGTCTTTCCTTAAAGGATTCTTTTTCTTTTTTTTTAATTTACAATGGGATTTTAGAATGCAACACAATCTAAAGTTAGATAGTGTTTATGTTAATTGACTTTCTCCTATGATATTTTTCTTTTAAAAATAGCCCTAATGATGCTGGCCGTGGTGGCACACACCTTTAATCCCAGCACTCAGGAGGCAGAGGTAGGAGGATAGCCGTGAGTTTGAGGCCAGCCTGGGAATACATAGTGAATTCCAGGTCAGCCTGAACTAGAGTGAGACCCTACTTCGAAAACAAACAAAAAATAGCCCTAATGAAAACATATTTTTTAATTGCCCATTATCAAATAAAATAAAGCACGATGCAGAGAAAATTAAGTATATACCCAGTCCTAAAACTTGGGTTATTGCTGTTAATTTTTTTATCCCTTTATTAATTCTTTTTATCGTTGTATTTGTGTGCACACATGTATAGTTATTTTGAAAATTGGAGCTGCTTTTTCCCCACTCATTATAATGGGAGTATTAAATATGCTTTGAAAACACATTTTTAGGATGACTACATAATAACTACTCTTTTCCAGGCTTTCATAGTCTGAGAGTCCATTAAGTAGAATAATATATGGATGTTTTAATGTAACATTGAGCCATTTGCATTTGATTGTACTCGTTTAATGCACTTCTTTATTTTTTTTTTTTTGCAAGTTCAAACACTTTAAGTATAGCCAATTAGATCAAAAACCACTAAGACTAAGAACATCAGGGAAGATTTATTGATGGTCTAAATCTGAGACAGCTGTTTCTCAGAACAGCCACTTACATCTACATTCATATAAAGTCAGCCTTCTGCGAAGGAGAGAGAGCCCTCTGTTTCTACGCTTTACGCTGTGGCATTGCACTGTCACCTCATGAGCATCAGAAACCTTCTATTCCAATAGATATTGGCTAACATCAGGTCAGGTCATTTAGAACAATCTAGATGGTCAACTACACTGTGGGTAGGACTTAATGCTAACCCGAGTCCTGATTCGAGGTATATGTTCTCAAAATGATTGTCCGGGACTCTTCAAAAATACTTTCCCAAAGGAACAAGGTCTAGGTGGCTGGGAGCTAGCAAGAAACGTGAAGCCAGGAGACACACACACACACACACACACACACACACACCCCCAGTGGTGGGGCGGGGATAAAATGAATTCTGAGGATTTTGATAGATCAGTGACTTGCTTTCTTACTTTGCTGCTAGCCCTCCTCCCAGCAGAAGGAAGGGTTCTAGGGGATGATCCTGGAATTCTCAAAGAAATGAAGGGAAGGTTCTAGGGCTCCAGAGAAACTCAGCTCCTTCCCACCAACCCTCCTCAGGGTGATTCTGCCTCCAGTCCCTCCTCTCTGGGCACATCCGGGTGCTTCACAATCTTTTGACATTCCTCAAACTCTGTCCCCTACCCTGACCCACTTTCTATTTTTTCTTAAGCTTTCCTTTTCCTAAAGCAAATTTACGGTCTTATTTGAAAGCCGGACGTGGTGGTGCACGTCTTTAATCACAGCATTCTGGAGGCAGAGGTAGGGAGATCGCTTTGAGTTTGAGGCCACCCTGAGACTATATAGTGAATTCAGCCTGGGTTAGAGCAAGACCCTACCTCGAAAAATTTAAATAAATAAATAAATAATAAAATAAAATCTTATTTGAAGATTTCTAAGAGTTTGTGCTTCTGGGAAATTGAAAAGTAAATTTAAAAAGCTGTTTCCTGAGCGTACTCAGTTTTAATATTCTAAAGTGAAAGACAGGTGACAGTCAATAATGGGTCTTGCACAAGACCTAAAGGAAAAGATGTGTCTCTAGTTCAATAACTCCTCTGTAAACTGAAGTCCCCAGAGAAGAAGAAGGAACATTAAGATAAGGTAGCTGAGCTGGAGAGATGGCTCAACGATTAAGACACTTGCCTGCAAAGCCTCATGACCCTGGTTCAATTCCCCAGTACCCATGTAAAGCCAGATGTACAAGGTGATGCATGCATCTCAAGTTCGTTTGTAAAAGCTGAAGGCCCATTCTCTCTGTCTGTGTCTATTCTTTCTATCTATCTCTGCTGGCAAATAAATAAAGAAAAATATTAAGATTTTAAGATATTAAGATATTAAGACTAGGAATTCTGCTAGGAAGAACCTCATGGCTAGTAAGTGGAGAAAACGAATAAGAGAATAAGCTCTGTGACTTTTTTCCATTAAGATTTTATTTTTATTTATTTACTTATTAGGGACAGAGAAAGAAAGAGGGAGAGTGAGAATGGGCACACCAGGGCCTCTAGCCACTGCAAACAAACCCCAGACCCATGGGCCACCATTGTATCTGTCTTACATGGGGTCTGGAGAATCAAATAGAGGTCCTTAGGCTTCGAAGGCATGTGCCTTAACTGCTAAGCCATCTCTCTAGCCCTTCAATCTTTTTTTTAAAAAATATTTTATTTAGCTGGGTGTGGTGGTGCACACCTTTAATACCAACACTCGGGAGACCGAGGTAGAAGGATTGCTGTGAGTTTGAGGCCACCCTGAGACTACAGAGTGAATTCCAGGTCAGCCTGGGCTAAAGTAAGACCCTGCCTTGATAAACAAAACAAAACTATTTATTTGCAAGCAGAAAGAGACAGAGAAAAGAAAGAGAGAGAGAGAGAGAGAGAGAGAGAGAGAGAATGGCCATGCCAGGGCCTCCAGCCACTACAAACAAACTCCAGATGCATGCTCGACTTTATGCATCTGGCTTTACATGGGTACTGGGGAATTGAACCTGGGTCATTAGGCTTTGCAGGCAAGGGCCTTAACTGCTGAGCCATCTCTTCAGCCCTCCATCTTTTTGCTGTTATCATTTCTACCACTTTTTGGATGAGAACTAAGGTACATTAAGGAGTTGGATGTTCTTATAATGACCAGGCCTTAGACCCTTACAAAGGAGAAAAACAAGAATGAAAAATGACACAAGTAGGAAGGTCCAACTCTTAGCACAGGCAAAGCTAGATGGTAAACAGAGAGAAGTCCCTCTTTCTATCTGAGTGGAAGAACAGCCCGCTGTGCCCTGGCTGGGATTGGGGTGCCATTGCAAAGCCCACTCCAGCATACAGCGTGGATGTGAGGCACGCCTTTGCTGGCTGGGGCTGCGTTCTGACTTTTGTTCAATATGTTCATCATGTGTACAATACCATGGCGTGTCTCGGGTTCTGCCAAAACAATTGAGGCTCAGAAGAAATTATTTATAATTAAATGTTCCCAACCAGGCAGCCACTCCTCTCTCTCTCACACTTCACTGTCAAGCTCTGCACTGAGTTCCAAGATCCCAATCAAGCCTACAGTCCCGGGACAAGTTGTGATTTAATACTAATTAGATGATGCATGGCCTACTTTCAGCTGTTCTTATATGAACTTCACAAGATTGTTGGTGGTATTTTTTTTTTATTCCCCTTCTGTTTTCAGGATTACTCGATTCTACATTTCATATTTCCCCCCTTTTCCCTTGACTGGGGTTTTTAAATGATTTTATTCAGTCCGAAACCTTTCAATAAAGCTATCTTTCCTATGCTAATGAGTTTATAGTAGTTTTGTCTTATTTCAACAAGTCACTTACTATTTGCTGCTATTCTTATTGACAGAAAAGCATCCCTAATGGATTAGAAAGTCAAGCAAGAATTGATATGTTGGGCTGCGGAGATGGCTTGGCTGTTAAGGTGCTTACCCGCGAAACCTAAGGACCCAGGTTCAATTCCCCAGGACCCACATAAGCCAGATGCACAAGATGACACATGCGTCTGGAGTTCATTTGCAGTGGCTGGAGGCCCTGGTGTGCCCATTCTCTCTCTCTCTCTCTGCCCCTTTCCCTCACCCTCCCTCTCTTTCTCTCTCAAATAAATAAATGAGATGGCTTAGCAGTTAAAGACACTTGCTTGCAAAGCCTGAAGACCCCAGTTCGATTCACTAGTACCCACATAAAGCCAGATGCTCCAAGAAGTGGCACATGTGTTTGGATTTCATTTGCTGTGACAGGAGGCACCAGTGCGCCTCTTCTCTTCCCTTCTCGCTCTTTCTCTCAAATCAATAAATATTGCCTTCATATCCATGACCTCACAGTGCATGGTCCTAGCTATATAAGACCTTCATAATTGGAAGAAAAAAATGATGACATCAAACTAGAAGAAAGACAAATTGGAAAGAAGAGATTCAATAGAGGGCAGATTTGGGAGAGGGGAAAACGAGGGCGGTGGGAGGGAATTCTCGTGGTTTATTTTCCATGCTTATGAAAGTTGTCAATAAAAATTAAAAATAAATAAATATTTTTGAAAGAATTGATATCTTGATTCTTTCATGCTTAGCAAATTTCTTTTTTTTTTTTTTTTTACTCAGTTCAGAACTTACACATGTAGAAATAAAACTAGGTATAGTTGGAAGATAAACTCATTTTTTGTTTTGTTTTATTTTGTTTTGATGTTGTTTGGTTGGGTTTTGTTGTTGTTTTGGGAAGTTTAGGGGCTTGGAGCTGTTGTCTGAGACAATGTCTACCTCCCCATTTAGCCCTGGGGAACCTGGTACTCATTATGGAGCCCAGGCTGGTCTTGAACTCACAGTAGTCTTCTTGCCTCCACCTCCCAAGTGTTGTCACTGTGCTTAGTTGGGATAGTTGCATTTTAGAAAAACAAGAAAACACTTGGTGGGCTGGAGAGATGGCTTAGTGATTAAGGCATTTGCCTGTGAAACCTAAGGACCCAGATTCCATTCCCCAGAACTCACGTAAGCCAGATGCACAAGGAGGTGCATATGTCTGGAGTCCATCTACATTAGCTTAAAGCCCTAATGTGCCCATTCTCTCCCTCCCTCTCACTTTCTCCAGCTCTCTCTTAAATAAATAAATTAATTAATTAATTAAAAATATTTTTTAAAAAAGAAAACACTGGCTGGAGAGATGGCTTAGTGGTTAAGGAGCCTGCCTGCTAAGCCTAAAATCGCTGGTTCCAATCTCCAGGTCCCACGTTTAGCCAGATGCAAAGTGACGCAAGGGTGCAATGCTGCACTTGACCACAAGGGGGCGCACGCATCTGGATTTCGTTCACAGCAACTGAGACACTGCTGGCGCACCCATCTCTATCTGTCTTCCTCTCCCTCTCTATCTGTTTCTCTCTGTGTCTCTCCCCAAAAGTAAATAAAATAAAAAATAATTTTAAAAAATTAAATAAAAAAAAAGAAAACACTCGGCTATACGTGCAATCAAGAGGAGGGTGTGATCCCTATACCAGCCATGTCAGCAAAAAAAAAAAAAAAAAAAAAAAGGCAGGGACACCTCAGAAGAGCCCCTGGGACTTGTTTAACTTATGAAGCAAAAAGTTCTTTGCCTTTCTCATCCATACTGTCCTCTCACATCCTGCTCACTTAGCACCCACAATTGATCAGCATCCCTTTGTCATCTCAGCATGTCGGGCAGCGCTCCTGACAATAGGAGCAATGGTGCCACGTCCCAGGAGCAGAGCAAGGCTTTCTGTATTGCCCTGCTGGGATGCTGGAAGTGCCCGTGGTTCAGAGCTCAGCTTGCACGGGCACTTCCCTTCTGCCTTCAGAACTGCTTCACTCCTCCACCACTCGTCTACCCTAGTCAAGTCAAAACGTCAAACAAGACAAAGGCCTCTGGAGATCTTGGAGTGATTTGTATTTTTTTAAGTTTTTATTTTTATTTATTAGAGACAGGGAGAGAGGGAGAAGATGAATGGGAGCGCCAAGGCCTCCAGCCACTGCAAATGAACTCCACTAACATACACTACCTTGTGCATGTGTCTTACGTGGGACCTGGAGAATCAAACCTGGGTCCTTAGGCTTCACAGGCAAGCTCTTTAACCACTAAGCCATCCCTCCAGCCTGATTTGTATTTTTTGACCCTTGGGGTTATTATTACTTGTGCAGCTTAGGTTATCGGAGATGGTAAGGACTTACTTGTAAAAAAAAGAATAAGTGGGAGCCGGGCGTGGTGGCGCACGCCTTTAATCCCAGCACTCAGGAGGCAGAGGTAGGAGGATCACCGAGAGTTCGAGGCCACCCTGAGACTACATAGTGAATTCCAGGTCAGCCTGGACCAGAGTGAGACCCTACCTTGCAAAACCAAAAAAAAAAAAAAAAAATAAAAAAAGAATAAGTGGGAAATCAGTCTCTCTTCTCTCTATCTCACTGTTTGTAAATAAATAAAAATATTTTTAAACTCACTTTTTACTGAAAAAAAAGCAAACATACCCAGCCCTGGTTTTTTGGTTGTTGTTGTTGTTTGTTTGCTTTTTGTTTGTTTGTTTGTTTTAAATATTTTATTTATTTATTTGAGAGAGAAAGAGGTGAAGGGAGAGAGAGAATAGGCACACCAGGGCCTCTAGCCACTGCAAATAAACTCCAGACGCATGCTCTACTTTGTGCATCTGACTTTACGTGGGTACTGGGGAGTCGATCCCAGGTTGTCAGTCTTTGTGGGCAAGCACCTTAACCACTGAGCAATCTCTCCAGCCCATCAATTTGCCTGTTTATATAATGTAAAAGTAGATATCATAGGAGGATAGCTAAACCAAGAATGATATATTAAAGAGGAGTTAACAAGAGTGACACCAAATGACTCTCAAAGCATAGTGCTGAGTTACAGCACAGCACATACTGCAGGATATAGCGTGTGTGTGTGTATCACTTCTGTATATACATATATCACACATAAGCAATATCAGATGCATTTATATGTGCACATGTATATATAAGAGAAAAAGTATGGAGGGATTTGAACTATGATGCTAATGGTGATTTCTTCCAAGAAAGAGCCTGGAATTGAGGCTCATATCAAAAGATGACAAGGAGATTACACCTTAGTGGGTTGTGTCAATTCATTCAACAAAAACACAGACATATTAACTGCATAAGTAACAATACATAGTTGAATATGAAAGCACATTTAGGGATCGTGTAACTGAACTTAGAATAATGTTTTTCCACATTATATAATTTCTCAATCAGTGCACACTAAAAACTATGCAAACCCATGAAAATTCTTGGGATACAACAGTCCTCACGACCCCATTCCTGACTTCTGTCCCTAACCTCTCTGTGTCACGCACGGCCATGCTGGTGAGGCTGAAACAGCAACGTGGCTCAGTGCGGATCTGTGGATCCAGAACAAGTGAAGTCCATGGCCAGGTCTTGGACGTCTGCCCCTGTGGCCCTTTGATTCAGTGTCTCCCTGAACTCAGGTGTTCTGAATGCTAGGTTCCTAGCAGACGGAGATTTGGGAATTAACGCCTCCCGGAAGCAGTGGATTGTTGGGACGGGCTTGTGGGTGTTATAGCCAGTGTCCCCTTGCCAGGGTTTGGCACACTCTCCTGTTCCTGTTGTCCACCTGATGTTGGCCAGGGGGTGACATCTACCCTCTGCTCATGCCATTGTTTCCCCCTGCCATGCTGGAGCTTCCCCCTCGAGTCTGTAGGCCAAAATAAATCATTTTTTTTCCCCAAAAAGCTGCTCTTGGTCGGGTGATTTCTGCCAGCAACGCAAACCTGACTGCAACAGCCACCTTACCATGTACATGCATTAAGTAGGAAATTAATATATGGACTTGATGTTGCCACAGCAGTTAGTGCAAGAAAGGGAATGCATCCATTGAACTATGTGGTGGAACCAAATAGAAAGATGAAAGAACCAAAAATAAAATAAAATACCTGCTTCCCTCTTTCTTTTGTCTTTGTCACCTATTATATCCTATTTTTGGATACTGGTAGGGTGCCACACTGTATTTCGGTGAACCCCTGCAACACAAAAAAAAAAAATCTATCTTGCTTTTCTCTTAGATTCTGTGAAGTTTTGTTGAACTATAAAAAGGTGACTGAGGAGAGCCCACAGTGGAATGGGGGTGCGGAAGAGGAGATAGAACAGGATAACACAAGGGGATATGGGACCACTACACAATTTGCCCATATAACGAAGTTTCTAACCAAAATAAATAAATAAATAAAAAGGTAACCAACACATATTGAAGCCCAGATCTCCTTCTGGTAGGAATTTCTACAAGCTTCAAAGAAAACCTTTTTTTAATTGATGGCCCAAAAGGTCATTTAAAAATATTTTTTATTTTATTCATGTGAGAGAGATATTGATAGAGAGAAAGAGGCAGAAAGGGAATAAGTTTGGGCATGCCAGGGCCTCCTGGCACTGGAAATGAACTCCACATGCATGCGCCACTTTGGGCATCTGGCTTTACATGGGACCTGGTGAATAGAACCTGGGCCATCAAGCTTTGTAAGCAAGTGCCTTTAACTGCTGAGCCATCTCTCCAGCCCCCAAAAGGACTTTCTGAATTCAATTCATCATTAGGCGCTAAAGAGCACAGGATAAAGAAGACAATAAAAGATGATACGGAAGTGAGGGACTGCAAGTATCCAACACCATTTATGCAATAGCCACACTGCTGAGGCTGTACACACTGCTGGTTCAGCCCCCTTCAATTCAGTGCTTTCTCCAGACACCACAAGTACAAATGGGCCCTGGGACAGGAAAAGGGAAACCCTCCAGCTAACATGTAACTTTGAAATGTTAAGTGTGTTTAAAATGGGGAGGTCGAGCTAGAAAAATGGCTTTGCAGTTAAGGCACTTGCCTGAGAAGCCTAAGGACCCATGTTCAACTCTCCAGATCCCACATTAGCCAGACTCACAAAGGTGAGGCAAGTGCAAGGTCGCACATGCCCACTAGGTGGAGCAAGCATCTGGAGTTCAATTGCAGTGGCTGAGGCGCTGACATGCCAATTCTCTCTCTCTCTCTCTCTCTCTCTTTCTTTCTTTCTCTCTCTCTAAAATAAATAATTTCTTTAAAGCAACAAAGAGGGCTGGAGAGATGGCTTAGCAGTTAAGGTGCTTGCCTGTAAAGCCTAAGGAGCCATGTTCAACTCTTCAGATCCCATGTAAGCCAGACACACAAGATGACAAAAGTGCCCAAGGTTGCACATGCACACAAGGTGGCTCACACATCTGGAGTTCGATTACAGTGGCTGGAGGCCCTGGCACACCAATTCTCTCTCTCTCTCTCTCTCTCTCTCTCTCTCTCTTTCGCTCGCTCTCACTCTCTCACACACACACACTAAAAGGCCAGTCTGCCAAGGAGGTCCCGGTAGCCTCCAAAACATTAAAGGCTTTTGCCAAAGCCCTTGGTTTCCCTTGCGAAACAGATGGTAAGACCCTATTGCTGAAGACATCTCTTGCCTGAGAGGCAAGGTCACTGAGAAAGCAAGCTGGTGCTGGAGCAGAAAACCTTCTCCCTGTAGACCAGCCAACTGAAAGCTGGAAAAATGCTGCACTGCATGCAGCGTATGGGAGACAGAAGCCATCAACAGTGAAAACAGTGGACGCTGAATACTCAAGTTTGGCCAGACAGGCCCAATGACTGAACGGGTGCAATAGTGGCATGTCTGCTCTTGGGGTGACCAACTGCTCCATAATTGGACTGAAGGCCCTCTCTACGGGAGGGAATACATACCTGGTACTGAAAAACCTAAGCAAAAGTCTATGGTAGGTGAGGTCATGAGCCTTAGGGATATAAAGCCTGCTCTTGTCTGACTAAATGTATATATTATTCCTACCAAGCTGCCCTGAAAGTACTACACTTAATGTTCATATTCACATATTAATGCTACTCTCACTTCTGGTTAGAGAAGCTTCTCTTTTCAGATGGCGATGACCACTGGGATGACCCAAAAGGCAACATAGTGCTGAGAAGAAGGGATGGAGGAGTGCCCAGCACTGAAACACCTCTGTCACACCCTCCAAGGCTCAGGGACCATTGCGGAAGAGGGGGCGGATAGAATGAAAGAGCCAAAGGAAGGGTATGACTCCTTACAATGCAACTGCCCAAATAGAAATTGGCCTCGATATCCATGACCTTGCAGTGCCTAGCAATACCTTCGCAAGACCCTCAAAATAGAAGAAAAAGATGATGACATCAAATTAAAAGAGAGGCTAATAGAGAGGGAGGGGATATGATGGAGATTGGAGTTCTAAAGTGGAATGGGGGAGGGGAGGGAAATATCAGGTGGGTTTTTTTGTATGTAAGTATAGAAGTTGTCAATAAAAAAATAATAATTTTTTTAAAAAGGCCAGTCTGTTGGGCTTGCCTCAAAAACAAACAAAGAAACAAACAAAAAGCAGCCAGGCATGGTGGTGCACACATTTAATCGCAGTACTCAGGAGGCATAGGCTGTGAGTTTAAGGACAGCCTGGGACTAGATAGTGAATCCCAGGTCAGCCAGGGCTAGAGCAAGACCTTACCTTGAGAAAAACAAAAAAAAAAAAAAAAGCATACATTTCCTAATACATGAACATTCCCATACAGATTTAATAAATTTGGTAATATAACAAGTCATTTCTCAACACTGAATGGGAAATAGACACTCCAGAACCATGTAGTATCACGGTAATGTGGGCACTTTGTTTTTTAAGATGCATGAACTTTAGAAATGCCAAGGGGAGCTGGAGAGATGGCTTAGCAGTTTAGTCTCCTGCCTGCTAAGCCTAAGAACACCGGTTCCAATCTCCAAGTCCCACGTTTAGCCAGACGCAAAGTGACGCGAGGGTGCAATGCCGCACTTGACCACAAGGGGTCACATGCATCTGGAGTTCATTCGCAGCGGCTGAGAGGCTGCTGGCGCGCCCATTCTCTCTCTGTCTCCCTCTCCCTCTCCCTCCCTCTCTCTCTCTCTCTTTCTGTCTCTCTCCAAGAAAAAAAAAAGAAAAAGAAAAAGAAATGCCAAGGAGGTGGAGTCTTGAAGCAATTTCTTGAGTTTCTTCATAATAGCAACCCTTGTGCATTTTGTCTACTCAAAGTTTAATGAGTTTTCACATTATCCCTTCAAGCAAGGGAGTGTCCTGTGTGCATAGAAACATCCTTATGAATCTGAACAGAGGCATCTTATTTACTTTCCCCTGCTAGATAGAATCTTGGTTTAAAGATCACGATGAAAAGTTGCCTTGCAGAGGGAATTTGGATTTCGACTTCTCATCCTTTCTCTATAGCTTTCTTGTCCTCCACCTGACGTCGGGGGGGTTGCCAGTTTGAGTGGGTATGGTTAGGGAGTGAAGATTGAGTCCAGAATTCCATGAGCAACATGTGTCAGCATAAAGATCAAACACCAAGCAAGAATCACTGGAGTGTTGCTGCTAAAGAAGTCCCTATAAATTGACCTAGTTGTTCTGACAGACAGGAGAGGGAACAGGAGGGGGGAGGGGAGGGGATGGGAGGGGACGGGAGGGGAGGAGAAGGGAGGGGACGGGAGGAGAGGGGAGGAGACGGGAGGGGAGGGGGGGGAAGGGAAGAGAGGCCATGAGGCCATAAGGAGAGGAGGAGAAGGGAGGGGAGGAGAAGAGAGGAAAGGGGAGGAGAGGGGAAGAGAAGCCATAAGGCCATAAGGAGAGGAAGAGAGGAGAGGAAAGGGGAAGGGGAAGGGGGTGGGAAGGCAAGGGGGAGGGAAGGGGAGGGGAGGGGAAGGGAGGCCATGAGGCCATAAGGAGAGGAGGAGAGGGGAGGGGAGGAAAGGAGAGGGGAATGGAGATGAGGGGGAGGGGAAGGGAGAAGGGGAGGAAAGGGGACAGGAGAGAAGGGAAGGGGAGGGGAAGGGAAGGAGGAGCAAAGGGAAGGAGAGGGAGAGGGAAAGGAAGGGGAGGAGAGAAGGGGAGGGGAAAGGAGGCTGTAAGGTCATAAGGAGAGGAGGAAAGGGGAGGAGAGGAGGAGGAGGGGAGGGGAGGACAGAGGAGGGAAGGCTTAACAACTCCCTGTGCACCTCCACTGTTCTGGGCTTCCACTAAAGTGTCCCTTTCTCTGTGGAGAATTCCTTTTAGAAAATAACAACCCACCTGGCGCCCTCTTCTCGCATTGCTTTTCCTCCATATTACTGCTTTCCTTCTGATACAGTATCTGTTTGTTCTTTTCATTCTAGAATATCAGATTCACGGGGGAAGAGACTTTGCTTGGTTCACTGCTGTTTTCCCAGCACACAAAGTACCTGGCATGTAGTTTAGTACCCGGTAAATATTTGCTGAATAAAGAAATTATTAGAGGAACCTGCCTAAGGCCGCATATACATAGTAATTGGTGGGTGCAGTATTTGGACCCAAGACTGTAACTTTCAGGCACACACTTTGAAACATGCTTCTGTCCGTTGAGGTCACTTAGTGTCTTGGCTGGCTTGGGCTTGATAACAAAATACCATTAACTAGGTGGCTTATCAACAGAAGAAATTTATTTCCCACAGTTCTGGAGTCTGGGACGTCTATGTTCATGGTAGTAGAAAATTCCATACCTGGAGCTAGAGAGATGGCTTAGCAGTTAAGATGCTTGCCTGTGAAGCCTAAGGACCCAGGTTCGATTCCCCAGTACCCATGTAAGCCAGATGCACAAGGTGGCAAATGTGTCTGGAGTTCGTTTGCAGTGGCTGGAAGCCCTGGCATGCCCATTCTTTCTCTCTCTCTCTCTCTCTCTCTCTCTCTCTCTCTCTCTCTTTCTCTCTTAAATAAATAAAATAAAATAAATAAAATAAAATAAATAAAAATTCTGTATCTGAATTGGGATTCGTAGCTAAGGCCTTCTCAGTGTGTCCTGACACTGGGGACACTCCCTCTTGAACTGCGTTTTATCAGAGCACTAATCCCATTCATGAGATTTCCACCCCCAAGATCTAATCATTTCTCAAAGGCTCCACTTCCGAATACCATTACTTTAGGGGTTAGGGTCTCAACATATAAATTTGGAGATCACATTAGTAACCATCTTATCACACTTAATGCTACTCGTTTTCTTAGAACTCAACGTGTTTAAATGAAGATGTTTTACAAGACTTCCAGGCTGCTCTTCATTTTCTCTGGTTGCTGCTCCTGCCTGGACTAATTTGAAGACCATAGAAGGATGCCTGGATCAGAATTCAGTTATCACATCCTTTTACATCTTAATAAATTCACCAGCCATGGGCTTTCCATTTCAGCCCTGGCTGTTCTGTAGTCTTTAAGAAAATACTTTATTTATTTAATAGTTATTTAATTGAGAGAAAGAAGCAGAGAGAGAATGGGGGCACCAGGACCTGCATGCACCACCTTGTGCATCTGCCTTATGTGGGTACTGGGGAGTAGAACGTAGGTCCTGAGGCTTCGCAGGCAAGTGCCTTAACCGCTAAGCCATCTCACCAGCCCTGTCCTGGTCTGTAGTCTTTACAGTAGATAGCTATGAGTTGCTAAAGAGTCTCCAGCAAACCCAAAGCATTCCCAAAGCCTCCAAGTCAAGTTCGTTTTAATCAAATTGAAACCAGGAAATTGCTGTGTATAGCGTATCTAAGCTCCCACTCCCTCGTGTCCTACTGAAACAAAACAAAACAACAGCAAAACCCATCTTGGTATGCCAGTGTCCTTAGCCATCCGGGGAGCCATCCTCTCTCCGCCCATGTGCTCAGATTTGGCGGACGCAGAAGCGCATGCCTAATGAGAAAAGAGGTAAGAGAAAAGCAGGTCCAATTTATAGACCCATTAATAGTCTTGGTGTCACCCCGTCTTCCAGAAACAATAGGGCAGTAATTAGCTTGGCTTGGCCGGCCAGCCAGCCCATGATAAAAGGCAGTGAATGGCAATAACTGGAAGATAAAAAAAAAAAAAAAGAAGAAGAAGAAGCTTATTATAAGCAGCATACCTTTAAACATTTCATTGTCATTTAAAATGAGAAGGTTCAAACCTTTAATTATATAATTAATAGCCCAAGAAGCTACTTGTCTGGACAGAGGACATACCAACTTCAACCACCACAGTGAGGGTGCCTAAAAACAAGTTGTACGTTGCAAGGTACAAATTATCAATTCCTTTACAGACAGCAACATCTAAAATCTTGTGATCTTCCTCCTGAACCGGCTTCCAGAAAATAGTAAGCGAGTATTCTTTTATCCCTGAGGGAGCCACCAAGACTGGCGGTCCCGAAACTTCATGGGACAATCAGTAGGCAGTCACGAACCTTTGATGAAAGCAGCACCCACTGTTTATTTCTAGACTTGGCACTCGCTTCACAAATACCCATGTTACACCTTCAGTATGTTTGTGTGTGTGTACACACACACACGCGCGCACACATACGAAACCACAGTGCCAAACATAAATGCTATTTTAGTCTCAATTCTTGATTGCGACTTGGATTTTTCAGATTTTTTTGTGGTTATCTTGCAAAGTCATAAGGTAGAATTAAGGATGTACTTTTAAAATATTTTTATTTATTTGTAAGCAGAGAGAGAGAGAGAGAAGGAATGGGTGCACCAGGACCTTCTGCCACTGCACATGAACTCCATATGTATGTACCACTTTGTGCATCTGGCTTTATGTGGGTACTGGGGAATTGAACCTGGGTCATCAGGCTTTGCATGCAAATGCCTTTAACCACTGAGCTATCTCTCCAGCCCAAAGAAGGTATTCTTAACCAGAAGTGAATAGATGGAGTTTTTTCGTCACATGACCTGATTGATCTCCCATTCCGTTTTCTCTTCATAAAAAAAAAAAAAAAGGCATGGCGGCACACACCTTTAATCCCAGCACTCAGGAGGCAGAGGTAGGAGGATCACTGTGAGTTCGAGGCCACCCTGATACTACATAGTGAATTCTATAGTGAAACCCTACCTCTAAGAAAAAAAAAACAACAATAATAATGATAATAATGCTGCCATTATTATTAAGAATGGTGATCAGGACAGCCTTGTCCCAGCAGTTATATGAGCAGGGACTGCTATTGTAGTATCTTGGGTGGGAAAAGGAGTAGAGATTTACCCTGAGATTTTCACATTAAGCCAAAGAAGAGAAGAGAAATTCAGATGAGTAAGGAGCTGAAAGATGGACGCCTCTGACAGAGCAGCCAGCAGTACAAGGGCCAGGGCACAAAGGAAGCAGGTGACCTCAAGCTCACTGAACATTTCCATGCACAGCATTCGTGGACCCCCAAACAGTCAAGTCTCAGCACACTAATTCCAGAAGGCTTTGGGTGACAGCAGGACCCTAACTCCCACAAGATCTGTCTCTAGACACAATATACACATATAGACTCCAGTTTGGCAGTCTGTGTTTTAAATCCAATTCTAAGAGAACAAAACATAATAAGGGGGAGCTGGAGAAATGGCTTAGTGGTTAAGACATTTGACTCCGAAGCCTAAGGACCAAGGTTCGATTCCCCAGTACCCATGTAAGCCAGATGCACAGGGTGGCGCATGTGTCTGGAGTTCATTTGCAGTGGCTAGAGGCCCTGGCAAATCTCTCTCTCTCTCATAAATAAATATTTAAAAATTTTTAAGTGATAAGGAGCAACAAGAAAAATAACAATTCCTACAGCCGTCTTCAGTTCCACCCCACCCCACTCCACCCCTAGGTGCTAGGAGAATCAAATCTAAAGCAGGAAGAAGAAAGAGAGTTGAGGATCACTCTGACCAAGTCTGTGTCCAGATCCTGTTTGGAAGAAATGTGGGGCTGACTTGAGATCAGCAGTCTGGCAGTAAATAACAGAATGGTAGTGAAATGACCACAATCAGCATTAAAACCTCACATCTAGGGCTGGAGAGGTGGCTTAGTGGTTAAGGTGCTTGCCAGCAAAGCTAAAGGACCCAGGTTCAATTCTCCAGGGCCCACATAAGCCAGATGCTCAAGCGGGCGCATGCAGGTGGAGTTTGTTTACAGTGGCTAAAGGCCCTGCATGCCTATTTTCTCTCTCTCCCTCGCTCTTTCTTTCTCTCCCATCCTCTTTATTTCTCTCCCTCCCTCTCTCTCTCTCAAATAAATAAATAAATAAATATTTTTAAATATATTTTTAAAAACTTCACATCTACATCTTACTTAGGAGATGATGAGTGGAAACCTGCTTGAAATGTTTCCACAAAGTTATCATTTCTATAAAAGTCAACACTCAGGAGGACGGATTAGGAAGGAGGACGGAAGAGGAAGGAGGACGGAAGAGGAAGGATGACGGATGAGGAAGGAGGACGGATGAGGAAGGAGGATGGAAGAGGAAGGAGGACGGATGAGGAAGGAGGACGGATGCTGAAGGAGGACAGATGAGGAAGGAGGACGGATGAGGAAGGAGGACGCTGAGGAAGGAGGACGGATGCTGAAGGAGGACAGATGAAGAAGGATGCTGAGGAGGATGGATGAGGAAGGAGGACGGATGAGGAAGGAGGATGCTGAGGGGAGGGATGGATGAGGAAGGAGGATGGATGAGGAAGGAGGACGGATGAGGAAGGAGGACGGATGCGGAAGGAGGACAGATGAGGAAGGAGGACGGATGAGGAAGGAGGACGCTGAGGAGGACGGATGCTGAAGGAGGACAGATGAGGAAGGAGGATGGATGAGGAAGGAGGACGGATGAGGAAGGAGGATGCTGAGGAGGACGGATGCTGAAGGAGGACAGATGAGGAAGGAGGACGGATGAGGAAGGAGGACAGATGAGGAAGGAGGACAGATGAGGAAGGAGGATGCTGAGGGGGAGGAATGGAAGGCTTCGTCTCTGCAGAGTGCTGCAGCGCATGCTATAGTCTAAAGAATCTCTGCTGACCTCAACCATCACCCGCGCAGAGATCAGGTCCCTGAAGGCTCTGGCAGTGGGTGCTGTCCTGTCTCTCACCTTTACACCCCTGGCATGCTGCTTTCTCTATCTCCCTTTGCTGTCTGGAAGTGTCCATCAAGATGAAGTTCACATCTTTCCGATTTCTGTGGCTCATTTACCTTCCCTCTCAAGAACATTCTTGTTTTCTGTCCTGGAAAGCTCAGGGCAGGTTCTCAGCACTGGATCCTTCTCATGAGACAGTCTCTCTCACATAGTCCCAGTGACTGTATTCAAAACCTCATTCTGCATGGCCCAGTTCCATCTTCAAGCTATTACAGACCCACCATCCATTCCACCAGGTTCCCTCCCTGGGCATTTCTAGAACATTTCCTTGCTGTCTATGGCTTTAACATAACTGGATTGCTCCTCACTTACCATCTTTTCATAAGAATATACTGTCTCAGGCTGAAGAGATGGCTTAGCAGTTAAGGCATTTGCCTGCAAAGCCTAAGGACCCCGGTTTGATTCTCCAGGTCCCACATAAGCCACGTGGTGGCGCATGCATCTGCAGTGGCTAGTGGCCCTGGCACACCCATTCTCTCTCTCTCTCTCTCTCTCTCTCTCTCTCTCTGTCTCTAATAAATAAAAAAAAATAAAATCTTTAAAAAAAATAATATACTGTCTCTGTAACCACATCATGACCCTGGCTAGCAGTTCCTATGCCTTATTGATCATTCCTTTATCTCCTTATCTAGTTTGGTTCTCTGCAAATAGTGTGTGCTCAGTAAGATTTCTGGGTGGGGGGGGGGAGTTGTTATTGTTATTTGGTTTTGTTTTGTTTCTTTTTTTTTGGGGTTTTTTGCTGACATTCCCGAGGACGTGAAAAATCCTTAGGTCACTCATCCATATGACTTCCAATCAAAAACAACTCCTCTCCTTAAATCTCCCTTGAATCTGGGTGTGATCTGCCATTCTGGGGCACCAACCCATTAGTTCTCTAGATTCTTTCAAAGCCGTATGCCTGATACTCCACCAGCCCTCACACTTAGCCCCGCCCTTGTGCTGGGCTATATACATCCAATTCAATAATCTAACCTTGAGGCTCAAGCGCTTTTCACTCCTTGTAAGGAAGTCAGTGAAAGGTCCTTGCAAAATCAGGTCCTCAGTCTGTTCCTCTGAAGGGAAAAACAATAGGGTGTGGTTGGGAGAAAAGTAGATGGCTCAGCCAAACACATGTCTCCTGGAAAAACCACTTGTGCAGAACAGGTAGAGCCACTCCACTCACTGCAGGCCCAGGTGCTACAGAAGTGTGTGCAGCATGGCCCTTCTGTCCAGGATCATCAGACATCTCCATGGGGGTGAGGTGGAGGGACTGGCTCAACACAAAAAAAAAAAAATAGAAAGGACGGACATGATTGTAGAATGCAGCCGCTGGGCTACTTTAAAGCAGAACCTTCCTGGGAGTTTGCAAATGTCTCAGGGCTCTTGACAAACAGCAGAAAAGAAACCAGATCTGTCAGCCACACATTTCTGTTTCTGCCCCAGGGCTCTTTGCACAAAAACCCTCCTCCTTTCTACCCCAGGACACAGGGCCAAAACCATTGCCCTGGGTCACACACATGACTTGCCTTAGCCAGTTTCTGTGTTGGCTTTGTGCAGGAAGGGTTGCTCTGAGCCTTCTCGTGCCCACAGCCCTCTCTCTCTCTCTCTCTCTCTCTCTCTCTTTCTCTTGTTTATTAAGTCAGACTTCTTTGTTCCATTCCTCTGTCACTGTAGAGAGGGAAGAGAGTTAAATTCAGTCAAGGTTGAGGAGGGAGGAAAAGACTTTGCAATTAAATTGCTAATTAAGGAAGTGCCAACCTGAAGAAGCTAATTTGCAGTGACCTATTTAAAATATCTAGCCAGCAGATCATGCATGAATTGAGGTACGGCCCTTTTATGCCTCAGCCAACTGGCTTTCTTTCAGAGCCACAGCTATCAATAATTCCACCCTGAGGACCATCTGATAGGAAGGAAATCGACCACCGGCCCCTGGAATGCCAGCATTCCCCACTGCTCTGTTTTCCCAGTTGTCGGCTCTGTTTATAAATTGTCCATTTATAGCAAATCCAGCACCTGCTAGGAACACCTCACCCTGCCAAGTGGTGGGGTACGTCTCAAAAAGAGCCACTATGGACCTTTTTTTTTTTTTTTAAAGTTCCTTTTTAACCTTTTCTCAACCAGGGAGTTTGAATATTTGCATAGGAAGTCTGGGGAAGGATTTGTTTGTTTTTTTGCACAGAAAAGTCAGTCTATTAAAAGTTAGCATTTTTGCTCCTCTTTTTTTTTAAAAAAAAAAAAAGCAGATTATCCTTCTCTTGGGAGATAAAATACTCTCTTTCTGAGCAAGTCTGATTGGGACACATTTAAAATCCCTGAAAAACCCAACAAGATCAAAATGCCCTGGAGGAGACCTAAAGGAGGCTTTCTTTAAACTGTGTGGTAGCTTTTTCTGCTCACTGGCAAACACCAAACAATGCCATCTGCTACTTTAAAGTATCATGGAAAATACACTTAAAGACACGTCCCCAGCGCTACAATGCACTGTGCAACCTAGTTTGAGGGTTTTTTCCCTCACCAATTATCCATTTGCAAAGTGCCTAGAATTAATTCTACCCCTATTATGCTTTTATTCAATTTTTTGTTGTAGTGGTGGTGGTGGTGGTTTTTTGCAAAATGAAAGAAAATTGAGCGGCTGGGGAGATGGCTTAGCAGTTACGGTGTTTGCCTGTGAAGTCCGGATTCGATTCCCTAGAACCCACGTAAGCCAGATTCACACGGCAGCATGCGTATCTGGAGTTCCTTTGCAGTGACCAAAGGCCCTGGGGCACCCAATCTGTCTCTCTCTCTCCATCTGCCTCTGTCTCTCTCTAAGAAGAAAGAAAGGAAGGAAGGAAGAAAGAAAGAAAGGAAGGAAGGAAGGAAGGAAGGAAGGAAGGAAAGAAAGAAAGAGGAGAGAGGGAGGAGGGGGGAGGGAGGGGAGGAAAAAAGAAGGGAGGAAGGAAGGAAGGAAGGAAGGAAGGAAGGAAGGAAGGAAGGAAGGAAGGAAGGGAGGAGGGAGGGAAGAGAGGGGAGGAGGGAGGGAAGGAAGGAAGGGAAAAAAGGGGAGGGAGGAGGGAAGGAAGGAAGGAAGGAAAAGGAAGGAAGGAAGGAAGGAAGGAAAAAGGGAGGGGGGAGGGAGGAAGGGAAGGAAGGAAGGGAAGGAAGGAAGGAAGGAAGGAAGGAAGGAAGGAAGGAAGGAAGGGGAAGGGAGGGAGGGGAGGGAGGGGAGGAGGGAGGAAGGAAGGAAGGAAGGAAGGAAGGAAGGAAGGAAGGAAGGAAGGAAGGAAGGAAGGAAGGAAGGAAGGAAGGGAGGAAGGAGGAGGAGGGAGGAAAACTGACAGGGGAGGAGAGGACAAGAAAAGGGACTGGGAGATGGAATGGTAGCTCACTGACTGTTGATGGAATGGGAGCTCATGGTTTTGAAGGTGCAAGTAGATGCTAGCTGTGTCACCTTGGAAAGATTGGGCGACCCCCCATGCATCAGTTAACACATTCCACCATAATCTTCCTCAGGAATAAGATTGTCACCCTTTTAAAGCCAGAGGGGGCCTTGGATCAAGACCACGTGCAGAGGCAACTGAGCTGAGCCGGGGACATCCCATGAGCCCCACTCTGCATTCAAGTAAGCAGCCCTGTAGTCTCGTGGGAGGATGTGGGGGCTTTAGTGTTCCTTTTAAAGCATGTTATGACGCCTGGAGAAATGACAACCTGTACGTACAAGGTTACTGTCACCTCTGGACCGCTTTAGGCCAGGTGTTTTCCTTCGAGTTCGCGGTTCTCAGCATTCCAGCCCCGAAAACTTGTATGCCTTTTGTTACCATTTACAGACCAAGCTGATCTCGGATTACATAGGCATCAATTGTTTCTTTGCAAAATGGAATTGAGCTTAATCGATTACATGCTACTCTCACGCAAATCATCCCTGCTTCCTTTTTAGTCATTCGCTGGCCATCTGTTTGCCCAACCTGGATTGTTTCACTCACTCATGACAGCAGAAGTCAGTCGGCGCCCCCGACACACACCACCACCCCACACCACCCCTGTCCCGGGTTACATGAGCTGATCTCTGAGATGTCCCTGCTGGAGAAAGGAATGCGCAAATTAAGATACCACAAATCAGTTTGAAAACTCAGTGACTCCTTCCCATAAATCTATGTCCTTCGTATTAAAAATCATCTGGAGGTGCTGAAAAGAAAAGAGAGCTGATAGCTCCAGAAGAAGACAACAGCCCACTCTCCTCGGGGCACCAATTAGTAGTCCAGAGGGGTTAGGCAGCTTCTAATCCATATTCTGCTCCCAAAAATAGAAAAGAGGAAACCTTTGAAGCCAAAGAAGGCCTAAGAATAACTGTCAGCAAAGAGCAAGCGCCACATGGACAGGAAGCAGGGCTCAAGTGGCAGTTTTGTGCTGCCTCCCCTACCCCCCCACACACACACCACCCACCCTCCCCAGTAGCTTTTCACATTCATCCTGTTTAAAAAGATAGCTTTCAAAGGTTTTCCTTCTGGATGGACGCATCGTCCTGCCCAGCAGCTCAAGGGCTCACCCGGCTCTGAGCGTCGGGTGCACACGGGCCTTCGGGTTTGATGTGACTTCCCTGGTGGATCTTTTGAATCCGTGCAAAGATAAACAGTGTATTTGTCACAGACCGCACCACACAGAGATCCCTGGATAGGAAACGGCTGGCCGAGCAAACTCTCATTTCCTGTTCGGCCTTTGCTAATTTTACATTGCAGCTCGACCTAGCCGTCACCTCCTCAGTGACTTGATTTCATAATTCAGGAAAACTAATGCACCGGACCAATGAAGTCAGTTTTACCTCAAGGACCTTAAATGACACTACACAAACGTATCCTTGAATGCATCCTACGAAAGGTATCGGAGGAGCTGGAGAGATGACTCCGTGGTTAAGACGCTTGCTTGCAAAGTCTTAACGACCCAGGTTCGAGTCCCCAGTACCCTCATAAAGTCAGATGCACAAAGTGGAACGTGCGTCTGGAGTCTGTTTGCAGCAGCTGAAGGCCCTGGTGCACCCATATTCTCATTCTCTCTCTCTCTTCTTATATGGAAATAAATAATTTTGTTTAAAAAGGTATTGGAGTTACAGGTTCTATGGAAACACAGGTGAGAACGGTTTTGCAATGGCGGGTGGGACAGCTGAAGAGGGGCCAAGGGCAAGAAGGCTAGCAGCAATGGGATCAAAGATATCCAAAGAGCTGGAAAAGAGTGGGTGGAAGATACAAAGAGATAAGACAGCTTGGAGCAAGGGAGGCCACAGCCACTGTGAGCCCCACTGTGCTTTGAATGCAAAAGTGAAAGAGTGTGTGTCTTCCTCTGGGTACCCATAAGCCCTTGCAAGAGGGCAGCATTGGCATTCATTCCTGACGCCTGACCAGGCCCCCTTCCACAAGGCCATATATGGGAGCCCGGGGAGGGGATGTCATGTGCATAAAGATTGAAAGGCCCAATTGGGGAACTTCAGTACTTCTAGAGGGGAAAAAAAATTCACTGATGCTTCTGGTAATGTACCGGAAATCCTGTTAGAATCATAAAATGTTGCTGGTGGTTAGGGTTAAGAGGATTTATTTATTTATTTATTTATTTATTTATTTATTTATTTTTTTTTTTTCTTTTCAAGGTAGGGTCTCACTCTAGCCCAGGCTGACCTGAAATTCACTACATAGTCTCAGTGTGGCCTTGAACTTACAGCAATCCTCTTCCCTCTGCCTCCCGAGTGCTGGGATTAAAGGCATGCGCCACCACACCCAGCCAGAGAAGGATTTTTGATTTCTCTGAAGCAGCCATATCAAAATATTCCTGAGGATTCGTTTTTTATTTGTTTTATATGATGAATGTAATATTAGTTTTAAGGGAGATTTGTATTAATGACATCCAGTGAATAACTTCTAGGTATAACACAATTTACATTTATTATATTATATTTATTTGTATTTTTTAATATATATTTTATAATATATTTATATATTTATTATTATCAGGATCAAGATCTGTGCCTGGATACAAATTGCTCTAATTATAATCTGAGCTCAGCCCTCCACCAAAAACACACGTGCATCTGAACTTCACATAATGAACACTGGGAAGTTTTAGGCTGCCTTGATCTCAAAACTCTTGAATGTTTTACTGAAATGACTGGTTAAAAGTTGGCACCCCCACCTCCCCCAGAAAAAATTATACTAACCCTCATCACTCAGACAAATTTTATTTTTAATGTCTCAACTTGTACAACAAACTTTTACCAATGTGCAGATCAGGTTCACGAGTTGTATCATAGTTAACACAAGTGGAAGTGGCAAAAAAAAAAAAAAAATCAGGGCTGGAGAGATGGCTTAGGGGTTAAGGCGCCTGCCTCCTACGTCTAAGAACACTGGTTCCAATCTCCAGCGGTTCCAATCTGCAGCGGTTCCAATCTCCAGGTCCCACGTTTAGCCAGATGCAAAGTGATGCAAGGGCGCTATGCCGCACTTGCCCACAAGGGGGCGCACGCATCTGGATTTCGTTCACAAAAGCTGAGAGACTGCTGGCACGCCCATCTCTATCTGTCTCCCTCTCCCTCTCTGTCTCTCTCTGGGTCTCTCTCCAAAAATAAATAAAATAATAATTAAAAAAATCAAAGTCTCATGGAAACTGAAATCAGGGAAACTAAGAGTACAACATGACATTGCACATCTATTATAACACCGTTCAAGGGCTGAAGATGTAGCTCAGTGGTAGAATACACAAAGTCCTGGGTTCAACCACAGCACCAGCAAACGCCCGGTGTGAAAGAGATGAGGTAGGCTTAGAGCTCACAGCAAGTATGCCACTTTACTGTTAGATGCAAAGAGAGGTTAGAAGGTGGGCAGGAAGCATATGAGAGCTCTGTTACTTTGGTTCAATTTTAATACGGACTTAAGAAAATAAGTAAGGTCGGGCTGGAGAGATGGCTTAGCAGTTAAGGCGTTTGCCTGCAAAGCCAAAGGATCCTGGTTCGAATCTCCAGGACCCACATAAGCCAGATGCACAAGGGGGCGCATGGGTCTGGAGTTCATTTACAGTGGCTGGAGGCCCTGGTGTGCGCATTCTCTCTCTTTCTCTCTCTCAAATAAATAAATAAATAAATAAATAAATAAATAAATAAAGTATATATGAAAAGAATTTTTTTAAAAAAGAAAGTAAATAATATTTTTCAAACACAAAATCAAGGCCAGGCATGGTGGCACACACCTTCAATTCTAGCACTCAGAAGGCAAAAGTAGGAGGATGGCCATGAGTTCAAGGCTACCCTGAGACTACATAGTGAATTGCAGGTCAGCCTGAGCTACGGTGAGACCCTATGGCTTACTTTCCAAAACCATCAGATGCATGGACATCACACCAGACCCGAACATCAGTGTTTCAGAAAATAGTGCTGCTTTTTTACCTGCTGAGGCAGGTTCTCCTGTACACACACACACACACACACACACACACACACACACAGCCTCATCTATTGCTTGCATTTACTGATCACTATTGCTTCATTTATTTAATTGCCACAAAATACTTTTTTTTCTTTTTAAAAAATATTCTACTCATTCATTCATTCATTTGAGAGAGAAAGAGATAGAGAGAAAGGGCATGCCAGGGCCTCCAGCCACTGCAAATGAACTCCAGACACATGGGCCACCATCTGCATCTGGCTTTACGTGGGACCTGGGGGCTCAAACCTGGCTCCTTAGGTTTTACAAGCAAATATATTAACTACTAAGCCATCTCTCTAGCCCAATTTCAACAAAATATTTGAATACCCAGGACACTGGGCTTTCACTAACTACTGTTATACTTAATTCAGGCAGGCTTGTCTAGATCCTTCATTCTTACATGGAGAGAGTGTTATAGAAACAGATTACCCATCCATACTTTTCTGGAGCCTGTCCACATTATCTATTGGGCAGAGGGTAATAAATCCAGTGGTTTCTGGTTTTCTGCTCAAGAAGAATATTTGATATGAAATGAATAAATAACACAATTTTGGCATGAAAATATTAAAACTATTTAAGGTTAAAACTTCCCTTTGCAAAACTAAAAGTGGTGGAAAATTCATTGTAATTTCTTTCTTTCTTTCTTTCTTTCTTTCTTTCTTTCTTTCTTTCTTTCTTTTTTTTGGTTTGTCAAGGTAGGGTCTCACTCTAGTCCAGGTTGACCTGGAATTCACTCTGTGGTTTCAGGCTGGCCTTGAACTCATGGTAATTCTCCTACCTCTGCATCCTAAGTGTTGGGATTAAAGGTGTGAGCCATCATGCCTGGCTTCTATGAAACTTTAAATGGCAAGTTCTTGTTTTTTAAAAAAATATTTTTACTTATTTATTTACTTGACAGAGAAAGAGGAAGAGAGAGAATGGGCATGCCAGGGCCTCTAGCCACTACAAATGAACTCCAGACACGTGTGCCCCCTTGTGTATCTGGCTAACATGGGTCCTGGGGAATCGAACCAGGGTCCTTTGGCTTTGCAGGCAAGCGCCTTAACTGCTAAGCCATCCCTCCAGCCCTTAAATGACAAGTTCTGTAGTAGAGGTGGCAGACTAGAAAACCTCGCTAAGCTCTGACTTAGGGTCTGGGTAAGGGAACGTTATTTATTCATTTATTTATTTATTTATTATTTATTTATTATTATTGGGGTTGTGTTTTGTTCTATGCACTGTCTGTAACTGCTTCTCACCCAGCGTAACCAATCTCTTGCTAGTCACTGTGAGGGAAGCAGGACTGTTGCTATGACAATTTCCAGATCCCACAATTCCTCAGTAGCTTTGCAGGCGCTATCTCATGAGGTGCTCCAAACAGCCCTTGGATGTATGGTTTTGGTTTTTGTTTGTTTGTTTGTTTGTTTGTTTGTTTGTTGTCATTTCCTTTTAGGAGATGGGAAAATTGAGACTTTGGACAAGCTGAGACACTTGCCCAAAGACCTTCCAAATAGCAAGTGACAGAACTAGGACTCGGTCCCAGGCCTGTGGCTCAAGCCAGATCCTGCTCATAGCACAGCCCCTGGACTCACACTAGATGCCCTGGTGGCCTTGTGCATCACGGATGGGCCCGTGGGCTCCTGGGGTGAGAAGTATTCAGCCTGACAGCAAAGGGACGCGCAGTGACTTACGCTGACAGCCTTATGACGTAGATCCTGAATGTCTGGCACTGTGATGAAGATTTGAGCCTGTAACGCTGGATTCTCTATTGCAACCGACTCAGGAGTAACAGAAAATTGGATCATTGAGGACTGGGGAGATGGCTCCGTGGTTGAAGGGGCTTACTTGTAAAACCTGATGGCCTGGGTCCAAGTCCCCAGTGCCTGTGGAAAGCCAGATGCACAAACTGGCACATGCGTCTGGAGTTTGTTTCCAGTGTGCCATTCTCTCTCTCTCTCTCACTCTCCCTCTCTCTCTCCATGCAAATAAATTAAAACCTTTAGTCGGGTGTAGTGGCGCACGCCTTTAATCCCAGCATTCGGGAGGCAGAGGTAGGAGGATCACCGTGAGTTCAAGGCCACCCTGTGACTACATAGTTAATTCCAGGTCAGCCTGGGCCAGAGTGAGACCCTACCTCGGAAAAAAAAAAAAAAACAACTTTTATACATTATTTATTTACTTATTTACTTATTTATTTGAGAGACAGATAGAGAGAAGGAATGAGGCAAATAGAGACACTAAGAATGAGAATGGGCGTGACTGGGCCACTAGCTACTGCAAACAAACTCCAGACTTGTGCCACGTTGTACATCTGACTTATGTGGGACCTGGGGAATCAAACCTGGGTCTGTAGGCTTCATACACAAATGCCTTAACCATTCAGCAATCTCTCCAGCCTAAATTAAAACATTTTTAAGAGATGTGAACAAGTCCCTAGAATTAGAAATCAAATTATACAAAATTATAGTTTTTCTCTTTTTCGGTGTGTGTATATATGTGTAGTATGTGGTGTGAGTGTATGTGTGTGCAATCACATGAGCGCTGTGTGCAAGCTTGAATGGGCAAGAAGAAAACATGAGAAGTGCTCCTCTATCATTTTCAGCCTTTTTCCTTGAGATGGAGTCTCTCACTACACTTGAAGCCATTTCTCAGTGTTGAGATGGGGTCTCTCACTGAACCTGAAGCCATTTTTCAGTCTTGAGATGGGGTGCTTTTTTACCTGAAGCCATTTTCAGTGTTGAGATGGGGTTTCTCACTGCACACACACTGAAGCCTTGATCTTTGGTCTTCACTGACTGATCACTATTGCTTCATTTATTTGGATTTCCACAAAATACTTTTTCAGTGTTGAGATGGATTCTCTCATTCTTCATTCATTTGAGAGAGAAAGAGATTTTCAGTCTTGAGATGGAGTCTCTCCAGCACCTGAAATGATTTTTCAGTCTTGAGATGGGCCTCCTGCACTGCATCTTTTAGTCTTCCTGGGGTCTCTCAAACCTGAAGCCATTTTTTTACAAGCAAATGGGGTCTCTAACTGCACCTGAAGCCATTTTCAGTGTTGAGATGGGGTCTTTGACTGCACCAGGACACATTTTTCATTAACTCTTGAGATGGAGTCTCAGGCTGGCTTGTCTGAAGCCATTTTTCATTCTTGAGATGGAGTCTGTTATGCACCAGAAGCCATTTTTCAGTCTTGAGATGGGGTCCTCACTGCACCTGAAGCCATTATCTAGTTGAGATGAGGGTCTCTCAGTGCACCTGAAGCCATTTTCAGTCAAGAAGATGGGGTCTCTCACTGCACCTGATAACCATTTTTCAGTGTTGAGATGGGGTCTCTCACTGCACCTTGAAAACATTTTTCAGTGTTGAGATGGGGTCTCTCACTGCACCTGAAGCCATTTTTCAGTCTTGAGATGGGGTCTTTCTTTCACCTGAAGCCATTTTGGTTTGTCAGTCTTGAGATGGGGTCTCTCTCTCCAGGTTGACCTGAAGCCATTTTTCAGTCTTGAGATGGCCTCTCTCACTGCACCTGAAGCCATTTTCAGTGTTGAGATGGAGCCATCTCACTGCACCTGAATGGCATTTTCAGTTTTGAGATGGATTTTTACTGCACCTATTTATTTTTCAGTGAAAGAGGATGGAGTCTCTCACTGCACATGCCATTTTTCAGTGTTGAGATGAACTCTCAGACACCTGAAGCCATTTTTCAGTGTTGAGATGACTAACATGGGTCATTTTTCAGTCTTGAGATGGGGTCTTTGGCTGCACCTGAAGCCATTTTTCAGTCTTGAGATGGGGTCCCTCCAGCCCAAATGAACCAGTTTTCAGTCTTGAGATGGGGTCTCTCAGAAAACCTGAAGCCATTTTAGTCTTGAGATAAGGGAACTTTATTTATTCATTTATTTATTTTTTATTATTTATTTATTATTATTGGGGTGTGTTTTTTTCTATGCACTGTCTGTAACTGCTTCTCACCCAGCACCTGAAGCCAATCTCTTGCTAGTCACTGTGAGGGAAGCAGGACTGTTGAAGACAATTTCAGATCCCATGGAGTCTCTCAGTGCACCTTGCAGGCCATTTTCAGTGAGAGATGCTCCAAACAGCCCTTGGATGTATTTTTGGTTTTTGAGATTGTTTGTTTGTTTGTTTGTTTGTTGTCATTTTCAGTTTTGAGATGGAAAATCTCGCTTTGCACCTGAGACACTTTTCAGTCCTTCCAAATAGCAAGTGACAGAACCTGAAGCCATTTCCCAGTGTTGAGATGGCTCAAGCACCTGATCCCATTTTCAGTCTTGAGATGGACTCACACTGCACCCTGGTGCCATTTTCAGTCTTGAGATGGGCCTGGGCTGCACCTGAAGAGAATTTTTCAGTGACAGCAAATGGGACGCTCTGACTGCACGCTGACAGCCTTTTTGAGTGTTGAGATCCTGAATGTCTGGCACTGTGATGAAGATTTGAGCCTGTGACGATGGATTCTCTCACTGCAACCGACTCAGCCAGAAAATTGGATCATTGAGGACTGGGGAGATGGCTCCGTGGTTGAGATAGGTCTTTCACTTGTAAAACCTGATGGCCAAGTTCCCAGTGCCTGAGATGGCCAGATGCACAAACTGGCACCTGAAGCCATTTTTCAGTGTTGAGATTCTCTCTCTCAGTGCACTCTCCATTTTTCAGTCTCTCTCATGCAAATAAATTAAAACCTTTTTCAGTCTTGAGATGGGGTCTCTCACTGCACCTGAAGCCATTTTTCAGTGTTGAGATGGAGTCTCTCACTGCACCTGAAGCCATTTTCCCAGTCTTGAGGCAGAGGTAGGAGGATCACCGTGAGTTCAAGGCCACCCTGACTACATTTTTCAGGTCAGCCTGGGCCATGGGAGACCCTACTGCACCTGAAAAAAAAACCTTTTATACATTATTTATTTGGAGTTTACTTATTTATTTGAGAGACAGATTCAGAAGGAATGAGTCTCTCACTGAGACACTAAGAATGAGAATGGGTGTTGAGAGGGCCACTAGCTACTGCAAACCATTTTTCAGACTTTGAGATGTAGTCATCTGACTTATGTGGGACCTGGGGAATCAAACCTGGGTTGTAGATGGGGTCTCTCACAAGTGCACCTTAACCATTTTTCAGTGTTGAGATCTCTCCAGCCTAAATTAAAACATTTTTAAGAGATGAGAACAAGTCTTTCACTAGAATTAGAAATCAAATTATACAAAATTATAGTTTTTCAGTCTTGAGATTTCTCTCGCTGGGTGTCTCTATATGTTGAGTGCACCTGTGAGTGTATGTTTGCAATCTTGAGATGGGGTCTCTCACTGCACCTGAATGGGCAAGAAGAAAAACATGAGAAGTGCTCCTCTATCATTTTCACCCTTTTTCCTTGAGATGGAGTCTCTCACTACACTTGAAGCCATTTCTCAGTGTTGAGATGGGGTCTCTCACTGAACCTGAAGCCATTTTTCAGTCTTGAGATGGAGTCTCTCGCTGCACCTGAAGCCATTTTCAGTGTTGCACCTGAAGCCATTTTTCAGTCTTGAGATGGAGTCTCTCACTGCACCTGAAGCCATTTTCAGTCTTGAGATGGGGTCTCTCACTGCACCTGAAGCCATTTTTCAGTCTTGAGATGGAGTCTCTCACTGCACCTGAAGCCATTTTCAGTCTTGAGATGGAGTCTCTCACTGCACCTGAAGCCATTTTTCAGTCTTGAGATGGGGTCTCTCACTGCACCTGAAGCCATTTTTCAGTCTTGAGATGGAGTCTCTCACTGCACCTGAAGCCATTTTTCAGTCTTGAGATGGAGTCTCTCGCTGCACCTGAAGCCATTTTTCAGTGTTGAGATGGGGTCTCTCACTGCACCTGAAGCCATTTTTCAGTCTTGAGATGGAGTCTCTCGCTGCACCTGAAGCCATTTTTCAGTCTTGAGATGGGGTCTCTCACTGCACCTGAAGCCATTTTTCAGTGTTGAGATGGAGTCTCTCACTGCACCTGAAGCCATTTTCAGTCTTGAGATGGGGTCTCTCACTGCACCTGAAGCCATTTTTTAGTCTTGAGATGGGGTCTCTCACTGCACCTGAAGCCATTTTTCAGTCTTGAGATGGAGTCTCTCACTGCACCTGAAGCCATTTTTCAGTGTTGAGATGGGGTCTCTCACTGCACCTGAAGCCATTTTTCAGTGTTGAGATGGGGTCTCTCACTGCACCTGAAGCCATTTTTCAGTGTTGAGATGGGGTCTCTCACTGCACCTGAAGCCATTTTTCAGTGTTGAGATGGGGTCTCTCACTGCACCTGAAGCCATTTTTCAGTCTTGAGATGGGGTCTCTCACTGCACCTGAAGCCATTTTTCAGTCTTGAGATGGAGTCTCTCACTGCACCTGAAGCCATTTTTCAGTGTTGAGATGGAGTCTCTCACTGCAACTGAAGCCATTTTTCATTCCTGAGATAGAGTCTTTCGCTGTACCTGAAGCCATTTTTCAGTCTTGAGATGGGGTCTCTCACTGCACCTGAAGCCATTTTTCAGTCTTGAGATGGGGTCTCTCACTGCACCTGAAGCCATTTTTCAGTCTTGAGATGGAGTCTCTCGCTGCACCTGAAGCCATTTTTCAGTGTTGAGATGGGGTCTCTCACTGCACCTGAAGCCATTTTTCAGTCTTGAGATGGGGTCTCTCACTGCACTTGAAGCCATTTTTCAGTCCTGAGATGGGGTCTCTCACTGCACCTGAAGCCATTTTTCAGTGTTGAGATGGGGTCTCTCACTGCACCTGAAGCCATTTTCAGTCTTGAGATGGAGTCTCTCACTGCACCTGAAGCCATTTTTCAGTCTTGAGATGGGGTCTCTCACTGCACCTGAAGCCATTTTTCAGTCTTGAGATGGAGTCTCTCAGTGCACCTGAAGCCATTTTTCAGTGCTGAGATGGGGTCTCTCGCTGCACCTGAAGCCATTTTTCAGTCTTGAGATGGAGTCTCTCAGTGCACCTGAAGCCATTTTTCAATGTTGAGATGGAGTGTCTCACTGCACCTGAAGCCATTTTTCAGTGCTGAGATGGGGTCTCTCACTGCACCTGAAGCCATTTTTCAGTCTGGTTGACCAATGCACCCCAGAGATCCTTCCACCTCCACCTCCACCACCACTGCACTGAGGTTCCAGGCATGTGTGGTCCTACCCAGCTTTTTTATTACTATTATTTTAGGAGGGAGAGAATTGGCACAGCAGAGCCTCTAGCCACTGCAATCAAACTCCAGATGTGTGTGCCACCTTGTGTGTGTGCATGACCTTGTGTGCATGCATCACCGTTGTGTCTGGATTACGTCGGTTCTCAGGGAGTCAAACCTGGGTCCTTCAGTTTCACAGGCAAGCACCTTAACCTCTAACCCATCTCTCCAGCCCCATGCCCAGGTTTTGGTGTGTGTGCTGAAGAGCGAAGTCATGTCCCCATGGTTGTGCAATATGTGTATTACCACTGAGCCATTTCCCTACACCTCCCCCCAAACTAATATTCGCTCAGATCATGTTTCACACAGGACAGGTTTGATGTGGTTTTCTCTTAGTTGTCATTACTGGTTTAGTAACAGTGGCTTGATGTTTATTGAACATGAAAGCATTTAATGAATGCTATAATTTGGATTTGGGTTATATCCCAAAGGCCCGTCTGTTATTTAAGGCTTAGTCCCAGCTTGGCGCTATGGGGAGATGGTGGAATTTGTAAGAGCTGAAATCTACCAGAAAGTCTTAGGTCATTGGGGGCATGCCTTTAAAGAGAATTCTAGAATCCAAGCACTTCGTATCTCTCTCCTTCAAGTCCAGGCCATGAAGTGAAGAGCTTTCCTTCTTTACACACATCACCGTGGACCCAAAAGCAACAGGACCAGCTGACCATGGACTGAAAGTGCAAGTTAAATAAACCTCTCCCGGTTTTCTTTTTATTATTTTATAAGCTGATTCTCTTAGGTGTTTTGTTACAGTCACGGAAAGATGGCTGCCACAGTGACGCCTAAAGTAGGTTCTGCAAACTGCTCAAGGTCTAGACCAATTGTAAAGCTAGGTCTATAGTTGATTTGTGCTCATCATTTGAGGAATGAGGGAAGTCTAATATTTGGCTCCCTATTCAGGCCAATCATTTGCATGGAAGAGGCTAAAAATAAAATCCTTCTTCAGGTAGTCTGCCGCCAGACAAAAGTTTTGGAGGAGCGAGGTACTGATTTTCGTTAATAACATCCTATGAGTTGTTTCCATATAATCTCTCTCTCTCCTTCTTTTTCTCTCTACCTCTCTCCTAATTCAGATTCATCAATAAAAATGCAAACCCATTTTAAAAAAAATTTATAATACCAGGCATAGGATGCAGCTCAATGGTCTAGCATGCAAGAGGCCCTGGATTTGGTTCCGTGTGTGTGTGCGTGCGTGTGCGTGTGCGTGTGTGTGTGTGTGTGTAGGCCCTAGCATGCCCCCTCCTGTATCTGCCTCTCTCTAATAAATAAAGGAAATAAAATATTTTAAAAAACACAAAGCCTAGCATTCACACCAATAGGATCTAGCAAATCCATTTCTAGGTACGTTCAAAACTAAATTGAAAGCAGGCACTCAGATATTTGTACATCAGTGTTCGTGGCAACATTATTCACAACCGAAAGATGTAAGACCCTAATGCTCACCACTAGATACACAAAATGTGCCCTAAATAGTCTCAGGAATATGATTCTGCCTCGTTCACAAGCATGAGGGTCTAAGAAGGCCTGGTCTGCCCTAATTTTGATTCCCCAGCACCAACGTAAACAGATAAGCATGGCCGTGCATGCCTGGAACCACTGTTCAGTGGGCAGTGGAAACTGGAGAATTCCTGGGACTTGCTGGTCAGCAAGCCTGACCAAAAAAACAAACAGCAACTCTGGGTCCAGTGAGAAAATTCCATCTCTACAAGCAGAGAGAGAGAAAGAGGCAGAGAAGGGTGCACCAGGGCCTCTAGCCACTGCAAACGAACTCCAGACACATGCGCCACCATGTGCAGGCTTACGTGGGTCCTGGGGAATCGAGCCTCAAAACCAGGTCCTTAGTCTTCACAGGCAAGCGCTTAACCGCTAAGCCATCTCTCTAGGCCCTCCAAATGGTTTTTGAAATAGAAATTGCCATAGCACAAATTTCAGTTGGTGACAAGTTGCTGCACTTAATTGCAAAGTCCTTGAACAGACTCACTCTTTTTAAGCAGTAGGATAACCCTAGGTTGAGACCCAATAATCTCACCTATTAAAAAATGACTGATTAAGTGCCTAAAATCGAAAAACGCCCATAGGAGAAGATTTCATGCCAGAATTATTTAGAATCTGTTTTCCCTCATAAGCCTTAGATGCTGATCTAGCTCTGAATTCAAGCTTTCAGAAGGTCTAATGTCCCAGATTTGGCCTAAATGGGATCTGCCTAATAGACATAAGCTAGAGAAAATCTCTGTTACCCCAGCTAACCTCCACACCCTAAGACCTCAAGTCAGATTCAGGTGGAAAGTTTCTCTATATAACTATTACTAATTAAGAGTCAGCAAATTTCAGCCACAATTAGCCCCACTGTTCACTGTTTCACTGCATCCAACAAAGTTCTAAAGTGAGTAAGGGCTGTTTGCAACGTTCATTAATCTGTCATTTGCCTGTGATTTCAGAGGCACAAGTTGTCTCTGATCCAAACAAACAAACAAGCAAACAGAATCTGACACACATCTTAACACAATGGCTCTTTTGGGCATGCATCCCTTGCTTTTCCTAACAGAATGCTAATTACAATAATAGCACAGCTAAACTGCATGGTGTCCAAACTCTGTGTTAAGACGTTTCTAAATGTTTGGCACCGGTTATCAATTCACCATGATACTCAATTGTGTGATTTATTTTATTTATTATTATTATTGTTGTTGTTGTTGTTGTTGTTGTTAGGGTGTTTTTTTTTTTTTAATACAGCCTCATGCTAAGTAGCCCAGACAGGCCTGAAACTCATTACATAGCCTAGTCTGGCCAAGAACTTGTGGTCATTCTCCTGCCTTGGTGTCAAGTCAGCTTCACGTTGTTCACTTCCAAATCAGGCACAGTCATGGGAGGAACAGGATTTATTTGAAGCTTAAGATCCGGGGGAAAGTTCCAAAATGACAGAAGAAGCTGGCCCCCATTCACAAGTCCACACAGAGAGAAATCCCACCAGCAGCATAAACAAGCCCGCTCCAGGGACCCCAGGCAGAGCCAGAAATTCCAGATCCACCCCCAAACACACCTTAAGCCTGGACCCTATGATCCACCCACAGTAACACCAGCCAGGCAGCTGGAACTCTAAGATGCTTTCATAAAACTCCTGAATCTAGGGCTGGAGAGATGGCTTAGCGGTTAAGGCGCCTGCCTCCAAAGCCTAAGAACGCCGGTTCCAATCTCCAGGTCCCACGTTTAGCCAGATGCAACGTGACACAAGGGCGCAATGCCGCACTTGACCACAAGGGGGCGCACGCATCTGGATTTCGTTCACAGCAGCTGAGAGACTGCTGGCGCGCCCATCTCTATCTGTCTTCCTCTCCCTCTCTCTCTGTCTCTCTCTGTGTCTCTCTCCAAAAATAAATAAATAAAAAAATTAAAACTCCTGAATCTATCGACGGACATCCATCAAAACTACCACACTTAGCCTCCCAAGTGCGGGGAGGAAAAGTGCGAGCTGCCACACCCAGCTTTCAATTTGAATAAAAATGGTGAATTCTAGTCGTACATGGCGTCAGACAGGGCTGCTCTGAACTGCTTCGTAGAACTATGGTCATTGGGGCTAGAGAGATGGCTTAGCAGTTAAGGTGCATGCCTGCGAAGCCCAAGGACCCAGGTTCAATTCTCCAGGTCCCACGTGTGCCAGATGCACATGGTGGCACAAAGGACCCAGGTTCAATTCTCCAGGTCCCACATGTGCCAGATGCACATGATGGCACAAAGGACCCAGGTTCAATTCTCCAGATCCCACATTAGCCAGACGCACATGCCAAATTCACATGGTGGCACGTGTATCTGGAGTTCGCTTGCAGTGGCTGGAGGCCCTGGTGCACTCATCTTCACTCTCTCTGTCTCAAATAAATTATAAATTAACATTTTTTAAAAGACAACTATGGTAATTGAGAGGCAATTTCTCAGCAAGCACGCTTCTCAGGAATGTCACTATTCACTGTCCCTTGGTCAAGCTGGAACCAAGATGGAAGCTAGCTCCTCCTTCCTGGCTAGTTCTCCTAGGGCCGGAATCCACTATGCAAGCTGCTGGAGGATGAAAGTCACCAACGGTGTGGACAAACACTGGGTCCTGCAAGTCACAAAATCAACTAGCCAGACAAGCCGTACCCACCAGGTGCAATAATGGTGCATAGGCTAGGTGGGTAATCAACCACTCTGTGATTGGATATGAGGCCTGCTCGGTGGAAGTCAAATTCATGCCTGGTGCTGAGAAGCAAGTTAAAAGCTGATAACTTGGAACATTATAGACCCTAGAGGGGAGCTGCCACTGTTCTTTGTCTATAAGGAGAGGTTATGGCCATCCAAAAGTCTTCTAAAATGTCTATGTTGGGCTGAAGAGATGGCTTAGCGGTTAAGGCGCTTGCCAGCAAAGCCTAAGAATGCATGTTCGAATCTCCAGGTCCCACATAGCCAGACGCAGTGAGGCAAGCATGCAATGTCGCACATGTACACAAGGGGGCACACGTGTCTGGAGTTCATTCACAGCAGCTGAAAGGCCCTGATGTGCCCATTATCTCTCTCCCTCGGCCTTTCTTTCTCCCTCTCTCTCTCTCTCTCAAAAATAAGATAATAATAAAAATAAAATGTCTATGTTTATCCCCTTTGATCTATGCTGCTCTCACTCTTGGCTTGACAATCTGCTGTGCACAGATGGCAGTGAATACCAGGAAATCTCAAGACCCATCAGAATAACAAGAAAGCCAAACAGTCTAGCATGAGAGGAGCCATCTCTAGCACACCTACCAGGGCCTAGAAAATGCTACAGTTTAAATGGCAGATTACACGTGAGTTTAAATGACCATGTACTTTTTTAAGTAAGGTATCAGTATTAATAAAGGATTTTTTTTCCATTGGTGGTGATAGTTGTTTGTTTGTTTTTTTTACAACTTCCTAAAAAGGTCCTTAAGGAATCCCAGGTGTTTGTGAACCACTAGAACAGACTGCAATTCACATGAAAACCCATTGCATCCAAAAAGAGTCGTGTTGAGACATGGCTCTGCTTCTGTGTGTGAGAGCTGAGCAGATGGCCCTTCGGGAGCAAGACCTTTCACTAGAATGACTAGAATGACGTGTGAAGGTGCCGTTTTCATTGGAACAATTGCCCTGTCTTCTCTTATGCCTTCACATGGTAGACTATACTAACCGTGAGTGGAGTTGCAACAGGAAATTGGGACAATGAGATCGGAAGACCCCAGGAAATCTCAATGACCAAGTAGATGATGGGGAGCCAGAGCCCAGTCCCCACACCTGGCAGACATTAGAAGTGGGGGAAGGCTGGAGAGATGGCTTAGATGTTAAACGCTTGCCTGTGAAGCCTAAGGACCCCAGTTCGAGGCTCGATTCTCCAGGACCCATGTAAGCCAGATGCACAAGGGGATACATGCATCTGGAGTTCATTTGCAGTGGCTGGAGACCCTGTCGTGCCCATTCTCTCTTTCTCTCTCTACCTGCCTATTTCTGTATCTCTCTCTGAAAGAAAGAAAGAAAGAAAGAAAGAAAGAAAGAAAGAAAGAAAGGAAGGAAGGAAGGAAGGAAGGAAGGAAGGAAGGAAGGAAGGAAGGAAGGAAGGAAGGAAGGAGAAAGAGGGAGGGAGAGGAAGGAAGAAAAAAAAGAAAGAAGGAAAGAAAGAAAGAAAGAAAGAAAGAAAGAAAGAAAGAAAGAAAGAAAGGGAGGAAGGAAGGAAGAAAAAAGAAAGAAGGAAAGAAAGAAAGAAAGAAAGAAAGAAAGAAAGAAAGGGAGGAAGGAAGAAAAAAGAAAGAAGGAAAGAAAGAAAGAAAGGAAGGAAGGAAGGAAGGAAGGAAGGAAGGAAGAGAGAGAGAGAAAGCAAGAAAGCAGAAAGAAAGAAGGAAAGAAAGAAAGAAAGAAGAAAGAAAGAAAGGAAGGAAGGAAGGAAGGAAGGAAGGAAGGAAGGAAGGAAGGAAGGGAAAGAAAGTGGCAGGAGCCCCTGGGAGGGAAGATGGGCCCGGAATCTGGCCATTTCAGATGCTCTCAGGCAGAGGGTCGGGGGCTGTTGGCCTCTGTGAGCTGAGAATTTCCAGGGTGAATCTTGTTGTGTCCAGAGCACTAGGGGCCATCTCTCTGTCCCTGTGACCTCTTTCAGCACAAGTCTAGGCTCCAGAATCTTAATTCTAAAGATTCAACAGAGGCACCAAAGAGTTCCTGATCACACCACATCCCAGAAATCTTCAATAAACGTGCTTTAGCAATGTTTATTTTGGGCATAAATTAACTGTTTATTTTGTGATATTGTATTTTTATTATTTATTTATTTGTTCGTTTGAGAGAGAGCAAGAGAGAGAGAGAATGGGCACTCCAGGGCCTTTAGCCACTGAAAACAAACTCCAGACACATATGCCACCTTGTGCATCTGGCTTTATGTGGGAACTGGGGAATTGAGCCCAGTTCATTAGGCTTTGCAGGCAAGCACCTTGACCGCTAAGCCATCTCTCCAGCCCACTATTGTAGTTTGAAGTTCTCATTATTGATGCCTCCATTAATTCTGATGAGATTTCTGTCACTGCTATTTTGGTGATAAGAATTAACCACTGAACCAGGTACAGTGGCACACCTGGAATCCCAGCACTAAGAAGGCTGAGGCAGGAAGAGTGTGAGTTTGAGACCGGGTCTCAACAAAATAACAAAGCTAAGAGGAACAGCTAGGCTGAGAGTCCATGGATGTTTTCTGTTGTATGTAAACTTAGAGTTACTAAAAATGTTCTCCCACATACTCTACATGATTTCCCCTTAAAATATTAGTAATATCTGCAATTGATTCTACATTACTACATGGAGAAATGGACGTACGTAAGGTTAGGTGATTTGGCTCAAATAAATTAACAAATGTAAGATTTAAATGGTTTCAATCCTATGTGAATTTTCTTGGGCCACTGGTACCAGGAATCTCAGGACCCATGTTCACGTCCCATCTCCCTATCCACCACCACTTCCAATCACAGCTCTCACAAAACAATCCAGTGCATGCATCACAATGTGCATCTGACTTACATACATACTGGGGAATTGAACCTGGGTCCTTTGGCTTTGCAGGCAAACGCCTTAACCACTAAGCCATCTTCTCCAGCCCCTGCAATGCATTTTTGTTCACTTATTTTATCTTATTTGTTTTATTAGTAAATATTGATCATTGTCTAGCCAACTCATTCTACCTTTTCCAGCAGTCTTCAGAAAAACCCTTTAGCAAATGCTGGTAGGCAGGGCTCTTCTTTAAAATTGAATGTTGGGTCTATATTTGCATTATGGAAGTGCGTCATAATCTAATACTTATATATAAAAAAAAAAATGCCTCTTTCATTTGACCTGTACCCCAGTTGCCTTGTTTTCCATTTATGTGTTGTGAAGAAAAAAAAAATGCTTCCACCAGATTTTGATTTATAATGCTAATATGTTCTGACAGAATTTAGTCTACGCCCAATGTTCTTAAGACTCAATTCAATTAGGCAGAAATGGAATTAAGAGGCTTCTTGGACTGCAGAAACTATTTACATTGGGTGAAGCATTTTATTATTGCAACAGTGACTTTGTCTCTTTTTAAAAAATATATATATATATTTTATTTATTTATTTGAGAGAGAGAGAAAGAGGCAGGTAGAGAGAGAGAATGGGCTCACAAGGGCCTCTAGCCATGGCAAATGAACTCCAGACACATGCACCACCTTATGCATCTGGCTTATGTGGGTCCTGGGGAATCAAATGTGGGTCCTTAGGCTTCACAGACAAACACCTTAACTGCTAGGCCATGTCTCCAGCCCCCTCTTCTCTTGCTTTATGCCCTTGTCACTGAACACTTTATGAGCTCAGGTGTTCAGCTAATTATGTGTCCTTGGAATATTGATAATGACGTAACAGCTAATGACAACATCGTGACAATGTGATACTGACGAATGTCTAGAGATGCCATTGGGTTTGTTGTTTTTCTTCCCAAGCCCTGCTTGTCATCTTACTTCAGACTTGCAGCAGATTTCACAAAGGGGGACTTGGAAAGCAATTAGAGTTGACTTGGTAAAAATCCAAGATTGCCCTGTCAAACAATTCCAAAACACTGGCACTTGGTAGGAAATCAGAAGCCTGGCCTTCTTAAAAGAGTATACAATCCTTATTACACACAAAACCTGTGTGGGGCATTCCCACTAAGGAAACATTTATTTACTACCCTTGATTTAGTACCTTTAATATTCATGGCATTATGCTAGTGGTCAAAGAAAACATAGAAATGAATAATTCCTGGGCTGGAGAGATGGCTTAGCGGTTAAGGCTCCTGCCTGCAAAGCCTAAGAACGACTGCTTGAACCTCCAGGTCCCACGTTTAGCCAGACACAAAAGTGACACAGGCACGCAATGTCACACATGCACCACAAGGGGGCGCACGTGTATGGAGTTCGTTCACAGTGGCTGAAAGGCCATTCTCTGTCTCTTCCTCTTTCTCTGACTCTCTCTCTCTCTCTCTCTCTCTCTCTCTCTCTCTCAAATTTAAAAAAAAATGAATAAGACCTGAATCTTACCTTATGAGAGCCTAGCATGTGGGTGAAAAGACAATTATAATATGCATGGCACTGCAGAGTCTTGCATGTGGAAGTTACTTTTCTAACCAACACATGTACATTGTAGTGAGTATCCCTTATCCAAAATACTTGAGAATATATGTTTCAAGTTTCTAATTTTTTTAATTTTAATTTTGGAATATTTGCATAGACTTTACTGGTTTAGCATCCCTAATCCAAAAAAAAAAAAATGTTCACCTCAAATCATATCACTGGGTGATAGGATGCCAAGCGGAATTTATGACAAGTCTTGAGGAAGACTTGTAGTACAGAGAATGGTGGCATTTTATCCCTCAGTCTTGGTGTCTGCTTCCTGAGAACTTCACAGGTTGTGACGGGCTGTCAAGAGTTCAGCAAAGAGTCCTTAAGCCTCAAACCCTGGTTCGTGTCTGTATTTAATCAAAAAGTTGGACAAACCAGACGGAGAAGGATAATTATTAAATCACTGTATTTACTGAGGGAAGTACACAACCAAGGGAAAGGGGAATGGTTGCCCCTGCGTGGCCTGAAAGCCCAGGTGGGTGGGCCTGGAGGAGATATGAAAAGGGAATTAGAGGGGAAAGAAAAGAAAGTACATGGGAGGGGGTGCTGGAGAGATGGCTTAGCAGTTAAAGCATTTGCCCGCAAAGCCAAAGGACTCAGGTTCGATTCCCCAGGGCCCACATAAGCCAGATGCACAAGGGGGTGCATGCATCTGGAGTTCATTTGCAGTGGCTGGAGGCCCTGGCATGCCCACTCTCTCCCTCCTCTCTCTCTCTCTCTCTATCTATCTATCTACCCTTCCCTCCCTGTCTATTTCTATACCTCTCTCAATGAAACAAAGAAAGAAAGAGAGAAAAGAAAGAGAAAGAAAGAAAGAAAGAAAGAAAGAAAGAAAGAAAGAAAGAAAGAAAGAAAGAAAGAAAGAGGGAAGGAGGGAGGGAGGGAGAGAGGGAGGAAGGAAGGAAGGAAGGAAGGAAGGAAGGAAGGAAGGAAGGAAGGAAGGAAGGAGAGAAGGAAGGAAAGAATGAAGGAAGGAAGGAGGGAGAAAACGAACGAACAATGGGGAAAGTCATGAGCCCTAGGGGTGTAACATCTGTGGTGTCTGGCTAAATGTATATACTATGCTCACCAAACTGCCCAGTAAGCACTTCTCTTAATGTCCACACCCATATATTAACGCTACTCTCACTTATGGTTAGAGAAGCTTCTCTTTTCAGATGACGATGACTTCTGGGATGACACAGAAGGCACCATAGTGCTGAAAAGTGACAGAGGAGCGTCCAGCACTGAAACATCTCTATCACACCTTCCAAGGCTCAGGGTCCATTGTGGAAGAGGGGGCAGAAAGAATGTAAGAGCTAAAGGAAGGGTAGGACTCCTTATAATGCCCTCTTCCAGACACACAATGGTCTGGATATCCATGACCTCGCAGTGTCCTTTATTATCAGGGAGCTGATGAACTGAACGGAGACAACTGAGCGCAGAATCTTGGTTTACATGTGGCATATTCTTTATTTCTTTATTTATTTATTTATTTATTTATTTATTTATTTCGAGGTAGGGTCTCGCTCTAGCCCAAGCTAATATGGAATTCACTCTATAGTTTCAGGCTGGCCTCAATCTCACAGCGATCCTCCTACTTCTGCCTTCCTCCAGAGTACTGGAATTAAAGGCATGTGCCACCACATCTGGCACATTCCTCATTTTATTTTTTTAACTTTTTTAAAAAGTTATTTATTTGAGAGAGAGAAAGATGCACAGGTAGAGAGAGAGTGTGTGGGGCACGCCAGGGCTTCCAGCCACTGCAAACGAACTCCAGATGCATGCGCCCCCTTGTGCATCTGGCTTACGTGGCTCCTGGGGAATTGAACCAAGGTCCTTTGGCTTTGCAGGTAAGCGCCTTAACTGCTAAGCCATCTCTGCAGCCTGCATTCCTTATTTTAAAGTCACTCTTTGTTTGGCTGTCCTGTTATGCAGCCCAAAGCATCCTAAATTCAGAATCATCTAACCCAATAGCTTTGTTTCATCGATAAAGTAACAGAGCGAGGCACGGTGGTGTATGCATGCCTGAGATACATAGTGAATTCCAGGTCAGGCTGGGCTAGAGCGAGACCCTACCTCAAAAAAAAAAAGGTTGGGTGTGGTGGCGCATGCATTGAATCCCAGCACTTGGGAGGCAGAGGTAGGAGGACTGCCGTGAGTTCAAGGCCACCCTGAGACTACATAGTGAATTCCAGGTCAGGCTGGGCTAGAGCGAGACCCTACCTCAAAAAAAAAAAAAAAAGGTTGGGTGTGGTGGCGCATGCATTGAATCCCAGCACTTGGGAGGCAGAGGTAGGAGGACTGCCGTGAGTTCAAGGCCACCCTGAGACTACATAGTGAATTCCAGGTCAGCCTGAGCCAGAGCGAGATCTTACCTAGAAAAACAAAACAAAAAAAAAAAAAACCCTGAGATTCATAAGACCCTGTCTCCCATAAAAATAAAGAAATAAATAAATAACAACCAGTAACTTGCTCAACCCCACAGTGATTAGGTGACAGAGCTAAGACTCAGAGGTTGGTGTCCCTGTTATGTGCTAAAGCATGTCCCAGCAAGATGTTTGCTGCTACTAAAGAGAAATAAGGCCACAGGGAGGTTAGGGAGGCCTGGAAGCCATTGCAGACACTTGGGGTAAGGAGGGCTCCAGTTAGTGAGAGCAGACCGACAGGACAGCAACCTAGCCAACTGTGACTCCTCTGTCTTGTTTCTGACCTCTTAGCCCACCCTTGTGTCCCCAGAAAGCCAATTAAAAGCGAGCCATCACCCATGTCACTGTCCCAGATACACAAAAATAACATTACTGTACATGACCAAAAGTCAACTAGATTCTCTGCATTTTTTTCCAACTTCCAAAAATAGTTAAGGACTCACTGCCAAAGAGAGTGGGGCTTGAATTCCCATGGAGAAGGGAAAAAAAAAAAAAAAAAAAAAGGACTTCAGTCCATGGCATTTGCTCCAGTGTAGAAATAATCAAATACACACTGAAGAATGCAATTCTCCGTGCCCTTTCACCCCACCAGCATACTTTCTGAAAATTAATAATAATAATAAATGTGGCAACCAGGATGTAAGAGAGAATGTCCTCGATTTGAAGATTCTTGTCCATAGAAAACATTTGCTATTCTTTTTAGTCACTCAGTATCTGACTAATTTTAAAATTAATTAATTTTATAGGGACTTAAGGAATCCCTCACTTAAGATGCATACACATCTCTTCTAGCAGAAGCTTATAAAGCCAGACACACTTGGGCTAGAGAGATGGCTTAGCGGTTAAGGTGCCTGAGAAGCCTAAGGACCTGGGTTTGATTCCCCAGTGTCCACGTAAGCCAGATGCTCATAGTGGCGCATGTGTTTGGAGTTCATTTGCAATCGCTAAAGGCCTTGATGCACCCATTCTCTCTCTCTCTCTCTCTCTAATAAATAAATAATTAAAATAAACTCTCTTTCAAATAAATAATACAATAAAATAAAATTTTAAAAAGAAAGTAAAAAAAAAAGCCAGCCACTTATTCTCCCAGCTTCGCTCTCTCTTTCTGCCTCTGTCTTCCAAATAAACAAATAAGATATTTTAAAAAGATAGGGTAAGAGAAATTTTGCTGAGGCACCATATTGGTGTTCTCCATATTGGTGTTCGGACTGCAACTGGAGCATACATTATTGGCCCTACCACTTCTTGCATCTGCAGGTTCAAACTGGAACAATATCATCCGTTTTCTTTTTTTTTTTTTTTTATTTACTTATTTATTTATTTATTTATCTATCTATTTATTTATTTTTTTTTTGGTTTTTCGAGGTAGGGTCTCACTCTGGCCCAGGCTGACCTGGAATTAACTATGTAGTCTCAGGGTGGCCTTGAACTCATGGCGATCCACCTACCTCTGCCTCCCGAGTGCTGGGATTAAAGGCGTGTGCCACCACGCCCAGCTCATCCGTTTTCTTGAGTCTCCAGTTTGGCGACCACAGACTGACACTTCTTAGCTTCCTTAATCCTGTGAGCCAACTTCCTCAAGTATGCATAGCTTCTCCTTAGGTCTCATGCCACGTTCCGTGCGTCCGCAGAAGTACCATCCTTACATTTTTTAACAGAAAGCCAGCGTGCAAAAGAAAGATTCTGAAATAGGGTTTGGAAAAGAGGGGAAAAGAAAGAGAATGGATTAGACACTCCAAATTGAGATTTGACCTGGAATTCTAAGAAGCAGTCTGGAAGCTGTACAGAAGACACAAAGAGGAGGAGGGGGCTCTTGGTTTCTCTCTCTTACTGTTAAGACATTGGACACTGCCAATTCACAAGGCAGACAGGAAGCTCCATGAAAACCAGAACCCATCCCCTACCTCAATGCCTGGAGCCCTGCACCGGCTCAGAACATTTATTGGGCAAATGAAACCTACTCTATATAAGAACATAACAGCCGGGCTGGGGAAATGGTTTAGCGGTTAAGGTGTTTGCCTGTGAAGCCTAAGGACCCCAGTTCAATTCTCCAGGACCCACATAAGCCAGATGCACAAGGTGGTGCATGCATCTGGAGTTCGTTTGCAGCGGCTGGAGGCTCTGGCGTGCCTATTCTCTCTTTCTCTCTATCTGCCTCTTCCTTTCTCTCTCTCTCTCTTTCTCAAATAAATAAGTAAATAAATAAAATATTTTTAAAGTAAAATAAAAATAAAGAGCATAACAGCCATTTCTTAAAAGCATGAATGTTGTGTGTTTTATTTTTTTAAGATTTTTTAAATTTTTATTTATTTATTAGAGAGAGAGAGCCCTGTTTTTATTTATTTTTTTATGCTGACCAAATCAATTTTGCTCACTGAAGGAACTCTTATGGAAACCTCAGGCTTGAAGAAGCATCATAATAGACTTTTTCAAGTTTGCCTTTGACTGGAAGAGACAATATAGACTATATCTGGGCTGGAGAGATGGCTTAGCGGTTAAGGCACTTGCCTGCAAAGCCTAAGGACCCAGGTTTGATTCTCCAGGACCCACGTAAGCCAGATGTACATGGTGGCGCACATGTCTGGGGTTCATTTGCAGTGGCTGGAGGCCCTGGCGCACCCATTCTCTCTCTCTCTCTACCTGCCTATTTCTGTATCTCTCTCAAATAAATAAAATATTTAAAAGATGGAAGAAGGCTGGAGGGATGGCTTAGCAGTTAAGGCATTTGCCTGCAAAGACAAAGGTTTGATTCCCCAAGACCCATGTTATCCAGATGCATCTGGAGTTCGTTTGCAGTGGTTGGAGGCCCTGGCACACCCATTCTTTCTCCCTCTCTCTCTCTCTCTCTCTCTCTCCCTCTCTCTCTCTCTCTCTCTCTTTCTCTGTTAAATAAATAAATAAATAAATAATATTTTTAAAAATTTTTAAACGATGGAAGAGGGCTGGAGAGATAGCTCAGCTGTTGAGGCATTTCTCTGAGAAGCCTAAGGACCCAGGTTCGATTACCCAGGACCTACATAAAACACAATGTGACACATATGTTTGGAGTTCCTTAGCAGTGGCTAAAGGCCCCAGCATGCCCATTCTCTCTGTGTGTCTCTTCCTCTCTCTGTGTCTCTTTTTTTATTTTATTTTATTTATTTAAGAGAGAGAGAAAAAAATAGAGAATATGGGTGCACTAGGGTCTCTAGCCACATGTGCATCTGTCTTACCTGGATACTGGGGAACTGAACCTGGGTCCTTAGCCTTTGAAGGCAAGTGCCTTAACCACTAAGCCATCTCTCAGGCCCTGTCCCTCTTAAATAAATAGATAATTTTTTTTTAAGATGGAAAAAGGAGCAAGTAGACTGCCTGTTTACAATTTCACTTATAGCCAAATCTTTGTCTTTAATTGTCTTAATGAACCATTATAAGAGAACTTCAGTTTAAAAGATAACTTGAAAATTCGATTTGAACAAAAATTCAAAAAACAGGTTGGGGAGATGGCTCAGCAGTTAAAGGCAATTGCTTGCAAAGCTTTATGGGACAGGTTTGATTCCCTAGTACCCATGTAAAATCAGACATACAAAGTGGCACATATGTTTGGAGTTTGTAGGGGCAGGAACACTAACGCACCTTTTCTCTCTCTACTTCCTCTCAAATAAGTCAACAAATAAAAATATTTTTTTAAATATTTATTTGCAAGCAGAGAGAAACAGAGAGAAGAGAGACAGGCAGAGAGAATGGGTGTACCAGGGCCTCCAGCTGCTGCCAACAAACTCCATATGCATGCGCCACTTTCTGCATCTGGCTTATGTGGGCACTGGGGGAATCAAACCCAGTTCATTAGGCTTTGCAAGCAAGCACCTTAACCGCTGTCCATCTCTCCAGCTCATATATATTTTTTAAGTTGGCTCATTATACCTTTGACCACTCAGGGCTCTGTTCTCTTGAAATAAGTAAAGTTGTTTGAACAATTCTATTTAATTTACAAGTGTAGCATACGTAACAAATATGTAAGCAAGGCATGGTGGCGCACACCTTTAATCCTGTCACTCGGGAGGCAGAGGTAGGAGGATTGCCATGAGTTCAAGGCCAGCCTGAGACTACATAGTGAATTCCAAGACAGTGAGAGAGACCCTACCCTGAAAAACAAAAGAACAGGGTTGATTTGTTTACTCATCCTCCTACCTCTGCCTCCAGAGTGCCGGGATTAAAAGCATGCGCCAGAACAGCTGGCACTTTTAATATATAAACTCTATACTTTCTGTTCGATTTTGCTATAAATCTTAGGATACACTAAAAATAGTCTTGAGGGCCTGGAGAGATGGCTTAGCAGTTAAAGTGCTTGCCTGCTCAGCCTAAGGACCCAGGTTCAATTCCCCAGGACCCACATAAGCCAGATGCACAAGGTGGTGCATGCGTTTGGAGGCTCTGGCACACCCATTCTCTCTATATATATCTGCTTTGCTCTTTCTCAAATAAATAAATAAAATATTTTTAAAAGTCTTGAAACTCAAAAAGAATACTATTTTTGAATGATAAGAGCTAAATAATAATTTGTGAGCGTACTTTGTGGATCCCGTGTAGTTACAAGAGACTCTATATGAATTCACGCATTCATTCCCCCTGATACTGACTGAGGTGGAAGCACCCTTGAAGCCCCTTTGATGGGTAAGAGAAACCAAGATGCAAAGAAGATATGACATAACCAAAAGTCCTCATTTAGTAAGGAGTCGAGTTTGCATTTCATCTGAGCTGTGAGCCCACACTTTTTTTTTTCTGTTTGTCCATTTTTCAAGGTAGGGTCTCACTCTAGCCCAGGCTGACCTGGAATTCACTATGTAGTCTCAGGGTGGCCTCGAACACAGTGATCCTCCTACCTCTGCCTCCCAAGTGCCTGCAGAGATTAAAGGTGTAGGCCACTATGTCCGCTTGAGCCCACACTTTTTTTTTAAGTATTTTATTTTTATTAATTTATTTTATTTTTATTGATTTCTTTTGTTTTTATTGATTTGAGAGAGAGAAAACAAGGCAGGTAGAGAGAGAGAGGGAACGGGCACCAGGGCCTCCAGCTGCTGTAAATGAACTCCAGACACATGCATCCCCTTGTGCATCGGGCTTACGTGGGTCCTGGGGAATTGAACCTGAGTCCTTTGGCTTTGCAGGCAAGCGCCTCAACCACCAAGCCATCCCCCTAGCCCCATGTGCACACTTTTAATGAGTCTGTAGTGGGCCTCTGTGGAGGTTTGGGGCAATAAGGATGTGGGGCTTTCTTCTGGTGAGGGGAAGAGTGAGTAAGACATGAGACAAGAGTTCCATGAGAAAGGCAGAGGAGCATTCGAGGTGGATGAAGAACAGGTGTTAATCCTCCCTTTTCCCGATCCTCCATCATCCTCTTGAAATGCCTCATGTTAGGTTCTCATTGGGGGCTGGAGAGATGGCTTAGTGGTTAAGGCGGTTGCCTGCAAAGCCAAAGGATGTCAGTTCGACCCTCCAGTCCCCACGTAAGCCAGATGCACAAAGTGGTGCATGCATCTGGAGTTCGTTTGCAGTGGCTGGAGGCCCAGGCGTACCCATTCTCTCACTCACTCTCTCTCTCTCTTTCTATCTTGTTCTCTCTCTCACAATAAGTAAATGAGGGCTGAAGGGATGGCTTAGCTGTTAAGGCATTTGCCTGCAAAGCCAAAGGACCCAGGTTCAATTCCCCAGGACCCATGTTAGCCAGATGCACATGGCAGCGCTTGTGTCTGGAGTTTGTTTGCAGTGGCTGGCATTTCCATTCTCTCTCTCTCTCTCTCCCTCCCTCTCTGTCAAATAAAAAATAAAATATTTTAAAGGTAAATAAATAAAATACATTTAAAAAGAATTAGATATGCAATATACATATAAATATTTGAATGGTCTTAATATTTTAAAAAAGAGTTTTCACTGGGGACAGAATGCTATTTCTGATTACGGTGTGCTTTCCAGAAAGAGCAGCGACAGCAGGAGCCAGTATGTACCTGGCATTGCTAACCTTGTGTCTCCTGGGTGGAGTTACAGTTCTCTGTCTCCAATTGGCCACCTTGTCCTATACCTCCTCCTTCCTTCCCCTCACAGCCCCATCTCAGATCTGTTCCCAGCAGTGGTTTCTCCCAGCCCTTCCCCCTGCAGGGCTGTCCCAGCATCCCCCACACCCTCCCTACTGGCTTCTCTGACCAGGCTGTGGCTTGGCCCTGGAGGTGTGAACCGGACAGGGACAACCTGCGTTGAACTTCGGGGAATGGGAAGTTCAATGTCTGCCAGAGGCGTGACAGGTCATTCGAGAACTCTCGCTGGAGTCCCATCCAGGCAGCAACCGCTACTGGGACACTGGGTCTGTTGAGGAGGACCGTCCCTCAAGGAGCTCTCTCTCTCTAACCTCCTTCAAGGACATCAACCAGATTTCTTTCAGAAAGGAAATTTTGTTCTGAAGAATTTTGTAAGATTAGGCCACTTCAAAAGTGCATGCGACTCTACTTCGGTGCATTCTGAAATGGTCCGCGGTAACTAGATTCCCAAGGTGGCCACCATCCTCTCTGTAGGCGCTCTTCCTTAAGGAGGGTGAGAGGATTTCTCTTCATCCTGGAATCTAGGCCAGTTTGTGATAGTTGTCAACTGTCAATTTGGTAGAAGTGACATTATGCCACTTCTAAATCCTCATCTTGAAGAGGACTAGCAATTTCTACTTCCTGCTTGCTGGAACCCGGAACACCATCCAGGTGACGTGGCTGGAGAGAGAGCCAGGTATGGGAAGGAACCGTGTTGAATGTCCAACCCTTTGTGATGAAACCAGCCTGACTTCTAAGGGGAAAAAAATGACCTCAGTCCACTCAACCCACAGAACCATCAGCTGTAAGAATAAATTACTACTTCCAAACAATACACTGGGCTGGAGACATGACTCAGTGGCAAAGGTGCTTGCCTGCGAAGCCTAAGGACTCAGGTTCGATTCCCCGTACCCATGGAAAGCCAGATGCACAAAGTGGCGCATGCACCTGGAGTTTGTTTGCGGTGGCAAGCGGCCTCGGTGTACCCATTCTCTCTCTCTCTCTCTCTCTCTCTCTCTCTCTCTCTCCTCTCTCTTTCTCTGTTTCTGTCATAAATAAATTAATTAAATAAAGCTCCATAATCAGTTAATATCCTATCATGTGTATTAACAAAGAGAATTTAAAAATAGTCTATAAAAAGATTAACACGTTTTTACATTTTGTCAGACATTAGGAGGGAGGAAGAGGGAAAATAATGGCAGTTGGGTATTGGGGGGCACTGAGGGGCAGTTACAGAACTAACTAACCATCCCTCATAAGTATTATTTACCCCCATTTTATAACTGGAGAGGTGGGGTGCAGCTCAGTGTTAGCACACTTACCTACTATGTGTAAGGCCAGTCTTCTCCATGGAAATTCTAACGTCCTAGGTAAGCCAGATGTGCAAAGATGAGGCAAGCGCAAGGTTGCACATGCCCACTAGGTGGCACAAGCATCTGGCATTCAATTTCAGTGGCTGAGGCCCTTGTGCACCAATTCTCTCTCTCTCTCCCTCTCTCTCTCTCTCTCTCTGTCTATCTATCTCTAAAAAAAACAAATTTGTTTTACCTGCTCCCTCACATCTGTGCATCCCCCCAGAGCTGTCTGGCAGGCATCTGTGCTAGCTCTTCAAAGAGTGCAGTCTGTCAGCCAGTAAGCATCATGCCGTGTCTTAGGATTGGGTGACCCTGAAAAGCTACAGCCTTTGCCTTTTAAAAGTTACACTACACAGTCTAAACAAGATTTTCATAATATATGTCCTGTTTGCTCAGCGAGGGTTCAGTTCTTCAGAACCTCAAGCAAGGTAACTAGAAGGAAACCTGACTTACTCACGAGTGAAATTGTTCAAAATCAAAGTCTAGGTGCTTGGGGATGTAGCTCCGTTGGTAAAGTGCTGGCATGCAAGAGGCCTGGGTTTGCTCCCCATCACTTCATAACCCAGAAACCAACGGGGGTGGCGCATGCCTCCAATCCCAGCGTTCAGGAGGTGGTGGAAGAAGGAAGATCAGAAGTTCAAAGGTCGGGCTGGAGAGATGGCTTAGCGGTTAAGGCGCCTGCCTCCTAAGCCTAAGAACACTGGTTCCAATCTCCAGCGGTTCCAATCTCCAGATCCCACGTTTAGCCAGATGCAAAGTGATGCAAGGGCGCAATGCCGCACTTGCCCACATGGGGGCGCACGCATCTGGATTTCGTTCGCAGCAGCTGAGAGACTGCTGGCGCGCCCATCTCTATCTGTCTTCCTCTCTCTCTCTGAATATCTCTCTCTGTGTCTCTCTCCAAAAATAAATAAAATAATAATAAAAAATTTAAAAAAGAAGTTCAAAGGTCATTCTCAATACACAGCCTCTAAACAGGGAGTTTGAACCAGCCTTGGCAAGACACCCTGTCTCCAAAAGTAGAGCTCTAAACTGATGTGCCTAAGTTTTGGAGTTTGGGGTTTGTTTCTGTTTATCTTTTTAAAAAATATTTTATTTATTTATTTATTTGAGAGACGGGGGCGGGGGGAAGAGGCAGAAAGAAAGAAAGAAAGAAAGAAAGAAAGAAAGAAAGAAAGAAAGAAAGAAAGAAAGAAAGAAAGAGAGAGAGAATGGGCACGCCAGGGCCTCCAGCCACTGCAAACGAACTCCAGATGTATGTGCCCCCTTGTGCATCTGGATTACATGGGTCCTGGGGAATCGAACCGGGGTCTTTAGGCTTTGCAAACAAATGCCTTGACCACTAAGCCATTTCCCCGGCCCTTGTTTTATCTTTTTTGCTTAAAATTATATGATCACTGTTGCTGCAGTTGGCTGCTCCCATCTGTGTGGGGTATGGGGAGTGCTGCTAAATAGCAGGGGGAGCTTGCCTAGCATATGGAAAGCCTTGTTTGTGTTCGATCTCCATTTCCACAGGAGAAAGCAACTTCAAAAAAAAAGAATCTCTTTGGAATAGAAGAAAAACCACTAACTTCTTTTGACCTGTTTAGGGCGTATCTTCCCCTCTAGTTGTTTGTATCCACTTGAAACCCAGAGGCATGAGTCACTACAGAATATTTACTGCTTTTCACTAATAAAGCCACAGAAAGGGGCTTTTTATTTGACATGAATTGACGGTTTTCTCTTCCCATCTCCGGCAGCTCAACCTGACGTGGCCAACAGCGAAAGCTTTAAATAGCTCAACCTCCGGCCCTGCCTCTGGTGGGAACCAGGATAAGAGGAAAAGATCTTGACTGAACAATCTGAAACTGACTCCAGTCTCCACAGAGCACTTCTGCCATTTTGCATCCCAGAACATTCCAAGATGTTGCACAGCATGAAGGAACGGAACCGTGCTGGCCATGCAGGCTCATGGCGCTCACCTGCCCCCTATTATAAATGTACCTTTTGCTGCCACTGAGCACGGAGGAGAAATGTCTAAGGATCCAACCTCCTTCAAGACCTCCTGGGTCCAAGGGGCAGCACCAAGGCACATTTTCCCAGTCATACAAGGCTGCTGCCTTTCTGAGCAGTTCCTCATGCTTCCCACATAGACAAATATGGAGATGAGGACACACACCAAAAGTTACGTGCATTCAAAAAAAGAATCACATGGGGACACCCTGCTGATCTGAGACAGAAAGTGGCTGAAAGTCTGAAATCCTAATTTATAAATTATGTCATTTCTGACTCGTAAATGTCACTCAAAGATCACATTGACCGTAGTCATTAACAGCTTCTATAGCAGATCATAAAGGAAATATAATAATTACAGAGAAGGATTAGAGAGACGGCTTAGCGGTTAAGGCACTTGTCTGCAAAGCCAAAAAAAAAAAAAAAATCCAAGTTCAATTCCCCAGGATCCACGTAAGCCATATGCACAAGGTGACACGTGCATCTGGAGTTGGTTTGTAGTGGCCAAAGGCCTTGACACACCCATTCTCGCTCTCTTGCTCTTTTCCTCCCTCCCTCTCAAATAAATAAAAAGTAAAAATAAAATAAAATAAAAGAAAGAAAGAAGTACAGATAAAATGGAATCAAAGTCAGCCTTTAAATATAATTATATAAAATGCTTCTATGAATATAGGTTACACATATATTTACACACACGTATGCAGTTTTATTTTCTGGATTGATAATTGTGAATGAAGGTTATATGCACTTTTATTTAAGTGCAGCTTAAAACACCAATGAACTTGTTAACCATATGCAAATGACCTTACTTTCATTTTTTAAAAGTATTCAGGTGCCAGATCGTTTCTTAAAAGAAATTTTTATATTTATTTGCAAGCAGGGAGAGATGGACAGACAGAGAGAGAATGGGCATGCCAGGGCCTCCAGCCACTGCAAGCTGCAAAGGAACTCAGACGCATGGGCCACTGTGTATCTGGCTTTATGTGGGCACTGGGGAATTGAACTTCAGTCTTAGGCCTTGTAGGCAAGAGCCTTAACCAATGAGCTATCTTTCCAGCCCTCTTTTTCTTGTTGTTGTTAATTTATTTGTGAGCAAAGACAGAGCATGAGAGAGAGACACACACACCCAAGCAGAGAGAAGATGGGTGTGTCATGACCTCTTGCCACTGCAAACAAACTCCAGATGCATGCACCACTTTGTGCATCTGGCTTTATGTGGATACTGGGTAATTGAGCCCCAGGCCAGTAGGCTTTGCAAGCACTTTTAACTGCTGAGCCATCTCCTCAGTCCTATTCCTTTTCTCTTTCTTTCTTTCTTTCTTTCTTTCTTTCTTCCTTTCTTTCTTTCTTTTTGGTTTTTCAAGGTAGAGTCTCACTCTAGCCCAGGCTGACCTGGAATTCACTATGTAGTCTCAGGGTGGCCTTGAACTCATGGCGATCCTCCTACCTCTGCCTCCCGAGTGCTGGGATTAAAGGCATGAGCCACCACGCCCGGCTTTATTGTTTCTTTTTCACATAACAGGTGTAATCTGAACAAAGAAAACCTAGACCACCTTAGTTTTTAACGTTCCTCTATATTCCCCGTTATATTAAAAACAACACAGTTTTTAAATATTTTATTCATTTTCAAGCAGAGAGAGAGAGAGAGCGAGGACAATGGGTGTGTCAGGACCTCTAACTGCTGCAAACGAACTTCAGAGACACGCACCACTTGGTGCATCTGGTTTTACATGGGCATTGGGGAACTGAACCTGGATCATTAGGCTTTGCAGGCAGGTATCTTAACTGCTGAGCCATCTCTCCAGCCCAATAACACGTGTTTTTCTTTTAAATTAAATGTCATTATCTATTCTGTTTTCAAAAATTTGGGGAAAAGGATGAAGCCATCACACTAAAGTTAGAACTACTAGGAAAACACTATGTAAGACATTCTCTAGGAATTTAAACAGATTTTTCCCATTTGCATTTTTATTTCACTGTCCATGCATGACCAGATTTTAGTCTTGTCAAAAGCTGTTTTATGTTATAGTTGGAGAAAAAAGTTCTAAAATAAAAAAATAACTGAACACATACCAGAACAGAAAGTTTTCTGAATACAACTTAACATATGGTTATATTTTAACTAGAGCTGTAAGACTTTAAAAAAAAAAATCTGTAGCTGGGCGTGGTGATGCACACCTTTAATCCCAGTACTTGAGAGGCAGAGGCAGGAGGATCGCTATCAGTTCGAGGCCAGCTTGGGATTACAGAGAGAGTTCCAGGTCAGCCTGCACTAGAGTAAGACCGTATCTCAAAAAAGAAAAAGAGCAAATCCACCATTTCATGATCTTTTGCAGATTTTAAGGATAGTGTTCTTTTCCTCATAGCGCTGCACGTCTGCGCTTTTACGAGCCTCATAAAACTTTTTTGTTTCATTTTCTATCACCCAACCCCCACGACCCTTGGCTGTAGAACCAGTGACCTGAGCAGGGTTTGAAGTGACCATCAGCACTATGGATAACATGATTCTCCAGAATATAAAAGGCCAGGTGACCCCCCCCCCAACACACCACCACAGAAGAAATGGCCCAGTTGTCCCTTCCAAACAAAAATCACCCCAATGCCTCAGAAACAATCACTTGTCCACCGGCTGTTATAAACAGACTGATACACAACCAGCAGCTGTCTGAAGAGTTGATAACTACTGACCAAAGGCACAGTAGGCAATGGAAATGAGAGGGTTCCACATCGCAGGAGGACGGCTTTTCTTCGGGCTGCAGTAAATGCGTGGGACACACAGCTGTCCGTGAAAACACGTCAGCATGCCTGGATTTAGGCTCAAGATATGAGCACAGCACTACGGGCCTCACGTGGGAGCCTCTCGGCAGATACTGCGTTATTCTCTCGTGGGCAATTCATAAATTCAGGACTGTGAACTAAATGGCAGTTTCCAGCAGATATCTCGTAAAGTTCTGATCACAAGACATGTTGCCATGACAAGGAACAAGATGCGCTCTTCGGCTGTGATAAGGACCAACCCTGTGTGTCATCTCTTACCCATTTCCTGTTCTGTTTGCCTTCATCTTCCAGAGAATGACTCTCCAATTTTCTTTTTCTTTTTTAAATTATTTTATTTATTTGAGGGGGGCAGATAGAGAGAGATAAAGGAATGGGTGTGCCAGGGCCTCTAAACACTACAAATGAACTCCAGACACATGCGCCACCGTGTGCCTCTGGCTTATATGAGTACTGCAGAATCGAACCTGGGTCCTTAGGCTTCACAGGCAAGTGCCTTAACTTCTAGCACTTCTGCCATTTTGCATCCCAGAACATTCCAAGATGTTGCACAGCATGAAGGAACGGAACTGTGCTGGCCATGCAGGCTCATGGCGCTCACCTGCCCCTATTATAAATGTACCTTTTGCTGCCACTGAGCACGGAGGAGAAATGTCTAAGGATCCAACCTCCTTCAAGACCTCCTGGGTCCAAGGGGCAGCACCAAGGCACATTTTCCCAGTCATACAAGGCTGCTGCCTTTCTGAGCAGTTCCTCATGCTTCCCACATAGACAAATATGGAGATGAGGACACACACCAAAAGTTACGTGCATTCAAAAAAAGAATCACATGGGGACACCCTGCTGATCTGAGACAGAAAGTGGCTGAAAGTCTGAAATCCTAATTTATAAATTATGTCATTTCTGACTCGTAAATGTCACTCAAAGATCACATTGACCGTAGTCATTAACAGCTTCTATAGCAGATCATAAAGGAAATATAATAATTACAGAGAAGGATTAGAGAGACGGCTTAGCGGTTAAGGCACTTGTCTGCAAAGCCAAAAAAAAAAAAAAAAATCAAGTTCAATTCCCCAGGATCCACGTAAGCCATATGCACAAGGTGACACGTGCATCTGGAGTTGGTTTGTAGTGGCCAAAGGCCTTGACACACCCATTCTCGCTCTCTTGCTCTTTTCCTCCCTCCCTCTCAAATAAATAAAAAGTAAAAATAAAATAAAATAAAAGAAAGAAAGAAGTACAGATAAAATGGAATCAAAGTCAGCCTTTAAATATAATTATATAAAATGCTTCTATGAATATAGGTTACACATATATTTACACACACGTATGCAGTTTTATTTTCTGGATTGATAATTGTGAATGAAGGTTATATGCACTTTTATTTAAGTGCAGCTTAAAACACCAATGAACTTGTTAACCATATGCAAATGACCTTACTTTCATTTTTTAAAAGTATTCAGGTGCCAGATCGTTTCTTAAAAGAATTTTTTTATATTTATTTGCAAGCAGGGAGAGATGGACAGACAGAGAGAGAATGGGCATGCCAGGGCCTCCAGCCACTGCAAGCTGCAAAGGAACTCCAGACGCATGGGCCACTGTGTATCTGGCTTTATGTGGGCACTGGGGAATTGAACTTCAGTCTTAGGCCTTGTAGGCAAGAGCCTTAACCAATGAGCTATCTTTCCAGCCCTCTTTTTCTTGTTGTTGTTAATTTATTTGTGAGCAAAGACAGAGCATGAGAGAGAGACACACACACCCAAGCAGAGAGAAGATGGGTGTGTCATGACCTCTTGCCACTGCAAACAAACTCCAGATGCATGCACCACTTTGTGCATCTGGCTTTGTGTGGATACTGGGTAATTGAGCCCCAGGCCAGTAGGCTTTGCAAGCACTTTTAACTGCTGAGCCATCTCCTCAGTCCTATTCCTTTTCTCTTTCTTTCTTTCTTTCTTTCTTTCTTTCTTTCTTCCTTTCTTTCTTTCTTTTTGGTTTTTCAAGGTAGAGTCTCACTCTAGCCCAGGCTGACCTGGAATTCACTATGTAGTCTCAGGGTGGCCTTGAACTCATGGCGATCCTCCTACCTCTGCCTCCCGAGTGCTGGGATTAAAGGCATGAGCCACCACGCCCGGCTTTATTGTTTCTTTTTCACATAACAGGTGTAATCTGAACAAAGAAAACCTAGACCACCTTAGTTTTTAACGTTCCTCTATATTCCCCGTTATATTAAAAACAACACAGTTTTTAAATATTTTATTCATTTTCAAGCAGAGAGAGAGAGAGAGCGAGGACAATGGGTGTGTCAGGACCTCTAACTGCTGCAAACGAACTTCAGAGACACGCACCACTTGGTGCATCTGGTTTTACATGGGCATTGGGGAACTGAACCTGGATCATTAGGCTTTGCAGGCAGGTATCTTAACTGCTGAGCCATCTCTCCAGCCCAATAACACGTGTTTTTCTTTTAAATTAAATGTCATTATCTATTCTGTTTTCAAAAATTTGGGGAAAAGGATGAAGCCATCACACTAAAGTTAGAACTACTAGGAAAACACTATGTAAGACATTCTCTAGGAATTTAAACAGATTTTTCCCATTTGCATTTTTATTTCACTGTCCATGCATGACCAGATTTTAGTCTTGTCAAAAGCTGTTTTATGTTATAGTTGGAGAAAAAGTTCTAAAATAAAAAAAATAACTGAACACATACCAGAACAGAAAGTTTTCTGAATACAACTTAACATATGGTTATATTTTAACTAGAGCTGTAAGACTTTAAAAAAAAAAATCTGTAGCTGGGCGTGGTGATGCACACCTTTAATCCCAGTACTTGAGAGGCAGAGGCAGGAGGATCGCTATCAGTTCGAGGCCAGCTTGGGATTACAGAGAGAGTTCCAGGTCAGCCTGCACTAGAGTAAGACCGTATCTCAAAAAAGAAAAAGAGCAAATCCACCATTTCATGATCTTTTGCAGATTTTAAGGATAGTGTTCTTTTCCTCATAGCGCTGCACGTCTGCGCTTTTACGAGCCTCATAAAACTTTTTTGTTTCATTTTCTATCACCCAACCCCCACGACCCTTGGCTGTAGAACCAGTGACCTGAGCAGGGTTTGAAGTGACCATCAGCACTATGGATAACATGATTCTCCAGAATATAAAAGGCCAGGTGACCCCCCCCCCAACACACCACCACAGAAGAAATGGCCCAGTTGTCCCTTCCAAACAAAAATCACCCCAATGCCTCAGAAACAATCACTTGTCCACCGGCTGTTATAAACAGACTGATACACAACCAGCAGCTGTCTGAAGAGTTGATAACTACTGACCAAAGGCACAGTAGGCAATGGAAATGAGAGGGTTCCACATCGCAGGAGGACGGCTTTTCTTCGGGCTGCAGTAAATGCGTGGGACACACAGCTGTCCGTGAAAACACGTCAGCATGCCTGGATTTAGGCTCAAGATATGAGCACAGCACTACGGGCCTCACCTCACGTGGGAGCCTCTCGGCAGATACTGCGTTGTTCTCTCGTGGGCAATTCATAAATTCAGGACTGTGAACTAAATGGCAGTTTCCAGCAGATATCTCGTAAAGTTCTGATCACAAGACATGTTGCCATGACAAGGAACAAGATGCGCTCTTCGGCTGTGATAAGGACCAACCCTGTGTGTCATCTCTTACCCATTTCCTGTTCTGTTTGCCTTCATCTTCCAGAGAATGACTCTCCAATTTTCTTTTTCTTTTTTAAATTATTTTATTTATTTGAGGGGGGCAGATAGAGAGAGATAAAGGAATGGGTGTGCCAGGGCCTCTAAACACTACAAATGAACTCCAGACACATGCGCCACCGTGTGCCTCTGGCTTATATGAGTACTGCAGAATCGAACCTGGGTCCTTAGGCTTCACAGGCAAGTGCCTTAACTTCTAAGCCATCTCTCCAGCCCCTCTATTTTCTTTTATAGCTTTTCTAAAATTTTGTTTTATTTTTTCTTTCTTTATTTGAGAGCGACAGACACAGAGAGAAAGGCAGATAGATAGGGAGGGCCGCCAGCCATTGCAAACAAACTCCAGATGCATGCACCACCTTGTGCATCTGGCTTACGTGGGTCCTGGGGAATCGAGCCTCGAACCCGGGTCCTAAGGCTTCACAGGCAAGCGCTTAACTGCTAAGCCATCTCTCCAGGCCCTTTTTAGAGCTTTTCTAATGAAGACTCACTCTGTATGAAAAGAGCTCTGATATGAGAGCTCTTAACAGTTTTTTGTTTTTTGTTTTCTTAATCCAGGCCTTGTCCCTGAGGCAAGATGTCCCAAGAACCTGACCAGGTGTGACAGAGAACTGGATTTAGAGCAGCAACTGTGGACACAGGACTGTCCTTACTGAAGCTTGTCCAACCCCCAAGCCACACAGACAGGATTGCATATGATTTGAGGCTGAAGGTGGGTGGGCATATTTTGCAAAGCCCAGTAAAACAGACAGGCAAGGACTAATGCCTTAGGGAGCCAAATTTTTACAATAAAAATTTAAAAAAAATAAAGGCAGAGGGCAAAAATAAAAATGATGGGAAAGATTTAGAATGTTTCTCATCCAGCAAAAGGAACAATATAAGTAAAATAAGTGAACAGAAAGTCATGGCCAGGCAGGCATGGGGGCACATGCCTTTAATCCCAGCATTCGAGAGGCAGAGGTAGGAGGATTGTCATGAGTGTGAGGCCACCCTGAGACTACAGAATGAATTCCAGGTCAGCCTGGGCTGGAGCAAGGCCCTACCTCTCAAAAAACCAAAAACAGAAGTCATGGCTTAATAGAAAATAGTATACTTTTTCACATTTTAAATGTAACGTTTCCAAAACATCAATCTGAAAGATGATTTGAGACACTAAAAAGGCTTTCAGATGCCGTCCTTGTTTGATTGTCCCACGCATTAAAAACAAAACAAAACAAAACAAAACTTAAAAGCTATCACCAAATTTTTAAACTCACTTATGAGATAAAAAGCCTATAGAGATTGCCTTCAAACTTCCCAGAACTGGCATCTATCCTAAGACCCATCTAGCCCCAGCAAACGAACTCCACACTCATGTGCCACCTGTGCATCTGGCTTACATGGGTACTGCGGAATCGAACCTGGGTCTTTAGGCTTCACTGGAAAGTGCCTTAACCGCTGAGCCATCTCTCCAGCTCTACCACCTCCATTTTAAGTGTACACTTTTGCGCACTGACAAGCATAGGATGTGCAAATGATCACCACTGTCCAGCTCCAAAAATTTATCTTGCAAAGCTATGATTCCACGCCATTAAACAATACCTCCCCATGTCTCCTTCCTTTGGCAGCCTCATAGTACTTTGTTGTCAAGAATCTGTTCATTGTAGATGTCACCTATAAACGGGAAAGGTTTTGCTCTTTTTCTTCCTTATAAGTATGAAACCTCACAGGCATTTCGTGTTTGATATCTAATGTCTTTTCCTTGAACACCATGTCTGTGGGATTCGTCACACAATCAGTCTCTTCCGCATACAACATCCCTGTGTGAGCATGTCACCACTGAGTGCTTTAGGAAAGCTTTTCTCTTCTGGGTACAGTGGCTTAGGAGCACAATGCTAGACCATGGGGTATGCACGTGTTCAGTGTTAGTAGATAGCCTGTCTTTTTTAAAAAAAAAATTTATTCTAGAGAAAGATGCTGGGGGCAGGGAGAGAATGGGCACACCAGGGCCTACAGCAACTGCAAACAAACTCCAGGTACATGCGCCCCCCCCCCCGTGCATCTGGCTTACGTGGGTCCTGGAGAATTGACCCTTTGGGATCCTTTGGCTTTGCAGGCAAGCGCCTTAACCACTAAGCCATCTCACCAGCCCTATCCTGTCTTTTTTTTTAATCACTATAGAAAAGTGATCTCTGATTAACACAAGCTCTTTCGGGAAGAAAGGCCATGCATGTTTGAATGCACGTAATGCCATGGGCTGGACTCAGAACAGTTCTTCTCATCCCAGGATTTATATCGACCCTCATCGCCCCTCACCTCAAACCCCATGCCAGCCAAGAGTAACCATGATCCTAAAATGTTCGCTTGGTGGTCATTGTCCTAGTCCGCCCATGTCCCTTGTCTGCTTGGATTGATTGCTGCTTGTCACTGAAGACCACTGCTTCTCTGAGAAGCGGTGGAATCCTCAGAACCATGCTGTGGGACTGGGAGTCTATTTTCCATATGGGAAGATAAGCCTGAGGATGAGGGTCTGACACTCACCTCTGTCCTAGGTCACGTCTAGGTCCTTCCCTTTTATGAGTTACCTCCTAAAGATTTTTTTTTTTTTTTTGGATGGGACATGAAAAAAATATTTAAAAAATCTGCTGCTTTGTAATTAAAAATTTAATATTTTTATTTATTTGAGACTGAGAGGAAGATGCAGAGCCTGAGAGAGTGCACCAAGGCCTCTTGCCATTGCATACGAAATCCAGACACATGTGCTACTTTGTGCATCTGGCTTTACATGGGTACTGGGGAAATTAAACCCCTGGCTGTCAGGATTTGCAAGTAAGTCCTTTTACTGCTGAGCCATCTCTCCAGCCCTAAAAATAACTTTTTAAACACTTGAATTCTCATTTTTAAATGACATAACTGGAATCAATAAAACATTTTTTATCAGAATACCTTGCGTTATGTGGAGAACATGGAAACACACCGTTGAAAGGAATCTATAAAATGAGTCTTCAAAGATAAGTCTAGCAAGACCAAATCACATACTGACTAGTAGTTTAATGTCCACCATTTAAAAAATGTGTGTTTGAGAGAGAGAGAAAGGCAGACACGGAGAGAGAATGGGCACATCAGGGTCTCCGGCCACTGCAAACGAACTCCAGACACATGCACCACCTTGTGCATCCGGCTTACCTGGGTCCTGGGGAATGGAACCTGGATCCTTAGGACTCACAGGCAACTGTCTTAACCACTAAGCCATCTCTCCAGCTCTATGTCTACCATTTTTGCCTTACAAATCTTCCCTGCACATGAAGATATATACTCAAAAATAATCAGTACCATAATGGCATAAGACTTTAAACTCCCTCTAAGAGTCTACTAAAAAAAAAATCACTTCAGGGCTGGAGAGATGGCTTAGTGGTTAAGGTACTTTCCTGCAAAGCCAAAGGATCCAGGTTCAATTCCACAGGACCCATGTAAAGCCAGATGTACAAGGTGGTGCATGCATCTGAAGTTCATTTGCAGGGCTAGAGGCCCTGGCGTGCCCATTCTCTCTGTATATTTGCTTCTTTCTCTCCGTATCAAATAAATAAATAAAATAATTAAAAACTCAGTTCAATGCTTCACTGCATAACACAAGCATAGCTGGATATTATCTATCCCCCTATTTCAAACGTGTTCCCACTGAAACATCTTAAGGAGCTACAGGATTATTTCAAGGCTGTTTAAATGCAAAGAAATCCTCTCATAGGGCATGTCAGGGAAAAAAAAAGTTATAAAGCAGGCTGTGCTTCCTGTAGACACCGCTACTTAACTTCAAGCCAATGACAACTACTTCTATGAGCTTGTCAACTGCAAAAGTGAAGGACTTTCAAAGAGCCCTAGGACTCAATGAAAGGCTATGCATCCCTCACCACTTCCACAAACCAATGCCACACCCCAAAGGAGACAGTTTAGGAAGGCAGGACCCTGGCCTGCCCACCTCAAGGCCCTCTGTAGTCCCAGCCCTCATCCTAACCACCACTCCACAGAGGTGTGCGGTGAGACACAGGCCCCAGTGAGAGCCGTGGGAATCCACTGAGAGCAGGCAATTCTGAGATTTCCAAATGTCCCGTGAAGTTTCTTCTCCCAAGATGTTAGGACAGAGCACAGGGCACTGCAAGGTGCCAAGTGCCATGCACCTTTCTCCTACGCACAATAATCTAACAGGGAACCTGGCACCTTTCCTATATCTTATTTCATAGCTGAATTTTAGACTTTAAACTCTGAATTCATTTAAGTGGGTGCTAGACTGCACCAACATTTATTGCAAGGAGCATTCAGGTTGCTTCTCTTTTCCAAGGTCCTTGACAACGAGACAACATTCTCACTATGCCTTGGAGGCTCACAGAGAAGTGGTGAGGAATTCAATGTTAAGACACACCGTGGGGGGCTGGAGAAATGGCTTAGTGGTTAAGGCACTTGCCTGCAAAGCCAAAGGACCCAGGTTCAAGTCTTCAAGACCCATGTAAGCCAAATGCACATGGTGGCGCATGTGTCTGGAGTTAATTTGCAGTGGCTGGGGAAAAAAAAATCTCATTTATCTGGAAAGACAGAAAAGACAGCCCAAGTTAAAGTACATGCACCAAAAAGCCAAAGCCGGGCTGGAGAGATGACGTAGCAGTTAAGGTACTTGTCTGCAAAGCCAAAGGACCCAGGTTCGATTCCCTAAGACCCACATAAGCCAATTGCATCTGGAGTTTGATTGCAGTGGCTGGAGGCCCTGAAATGCCCATTCTCTGTGTTCCTAAAATTTCACTCTAAGTCATCTGCAAAATTGACATCTCCTTATGTACCTGTGAAAAGACCATTCTTTAAAAAAAAAGCTAATAAAAAGGTAGAAAAATTTCTCAACTGTCTTTATGATATGAAATGACTATACAATGATAAGGAAATTGAAGACTCTTTTTAAAATGTACAAACAGGGCTGGAGAGATGGCTTAGCGGTTAAGGCGCCTGCCTCCTAAGCCTAAGAACGCTGGTTCCAATCTCCAGCGGTTCCAATCTCTAGGTCCCATGTTTAGCCAGATGCAAAGTGACGCAAGGGCGCAATGCCGCACTTGCCCACAAGGGGGCGCGCGCATCTGGATTTCGTTCGCAGCAGCTGAGAGGCTGCTGGCGGGCCCATCTCTATTTGTCTTCCTCTCCCTCTCTGACTGTCTCTCTCCAAAAAAAATGTACAAACAAAATATTTGTAGGTTAGAAGAATGAACATCAAAAATGATTTTTCTGTGCTGTTTTTTTCCTAGTGTAGAAATGACCAGAAGGCTATAAGGAAGAAAAGGAGACTTTCTTGTCCCCATGAATCTACAGAATGTGTCACACAGATGAAGACAGAAGTGGTTGTCCAGGGCTGGAAGTTTTTAGAGACGTAAGTGCTTGAATGACTTCCTTAGATCATTGGAACAGGGTAACAAGATTTTGGGATGTTGTCATTTTACTTTGCAACACCCCCTCCTTGTTTTCTTAAGTTTACTTCTGACAACTTCATACATGAGTTTAAGGGGTTTTGATCATTTTTCACCCCACAGGACACTTTCTAATCCCCAACCCACCCCCCAGTAAACATCTTCTTCCGAACTAATTCCCTTTCTACTTTCATGTCTTCCTTTTTTTTTTTTTTTTTTTTTTTTTTTTTGACTCACTGACTTAAAGTAGGGTTTCTTGCATCAGCATGGGTGGGAGAGTGTTATATACTTGGAGTATGGGCAACTCACCACTAGAATTAGTCCTCTACCTCCCTCCCCCAGCAACTTTAACTGCCAATAATTACCCTGGGAGGAGTGGAGTCTCGGGAGCCCTTACCCCATCGTGAGGAATGTTGATGGGCCCAATCGTGTGCAGGAAACCAGAGCTGCGAGGATGCGTGAGTGAATGACCAGACGACAGCATTCCACAGCACCTCTCTCACATTCTTTCTGCCCCTCCTCCACAAGGTTCCCTGAGCCTCGGAGGTGGTGATATAGGCGCCTTGTTTAAGGCTAAGGACACAAGAATCTCTTATTCTCAGAAGTTTGGCCAGCTACGCATCTTTACATCAATTTTGATCTCTGCCCACTGCAGAATGAAACTTTTTGAGATTAAGGCGGAGAGCCGTGCTAATCTATGGGTATAAACATAGACAATAAACCCTGAGAAGGCAGTTGACAACCTATCCATTTAGCAAAAAAGCAGTAGGGGGCTGGAGAGATGGCTTAGCGGTTAAGCGCTTGCCTATGAAACCTTAGGACCCCGGTTCAAGGCTCGATTCCCCAGGACCCACATAAGCCAGATGCACAAGGGGGCACATGCATCTGGAATTCGTTTGCAGTGGCTGGAGGCCTTGGTGTGCCCATTCTCTCTCTCTCTCCCCTCTTTCTCTCTCTCTCTCTCTCTCTCTCTCTCTCTCTGTTGCTAATAAATAAAAATAAATAAAAATTAAAAAAAGAAAGAAAAGAAAAGAAAAGAAAAAGCAGTAGGTTTTCCCCTAGGGCCTATGACTTTCCTAGCTACTGGATATTGGACTGGTACCAGGACTGAATTCTCTCCTGTGGAGCAGGCCTCAAATCTAATCAGAGATTGGTAGGTCACCCCCATAACAGTCATTCCACTATTGCACCAGTGAGCACATTTTATCTGGCAGGTTGGTTGTGAAACACACAGGGTACAAAGTTTGGTAACACTGTTGATGACTTACCCACCTGCCACCCTCTGCCCCAGTAGCCTGCATAGCACCCTGTGGCACTATAAAAGCTACTCAGGGGGCTGGAGAGATAGCTTAGTGGTTAAGGGCTTGCCTGTGAAGCATAAGGACCCTGGTTCAAGGCTCGATTCTCCAGGACCCAAGTAAGCCAGATGCACAAGGTGGTGCATGCATCTGGAGTTGGTTTGCAGTTGCTGGAGGTCCTGGTGCACTCATTCTCTCTCTCTCTCTCTCTCTCTCTCTCTCTCTCTCTCTCTGCCTCTTTCTCTCTCTGCCTATCTGTTGCTAATAAATAAATAGAAATAAACAAAAAAAAATTTTTTTAATTGCTTGCCAGCTGGGAAAAAGCTCCCAGCTCAGCTCCAGCTTGCTTTCTCTATATCCTGCAACCTAGCAGGTAGTGTCATCAGCAACAGGGACTTACCATCTAGTTTTGGTGGGAAGCCAAGAGTAACAGCAATAGCTGATATTCCAGTAGGGGGCCTCCGTAGCCTCCCTGATCAACAACTCATTAGGAGATATATCTGGCACTTTTTAAGAATTTTTAAGATTTTATTTTTGTTTATTTATTTATTAGACATAGAGAGAGGGAGAGAAAAAGAGAGAGTGAGAATGGGCATGCACGTCAAGGCCTCTAGCCACTGCAAACGAACTCCAGATGCATGTGTCACTATGTGCATCTGGCTTACATGGGACCTGGAGAGTCAAACCTGGGTCCTTGGGCTTCACAGGCATGTGCCTTAACCACTAAGCCATCTCTCCAGCCCGGGATTTTTTTTTTTTAATTAATATCCTTCAAACCAGTCCCACAAGGACAAGGCTGCCAAATTCTGCTACCAGCTTGGAATGTACCCTGGCCCCCTTCGGCCACAGTTCTGGTAGCCTTTGTATTGCTTTCCAAGCTGGCCTTGTCAAAACACTTCCCTGCGGGGTTGAGTTCAAGCAGGGAAGCTTTTACATTTAGGCTGCCTTCGTTCAAATGAGTTTGGATTTTCACAGGGTGGAGCCTCCAATGGGAAGGGTTTTACTCTGGGAACATATTTCCTATTGTCCTAGTGCAGTTCAGATGGTTTTTCTTCAGTGATTCTGATCCTTGAACAATTACAGCTCTTTCATTTATTTTTAAATGTTTTAAACAAATTAATTTATTTATTTGAGAGAGAGAGAGAGAGAGTGAATGGATGTGACAGGGCCTCTAGTGACTGCAAAAAACTCAAGACACATGTGCCACCTCACGCATCTGGCTAATGTGGGTACTGGGGAATTGAACCTGGGACCTTAGGTTTCACAGGCAAGCTTATTCACTGCTAAGTCATCTCTCCACCACCTACCTACCAGCTGCTTTCTTAACACAAGCCTGGATGCTACCATGTCTTAAAATTTCCTCTACCAAACAAACTAGTCCATGGCTTTAGTAATTTATATATTAGCAGAGAGAGAGAGAGAGAAAGGGAAATAGAGAAAAAGAATGGATGGGCCAGGGACTCCTGCCATTGCAAAGGAACTGCAGATGCATATGCCACTTTGTGCATCTGGATTTACGTGGCTACTGGGGAATCAAACTCGGGCAGGCAGGCTTTGCAAGTGGTGCCTTTAACCACTGAGCCATCCCTCCAGCCCTCCATTGCTTTCGCATTCAGTCATTCAAGTTCTCAGAACACGAACAGAATGCATTCCGTTCCTTTGGTAGTATACAGTATATAGCATTAGCTGCCCCCAGCCTTGTTCCCTAGTTCCTGATAGAGGAACTTGTTCCCCTCTGAAACCCCATGAGCTGGGCCTCCACTATCTGCGTTTCAGAGTTCTTGTCGAATTTCTAGGCTCCTACCAGAATGGCCCATTCAATTCTGCTTAGAGTGCTCAAGGATCTTTCTAGCCCAAAGTTCCAAACTTTTCCACATTCCTCCCTAAAACCAGTTCCAAAGACTTAGGCACCGTGTGGTCACATCACAGCAACAGCCCCACTTCTTGGTGCCAATTTTCTATATCAGTTATTTTTCATGTTGCTGTCACTTAATACATGACAGGCAGAAACTTAAAGAAGGGGGGGGTTTATTTCAGCTGATAGTTTAAGGTTAGAGTCCATTGTGGTGGGGAAGGCACAGTGGCAGGAGCTGAGGCAGCTGGTCACGTTCAGTCCACAGTGAGGAGGCCAAGAGCAATGAATGCTGGTACTCAGCTAGCTTTATTCTTTCTTTTTTTTTTTTTTTTTTTTTTTTTTTTTTTTTTTTTTGGTTTTTCGAGGTAGGGTCTTACTCTAGCTCAAGCTGACCTGGAATTCACTCTGTCATCTCAAGGGTGGCCTTGAACTCACAGTGATCCTCCTACCTCTGCCTCCCAAGTGCTGGGATTCAAGGCTTAGCAGCTTTATTCTTTTAATCAGCCTGGGACCCCAGCCCATGGAACGGTGCTACCCACAGTTAGGGTGGGTCTTCCCACCTTAATTAGCATAATCTAAAACATTAAAAATACCTCACAGACATTCCCAGGGATTTGTTTCCATGATGATTTGGAATCCTGTCTAGTTAAGAACTAGCAGTTAACCATGACATATTCCCCACACCTCCTTTTATTTCTTCTCCCCTTTTCTGTGAATACCCTTTGTTCCCCCAATTTTATTTCTACTTTCATGTCATGTCATTTTTTGTATGTGACTTTATGCATCAGTGCAAAATCTAGGATCCATGAATAAGAGAAACCATGTGATATTTGTCTCTCTGAGTCTTGTTTAATTCATTTAAAATGATCAACTCCATTGGCATCCATTTTCCTGAAAAGATCTCACTCTTCTTCATGGCTAAACAAAAGTTCCTTGTGTAAAAATACCATGTTTTCTTCACCCATTCCTTTGTAGTCTGCCCCTTTTGTTAATTATAACCATTATGGTGGATGTGAAATGATATTTCATTGTGATTTTAATTTGCAGTTCTTTAGAGGTTAGTGATGTTGGACATCTGTCCACGGCCACCTGTACACTTTCTTTAAAGAAATGTCCATTTTAACTCTTTGCCCATTTTTAAAAAATATTTATTTTATTTATTCATTTATTTATTAGAAATGTCCATTTTAACTCATTTGCCCATTTTTACCTGGAATGGATGGGCTGCACCTTAACTGCTAAGCCATTAGCCCTTATTTTTAAATTGGGCTTGTATAAGACTTCTTTAAGTTTCAGAAACAAAATCCACTTTCATAGTTGTCTTCAACTTCCATAAAGTATCCTTTGAAACTCGGTGATTTTAATTTAAATTTTTTATTTTTTTATTTGTTTATTTGCAAGCAGAGCGACAAAGAAAGAGAATGAGACCGGGCGGGGGGAAGGAGAAAATGGGCATGCTAGGGCCTCCAGCCATTGCAAACATACTGCAGATGCCCTCTCTCTCTCTCTCTCCTCCCCTTCCCTCTCTCAAATAAATAAATAAAAATAAAATTATTTTTTAAAGAGCCCTGAGTATAAAAGGAAACTGATTTTTTTAAAAAAAAGGAAACAATGAAACAACAGGGAGAAACTTCTTGATATTGGGATTTGGCGGCAATGATTGCTTAGATATGGCACCTAAAGTCTAAGAAACAAAATTTTAAACATGATAAATTAGACTGCTCAAAAATTTAAATCAAGCCAGGCGTGGTGGTGCACGCCTTTAGTCCCAGCACTCGGGAGGCAGAGGTAGGAGGATTGCCATGAGTTGGAAGCCACCCTGAGACTACATAGTGAGTTCCAGGTCAGCCTGGGCTAGAGTGAAACCCTACCTCGAACCCCAAAAAAATTTAAATCAGCACTGGAGAAATGGCTCAGTGCTTGCTTGCTTGCAAAGCCTAAGGACCCAGTTTCAATTCCCCACTACCCATGTAAAGCCAGATGCACAAAGTAGTACATGCATCTGGAGTTCATTTGCAGTGGCTGGAGGACCTGGCATGCCATCTTTGTCTCTCTTCTCTCTCTCTCTCTCTCTCTCTCTCTCTCTCTTTCCTTTCAAATAAATTTAAAAAAAAATTTTTTAAAGTGAGTTGATTCTAAATTGATTCCAGGATTGTTACGGGTCGAGCAGTCTGTCCTTGAGCCAGGACCATTCTGCCTTGATTCCCGCTGCTCTGTAACGAAACTGAAAATCAGGACAAACATGGGTCTTTCAACTTTGTTCTCTTCAGGATTGGAGCTGTATTTCTCTTATTGATGACCTGTTTCATTTCTGTTCACATTTCCTTTTTATAACTCATTCTGAAATCCAAGTCCTTGGCTTGATTTGTTTATTTTTATTTATTTACTTGAGAGCAACAGAGAAAGAGGCAGATAGATAGAGAGAGATGGGCGCGCCAGGGCCTCCAGCCACTGTAAATGAACTCCAGATGCATGCGCCACCTTGTGCATCTGTCTTACGTGGGTCCTGGGGAATTGAGCCTCAAACTGGGGTCCTTTGGCTTCACAGACAAGTGCTTAACTGCTAAGCCATCTCTGCCAGGTGTCCTGGCAGCTTCCTTCTGGGGCTGACATAGTCACTATGGCTGTCCCTGCTGAGGCAACCCCAGTGAACAAAGGCCTCTCTGTGGTGGTGGTGATGGCAGACGTTCCTTCTTCCTCAAGCCTGGTCTTTGACCGTGTCTCTTCCCATTGCCTTGTTTTGTTAAACCCTTGAGGCCTTTAGGGCAACTGCTCTAATCTCTGATTATTCCAGTGGAATTACTCAAACCTAAACTGAATTCCAGCCTTAACAATCAGCTTTGCCAGAAGATTTTTCCATTGTGTGTGTGTGTAGAAGACATGCACAGGGGCTGAACAGATGGCCTAGCAGTTAAGGTGCTTGCCTGCAAAGCCAAAGGACCCAGGTTCGACTCCCCAGCACTCACATAAGCCAGATGCACAAGGGGGCGCATGGGTCTGGAGTTCATTTGCACTGGCTGGAGGCCCTGGCGCATCCATTTTCTCTCTCTCTCTCCCCCTACCTATTTCTGTATCTCTCTCTCTCTCAAATAAATAAATAAAAATAAAATATATGTTTTAAAACTTTGTTTCTTTTTTAAAAAGACATGCATAGGGAACAAAACACAACAGACATATGTACATATAGATATATATAGAGAGAAATGTTACTTTTTCCACATAAGTTTCCATACATAACTCCTCTCTTAATTGGAAAAAAATGTAAACTTGTTTTTACGCTTCCCCCTCTGCAGATGGTAAATCCAAACAAACACCCCCGCCATCACTAGGCTAATATTGTCAACTCTTTCTGTATCATGAAGAGAGTTAAGTCCCCCGGCACCATCATTCTGGCTTGCAACCATCCCCAAGATAAGTCAGGCATGGTGGCCCATACCTCCAAGCTGAGCTCTGTAGATGCTAAGGAGAGAGAATCGACATGAGCTCAACGCCAGCCTGGGCTACAGAGTAAAACCTGGTCTCAGAATAGTAAAATCTAGGGCTTAGCAGTTAAGGTGTTTGCCTGCAAAGCCAAAGGACCCAGGTTCGACTCCTCAGGACCCACGTAAGCCAGATGCACAAGGGGATGCATGCATCTAGAGTTTATTTGCAGTGGCTGGAGGCCCTGGCACACCCATTTTCTCTCTCTCTCTCTCTACCTATTTCTGTATATATCTCTCTCTCAAATAAATAAAAATAAAATAAAATAAAACTGAAGGGCGAATAGCCTTCCCTGAAAACTAGAAGGAACTAAAGAGTTAATAATTATCCCTAAGACTAGTAGGCAATAAAAAAAAGAAAGAAAAGAAAGAAAGAAAAGTAAAATCTAGATAAATATGTTGTTTAAATGTTGGGTAAGTTCACGGTCATCTTAGGCTACCTAGCAAGTTTGGGGCTAGCCTGGGTTACATGAGCCCTTGTCTCAAAATCAAAATATAAAATAAAATAGCCAACTTCTTCAATGGAAACCTAGAAGAACACTTTACTGCCATTTTGTTCCTTGATGGCGGCTTTATTTGCTAACTTTCACCCCAAAGGATGTTATCAATGAAAAAGATGGCCAGGAGTCTTCTGCTACAGCTACATTGCCCTTGAACTATTAAGTCAGGACCAGCAAATGATGGCTATATAATTTGGCTTCGGGCATTTGACCATATGTGACGGGGCTTTTGTACAATGGCTGAGCTAAAGTGAATGTTAACTATCACCTCGTTCCGTGTCTTCCCGTTGAACATGGAGGCCTGAGCTGACAAGCAGCTGAGTGACTCAGTCCACACGGCCTGGACGATGGAGGCTCCAGCTCTAGCTTGGTGCTGTTCCTACGACACGGTGCTCCCTTTTCTTTAGAACTGACGTTTCGCCTTTCCCAAACCTGAGAAGACCTAGTGTCAAAACTGAGAAGAGAGGGTTGCAGAGATGGCAGTTAAGGCGCTTGCCTGCAAAGCCAAAGGACCTCCGATCGATTCCCCAGGACCCATGTAAGCCAGATGCACAAGGGGGCGCATGCATCTGGAGTTTATTTGCAGTGGCTGGAGGCCCTGGCATGCCCATTCTCCCTCTGTGTGTGTGTGTGTGTGTGTGTGTGTGTGTGTGTCTGCCTCTTTCCCTCTCTCACTCTCTCAAATAAATTAATTAATTAATTTTTTTTAAAATTAAGAAGGGAAGCTGGGCGTGCTGGCGCACGTCTTTAATCCCAGCACTCAGGAGGCAGAGGTAGGAGGATCGCTGTGAGTTTGAGGCCACCCTGAGACTACCAAAAAATAAAAAATAAAAAAAAATTAAGAAGAGGAAAGGTTGATTTCAGCTCAGTTTCAGAAGTCCCCATGCATAGGTAACTAACTACCATTATGGCAAGAGCCCATGGTAAAGAAGGCCTGTTTACCTCATGGTGGCAGGAAGCAAGACACAGGAGCCAGGGTCCCAAAACCCCTTCAAGGGCATGGCCCGCAATGACCTCACTTCCTTCTGGTTGGCTCCACTCCCCAACAGTTCCACTCACCTCCCCACAGCACCACAGGCTGGGGACCAAGGCTTCAGCACACGGGACATTCAAGATCAAAACTATAGCTGACCTCATTAAATACTATAAGATAAAAAGTGTTGGACTGGAGAGATGGCTTAGTGGGAAAGGCGCTTGCCTACAAAGCCTAAGGACTCAGGTTTGATTCCCCAGGACCCATGTAAGCCAGATGCACAAGACAACACATGCATCTGGAGTCTGTTTGCAGTGGCTGGAGGCCCTAGCATGACCATTCTCTGCCTTCCTCTGTCTCTGTCTATCTGCCTCTTTCCCTCTCTCTTAAACAAATAAATAAAATATTTTGGAACTTGTTATAATTTGATCATAAAGGCATTACAAGGAATACTTTTATAAAGACATTATATCTTTATAAGGAGCTTTGCAATGGTGAACTAACTTTCTAATGGTTAGAGCTTTCTTTTTCTGTTTTGGTTTTCAGAGATAGGGTCTCACTCTAGCTCAGGCTCACCTGGAATTCACTATGTACTCTCAGGGTGGCCTTGAACTTGTGGTGATCCTCCTACCTCTACCTCCCAAGTGCTGGGATTCAAGGCGTGCGCCACCACACCTGGCAGGTTAGAGATAAATCTGTGGTTTATCACTAGAGTACTGTGATCCTGTCACACTTCGCTTTTCAAAGATGACAAAATGTGAGATCAATGCAAGTGATTGAGAGGGGGAGGGGATATGATGAAGAGTGAAGTTTCAAAGGGGAAAGTGGGGGGAGGAAGGGAAGTACCATGGGATACTGTCTACAATTAAAGAAGTTGTCAATAAAAAAAAAAAAAAAAAGAAATAAACATCAAATCTGTTAACACAAAATCATGACCAATAAACAAAGCTTATCAAATACCTTAAAAATTTTAGAAGCATAGGGCTGGAGAGATGGCTTAGCAGTTAAGGTGCTGGCCTGCAAAGCCTAAGAGTGCTTGTTCGAATCTCCAGGTCCCATGTTTAGCCAGACGCAAAACTGAGGCAAGCGCTCAATGTTGCACATGCACACAAGAGGACACAGGCATCTGGAGTTTGTTCACAGCGGCTGCAAAGGCCCTGGCGTGCCTGCTGTCTCTCTCTCTCTCTCTCTCTCTCTCTCTCTCTCTCTCTCTCTGTGTCTGTCTCTTTCTGTGTCTCTTTCAAATAAAAAAAATAGCATTGGGCTGGGAAAATGGCTTAGTGGTTAAGGCATTTGCCTGCGAAGCATAAGGACCCCAGTTCAATGCCCCAGAACCCACGTTAGCCAGATGCACAAGGGGGCGCAAGCGTCTGGAGTTCTTTGCAGTGGCTGGAGGCCCTGGCACACCCATTCTCTCTTTCTCTCTGCCTCTTCCTATCTCTCTCTCTCTCCCAAATAAATAAACAAAATATTTTTTAAAGTGTTAAAAAATTTTTAGAAGTATGTATCAACCACCAAAATAGGGAGCCTGGGGGCCTGTGGAGATGGCTCAGCCATTAAAGGCAATTGGTTGCAAAGCCCACCAGCCCAGAGTTCAATTCCCCAGTACCCATGGTACCTTGTCAAGCCAGATACCCAAAGTGTCTACTGCATCTGAAATTTGTTTGCAGCAACAAGAGGCCCTAGTATGCCATTGTCCCCCTCTTTTCTCTCTCTCTTTGCAAAAAAAAAAAAAATCAAAATATTTACACACACACACCAGAAAGCTACATCTTGCCAAGCTATATTCTATAGCATTAACTTCATATGTATAGTTTTTACTTATTACAAAAGTATTTAAATAATGAAAATGAAAAGTCATTGAGCCGGGTGTGGTGGTGCACACCTTTAATCCCAGCATTCAGGAGGCAAAGGTAGGAGGATCCCCATGAGTTCGAGGCCACCCTGAGACTACATAGTGATTCCAGGTCAGCCTGACCTAGAGTGAGGCCCTACCTTGAAAAAACCGAAAAATGAAACAAAAACAAAAACAAAAACAAAAGTCATTGAAGGCAATTCATATAATTAAGAAAACTGAGTTTTACAGTTTTATTTATTTATTTTTATTTCTTTAAGTATGGAACGCTTCACGAATTTGCATGTCATCCTTGCGCAGGGGCCACACTAATCTTCTCTGTATCGGTCCAATTTTAGTATATGTGCTGCTGAAGTGAGCACGGAAAATTGAGTTTCAAATTCACAATTTTAATTTCTGCTGTGACTAATTAGCTAGATGGTATTCTAAGCACAGGGAAGTGCTGGCATTTGCAGAATGCTATGCTGATGGACTTCTGGTAATTTCAACTGTATTGACTGCTGCGCCCTCTCATACTAGTTACCTGAAATGCCAACGTTGATTCCAGTTGATTCGGGAGATGACAGACATACCCGTGGGGGAGCATAGACAAGAAGGAAGATCATCAAGCTGTCTTTCCAGGCTGGCTACCACTGCGTGAGCAGAGCTTAATACTGCTTGGGAAAAGATATCGAGAGCCGGGCATAGTGGTGCACGCCTTTAATCCCAGCACTTGGGAGGCAGAGGTAGGAGGGCTGCCGTGAGTTCGAGGCTACCCTGAGTCTGCACTGGTTAGATTGGCTACTATAATATCACCAACAACGTCCCTGTTGTCACCCAGATTACATGTCCTTACTTAGAACACCTGGGAAATGTACTCACTGGAACGAGCACAGACAAACAAGGTCCAGCTCCATTTTTCCTGCCAATATCCATAATAAAGAATAATAAATTTAAAATATCCATAATAAATATAAAGCCTGAGAAAAGACCAGCATTTGGCCTGTTCTCAAGATGGCAGTCTTTTTTTGAGGAGGGGGGTCTCTGCATGCACAAGTTCATATGTGTGAGTGTGAGCATGTGCATGCCATAGTGTCTTTGCAGGGTCAGAGGATACCTTTGCGTGTTGTTTTTCACTTTCCAAATGGTTTGAGGCAGGGCCCTTCCTTGTTCCCCTCCTCAGAGCTTCTCCTGCCTCCACGTCCACCTCCTTTCTTTTTTAAAGATTTTATTTATTTATTTACTTATTTATTTATTAGAGGGAGAGCAAGAGAGAGTGAGAATGAACACACCAGAGCCTCTAGCCACTGCAAATGAACTCCAGACGCATGCACCACCATGTGCATCTATCTGGCTTACATGAGACCTGGAGAATCGAACAGGGGTCCTTAGTCTTTGCAGGCATGTGCCTTAACCACTAAGCCATCTCTCCAGCCCTCCACCTCCTTTCTTGCTGTGGACCCACTGGGATTACAGATACTGTTGCTACAGTGTCTGGCTTTATGTGGGTTCTGAGAATCTGAACTCACAGTGGCTAAGAAGATATGTGGGTACACATTGAACTATTCTTTCAACTTTTCTGGATGTTTGCAAATTTTCTTTTTTTTAAAAAAATGTATGGGGCTGGAGAGATGGCTCAGTGGTTAAGATGCTTGCCTGCAAAGCCTAATGACCCTGGTTCAGTTCCCCAATACTCACATAAAGCCAGATGCCCAAAGTGGCACATGTGTCTGGAGTTCATTTGCAGTGGCATAGAGGTCCTGGCATGCCCATTTTCTTCCCCCTTCTTTCTTTCCTTGCAAATAAATGAATAAATATAGTTTTTTAAATTGTTTTTTCAAGGTAGGGTCTCACTCTAGCTCAGGCTGACCTGGAATTCGCTATGTAGTCTCGGGGTGGCCTTGAACTCATGGTGATCCTCCTATCTCTGTGAGTTCAAGGCCACCCCGAGACTACATAGCGAATTCCAGATCAGCCTGAGCTAGAGTGAAACCCTACCTCAAAAAATAAAAAAAAAAAAAAAAAAAAAGATTAAAGGAAATGTGACTCGAAGCGCCAACAACTACAGGGTGTGGGGGGAGGGGGGCAGCACTTCAGTTTCTCTGTGGATGGATATGCCAGGTATGGCAGTAGGGGAATTACAGGCAGCTGAATGGGTTGCTTGTAACTCCTTTGTCATTATGGCCCCAGTTTCAATCACCGAACAAAGAAAGAGGCAAAAGTCATCCCCTTTGCTGGAATTCTTTTTTTTTTTTTTTTTTTTTTACTTTTACTACTCTGGCCAAACTTCCAAAATTAGTTCAAAGTTGGAAACAAAGGCTGACAACTTCCTCTGACTTTTTCTCAGTTACAGGTACCCTGAGCATGCCCTGCACTAATTTAAAGTTTATTTTAGATCTAAGTAGAAACCGGGAATGCTAATCCTTTTCAACGTAGGACTTGGTGGGTGTGGCCATCTGGGAAGACCTGAGAAATAACTACTGTTTGGTTTGGATGATACGCTTGTCTGCCATTAAAAGAACATAATTACAGCCCAAATGCAGACCTAAAAAAAATTTTTTTTAACAGACTTATATAAACTCTCAAAACTTGTACCTTTGGATAAAAAAATCTCAAATATTAGTTCAGCAGATGTTATAGCCCTATTCAAAATACATCAGTTAAACGCTGGCGTTAGAACCCTTTCAAGTTCATCCGTTCTTTTCTCCAGAAATCAAATGAACAATTTTGTACATAATCCGGGCCTCTTTTTTTTCTTTTTTCCTTTTCTAAAGACAAGATCGTTCTCTTCGAATGAGAGCAATCCTTCTCTCCCCTTCCCCACGCCCCATTTCTTAATGGCTCACAGAAATCAATCTGGGGGCTGGAGGGATGGCTAAGCGGTTAAGTCGTTTGCCTGCAAAGCCAAAGAATCCCGGTTCGATTCTCCAGGACCCACTTAAGCCAGATGCACAAGGGGCACATGCATCTGGAGTTCGTTTGCAGTGGCTGGAGGCCCTGGTGTGCCCATTCCCCCTCCCTCTTTCTTAAATAAATAAATAAATAAATAAATAAATAAATAAATAAATAAATAAATAAATAAATAAAGTATATATTTTAAAAGCTTTTTTTTCCTTAAAGTTAAAAAAAATCAATCTGGGTTCTGGGAGATTTCCCCATCCTAAGGGGAAAGGAAGCCCCTTTGAGAATGGAAAAAGCGAATAAATATTGCTTTTTCCGTCCCCAAAACGCCTACTCTAGGAGACTTCCCCCGGGAAACTCAGTGGAAGGGCTTTGGGATGCAGCGCCGGACGAGCTGGGAGCTGCAGCGATGGTGTGGGTCTGGGGAAACCCCGCCTGTCAGCTGACTGCCAGGAAGTGGGACGTGCAGGGAGAAGCATCGGGGTCGGGGAGGGCCGGGGACCTTGCTGCAAGATGATCTGATGGAGCCCTTCCTGGCACGGCCGAGGTGCTCCGTCCCTCTCTCTCTCGGTGCCTCTGCATAAAAAATAAAATAAAAACAATAAAGATCAGCGGGGACCCTTGCCACTCCCGAAGGGCGGAGGAGAAGGAGGAGGGTGGGGGAAAGGTGCCCTCCACCGGAATGTGAACGAGGTACCCCAGGACACCCTGAAGTTTTGTGATCTGGTGGAATGATGGCCCTAGAGAAATGCTCGGTTTCCTTTAGGTTCGCCGCAGCGCGCGAGGTGCACGTCGTCCGCTTCCTTTTCGCTTTTGCAGCCGCCGCCGCAGTCCCGGGGCCCTGGCCACCTGCGCCTCCCGGCGGGATAGGGGTGGGGGTGGGAGGGGACGCGCGACACCCGCCGCACCGGCTCAGGGCGAGTGACACCAGTGCAGAGGCCGCGGCTCCGCGTCCCCTGCAGCCCCATGGACACCCCCCCCCTCCATACACACACACACACACACACACACACACACACACACACACACACACACACAACTTCCAACTATATCTGTCTGCGCGTATCCCCTTCTTCCCAGGCTCCTCCTTTTTTGCCCGGCCCCTGGGCTACCTGGCAGCGACGGGCAGTGTCGCTCACAGAGCGCCCCGCGTGACCCCCCCATCTGCGCCCACCTGCGCTGCGCCGCGCCCCCCCTCCTCCCCCGCGCACGCGGGCCCGCCCGCTCGCACCAGAGTCAGTCCACTCACGCCTACAGCGCAGGCAGTCCTACGCCAGCGGCGCAGCGCCCGACCGCTGGTCAACCCAGCAAGTCGGGAGCACAGCGCAGCCACGCTCACGCATTTAGCGCAGGCGGTCCTACGCAAGCGGCACAGCGCCCGCTAGTCAGTCCACTCGATGAGGACTGTGCAGCTGCGCTCACGCAACCAGCGCAGGCGCTCCTACGCCGACGGTGCAGCGCCTTCAGTGCCACAGGGCAGCAGCGCTCACGCAGATAGGGCAGACGGTCCTACACAAGCGGCGCAGCGCCTGTCCACTGGTCAGGTCCATAGTTCATTGGCGTGCACGCAGTTGGCGCAGGCTGTCCTACGCCGGCGGCGCAGCACCTTCAGTGCCACAGGGCAGCAGCGTTCGCGCAGCTAGCGCAGGCGGTCCTACGCCGGCGGCGCAGCGCCCGCCCTCCCTCCCGCGGGCCCGGCCCCTCGCGCTCTCCCCGCCCCCTCCGTCCCTCGCAGGGGCCGAGCGAATGTAGCCCGCGAGAGAAAATGGCGGCGACGGCGGGGAATCGCGCCTCGTCGTCGGGATTCCCGGGCGCGGGGACATCCAGCCCGGAGACCGGGGGCGGCGGCGGCGGGGACGGCGGCGGCGGAGGAGGAGGAAGCGTCCTGAAGGCGAGCAGCGCGCCCTCGGCAGCCGCGGGCTTCCTGCGGGATCCGGGCAGCGCGGGCCGCGAGCGCGCGGACTGGCGGCGGCGGCAGCTGCGCAAAGTGCGGAGCGTGGAGCTGGACCAGCTGCCCGGGGAGCCTCCGCTCGTGCTGGGCGGCGAGCCGGCGCTCGAACCCGCGGACACGGCGCTGCCCGGGAACGGCAGCTTGCAACCCGTGGCCGCATCGTCGGCTCCCGCAGCAGCAGCAGCAGCCGCCGCCGCCGGCCGCAGCGGAGTCGGTGTCCAGCCTGCACAAGCGCTGACCGCGCTGGACAGCGGAGCCCCGTGCATCGCAGTGGCCGAACCCGGGGAGAAGAGGACGTCCGCTACCGAGTCGTCTCCGGCAGCGGTTCCCTCCTCCGGGTGAGTTGTTTTTTGGGGGGAGGACAGAGGAAGGGCAATGAATGAAGCTGGCCGTGGAGAGGGGGGATGGTCAGCGCGCGCGCAATGGACTGGGGGGGGGGGAGAGAAGTGGACAAGGAGAGAGGGTGACCAGCGCCCGAGCTTCCCGGAGAGTGTCCCCAGTCTCCCATTCTCCCTCCAGGTCGGGCTGCGCCCCGGGGACGTGCAAGAGGAGAGTTTGTTATTGTTTGCAGACATGTGACAGGCATGGCAGTCCGCGCCACGGGGACTGCAAAATTATTAATAATAATAATAATGATAGGGTCTCCTCGGGGTTTTGGCAGGACTTAACCCGGGAGTACTGAATGCCCTTGGTTGGACCACCCCAGAAGGTCCTCCGGGACTTATCTATCACCCCCTGGGGGGATCAAAGCTTGAAATTGACGGAGGTGGGACAAGGAGTGGGTTGGGGATGCCCAAGGTCGAGTGGCTTAGGTGGGCATGGAGGTGAGGTGGCAGGTCCCCTCGTGGTGACAGGCAGAAGTTCCCCGGGATGGTGGACTCAGGTACCGGGCCGGGTGCAAGGTGGCACACCCCAGAACGGTGGCCGGGCATGGGGTGGGGAGGAATCCCGGGGAACGCCTGCCTGTCAAAGTGGAGCGGGGCGGACGCTGCCTGCTGTGCGGGGGTGGGGAGGGGACCTGTGATTTTTCTGCATCGGGTGTCCCCCCTCCCACCCACCCACCCACACACCACCATCACCATCACCACCCCTGTCTCCCGGGGTGCTGGTGGAGGGGGACCCAGAACTCTTGAGAACTCCAGGAGCTTTTGTTTGCACTTTGAATCTGCCCTTGGGAAGTTTGCATTTGGAGCAGTGCTGCAAAGAGCAGCCGGGACCGGATGTGTCTGCCATGCGGCGGCGGTGGCCTCTGAGCCGGGGTGACTGTTGCGCCCCCGAGGTCCCTGCGGCGCGGCCTGGGGACAGGAACGGGTGCTAGGCTCGAGCTCCCCACTCCTGGGGTCCCCCCTCCCCGCCTGCGGTGCTGTGGGCTGCACCTGGCCTGGAAGGGGGTCTTCCGGGTGCAATTGAAAGAGGATGTGCGTAAGGGACTAGTTTGTACCCAAGGCTCTCTGGCCTCGCCCTTTTTTGGCTACTGGTCATTTTTCCCCCCTATTAAAAAGTCTTTTGAGAGGATAATGCTTGGTTTTAAAATGTCGACATGTATGTATATATATGTGTGTGTGTGTGTGTGTGTGTGTGTGTGTGTGTGTATATGTATATATGTGTATATATATATATGTATATGTGTATATATGTATATGTGTATATATGTATATATATGTGTATATATATATATATATATATATATATATATATATATATATACACACACATCTAAATACACAAAGTCGTCATGGCTGTATGAACTTGCAGGAGCTGTTTTCATTCTAATCATTAGTTGCTCCCCCCCCCCAAGAATGCCTTGACATTTATTTATGATGCGAGCAGAATGTGTTTTATTGTGAGCTGGATCTCACAGTGGGAATTCTTGCTTTTGGTTATCTGAAGTAATTTGACCCTGTGTGTGGGTGGGTGGGTGGGTGCTGTGGCTTGTTTAAAAAATCACCGACCACTTATTATTTGGCAGTCTCTCTTGCCCCAGAGAGTAAGCCCACCCCTTCTCGTGGCAACACTGAGCCGTAGGTAGATGGGTGGTTGTGCCCACTCCAGTAGTCTGTGTGCCCTTGTACACGTATCTTGGTCTTACAACAGACGTGTTCCTGTGTGGTTTCCTGCCTGGGCAGATTCGACCAGAACTTAGCTAGAATAATTCTTAGATGGCAGTTGTTACCGCAGATGAACTCCAGATTGAAGGGGGAATAAAGTTTTAATGTCAAATTTGAGGAATCTTGTCTAGTCTCATGCATCTGGTTTGTTGGGTTGTTGTATTGTTTTGTTTTGTTTTGTTTTTGACACTCAGACATGTATTCCATGCATATTGATCCCTTTCCCCTGCCTCCTGTTTCAAGGCCTGTTTGTGTATATAGTAAATAAGTTAGCAAATGCCAGCATTCTAGTCAAGTTAATGATCTGTGAATATAATATAAGAGCAACAGCTGTAAAAATAACGTACAGAATTTAGTGTTGACTGGTGACAGCTAAGGTGGAGGCAGGTAGAAGTCAATGACTTTAGTTTTGCATTTTTTTTTCCTTAAGGGGTACATTATAATTACACAAGCTACCTTTTCAAAAAATTATTAGCTAGAATGTTATTGGTGCATCCCAAATGTCATATGTAAAAAGTTTCATTCATAGTAAAATAATAATTCCCTATTATTTTGAAATATAATTATTCCTCCTCCCCCAGTTTTCATGGCACTGGGATTGATATTCATTTTGAAAACGTTGGTATAAAACTTAGATTATGAGGCCGGGCATGGTGGCGCACGCCTTTAATCCCAGCACTTGGGAGGCAGAGGTAGGAGGATTGCTGTGAGTTCGAGGCCACCCTAAGACTACATAGTTAATTCCAGGTCAGCCGGGACTAGAGTGAAACCCTACCTCGAAAAACCAAAAAAAAAAAAAAAACTTAGATTATGGAGAAAAGGCATCAAGTTACGCATTTTGTGTTTCCTGATAGGTATAATACTGTAATACCTTATTTACCACTTAAACTATTGGGGAAAAATTGATTATAAGCAGTTCTATGAAAATCCCAATTTGACTATGTTTTCCTTTTTTTTTTTTTTTTGACAATAGTTAACACCCATAATTCTGAGAGGAAAATTTAACACTAAGATGTTGAAATATTTTTATGCTTCCCATAGCCGTAAAGGTCTGAAAACCCTTTCTATGCATCCAAAGACCTATTCTATCTTTTTAGAGAAATTTTTGTGATTTTTTTTTTTTTTGTTCTTTATGCTTCAGAATTTCCTTCAGTTTCTAATCTTTGGATGTAGAAATTGAAAGCACAGGAAATACATGTGTAAAAGATAAGCTGCAGAGAACTCATAAAAATGAAAGGCTTTCTGCCCGCCCCCTCTTTGGGAAATAAGTGCAGCCAGTGCAAGTCTTGTGCCTGTAAGTGGCGCTCAAGGGTTTGGGATTTTTCCTTAACTACAGAATTGGGTTATTTTTTTTTCCTCCTTCCTATCTATCTACTGTCTTTGAAGAAAAATTACAGTGTTACTCTCCATTCAACGGGCTATTGTGAGTTCGGCAGATATAATTACTCCTTCCTATTTTTGTAACCCAAACCAAACTATCAATTTGCTGCCCCCATAAAAGAACAAGATACGCTGTACTTGTTAATGTTCCTTTTTGTTTCAAACGAAAGGTATTTCCTAAGCCGCTCCTACAGCCTCATAGCCCGCGGTCTCACTCCCTCCTCGAGGCGGTGAGGCTAAAAATACAACTTACTGACCTTTCAGTAGAGGAGGTGTGCAGGAACCCTATTACCAAGAAATAAATCTTTTGCAAAACTTGAGCTGGCGAGTCTATAAAATGAGAGAGAGGCAGTCACATAAGTCAGTGGTACACGGATGGATAAGTTTTCTGGTTATGAGCTGTCTCCAAGTTTCAGGTATGACACCTGATGTCGTTTTTTTAAAAGATTAACCTTATTATAATTCTGGAAGAGAAATATCAGAGCTGGAGTTGTTGCCCGCTTTTGTTTTCTTTTCATATCTGATCTTGGCAAGGGTAACTGGTTAACCAACATTCCTTAATATATGATGATTTCCAATACACTATAATAGCTCCATTTTGTTAGATAGGAAAAACAGGAAGGAGCCTGTTCCTTTACACACGCACACACACACACATATATGTTTTGGAAATCGTCACTGGCTTGTGAACCTGACAGTTTCACAGTGTAGAGAGAAGAGTTTTTCCCTTGGTCTCCACAAGAGCAAAAAGCTAGCTAGAGTCTGCCGAGGCTGTCTGTTGTGCTCAGTCCTTGACCCTTGCCTGTCCTGCGAATTCCAAAGGAAAGAATGAATGGGGAAATGAGTGAATATGTGGCAAAATGGAAAACTATAGGGCGTTCATTAGAAAGCACTGTGGTGGTGTTGTTGCTTTGTGTTTTTTTGTTGTTGTTGTTGTTGTTGTTTTTGCATTCTGTACTCCAGTTACTTCTTGGATCGAGGGGTAATTTCCTGTATGGGAGGCCATGGAGAAATGTGGCACGGAAAAGTTAAGTCTCTAGAGCTTTATGGCTGCTACATTCTAACCTTAGGTTGCATTGCTTCTATTGGACATACCATCCCAGCCCCCTGGCCCCCTACAGCTGGGTATTTTCCTTAGTTCCAGCCTTCTCTGTGTATCTTAAGTCAAAACTGAAGCATGGAGGGGTCATATGTGCACAGCTAGAGCGCTTTCTCAGCATGAGCAAAATTGCCTTTAAGTAACAATTTTAAAACACTTTTAGTCACGAAGGAAGTCAGAATTAAAGCAAGTGGCTCATTGTGAGCTGGGATGTTAGTCAGGTATTCTTTTGAAATTGCAAAAAAAAACAACAACCTAAGAGGATTTTCCTTGTCTTCCGTCAGGCAGGTGAGTGATACAGGTGACCACCAGTGCATCCCTCTAAGGCATTGTTAATTTCTGGTTTGGGTGTTAGAAACTCACAAGAGATGGAAAACTGTGATCACACAACTAAAAGACAGCTAGGATTGACTCCCAAGTCAGTGGGACTCTGGGGCCCGTTTCTTTTTCTCTTTTCTTATTTATATTTATTTATTTGAGATATATAGAGAGAGAGGCGTTGAGAAGAGAGAGAGAGAGAATGGGCACACCAGGGCCTCTAGCCACTACAAACCAACTCCAGACGCGTGTGCCACCCTGTGCATCTGGCAAACGTGGGTCCTGGGGCGTCATTGACCTTGATCCTTTGGCTTTGTAAGCAAGTGCCTTAACCGCTAAGCCATTTTCCAGCCCCCATTTCTTTTCCTTACTCTGCACTTCCTCTGTTTTTGTTTGCCAATTGTTAATCAAATTAATCAATGAATTTTAAGAAGAAAATTGTTCTGTTAGCCCTGATTGGACCGCTAGCTTGGAAGCCCCTGCCAGTAGGGCTATGATGTATGTGCTCCTGTAAGGCAGCCTGTGGCACTCATATTGCTTCCTCCCCTCGATCTTGGGTACAGGGGACAGATGATGAGTGCTGTTGACTGTTCCTTAGGTTTATTTGTGGTGTTCTAAGTCATAAGTGAAAGGAGATAAACTGAAATTTAAAAACTCAAAATCAGAGCCAGGCGTGGTGGCGCACACCTTTAATCCCAGCACGTGGGAGGCAGAGGTAGGAGGATTGCCATGAGTTCAGGGCCACCCTGAGACTACATAGTGAATTCCAGGGCAGCCTGGCCTAGAGTGAGACCCTATCTCGGGAAAAAAAAAAAAAAAAAAAACCCTCAAAATTGTTATCAGTCACTCATCTTAATCATCTCAGGAGAGAAAATTCCAGTGTTGCTGGACCCTACCCCTTTGGTTACTGTTTCAGATCTCCTGTGTTGAGTATACGTGAGTCTCTGTGTGGTCGGAGGTCATTAGTGCCCAGCCTCTGTTTCAATGGGTGGACTGACTGTATGAGATGTGCATGTTTCATACCATGCTCAGTGCTGTTAGAGGGATCCGGAAGGTGCCTGCATTAACATTAGTGCCCTGAGTCCACACCACAGTCCTGCCTTGGAGACCTGAGGCAGTCCCTAACCCCTGACTGGCTTCCGGGGAGAGGTGGCAAGGATCCGGCTTGTCCCTACCCCCCCCACCTCCCACCCCCGTGCATTTGGCCTCATGGCTTTGTTCTTGTTCCTGGCTCGTAGGTCTCTTAGATAGACAGGCCGTAGTTTTGGGTTACAGTAATCAAAACAAGAATCTCAATGTGGGTTAGCTTCAAACTCTTCCTGCCTACTCTATTAATAAGAAGGCTCTAAAGCTGGGCGTGGTGGCGCACACCTTTAATCCCAGCACTTGGGAGGCAGAAGCAGGGGATCGCCCTGAGTTTGAGGCCACCTTGAGACTACTTAGTGAATTCCAGGTCAGCCTGGGCTAGAGTGAAATAATACCATGAAGAAAAGAAGAAGGAGGAGGAGGAGGATCTATACAAACCTACAAGTTTTCAGACGTGATTGTTTGTTTGTTTGTTTTTCTCTCTTCCAAGAGAAAACTAAAATGAAGGTATGGGGAGCAAGGAATTCATTAGCTGCCAACATCACTGGTTTAAAAAAAACCTCAGTCTTTATTAGTCAAAGACACTCTGATATTTAAGACAGCAAGGTAGGAAAATGTAAATGACCCTCTAGGGAGGAAGATGATGATGAAGAACCTTTTCTCCCTGTATCCCAGTTGACTTAGGTGTGTTTGGTATGGAAGGCAGTTGTCCAGTGTTAGGGACTGAGCCCTTTGCGGTGACAGGATAGCCTGTGATCTTGTAGGACACTGAAGAGAAGGCATAAGAATCAAACACGTGCATATCTCTGAATTACTAAGACGACTGGAAGCGGTCTGCGGTGACGAGCCACAGTGCTGGGCGTCAATGAACGTGGTATGGAACGCGCAGCCCAGTGACGCAGGTGTGTGGAGCTAGGAGAAGGCCGATGCTAGGCTGTGGGTGTAAGCTTTTGCTTCCCTTATTGCTTAAATAGTCGTTTACCTGATACGTTATCGAATCATCTTCAAACTGGTCTTCCAGCATTCTGAACGCTCAGTATCCATTATGAAAAAAATCAGGAGTTCTTGTTCCTTCCCGGCGTGAGTTTTTTTTTATACTTTGTACACCGCTTGGTGTTTAATAGAGCAGACCCGGATAATTTTAGCCAATGTGGTATAATGCAAAGCCTACAGTAATTAGTATGTTTCGGTGATTTAAGTGCAGTTGCAAAGTAATTGAAGCTGTCCCTGCTCAAGCTGTCAAAGTGTGGAGAAAAGTGAATTCCTGTGCCAGTGTCTGCGTGGGTTCATCTTCTGATGTCCCCTCCAACATGGCGGCTCTTCCTTGGGGCGCTGACTCTACCCTCTGGAGCAGTCATGCGAGACCGCCTCGGGGTGGTCCTGGGCCTCTCATGACGTGTCCAGTTCCTCTACCCAGGACTCATTAATGCCCTCAGAGCAGCATGGACCATGCAGAAATGATCTGCAGTTTATGTGCTTGGCCATGACCTCCTCCCCTAAACTGCAGACCTGCACACCTGTCTGCACACCACTCAGGTATCCTAAGCCAAACTTGTAGTCCTTCCTAATCTGTTTGCTTGTTTGCTCCCTGCTCATTAAATAGAGAACTAGGACCTTAGAGTCCTCCTTGCAGCCTGTCTCTCTTCCCTCCCTCCCTCCCTCCCTCCCTCCCTCCCTCCCTCATCTCATCGCTGACCGTTAGTTATCAGGCCCTGGTCTCACAGAGCCACCTCCTCCTTTGGGCATGCTGTATTCCAGTCTCCCCCTTCCAGTCTGCTTTTTGCATAGTGATCATTGCAAAATGCAAGTCTAATCTTAACTTCCAACAGAAAAGCAGAAAGAACTTGATTAACACCAAAAGCTTTCCAATGTTTTCTGTTTGTATAAAGATCAAATGAACCCTTAACGTGCTGCTCCAGTCCCTGCCTGGTTGGGCCTGTTCGCCCTCCAGGGCCCTCCCGGCTCACCCTTGCTCTTCCCTTTAGACTTGCCTTCCTTCATTTCCTTAAACTCAGCAGTCAGCCTCCTGCCAGAGGGCCTTTGCCTGTCCCCCTGCAGTCACACTCTGCAGTGCCCCCATCAGCTCTTCGTTGTTGGTAGTCGTTCATGCTGCCTCAGGGAAGCCTCCCAGTCACCCACCCTGGCTTTGTGGTGTAATGCACCCCCCCCCCATTGTCATTGTTGCATGATGACCTTTCTCAGAAGACCCTGAGACCTGAGTGGGAAAGCCTGGTGTGAACACTGGGCAAATTATATATATATATACATATAATGCCATGACATGTTCAAACTCAGGCAGCTTCTGGCCCTCCCTGTGGTCAGACGTAGTGTAGGAACTAGCTGAGAAGGCGTTAGACAGCCTAGATCTTCTCTTGGTGGTTTCAACCTGCAGGGAAGTATCTGGACTTGTCAGCACCCCTGGTGCCTCCAGTAAAGTAGGACAGTTCAGTGTGGTCTGGAGCAACAAGCCCTTGCTTATAACTCTGTGCTCGCTGAGGAGGTGAGGAGTTTAAGGAGTTGAGGCTATGTGCACAGGAGTAAATTACACCTAAAGCTGTCATGTAGCTATCTTTTTTTTTTTTTTTTCTAAGTTTAAGATACCACTTTTAGGATTTCTGTCTCAAAAACCCCACTTCATCATAAATTTAATAAGTCCTCTTGGGACAAGTAGAAATTCACATTTGCATTAAAGAAAAGATCTAGCTGGATACCATTTCAGGAGCCGTGAACCCACGTCAAAGAAAACGTACAGGTGGTAACTAAACGCCCTAGGCCTCCCTTATCTAGAACACGGTTCAGTCCCGAAGAAAGGGCTCCGAGCAGCCAGAGGGGCCGTAACGGAGTCTGTGCTTTGCAGTCCTTTGATTTGAACCTGGGAGAGGTGCTGGGCATTTGCTCAGGACGGCCGTGCACTAAGGTGTCGTCCTTGCAGTCTTGCTCATTCCATGTCCCTCCCGCACCCTAGCTCAGCCACGCGAGCCCTGCAGAGGGCAGGTCCTGTGATTGGGACGCAGCCAGGGTGCAGCAGGCAGCAGAGGATGTTGAAACAGTGCAGTCGGGGGCCACCTGGTGTTGGTACAGTTGGTTCCACCCTTGTAGCCTCCAAGACTACTTACTAAATGATAGCAGTATTCAGCATTTTGTTTTATTTATTTACTTATTTTTTGGTTTTTCTTTTTAAAAATATTTTCTTATTTATTTATTTATTTATTTATTTGGCAGAGGAGGGTGGGGAGAATGGACACACCAAGGCCTCCAGCCACTGAAAACAAATTCCAGACGTGTGCACCCGCTTGTGCATCTGGCTAACATGGGTCCTGGAGAATTGAACCTGGGTCCTTTGGCTCTGCAGGCAAACGCCTTAACCGCTAAGCCATCCCTCCAGACCAGCATTATGTTTTAGACCTGCAAAATAAATGTGGTCAAGACAACAAAAGATTGCTTTTGTTGATAAGAGCAGCTCAGGCCCATCATTTAAAAGTTGTCACGCTGGGCGTGGTGGCGCACGCCTTTAATCCCAGCACTTGGGAAGCAGAGGTAGGAGAATTGCTGTGAGTTCGAGGCCACCCTGAGACTACATAGTTAATTCCAGGTCAGCCTGGACCAGAGTGAAACCCTACCTCGAAAAACCAAAAAAAAAAAAAAAAAAGTTGTCACGTCTCCATGGTCGCAGTGAACCTGAGTTCCAAAACTTGTGATGCACGTTAAGGGGAATTGCTGAGACAGCTGGAGGAGGTATTTGATCCTTCAGGTGTTCGACCTGAAAGATAGACGTGGCTCTGCACTCTCTGCACTGCAAGATGAAATTGGATGCAGCTCAGTAGAAACGTCTTGTGGATGCTGTGTGTGGGAAAGCCCCTTTGCTTGATTTGCTGGTCTGTGTCATTTGACAGCCTGCGGTTTCTTTGAAATGATGGTAAGTATTAAGCCACCACTAGTTCCTTGTGACCTTTTCCCAAGATTTCGGAGTCAGGCGCTCAGCTCCAACTTTGTGACCATGTTGTGTTTTGAAATTTGCTGAAGGGTTTTGGTTGGATGAGAAGACTGCTGATGAGGTCATTCTTAACTGGGTGTACCGCAGTTTCTTACTCGCTTTTCTCCTACAAGTATTTTAATTGGCTATATCTGTTACTTACTTTCTGGATTTCAAATGCTACAGTTTTCATTGGAGCTTATATTTTTTTTAAAAAAGTGTGACAGGTTGGAAATGTAGCTCAGTGGTCAAGTGCCCATGTAGCATATCCAGCATCACAAAAAATTTTTTAAAGTGACATGTTGATGAAAATATTAATTTTCTTCCTCTTTCTCACTGTAGGCATGCCAAGATTACAGACGCTAGATCTATTGCTTTCAGATCTATGTGGGTTTGGGGATCTGAAGTCAGGTGGCAAATGCTTTACTCCATCTCTCCAGCCCAGTAGTATTAAACTTCATTAAAGACTGTCCTTTTGAAAGGAACAGAACAATTGGCTTTCGAAAAAATGATATCCAGAGCTAGGGAGATGGCTCAAGGACAAGGCACTTGATGCTCAAACCCAGGCACCCACCCTCCCTCCTCTGACTAAAATCCTGGAAGCCAGGCTTCTGTAATCCTGGCATGCTGAAGGCAAGATGGGGGGTGGGAACAGGAGATTTTTCCAGAAGCACCCAGCAAACTCAGCAAAAAGAACAGCTGAGCAAGATCCAGAGAAACCTGTCTCAAACGAGATGGAACAGCGAAGATGCATGCTGTGGCATGCATGCTCCTGTGCGCACACACACAAATAAAATGTTTTTAAAAATGACACCTTTGTCACTTAACAAATAGGATCTTACTATGCATTCCATTATGCAGGTTTTTTTTTTTCCCCCTGAAAGTAAGTATCATGGTAACTTCAAGGACAGAAAACTCTTTAAAGATACTTGTGTGCTAGTGAGCACTTGACCAGGTCATACCTCTGCTTTCTCAGATGTAAAATGTACATCAAAACATCTATTGCAAGCCGGGCGTGACCCTTAATCCCAGCACATATCTCTGCTTTCTCAGATGTAAAATGTAGATCAAAAGATCTATTGCAGAGCTGTTGAGAAGAACTGAAGAATTCATGTTTATGTGGCTCTTATTTTTTAAATTTAAAAAAATTAATTATTGATTGATTGATGAGAAAGAGGCAGATAGAGAATGGCTGTGTGGGGCCTCCAGCTACTGCAAATGAACTCCAGACACATGCGCCACCTTGTACCTCTGACTTATGTGAGTTCTGGGGAGTTGAACCCAGGTCCTTTGGCTTTGCAGGCAAGCACCTCAATTGCTAAGCCATCTCTCCGGCCCCTGTGTAGCTCTTTTAAAAAGTGTTTGGTAAATTGCAAACACTGTGAAACAGTATTTTATGGAGTTTTTAAAAACTACCTAATCTCAGGCCCATCTGAATTTTAAGAGGTGACTTGCGACTCTAACTTCATTTTCTTCAAATAGTTGGCTAAATGTCCCAGCACTGTTTACCAGGTAGACTATTCCCTTTAACACCTACTAATTTTCAATATTCGTGGAAAATTCCCAAGTGCATGCTTTTCACATCTTTTTCTTGCCCCAGGGGCCTACATACCCAAATAACCAAATTTCATGTTTTGCAGAAAGTTGAGAAGAAAGGCGGTCATTGGCCCAGAAGGACCAGACTGTCCGCAGAGTATCAGCAGTGTCTTTGCTGACTCATCCCACTGACATTTTGCTCTCTAAAGTGTCTTGACTTCTGTGATGACACAGGCAGGGGATTGGGGGGGAGGGGTGTGCCAGTGACCTCCCCAGCCCCTCCCTCCTCACAGGAGGCTCTCCTTGTCCTTCTGGGTGCCTGTCTGGGGAACCCCATCTCCTTAATTGCCCTGGCCTGGCTCCACCTTCCTTCCTCTCGCCTCACTCAGTCACCTCTTCGGTTGCCACCTCTCTGCCCGCCTTAGAGGCAGCCTTCCTTTCTGCACCACCAATGCTGCTCGCCCTGGTCAGGCCACTACTGTCAAATTCTTCATCCTCAAAATGCAGCTTCGATGCTGCTGGGATCGATGCTCCTGTTACTGTGCTTGGAACCTCCTCCTGCCATTGGGTGCCTCTTCTTTCTCCATGTGTTCTCTCCAGAATGTTCATCCTCGGGGATACTTTTACTCCCGATGAAACAGAAAATCATTGGTCTTCTAGACATACACAGAGCTGTGGAAGTCAGCCCTGTGCTAGAAATTCTGCCGGCTCTCTGGCTTACAGTTTTTCAGGTTCTGAGTTAGATTTGCCATTTTTAAACCTTTTCAGTTTCCCCTTGATCATCACGAGCACACTCAATGACCTTCCGAACAACGGTGTTTACAAAGAGGAATTCGCAAAGCACTCCCCTGTTGGAACACGAATCGCATTTGCTAACGGATATGTGGGAAAGTTTCAGAGAATTCCAGGGCTGGCTTACTGGTTAAGGTGCTTGCCTACAAAATCAAAGGACTCAGGTTCGATTCCCCCAAGACCTATGTAAACCAGATGCATAAGGTGGCTCATGGGTCTGGAGTTTGTTTGCAGCAGCTGGAGGCCTTGGCGCACCCATTCTCTGTCTGCCCCTTCCCCCTGCTTCTCTCTCTCAAATAAATAAATATAAATAAATAAAATGTTATAAGGGCTTGAGAGATGGCTTAGGGGTTAAGGTGCTTGCCTGCAAAGCCAAAGGACCCAGGTTTGATTCCCCAGGACTTACACAAGCTGGATACACAATAGGGCGCATGCATCTGGAGTTCATTTGCAGTGGCTGTAGACTCTGGCACACCCATTCTCCCTCTCTCTGTCTGTCTGCCTTTCTCTCTCTCTCAAATAAATAAAACTTTTAAAAATAAATAAATTAATTAAAAAGTTTCAGAGGTGCAGCATTAGGAAGGGATGTTGATGCCCAGCCGAGACTGTCCTTGAAACCAGTCCAAGGCCAGCACAGGACAGACAACAAACCCGCACAAATGCTTCAAGCAGAGAGCTGCCTAGGCATGGGTACGCCATCGCCAGGGTCCAGCAGCTGCCAGGCCTGCACGGACAGCGAGAGGCCACTCAGAGCCCCTGCATCCAGGCTTTGAGTCTTCTTTCTAGAGAAATCCGTGGTCAGAAGGGCAAGTGTGCCAGGGTGAGGGTCTCTATCATGAGCACTGCCACCACTCCTGAGGAAGGGGGCATCAGGACATCTGAGTGACCGCTGGGACAGACACAAGGTGCTGGGACTCAGCGGGGAGAATGCACACACCATGGTGGAACGCATCTGATGCCAAGTGGCATGGCGGCTTCAGCCATGGGGATGTTGGGAGGTGCTCCTGGGAAGAGCAAGATGCCATGTGGAGAATGGAGAGCGTGAAGCAGTTGTAAGGGGCTGGAGGAGAGGTCTCCCCTCTTGAGCCAGAAATGGGCAGCCCAGGGCGATAGAGAGTGGCAGGTAGCTCGCTCCCTCCCTCCGTCTGGGTGCTCATAGGGACTGACTGACAGACCCTTCTCTGCCTCGGTTTTGCTCCCCCGGCCAATTCTTAGTTCTTAGTGCTTAGTACAAAATAAAAAAGCCTTTGTAGCTGGACAGGTGACTCCAGTGTAGTAGGAAGTGGGTCAGGAGGCTCCCAGCGCTCGGGCAGGACAGTCTGAGGTCACCCGTCTGGGAGTTGGCCTCTGGCGCATCCCCCAGCTCCCCGTGGTTTCAGAGGCTCGCCCACTGGAAAGTGTCCCCACGTGTGATGAAGTGTCCCCTCTGACAGCTTTTGCTTAGGGAATTGAACTTCCATCTCAGCAGCACAGTCAGGCCCTTAGCATGGGACCCTTGTGAAGGCCGTCCCGTCCTCAACTTCTCCCAGCCTTGCTTTCTCAGCTCCACCATGGAGCTGGCAGTTTTCATTTACTCTACAGTTCTGCTGCATGGAATGACGGTGGCTTGCTACGCCTGTGTCCTGAAGGGATGAGATGAAAACTTACAAAGGGTTTCCTTGCCAGTACCTTTAGTTTAGCAAAGGCAGTTTGGGTAGGTTGTGCGCGTTTTGATAGAAATTTAGTTCCCTATTTTTTTGAAAGCATTTTCTAGAAAGATGGGAAACTGCAACTTTCAAAAGGATACGGTGTGGGGTAAAGCATTCACCAGGGGCAAGGTCAGATTCCCGTGGCATTGACCTGAGGCAGACCTCTTTTCTTACCTGTAAAACTAAGGGAGCTTTACATATTCTCAGTTACTTTCAAGCTTTTACAACTGCCTGGAATTTATTTTGAAAATTATTTCTTTTTTTTTTATTATTTTTTTTTATTTTTTGTTTTACGAGGTAGGGTCTCACTCTGGTCCCAGGCTGACCTGGAATTATCTATGTAGTCTCAGGGTGGCCTCGAACTCTTGGTGATCCTCCTACCTCTGCCTCCCGAGTGCTGGGATTAAAGGCGTGCGCCACCACGCCCGGCTTGAAAATTATTTCTTAATGCTAAAGTCACCTATTGAAGTAATAATTAGAATTTTAAACTGTAAACTCGGAATTTTAAACATGAATTCAGATTCATCATGTATGTATGTATGTGTGTTAGTGAAAGGATGATGTGGTAGCACACACATGAAATCCCAGCACACAAGCATCTGAAGCAGGACTGTAAGGTCACGGCCGCTGTGGATACACAGGAGCCTGTCTAAGGCTAGACTGGGTGATAGTAACAAGATCCTATTTCAAAGCACAAATAATAAAGAGTGAGGAAGGGATGGTAGACAGTGAAGTGCTGGAAAAAGAATAATAATGTCTTAATTTACTAAATGACATCAGGAAAAAGATTTAAAGGTTTAGAACTATAGTGGGGGGAACATTATTTTGCAACAGGGAGAAAATGAATTAGGGCAGAGTGGCATGTTTAGCAGATAAGACCAAGATAGGGAATAGGCTTGAAAATAACTTTGTTTACTTTTTGATAACTTTACCGTTAACGTTCTCTCTTTGCCTCAATTTTAATTCTATAAAAAAGAGACATTCAGCCGGGCATGGTGGTGAACGCCTTTAATCCCAACCCTCGGGAAGCAGAGGTAGGAGGATTGCTGTGAGTTCGAGGACACCCTGAGAATACAAAGTGAATTCCAGGTCAGCCTGGGCTAGAGTGAGACCCTACCTTGAAAAACAAAACAAGCAAACAAAAAAAGAGACCTTCAGCTGGGGAAATAAATGGCTCAGTACATAAAATACTGGCGTGTCCATTCATTCTCTGGCCCCTCCCTTTACTGACACTTAAGTTCACCAGTTCCTGACTGTGGAAATTCACATTTAGTCATGTTTTCAGAGATTGATTTCACATAATTTGGACAAAGGTAGAAGTTCCCGGAAAAAACAAATATGAATTTCACAGTGATGGTTTCTTATTTTCCCTCTTAATTTCATTTTGATTTCAATTCTAGAAAATCAGGTTATTTTCAGATTTGGAGTAAGCCTGTTGAACAGGTATGATCACCGTGATTACACCAGCTTGATGTGTGTTCACACAAACCTTTTACCCCTGGCTCGTTCACACGTAGAACTGAGCGCTCATACTTCATTGTCTGCAGTAATTATGTGGTCTTCCCTGCGTGGGTGCGTGCGTGCGTGAGGGTGTGACAGCTGCTTGACCATTCCTGCCTCCGCACAGCTCTGACAGCACTGCTCCAGGTCTTAGTGATGTGATCGGGGATTCGGGTTTTTATTTGAAACACTCACTGTATGCACCTAGCACTTGCTCTCCAGACCTGGCTGAGGGAAGGAGCAGAGCTGGCTTTTTGAAGGTGCACTTTTTCGAAGCACCACTCAGTGATACTGGCTCCACCGCCAGCTGCCCAGTGCTGGCCGAAACCATCCCGCAGACAGTAGCACGTTCCCTCCACTGCAGGAGGGTTTGTCAGGAGAGCTTTACAAAGAATGCCAAAGACACGTGAGAACAAAGCCTTCCCTTTGGGGGGCTTGGGCCCAAACAGGCAGTTTTGGTATCAGAGGGAAAAGACTACGCTGAAGAACTTCTTGCTTTCTCTTCTCCCTCCTGAGGCTTTTATGGACCAAGTGATGGTGATAAAGTGACTTGAGATGTCAATGAACTCTTGTCTCCAAATCCAGCAGCTTGCTAGGAAGTGTGTGTGGAATTACATTGTACAGTATAATGCTGTGTGCTTATCGAAGGTCCACAAAATTTTACTGAAGATTTTATTTTTGGGTTTTTGAGGTAGGGTCTCACTCTAGCCCAGGCTGACCTGGAATTCACTCTATATTCAGGGTGGCCTCGAACTCATGGCGATCTTCCTACCTCCGCCTCCTGAGTGCTAGGATTAAAGGCGTACACCACCATGCCCAGCTTAATGTCACAGATTTTAATGACTAAAAATAAGATAGGGGCTGGAGAGATGGCTTAGTGGTTAAGGCACAAAGCCAAAGGACCTCAGTTCGACTTCCCAGTGCCCACATAAGCCTGATGCACAAGGTGGCGCATGCATTTGGAGTTCATTTGCAGTGGCTGGAAGCCCTGGTGCACCCATTCTCTCCCTCCTCTCTCTCTCTCTCTCTCTCTGTCTCTTTCTCTCTCTCTTTCTTTGTCTCTCTCTCTCTTTGTGTGTGTGTGCCTCTTTCCCTCTCTCAAATAAATAAATAAAAATAAAAATATTTTAAAAATAAAAGGTGGGGAGATGGCTTAGTGGTTAAGGGCACTTCCTGCATATTCATTTGGGCCTGAGACCAGAGTTCTACTCTCCAGATCCCACATAAACAGCAGGGCATGGCCACACACACCTGTAACCTCAGTCCCTGGTGGTGGGGAGCAGAGACCCAAGAATCTTGGGAGACCCCCTACCCCAAGCTCCAGAATCAATAAAAAGAGCAGGCAGGGGCTGAAGAGATGGCTTAGCACCTGCCTGCAAAGCCTAAGAACACTTGTTCAAATCTCCAGGTCCCATGGTTAGCCAGACGCAAAAGTGACGCAAGGGCGCAATGCCACACATGCCCACAAGGGGGCACACGTGTATGGAGTTCGTTCACAGTGGCTGAGAGGCCCGGCACGCCCATTCTCTCTCTCTGCTTCTTCCTCTCTGTTTCTCTCTGTCTCTCTCTCAAATTAAAAAAGAGAGCGAGAGCGAGCAGACAGAAGAGCTTTAGAACAGGACACATAACATTCCATTCTGGTCACCATAGCTGAGCTCCTCCAGAGTATGAGAGGCACCACACTACATTACACATACATACAAATAAAGCCATACATATGTAATTTATAAAAAAAAATAAGGTAGCAGAAAATTCATAGGTAGATGATATGTTTGGCTACCTGTTGGGTAAAATGAAGAAGTTGCTGTCTTGCAGGGTCTGTCCCTTTCCTGTGTATCTCCCACCTCTCCCTTCATCACATCCACCCCACCCTCACCCTCAGGTCTTGGTCAGGTGCTGCCCATCTGCTCGGGAACGTGCTGTGGAGGGTCTTTCTAGAACTGCTTCCTCAAGTTCTTTGCTTGTTAGAGTGCCAGGGCACTGAGTTTTTCTGTGTTTTTTGTGTGCTATTTTATAATTTTTTAATGTTTTAATATTATTTATTTATTTGAGAGAAAGACAGAGAAAGAGAGAGAAAATGGACATGGCAGGGCCTCCAACCACTGCAAACGAACTCCAGACGCATGTGTTACTTTGTGCGTCTGGCTTACGTGGGTCCTGGGGAGTCTAACCAAGGTCCTTTGGCTTTGCAGGCAAGTGCCTTAACCGCTAAGCCATCTCTCAAGCCCTCATGTTAGTTGGTTTTTTAAGGTAAGATCTCACTCTAGCTCAGGCTGACCTGGATTTCACTATGTAGTCTCAGGGTAGCATCGAACTCACGGCAATCCTCCCATCTCTGCCTCCCTAATGCTGGGATTAAAGGCTCCAGTGCTGTTTTAAAAGGAATAGTGTTTTACATATCGTTTATCACGCACTGTTAGCGTGTGCGTTTGCAATCCAAAGTTACTGTCAGCTCTGAATGACCTTGACTTGCGCTGAGCAAGCATGTATTCATTCCTAGGCCGACTTCCTGCGCTCACACTTCAGGCTCCCTCTGCCTTGGCTGTTTCGTTTTTTCTGTATTCATAGAGCACATGGGCTAACTTTATGTTGGCCAGAAAGTTGTAAAATTAGTCACAAAAATTAGCCCAAAGAAATGGAACATGTTACACTGTTGGCTACTGTTTTTTTTTTTTTTTTTGTTTTGTTTTTATGCCTAACCTAGGATTGATTTGGGGAGCTTGATGGGAAATATTGATAATGGTACTTACCAGTTTTGAAAATTTTTCTGCTTAAGGTGTATATTCTAAATGTTGGTTCATTCTTTCCCCCTGCTTAGGCAGCCATATACATCAAATTTTTTTTTTCCAAATGCAGTGTTCTTAAATCATTAAGAATGTTTAACAAACCTCACTTTGCCATTTCTGCTCTGTCTTCCGCACCCTTTCACCAATGAAAATAGCACTGATTCATTTTTATTTGGATCATGTATGTGACTTGGGGGTTCAGGTCATACCACCCGTGATTCCTACCTGGGCCTGAGCTGGGAGGGTTGCCAGCCGCTCTCTGTGGTCACTGTCCTGTTGGCCTCCAGGGCCCGTGTTGCAGACAGCTTCAGGTTCGCTGAGATGAACTTCCAGACCAGGCACAGTTATGGAGGAAGGGATATTATTTATTGAAGCTTACAGATCCAGGGGAAGTTCCATAATGGCAAGAGAAGCGGCCAAGCAGAGAGAGAGAGAAACCAACCAGCCACCACAGCACACAGAGCAAAACTACAGCCAAAAGGTCACACAGCACACTTCAGGAACTCCTGCTAGGCACATTTGCATATCTTTACAATGGAATCTCAAACCCACACCATTAACACCTTAAGACCAGCCCCCAGTGACATTGCCTCTAGCAAGGTGATTGCAGATGCAAACTTTAACTAGTAAAACACTGAATATATGGGGGGACATATATTCAAACTACCACAGCCTGGTAACATTTTGGAGTTTTTCTTCAGCTGTGGGAAGTGGACTTGTCACTGGATGTCACCCTGGGTCCTGAGCAGCTGCAAGATGGGCTGCTGTGCTGCAGCGAAGGCCAAGTGGCCTTCCAGGCCCGGTGGTTCAGGTACCTGCACAACAGGACTCGCTCGAAGAACACTGAGCTGTTCTGTGAGACCAGGCAAGTGGGGCGTAGTCATTGATCCAGTCACCAGAGCCATGAGCTGCAAGCCCAGTGAGGCTTCCGAATTCTAGGAAGTTGAGTTGACTCAGACAGAGAGAGAGAGAGAGAGAGAGAGAGAGAGAGAGAGAGGGAGGGAGGAAGAGGGGCCACAGAAGACAGAGCTCTTTTTGTTATTATTATTTTATTATTATTATTATTATTCTTTCTTTTTTTTTTTTTTTTTTTTTTTTTTTTGGTTTTGCCAGGTAGGGTCTCACTCTGGTCCAGGCTGACCTGGAATTCACTATGTAATCTCAGGGTGGCCTCGAACTCTCAGCGATCCTCCTACCTCTGCCTCCCGAGTGCTGGGATTAAAGGCGTGCGCCATCACGCCCGGCTTCTTTTTATTATTTTTGTTTTGGTTTTTCGAGGTAGGGTCTCACTCTAGCTCAAGCTGACCTGGAATTCACTGTGTAGTCTCAGGATGGCCTCGAACTCTCAGTAATCCTCCTACCTCCGCCTCCCACGTTCTGGGATTAAAGGCGTGCGCCACCACGCCCAGCCCAGAGCTCTTTTTAACTATTGATTTCCAGTGTGGGGTTTTCTCATTTCAGTTTGTAATTCAGGTTTAATCAGGATAACGGGGGTATTTAGTGCACCATTGCAAAACTTGTGCATGTAACAAACGATATACCAAACCATTGATTCCTTTAGGAATTTAAACATTAAAAGTAACCTTTTCAGGGGCTGAGCTGGAGAGCTGGGTTAGCGGTTAAGGTGCTGGCAAAACCTGTGGACCCAGGTTCATTTCCCCAGTTCGCACATAAGCCAGACGCAGAGGTGGCACATGAGTCTGGAGTTTGTTTACAGTGACTGGAGGTCCTAGTGCACCCATTCTCTCTCTCTTTTTTCCTCTCTGAAATAAACTTTTAAAAATTTAATAAAAATAACCTTTCCAACATTCTAGTGTATTTTAAATATCTGAATTTATATAATTTAATGTCAAAATCAGAAACATAAAACTCTATGAGGATTGTTTGGACTCTGTGAAGGTGAGATGAGGTAGATGATTGTGTGTGTGTGTGTGTGTGTGTGTGTGTGTGTGTGTACATGTGTGTGAAGATTAGCTGTCTGTGCATGTGCACGAGGCTGCCAGAGGAAAACTTGGGGTGCTCTTCTCTGTTGCTCACCCACGCACTTCCTTGAGAGGGACACTTCCACCAGGAGATCTTGACACCCCACCCTCCTCACAGCAAGCCCCAGCTAGTCTCTGATCTCCTCCTGGCAGACTGTGGGAGACCACACCCAGATTTTCACATGAGTTCTGGAGTAATTGAAATCAAGGGGACTCAGCCCTTCTGGTTAAGTGGCAAGAGCCCTGACCTGCCACTGAGCCATCTCTCCAGCCCACATAGATGGTATTTCAAAAACCAAATGTTTTCTCATCCTAAATGCCCATGTTCGTTCGTTCTTTTTTTTCTTCCTTTTTTCCTTCCATTTTTCCTTCCTTTTTTCCTTCCTTCCTTCCTTCCTTCCTTCCTTCCTTCCTTCCTTCCTTTCCTTCCTTCTTTCTTTCTTTCTTTCTTTCTTTCTTTCTTTCTTTCTTTCTTTCTTTCTTGGTTTTCAAGGTCGGGTCTCTCTCTAGTCCATGCTGACCTGGAATTCACTCTGTAGTCTCGGGTGGCCTCAGACTCACAGCAATCCTCCTACTTCTGCCTCCTGAGTGCTGGGATTAAAGGCGTGCGCCACCACGCCCGGCTCCCATGTCATTCATTTATTTATTTATTTATTTATTTATTTATTTATTTATTTATTTATTTATTTATTTTGAGGTAGGGTCTCACTCTAGCTCAGGCTGACCTAGAGTTCACTCTGTATTCTCAGGGTGGCCTCGAACTCATAGCAATCCTCCTACCTCTGCCTCCCGAGTGCTGGGATTAAAGGCGTGCGCCACCACGCCCTGTTCCCATGTTCTTTCTACTAGTTCGGTTAAGTGACAGTCCTAATGAAATTACAGTTCAAGTTCAAAAGATGGAGCCTTCGTTCTGGTCACAGTCGATTGCCCTGTTCCTCTCGTGGCTCTCTGGAGAAAGGCTGAGCAGGTGTCCTTCGTGAAAGGTGCGTGGCTGCTGCTCTCCGATGGTTTGTTGTGGCAGAACGAGTGTCCCAAGCCCTGGCTCCGGCTTGTGAGGCCTGGCGCCATCACTGTGTCACCAAGTGACGGGGGAGGTAACCTTACTCCTTTGACTGTCCTCCCCACGTGGGAATAACGGTCCACTCCCTCCTTCTGGCATTTGGAAACATAGATGGTGGATATGAAGTGCTTCCAGAACTAAGAGTTACAGTAAGTGATCTGGATTCACGGCCGCAGCATTTTAGAATTCGAAAGGACAGCCTCCTGACCCCGAAGTAATGGACGTAGCATTGAAGGGTTCGGCCACTGTTGGGGTTTCCTACCTCAGTGCCGACAGGTCTGCCGCAGCCCAAGCCCGGCTTGCCCTAGTTCTTCATTAGTCTCCTGCTGTGCTTGTCTTACCAGAAATAACAGCGACAGTTCACTTCCTGTGATTGGGACACTAGGTGTGTTCTGTAGCTTGTCTCGTTCAAGCCTCAACCATCTTTGTAGAGTTCAATTATATCTCCGCGTTACAAGGAGAAAAGCCAGGGCCCAGCACACCTAGTATTTAGAAAAGTCTGTGCATGATCTCCAAACCAGTGCGCTAAAACCTGAGAGTCAACTTTTATGCTTGCTTTCCACTTTTTAAAAAATTACAAGCTAAGGGGCCGGGGGAGAGAGAGTTCAGTGGTCAAAGTTGCTTGCTTGCAAAGCCTGCTGGTCCAGGTTCAGTTCTCCAGCCACCTACATAAGCCTGGTGCAAGTGTCTGGTGTTCTGTTTACAGTGACAGAAGATCATGGTATACTCACATACTGACATGTGTGCACAGACACGTGCAAATAAATAATTTTTTTTTTTAAAAATTACATGATAAGTTTGAGTTGTCTCAGAATATAGGTTGGATTATCGTGTTTTGAAAATTGTTCATTTCCTTGCCTAGCTTATAGCCATTTTTGCCCACATTGTATATGATGAAGTAAAAGAACATGTCTAGTGATGACTGTAAATTGTCTGTTTTGGTCTTCCAAAAATTCAGGAAGAATCAGTAAAATATTCTAACATTTTGTTGTTGTTGTTGTTGTTATTGTGTAAAAATCTTATAAAATAAAGCAAGATGCTTGCTCATTGCCAGGCAAGAAAATAGACTCCAGGTTGCAAACATGGTTACAGTTCCTTTTTGCACACATTTTCTTTCTCTCTCTCTGTCTCTTTCTTTCTTCTTCTTCCTTTTTTTTTTTTTTTTTTTTTTTTTTGCCAGCCGAGTGAGAACTATGTGGGTGTGCACTTGTACTGGGGGCTTGCCCAAACTTTGGCTCACATAGGCATTGTTCCTATGTCACAGTTGGTGGGAATCATTCAGAAAGTTAGGTGGGGAGGGGAAGAAGGTCAACTCCAGACCCCTGGCTGTATGTCAAGCCCCTGCGTCTGCTCGGCTCCTCCCCTAGTGACCTATGCATATTCCCTGGGGCTTTCCTTGGTATGTCAGACCTTCTGAAAATGTATCGCTCCCCACACCAGCTGGAGCTAGTAGAGTTGGTATGTTTTAGTTGTGGATCAAGCCCGTTAGCTACTTTGAAGACCGTGTCTAAGGCCAACATCCAGTATAAAGTTCTGCCTAAATGGAGGTCAGTTCACATATTCCCTTTATGGATGCTTGCTCTCCACTAGTGAAATAAGTTAATTACTGCACTGTCAAGTGTGGGACCTTTATTTTGTGTTCAGCGGGCATCTTCTTTGGTGATTAAAAGGGCTTAGTTGCTCTGGGAGAATTCAGTAATCTGCCTTCCCCAACAAAGGAGATTATCTTTGAGTTTAACTCTAGGGCACTCAGTTTAAGACTGAAATCTTTGGGGGAAGATGAATATGTTTGCCCTTAACTGTGTCTCTGACATTGCATTATTTGGTTTCCTTCAATAATAAAAATAATACTGTTGGGCTGGAGAGATGGCTTAGCAGTTAAGGCACATGCCTGCGAAGCCTAAGGACCCCGGTTCGATTCTCCAGGTCCCACGTAAGCCAGATGTACATAGTGGCACATGTGTCTGGAGTTCATTTGCAGTTGCTAGAGGCCCTGGTGTGCCCATTCTCACTCTCCCTCTCTCTCTCCCCTCTCTGTCTCTAATAATTAAATAAATAAAATAATAATAATACTACTGTTTGCCATCCCATAAATAGTATATATGAGCTACATCAATATGCTGATTGGCACACTTTGCTGTGAGTATGCTACTGTGCCAGGAACTGAGTAGAAGTACCCAGTCAAACCTTGGGTTGGGGAGATCTTTGCAGGAACTGAGCAGAAGTACCCAGTCAAACCTTGGGTTGGGGAGATCTTTGCAGGAACTGAGTAGAAGTACCCAGTCAAAGCTGGAGTTGGGGAGGTCTCCACAGTTCAGTTCTTACAGTCTCTACCTTATGATGGATTCCCAGAAGCTAGTTTCATGAAGAGCTCTTGGGGGAAACTGAGGCACAGTCATAGGCTCTCCTAGGATGTGATGACCTTCCTATATAAGGCAGTTATGAAGACACCTTGATGAATGAAATCAACTAGTGTAAGAGGGGCCTGATTTTATATCACACTGCACTCGTCGTAACGCACCATCAGGATTAAAGCCTCTGATGTGTCTCTCTCCAGCGATGCCCTTGCTCCTTGGAGCTGCAGATTGCTCAGAACAGATAGAGAATGGGCTGAGAAGCCTCTCAGCCACTGTGAACGAACTCCAAACGCATGCACCCCCTTGTGGACAAGTGCGGCATTGCGCCTTTCCTCACTTTTTGCATCTGTCTAAACATGAGACCTGGAGAATTGAACGGTATTCTTAGACTCGGCAGGCAGTCACCTTAACCGCTAAGCCATCTCTCCAGCCCTCAAGGATCGATTTTTGGAGAAATAAATGAGTGGTCCCGACTGGCAAGTCCCTTACCTTGATAGGTGGGCGCAGGCTCAGGTCCATACCTCTGAAAGGGCGGCAGAGAAATGTCCGCTCTGATTGTTCCTAGGCCAGCATTTCCTGGAAGACAGCAGAGGGGACCCCCTGCCGAGGGACCTGGGGCATTGCCAAGTAGGAGACACGGGCCAGGCAGGGAAGAGAACTTTCCCAGAGAGCAGATGGTAGGCAGCGTCAGGGCCACTGGACGAGGGCCACAAAGGGCATTGATGATAGCCTGAGAGAGAGGAGCTTAATGGAGGGGTGGGGCGGGGACCACTGTACTTCACAGAGGGACGGGAGGCAGGTGGGGGCACAGGCCAGCTTTGCAGGAGTCTGGGGAGGAGGAGTCAGGAGCGGGATCCCAGGCAGATGGTTGGCAAAGACTAAGCACTGGGGGAAGGGAGGGCGAGGTTGGTTTCTGTTCTACCACAGCAAGGGAGAGGATTCTTACAGCCTACTGAGAGAAAGCAAGGAGGAAGTTTTGTGGGTTTTAAAAAATATTTTATATATTTTTTATTTCTTTATTTGACAGAGAGAGAGAGGGAGAAGAGAGAGAGAGAGAATGGGCACTCCTGGGCCTCCAGCCACTGCAAACAAACTCCAGACGCGTGTGCCCCCTTGTGCATCTGGCCAATGTGGGTCCTGGGGAATCAAACCTGGGTCCTTTGGCTTTGCAGGCAAACACCTTCACTGTTAAGCCATCCCTCCAGCCCCAGGAAGTTTTATTAGTTGTTAAAGTGGCGAGATTGTCTGAAAGGTCTCTCAAGGAGGAAGCCTAGGAAGGCGTCAGCTGATGGTGTACAGGAAGCTAACCTGCTCAGAAGCTGGCCACAGGGATGAGATGGGAAATTTGCACACAGACGTTTTCTCTGTTTAAATTAACACAAGTGTGGTGTAACAAAATACATGCTCAGCAGGGATGGAGAGGTGGCTCAGGGACTTGCTTTCAAAGCCTGATCTCCCAGGTTTGATTCCCCACTACCCATGTAAAGCCAGATAAACAAAATGCTGCATGTTTCTGGAGGTCATTTGCAGTGGCAACAGCCCTGGTGTGCTCGCCCTCTCGCGCACATACTCTCTCGCTCACTCTCTGTCTATTTGCAAACAATAAAAATGTTAAAAACCATGTGCTCAACACATTTATTGAGTCTTGGCTGTGTGCCAGGCACTAGGACTATAACACTGGTGAAACCCAAATTCCTACTCTCTCAGATGCAGCAAAATATCTATCTCACGGATACTAACAAAAACCATGGTTATGCACGTGCCCGGAATCCATGGTCTGGCCACGTGGACTTGAGTTAGAATGACGCGAACACTTTTGAAATGACTGTTGTTAACACGGTTTGATCGCTTCGTGTGTGATCCGAATTGTCCTTTTCAGTTATCTCATGGCGATAACCGTCTCCCTCCATATGCGCTGACTCGCTCAGTGTGAGTGTCTGACTGGCACCAGGCCAACTATGGTATTGAAGCATAGGTGTGACAACATATGGGGAGCACTACTGAGTAATACATATCAACGTTCAGACTCCTCCTTAGAAAAATGCTTTCATTCTTGGGGCTGGAGAGATGGCTTAGCAGTTAAGGTGTTTGCCTGCAAAGCCAAAGGACCCAGGTTCGATTCCCCTGGACCCACATAAGCCAGATGCACAAGGGGGCGCATGCATCTGGAGTTCCTTTGCAGTGGCTAGAGGCCCTGGTGTGCCCTTTCGCTCTTCTTTCTCTCTCTCTCTCTGCTTACAAATAAATAAAATTAGAAAGAAAGAAAGAAAGAAAGAAAGAAAAAAGAAAGAATAATACTTTCATTCTTGTGTATACTGAGAGTTTTCTCAGTTGGACAGTGGTAAAAACATGGCTTAATACTTTAGCAATTAACATGAGTCTTTCAAATCATAGCATAAAATTGATAACTCTAGGGGCTGGACAGATGCCTTAGTGGTTAAGGCATTTGCCTGCAAAGCAAAGGACCTCAGTTGAATTCCCCAGGACCCACATAAGCCAGATGCACAAGGTGGCGCACACATCTGGAGTTTGTTCACAGTGGCTGGAGGCCCTGGTGCACCCATTCTCTTTCTCCCCTCTTTCTCTCTTGCTCTCATAAATAAATAAATAAAATTTTTAAAAAATTGATAATTCTAGGGTTAAAGCTCTACCATAGCAACACAAATAGTACAATGCCAACACAAATCAGACATGAAGACCAGAGGAATAGACTAGAGGACCCAGAAATAAGCCCATACAGTCACCAGAGTCTCTATGAAAATGCCAAAAACATATACTGGAGAAAAGACAACCTCTTCAACAAAGGGTGCTGTGAAAACTAGCCACACGTACAAGAATAAAACTAGATATTTGGGCCTGGAGAGTTAAGCGCTCGCCTATGAAGCCTAAGGACCCCTGTTCAAGGCTTAATTCCCCATGTAAGCCAGAGGCACAAGGTGGTGCATGCATCTGGAGTTCATCTGCAGTGGCTGGAGGCCCTGGTGTGCCCATTCTGTCTCTCTCTCTCTCTCTCCCTCTCTCTCTCTCTCTCTGGCTCTCAAATAAATAATTAAAAAAAAAAAAAAAAAACTAGATACCTGTCTCTCACCCTGGTACAAAAACTACTCTGACCAGACATGGTGGCACATGCCTTTAATCCCAGCACTTGGGAGGCAGAAGTAGGAGGATCACCATAAGTTCAAGGCCACCCTGGGACTACTTATTGAATTCCAGGTCAGCCTGGGCTAGAGTGGGACCCTACCTCGAGAAACCAAAAAAAAAAAAAAAAAAACCCTAAAATAAATCAAAAGACCTTGCTGGAGGACTGGAAACTCTCAGAGAAAACACTTTAAGGTATAAGAACTTTCTGAATAGGACTCCAAACCCCAGGAAATGAAAGAATTAAAAAGCTCTGTGTAGCAATGTGAAGAACATCTTTGCAGTAACTCACCTGACGGGAAATTACCATCCCGAACCTAGAAAGAACTCCTGGGTGGATGCCAGAGGATCCAAGTCTGAAAACACAGATTCCTGCATGCCCATGTTCAGTGAAGCACTGTGTCTGTCCATCAGCAGATGAATGGGTGAAGAAAAATGTGGGGTTTTATTTAGCCATAAGGAAGAATGAAATTGTGTCATCTGCAGGAAAATGGATGGAACTGGAAATTATTGTTAAGCAAAATTAGACAGACCCAGGCAGATATGGCATATTTTCTCTCAGATGTGAAATCTAGATTTTTTTTTTTTTTTTTTTTTTTTATTTCTTTCTTTGTGGAGGTAGGGTCTCACTATAGACCAGGCTGACCTGGAATTCACTATGTAGTCCCTGGGTGGCCTCCAACTCACAGCGATCCTCCTACCTCTGCCTCCCGAATGCTGGGATTAAAGGCATGTGCCACCACGCCCAGCTTTTAGATTTTTATTTTATTTTATTTTATTTATTTTATTTTATTTTTTTATTTTTGGAGAGAGAGAGAGAGAGAGAGAGACAGACAGACAGACAGAGAGGGAGAGGGAGACAGATAGAGAATGGGTGCGCCAGCAGCCTGTCAGCTGCTGTGAACGAACTCCAGATGTGTGCGCCCCCTTGTGGTCAAGTGCGGCATTGCGCCCTTGCGTCACTTTGCATCTGGCTAAACGTGGGACCTGGAGATTGGAACTGGGTTCTTAGGCTTAGCAGGCAGGCGCCTTAACCGCTAAGCCATCTCTCCAGCCCTAGATTTTGTTTTTTAAGAACATGGAAGAAGAGACTTTGAGAAGAGGAGAGGGATCGGGGGAGGGGAAGCAAGAGAAAGCCATAAGTTAAATGATCAAAGCATATTATTCACGTGTATGAAAATGTCATCATGAACTTCATTTTATACAATTGCTATATGCTAAATAAAACTTTAAAAAGAACTGTAGATTCAAATGCACCCTGCCAGCTGTCTGTACCTCCTGTTTCTAACTAGGAGAATCCAGGTCTGAGGAATCCAGATACTTCTCCCCTGGATACACCCACTGAGGGACCCTCTGAATTAGTTTACCTTGCTCCGCTCAGGTTACTTCCCTACAACAGTGCAGCCTCTCGGCTTCGGGCCCTTCCCTGGAGGCACAAAATCGTGGGATGGGGTGGGGTGATGGGGGCATCTTCAAGGCTCTGTTCCCACTTACCACCAGAAAACCCCAAGTGGTCAGCCATACTGCACACACACTTGCCAAAGCTACGCGGGTGTTTTTTCAACAGAATGTGAATGATCTAGACTCACGGTCTTAGCTTCTGGATTGATCATGTCTTAGTGCTTTCCTGGGCACTGAAATCTGTCTCTTTAAACCTCAGCACTGGGCTCCCAGTCCCCCTCTCTGCCTGCAGTGCCCCAGCACTCATGCCAGGACCCTGGTCACACAGAGGCCTCGGCGGAGCTTGCGTACCCGTCCGATCGGTCTGGGTTAGAGGCCCCTGTGAGAAGGGCACTGCCGTCCTCCCAACGTGCCCTGTGTGGCTCCTGTCGGTCCCCAGGCCGGAGTGAGCCATGAGTAGGACAGGCCCTCGCGTGTCCTCAAGGACCTCACAGTCAAGCGCTGGAGACGGCGAAGAAGAGGCCGTCTTCACAGCGCTGTTTGCCAAGCCCACGTCATGCACGTCCAGGGACCCTGGCCGTGGGGGAACTGAAACCATGGGGTGACCCTAGACTTGGAGTGATGGGATAGAACCTACAGGTGATTGAGGCCAGCTGGTGTCCCTAAGGAAACCTGGGCACACTGAGGGGCTTGTGTATGGCCCTGCTGTACCTGGCACACTGGCAACTTGGTCTTCCTGATTTGGTTTTTAAATTTTGAGGCTTGTGACTTTGGTCCACTGCCAGCAAAAGCAGCGGAGCATTGAGGCACAGGTGTGTTGAGTGAAGGGAGCTCTCATGGGCACACTCACAGAGAGTGGCTGCTCCGTGCCAGTGCTAATGTTACACTTCCTATATCACAAACACACAGATGACTCTTCTGTGTCTGAAATCATTAAGATTAGAAGATGGAGCCGGGCATGGTGGCGCATGCCTTTAATCCCAGCAATGGTGAGGCAGAGCTAGGAGGATTGCTGTGAGTTCAAGGCCATCCTGGGACTCTGTAGTAAATTCCAGGTCAGCCTGAGCTGCAGTGAAACCTTACCTCGAAAAACCAAAAAACCAACAACAACAAAAAAAAAGGGGGGGAAGGGGGGGGGCGGCGAAGATGGCTTAGCAGTTAAGCGCTTGCCTTCGAAGCCTGAGGACCCAGGTTCGAGGCTCAATTCCCCAGGGCCCACGTAAGCCAGATGCACAAGGCGGTGCATGCATCTGGAGTTCGTTTGCAGTGGCTGGAGGTCCCGGCACACCCATTCTCTCTTTATCTGCCTCTTTCTCTCTCTGTCGCTCTTAAATAAGTAAATTTTAAAAATAAAATAAAAACAACAACAAAAAAAAAAAAGATTGGAAGATGGTCATGAAGCATTGCTTCTGCCATGAGTTTAAGCCGACCAACGAGAAGTGCATGCTGATGTGGAAAGAACCAATGCCTTTATGAACAGCTCCATGGATGCAAAGAAGACAGTGTTTTCAGTTGCATTTGGGGCAGGTTGTCACTGTCAGTATGTCTTATGTTGTAAGTGGTTGGTGGGCTGACATCTTTTTGTTTGTTTGTTTTTTGTTTTTGTTTTTTTGCGAGGTAGGGTCTCACTCTGGTCCAAGCTGACCTGGAATTAACTATGTAGTCTCAGGGTGGCCTCGAACTCTCGACGATCCTCCTACCTCTGCCTCCCGAGTACTGGGATTAAAGGCGTGCGCCACCACGCCCAGCTGGGCTGACATCTTTACCATCCATGACCACCTAAATCACAACCTTAAGGAAAGAGTGCCACCTACTGAATAGATATTTTTTCTTCTGTCCTTTTCACTTCCTGTAGTCTTGTGTTTCTCCAGCTGTGTACTGCACTTAACTCTGATCGTGACTTGTACAGATAGTTCATCTTCTGATAGGTCGATCCAGTGGCTGGGATTCCCCACAGCAGGCGTAGAAAGAAAAGAAAAAAAAAACCTGAACAAAGAAGCATGATTTAGCACTTGGCAAGTTTCAAAACTTTCCTGTCATTTTAACAGTGTTCACTGGCTCCTGAGGTTTTTTTTTTCTTTGTTTTGTCTTGGGCTGGGCACATGGGCATGGGGCTGGGAATGAAGTGGACAGGTGGCCAAGAGGAAGCGAGCTATTCCGAATAGTAAACGTGGCCCGAAGACTTCACACTCTCGGGGATCACGTCAGCACTTAGATTGTTCGATCATGACTGACAGGTCACAGGGGAAATGTCTGAGATCCAGCTGCAAACCCAGAGATCCACTTTGGAGTGATCTGCTTGGATTTTCCTGGTTCCTTAAGAGTAGTACGTGGTCTCATCGTGAGACGTTGAGGACACTCGGGTGTCAGAACTAATGCCTCTTGTTTCAGTCTCACAGTCATTGTCCTCAGTATGTTGGTGGTATGCCTGATAGATTGTCTGGCATCAATTGTCTCCAGCTCTTCCCACTTACTTAATGGACTGTGCAGGTAGGAAGTGATTTTAAGGGAGGTATAAACTCGCTGATGTAATCAGATGTATAACTCATTAAAAAAAAAAAAACTCAGTATGTAAAGTATTAGAAGCTAACACACTATATCCCTGTCTCTAAGCCAAATGTGTCAATTTTGTGTCCTAAACACAAGTGACACCTATACTTTTTCTAACTGAAGGTATAACTTGCGGTGACATCCAGCAACTCCGATTACTTAAACCAGGACTTTGTTTTTTTTTTTTTTTTTTTTTTTTTTGGCTGCAGAGTAAATATCTCTAGGGACATAGTGTAATAACAAAATACTCCATTTTTAATAGAAAATTGTATTTTCAGATTTGCTCTCAGAAGACTAGATGAGTGGAGTGGCGACACACACCTGGAATCCCAGCACGCGGGAGGTGGAGGCAGGGGGATCAGGAATTCTAGGCCATCCTCAGCTACATAATTGAGTTTGAGGCCACCCTGGGGTACATGTGACTTTGTCTCAGAAAACTGAATAAGAAGTTAAAAAGATCAGCCATGATTTCCGTGGCTTGGCACATGTTTAGTAATGTTATCCCTAATCTGGAGTGGAGCAGGCCGTGTGGCAGCCCAGAACCTGTCCTTCCGAGAAGGAGGAGTGCAGCCGGGCCAGAGGCTCCACCACGCCTCCCCTCCCACTGCACGCCACTGCCTGTGTCTCCTCACTCATTGCACTTTGACGTGGAACATGGGAGAGAAGTTTGTGATGCAGTCGTTTCTTAAAAGACCAAAACAATAATGTTTTAATACAAAACAACCCTAAATCACATGCTTTGTGCTCAGTACTTTCTTGAATTTTTTTTTTTAACAGTTGTTTGATTTTCCTGATATAGCTGTGACAGAGCTATGTACAGGTAATTTTCACCCTACATAGTAATTAATTTTGACTTGCTTTAAAAGTAGTATCAGTAATGAGTCTGACCGTTGATGGCTGGTTTGCAGTGCGGCCTGTGAATCCACATAGCTGCCGTGTACACCATGGTGGAGTCAATGGATTCTCAGTTGTCAAAACACTGGGAGCCGGGCTGGAGAGATGGCTTAGGGGTTAAGGCGCCTGCCTCCTAAGCCTAAGAACGCTGGTTCCAATCTCCAGGTCCCCCGTTTAGCCAGATGCAGTGATGCAAGGGCGCAATGCCGCACTTGACCACAAGGGGGCGCATGCATCTGGATTTCGTTCGCAGCAGCTGAGAGATTGCTGGCATGCCCATCTCTATCTGTCTTCCTCTCCCTTTCTCTCTGTCTCTCTCTGTGGCTCTCAAAAAAAAAAAAAAAAAAAGAAAAAAGAAAACCACTGGGAGCCACTAGATTTTGAAGTGCAAAAGATATAACAATCAGCTGTTGGGAATTAGTGTCCACAAATAACAGTTGAAAGGTGCTTGTGGTTCCACGAAACTCTCTCTCTATTTTAAGTATTTTATGTATTTGAGAGAGAGAGAATGGGCATGCCAGGACCTCCAGCCACTGCAAATGAACTCCAAATGAATGCATCACCATGTGCATCTGGCTTTATGTGGTTTCTGGGGAATTGAACCTGCGTCCTTAGACTTTGCAGGTAAGCGCCTTAACGCTAAGCTACCTCTCCAGCCCACTTGTATATTTTTTAATGCTGTCTCCCTATTAGGAAAGGAGCAGCTGTATGGTGGGCATCATACACTAACCATAGTGTCCACACTGAGCAGCTCTGAACCCCACTGCCCCAGGCCCTCCGAGGCAGCCTGTTAGTAAGTAGGGCACTTCAATAGAAAATGATCCTATTTTATGGGTTTGCATGGCTGTTGTCCCATCAGAACCTCTAGCAGCCCCCAGCATCCCACAGTAACTTCCTCAAGACCCGCCCCAGGGTGAGTCTCACTGGCGTAGGTTGGTGAATAACTGGTCAGTTGCTTCCTGCCTTCTCCAGGAGCTCTAACTTCCCTGGCCTTGTGGGTAGTTCCTGCAGCCTCTACGGTGCCGCTCTGGAGAGTTCTCTGGCCTGGTCCACCCATGCCCATGTGTGACCAATGACAGCCCTCTCAGTACCCAGTACACATAAATGTCCTGCCATTGTAATGAAACGAGAACTCTCTCTGGGCCCCCTTTTAAAAGATCGCATATTTAGGGGCTTTCTTGCAATATACATGAGTTTTTAGGGAAAATGGGTTGTCGTGGTGAGTTTGTTTTTCTGGGGAGGGGGTTGTTTTGTTTTGCTTATAGTTTGTCTTACCCCAGACCTAAGTTCTTGGCAGAGAGTGAACGGAAGTAAATCTGTGGGGAACTGTGTCCTCAGCTGGGGAGTGGATCGGGCCAAGCTCCAGTGACTGAGCACCCCTTCTCATGTTTTGAATTTGGGGGCTCTTAATTGTAATTAAGACATGTTGAATTTTTATAGCTTAAGACGTTGGAGGATGTGTAGAAAAGATCCAGAACAGATTTGTGTGTGTGTAATTTGCATGCATGTGTGTGTTCATATGTGTGGGTACGTGTATATGTGTGTGTGTGTGTGTGTGTGTGTGTGTGTGTGTGTGTGCGTGCTTGCGTGTGCATGTGTGATGGGTGTCTTCCTTGGTCACTCTGTCTTGTTTTCTGAGGCATGGTCTCTCACACGAACCCAGGACTTGCCAATTTGCCTAGCCAGCTTGTCCGAGGTATCTTGCTAAAAAAGATTTCCACACCCCCTAATTATGAAGGATGCCACCTACCTTTTGTCCCATGGAGACTCACGATGCACCCAGGGCTTAGAGGTGCTGAGGTATCCGGCAGTAAGTAAACCAGCCAGCTTCATTCTAGCGAGTGTAGCATCACCACACAGCGTTCAGCGTGACAGAAAATCACCCTTGTGAATTGTGATCTTCCGTGTAGAGAGTGAGGTCTTCCCTCCTTCCCGGGCTGCACTGCTGCTGTTTACAATTGTTTCATTGCCACCTCCTCCGTGACTCTTTGACAGCGCCCATGTGTAGGCAGAGTGGAGTGTGATCCTGCTGCAGTTCTGCATGGTACTCGTAGGAGGAGGTGATAACAGGAGGAGGTGATCACGGGAGGAGGTGCTCCTGCTGCTGGGTTCGCCTGTGCCTCTCAGCCTGTCCAGTCTACCTTCTCTTCACTGATGCTGACCCTCTCGTTTAACCCTGTTCATTTATGCTAATTCCCCTGACTAGCCAGGGCTTATGGGTACACTCACTGAGTGGAGTGGTTTGCCAGCATGAAAAGCCAAGAAAAGAAAAGCTGCATTTGTCAGGAAATCCTTATTCCTCTTTCTGAGCATCCGAGTGAACGTGCCTTCCCACTCTCCTGGGTGGAAGTCACCTTCCTGTGACATGCCCTCACTGTGTCACAGCTGTGTGCCAGTGCTCCTGGGTGGAAGTCACCTTCCTGTGACATGCCCACAGTGTGTCACACCTGTGTGCCAGTGCTCCTGGGTGGAAGTCACCTTCCTGTGACATGCCCACAGTGTGTCACAGCTGTGGGTGGAAGTCACCTTCCTGTGACATGCCCAGTGCTCCTGGGTGCTCCTGGGTGGATCACCTTCCTGTGACATGCCCACAGTGTGTCACAGCTGTGTGCCAGTGCTCCTGGGTGGAAGTCACCCTCCTGTGACATGCCCACAGTGTGTGCTCCTGGGTGGACAGCATGTGTGTCACAGCTGCTGCCAGTGCTCCTGGTGGAAGTCACCTTTCCTGTGACATGCCCACAGTGTGTCACAGCTGTGTGCCAGTGCTCCTGGGTGGAAGTCACCTTCCTGTGACATGCACAGCTCTGTGCCAGTGTGTGGAAGTCACCTTCTGTGACATGCCCACACTGTGTCCAGTGCTCCTGGGTGGAAGTCACCTTCCTGTGACATGCCCACAGTGTGTCACAGCTGTGTGCCAGTGCTCCTGGGTGGAAGTCACCTTCCTGTGACATGCCCACAGTGTGTCACAGCTCTGTGCCAGTGCTCCTGGGTGGAAGTCACCTTCCTGTGACATGCCACAGTGTGTCACAGCTGTGTGCTCCTGGGTGGAAGTCACAGCCCACAGTGTGTCACAGCTGTGCCAGTGCTCCTGGGTGGAAGTCACCTTCCTGTGACATGCCCACAGTGTGTCACAGCTGTGTGCCAGTGCTCCTGGGTGGAAGTCACCTTCCAGTGACACCTTCCTGCCCACAGTGTGTCACAGCTGTGTGCCAGTGCTCCTGGGTGGAAGTCACCTTCCTGTGACATGCCCACAGTGTCAGCTGTGACACCTTCCTGTGACATGTCACAGTGTGTCACAGCTCTGTGCCAGTGCTCCTGGGTGGAAGTCACCTTCCTGTGACATGCCCACAGTGTGTCACAGCTCTGTGCCAGTGCTCCTGGGTGGAAGTCACCTTCCTGTGGGTGTCACAGCTCTGTGTGCCAGTGCTCCTGGGTGGAAGTCACCTTCCTGTGACATGCCCAGTGTGTCACAGCTGTGTGCCAGTGATCCTGCACCTTCCTGTGACATGCCAGTGCTCCTGGGTGGAAGTGCACCTGTGTCACAGCTCACCTTCCTGTGACATGCCCACACTGTGTCACAGCTGTGTGCCAGTGCTCCTGGGTGGAAGTCACCTTCCTGTGACATGCCCACAGTGTGTCACAGCTGTGTGCCAGTGCTCCTGGGTGGAAGTCACCTTCCTGTGACATGCCCACGGTGTGTCACAGCTGTGCCAGTGCTCCTGGGTGGAAGTCACCTTCCTGTGACATGACATGTGTGCCAGTGCTCTGGGTGGAAGTCACCTTCCTGTGACATGCCCACAGTGTGTTCACATGCCCACAGTGTGTCACAGCTCTGTGCCAGTGCTCCTGGGTGGAAGTCACCTTCCTGTGACATGACATGTCACAGCTGTGTGCCAGTGGAAGTCACCTTCCTGTGACATGCCCACAGTGTGTCACACAGCTGTGTGCCATGCCACAGTGTGTCACAGCTGTGTGCCAGTGCTCCTGGGTGGAAGTCACCTTCCTGTGACATGCCCACAGTGTGTCACAGCTCTGTGCAGTGCTCCTGGGTGGAGCACCTTCCTGTGTGTCACAGCCAGTGCTCCTGGGTGGAAGTCACCTTCCTGTGACATGCCCACAGTGTGTCACAGCTGTGTGCCAGTGCTCCTGGGTGGAAGTCACCTTCCTGTGACATGTCCACACTGTGTCACAGCTGTGTGCCAGCTGGGTGGAAGTCACCTTCCTGTGCTCCTGGGTGGCTCCTGGGTGGAGTCACCTTCCTGTGACATGCCCACAGTGTGTCACAGCTGTGTGCCAGCGCTCCTGGGTGGAAGTCACCTTCCTGTGACATGCCCACAGTGTGTCACAGCTGTGTGCCAGTGCTCCTGGGTGGAAGTCACCTTCCTGTGACATGCCCACAGTGTGTCACAGCTGTGTGCCAGTGCTCCTGGGTGGAAGTCACCTTCCTGTGACATGTCCACAGTGTGTCACAGCTCTGTGCCAGTGCTCCTGGGTGGAAGTCACCTTCCTGTGACATGCCCACACTGTGTCACAGCTGTGTGCCAGTGCTCCTGGGTGGAAGTCACCTTCCTGTGACATGCCCACACTGTGTCACAGCTGTGTGCCAGTGGGTGGAAGTCACCTTCCTGTGACATGCTCCTGGGTGGAAGTCACCTTCCTGTGTGTCACAGCTGTGTGCCAGTGCTCCTGGGTGGAAGTCACCTTCCTGTGACATGCCCACAGTGTGTCACAGCTGTGTGCCAGTGCTCCTGGGTGGAAGTCACCTTCCTGTGACATGCCCACAGTGTGTCACAGCTGTGTGCCAGCGCTCCTGGGTGGACACCTTCCTGCATGCCACAGCTGTGTCACAGCTGTGGAAGTCAGTGCTCCTGTGGTGGAAGTCACCTTCCTGTGACATGCCCACAGTGTGTCACAGCTGTGTGCCAGTGCTCCTGGGTGGAAGTCACCTTCCTGTGACATGCCCACAGTGTGTCCAGCCCACACAGTGGGTGGAAGTCTGTGACATGTCCACAGTGTGTCACAGCTCTGTGCCAGTGCTCCTGGGTGGAAGTCACCTTCCTGTGACATGCCCACAGTGCCAGTGCTGCTCCTGGGTGGAAGTCACCTTCCTGTGACATGCCCACAGTGTGTCACAGCTCTGTGCCAGTGCTCCTGGGTGGAAGTCACCTCCTGTGACATGCCCAGTGGTGTCAGACCACTTTCACCTTCCTGCAGACATGGTCGTGTGTCACAGCTGTGTGCTAGCAGTGTGTCACAGCTCTGTGCCAGGTGCTCCTGGGTGGTTCACCTTCCTGTGACATGCCCACAGTGTGTCACAGCTGTGTGCCAGTGCTCCTGGGTGGAAGTCACCTTCCTGTGACATGCCCCACCTGGGTGGAAGTTGTCAGCTGTGTGCCAGTGCTCCTGGGTGGAAGTCACCTTCCTGTGACATGAAGTGTGTCACAGCTGTGTGCCAGTGCTCCTGGGTGGAAGTCACCTTCCTGTGACATTTCCACACTGTGTCACAGCCAGTGTGCCAGTGCTCCTGGGTGGAAGTCACCTCCCTGTGACATGTCCACAGTGTCACAGCTCTGTGCCAGTGCTCCTGGGAGGAAGTCACCTTCTTGTGACATGTCCACACTGTCACTTGTATCACAGCGTGCCCAGTGCTCCTGGGTGGAAGTCACCTTCCTGTGACATGCCCACAGTGTGTCACAGCTGTGTGCCAGTGCTCATGGGTGGAAGTCACCTTCCTGTGACCCACTCCAGCTCAAAGGCGTGTCCAGAGACTCTTCATCAATATTACAGTCAAAGCAAATGCCCGCAGGAAAAACCTAAAAACAGCTGGCTCCTGGGTGGATTCCTTCCTGGACATGCCCAAGTGTGTCAGTATCAAACCACTTTGAAGACAAGCAGTTTTTTCTTGACTGGTGCTTTTTGTGTTGCAGACTGCCCCAAACGCACAAAAGGAGAGTTCTTGTAAGGAAATACACATTTAGCCAGACCCCGGTCAGTAAGCGCCTTCTTTGGTGACTGGTTTGAGAACATGGGGTCTTCATCAATATTGTTTTTGGCAATGAGTATCAAAAGAAGACAAGCTTTTTTTATTCAACCTGACAAACATATTCCAAATTCCCTTAAGACAGAGGATGGGAGGTTGTTTTTCAAACCTGACACATATTCCGAATTCCAGACAGAGGATGGGAGGGAAAGCACGAATATAGGAAGCTCTTTCAGTAAGGTGGTTACTTGGATGTGTGAGATAAGGGCTATTGAGAAATATGTAGCTCACTGGCAAGAACAGCTAGAAACCTTACCCTTCATTCATCTCGTCTCTTCCTAGCGGTGGGAATAGCATTGACTTTCTGTCACTGAAGTGTTCATCCATTTCGTGTGATGACAAATCTTAGCAAATCGCCGTTCGCTTTCCTGTCCATTTTCTGCCCATCACCATCATCACCTGAAACCTTAGTTCACAGCTCATGACGTCAGCAGATTTTATTGAACTTGAGTTGTAGGTCACCGGAGAACCCACAGCATGTTGCTTTTCACTGGAGTCTCGGAGGAGCCGGAGCGGGTAACCTGAAAAACTGCCCTTCCCTCCTGCTTTTGTAACATAATCTTATCTCAAAGTGCGAGTCTCAAAGATGTCTCTTCCTCACCAACCTAGCTTGATTAGTAGCTTGACTTACCCTTTAGAGGATTCTTTCAAATTCTTTTCAGTTTTACTAGTCCTCACATATTTTTATATTCTTCATTTTCTCTGCCCCGACTCCACGCGCTGTTCATTTGATTTGTCTGCATTATCATTTCTGCTCAAGTTTGGTATTTTCCCAGCCTGACAATATGCTTGACCATCCCCACGAGTGGACAGAGTACACAGTCTAGTTTCCCGTTTCCATAAACTTATTGACTTGTATATTCACCTACTACAGTCAAGGGGAATAACTACCCCTTTTCTAGATGTGGAGGGGACATTTCAGTTGTACGATTGAATGAGTTTACCAGTTACCCAGTTACAGTGAATTACTAAGGAAACACCCTAGCCGGGTTTTTTTGTAAGACTGCTCTATTTTCCTTCAGGCCTACTAGAGTGTAAAGGGATAATTTAGCAGTGTTTTTCTACATTCTCTCATTTTCTTCCTTTTGCCTGGATCTTAGCCACCAGGAATGCATTCCTTCCAGTTCAATGTCCCTTGGCTGTGAACTTGCCCACCTGGAAGCCTAGCCTTGCTATCTTACCTGAACCTCGGGGGCTGTTGAAGTCCATCTGTACTGCTCGTGGGTTAGGGTTTCACAGGTGATCTTTGCTTCAAGGCAGTTTTTACCAAATTCATATTTGAGTATTCCTATGAATACTCATGATCAAGAAAAGGTACCTTGGGGTTGTAAAATCCTTGAGCAAAGTTCAACGAAAATGTACCTCGTTAAACACAACTTTGAGCCGGGCCTGGTGGCGCACGCCTTTAACCCCAGCACTCGGGAGGCAGAGGTAGGAGGATCGCCGTGAGTTCAAGGCCACCCTGGGAATGCAGAATGAATTCCAGGTCAGCCTGGGCCAGAGTGAGACCCTACCTTGAAAAACCAAAAAAAGAAGTCTTTTTTTCACTTCGTAGACTTTTTTCTCCCTAAGTAATATCCCATCATGATACTGTAGTCTCTAGTTGCACATATTATTTCCTAGTTTAAATAGTGTCTGAAACATATAGCACAGAGTTTGAATTGCCACTAATAATTTACTTAGCCTCCCCTTAGAGTTTATTTAGTACTCGGGAGAATATCAGTTGCTCTACATATGCTCATACATTGCACATGGGCAAAGGTAGGCATGGTACTCTGTAAGGGAGGGTATAAGGGGGTGTGGATTAACAGCAAGGTAGCCTTTTTTCTTCCCTGATAGGCTGTTAGCTAGGGAATGGCCCGCCGATGCATAGATGCCACCTTGCCTTCTTGTTTTTGTTTTTTTTAATATATTTTTTAAGTTTTTTATTTATTTGAGAGAGAGAAAGAGGCAGATAGAATGGGCACGTCAGGGCTTCCAGACACTGCAAAGGAACTCCAGACGCATCTGGCTTATGTGAGCCTTGGAGAGTTGAACCTGGATCCTTTGGCTTTGCAGGCAAATGCCTTATCCTAAGCCATCTCTCCAGTCCCCACCTTGCTGTCTTTAACAAGACAAGAACCCCTGCCTGATCCAGTCCTTTCCAAGACAGCCAGAGGCATCAACTTCAGGGCCAGCTTCCTGTTTCTTCCTCAGTTTCCCCAGGCTTAGCACACCTGTGGGTTGGCCTTCCTGAGTCAGCCCCCTGAGCCTGCCAGCCAATCGGGTCCTTCCCTACACATGTGAGTCTGGGATGAGACTCATTCTGATTGGACCTGAGCCACACATTTGCATTTGGCCTCTCTCATCCTTTCCAGCTCCTTCTCCCCTGACTTATGCCTGGGCATTTTCCTGCTTTACTTTCTACAAGGGTGAGCCCCTTCCCCCAGAAACTTCTTTCCCTGGGTGTGGGGGGTCTTATGCACCTCCCTCCCTCCCAGTCAGTTGGGGGGGGGAGAATTTCTCTTGGCTCGGGCTTTCCTGCTTGCCTTCCCTCTTATTTCCAGCTCTGTCTAAAAAAGAGAAAGAAAGAGAGAGAGAAAGAAAGGGAGGGAGGGAGGGAAGGAAGGAAGGAAGGAAGGAAGGAAGGAAGGAAGGAAGGAAGGAAGGAAGGAAGGAAGGAAGGAAGGAAGGAAGGAAGGAAGGAAGGGAAGGAAAGAAGGAAGGAAGGAAGGAAGGGAGGAAGGGAGGGAAGGGAGAAAGACTTACCTTTGCGTGAGTCTGCATTCTCAGTTCTTCATTAACATGGATAATCGTCCCTGATGTGAGCTTCTGGCGGGGTTCTGATCTTATTTCAGTTTTAGATCTCAGGGTCAAGCACTAATGAATAACCTGGAATAAAATCGTTGTGGAATAACTTTGACAGTGTGAGGCAGTTTTATGTATTCTTACTGCCTATGTAAACTTAGAAATGCTGTAAGTTTTACATACGAAGGTGGACGGGTTTACCAGCAGTTTTCGTCTGTCTTGCTCAGAAGAGGGGAAAGGCCAGAGGTTGCCAATGACAGTATACCTCCAGAGGAAATCCAATGCTGGAAAACGGGATCGTCTCAATAGCAAAATACAAGGATCTTTATTTTGTTCTGTTTCTGTCTTCCTGTTCGCAAATGCTCACATCCAGAAATACTAATTTTCTTGTGTCCTGTGGGAGAGACTGTGATGTCACTCATATCTGAGTTTAAGTTCTGTATTTTTTTAACGTATGGATTTTATCACTATAAATATAAAGCTTTTCTACCTTTTCTTATCTGTGCAGTGGGACAGTAAGAGTCTCATGTCCTGAGAATTCAGTAAGCCAGGATGGGGCTGTTAGCCCTGTGAGGAGGGGTCCCCTGCTGACATCTCCTGATTTGGAAGATAGTTCCCCCTTTGTTCTCTTCTCCTTGGTGACAAAATTTGTGAGTCTGCTCTATGAATTTTGCTGGTGTGAGCACTTCATAAGTGGCTATGAATTGTGCCTGACCCAAATGATCCAGTGTACTTTCCAGGGTCCCCAGAGTTCTTGACTATCTGGAGGATCAAGTTTGCACATTTCCTACCATCTAGACTGTCACAGAAATCTTTGTCTATACTGTGGCTCTTCTTACTCATTTTCAAAAAGGTTCTCTTTAAGCATTGTGTTCTTAGTTGCTCCCGTCACAGAGAAATCTGCCCTCAATAATGAGCAGAAGTCAGTTCTGGTAGTAAAACAGTTGTCATCATAAAAGCGTTTAGAATATGATTGTATTACTATTCACAGATACCAGCACAGCTATCTGGATGCCCACTTATTATGAAAATAAAATAAATGGGGGGCTGAAGAGATGGCTTAGCAGTTAAGGCGTTTGCCTGCAAAGCCAAAGGATCCTGGTTCAACTCTCTAGGACCCACATAAGCCAGATGCACAAGGGGGTGCACACATCTGGAGTTCATTTTTAGTGGCTGGAGGCCCTGGCGCACCCATTCTCTCTCTGTCTCTCTCCCTCTTTCTGTCTAGAAAATAAATAAAAATAAAATAAAATAAATGGAATTTTGTATCAAGGTCTTACAGTGTAGCCCAAGCTGGTCTGGACTTTGCAATCCTCCTGCCTCAGCCCCTAAGTGCCGGGATTACAAGAGTGTTCCTCTACACCCTGTTCACAAAATCAGACCTGATAGCAACCTGGGATAGGAGCGAAGAATGCAAGCTTTAAAGTTCAACCTACGGAACTTTCAGTCCAGGAAGATGTGACCCCGTGCACGTGATACAGCCTCTCCAGGCCTCAGATTGTGATAGCCTCATAGAACCGTTGCAGCGGTGACCTAAGTTTATGCTTGCAAAGCCCCTACTACTTTGTTTGCCATGCAACATTTAACCCTTTCTATTATGACATAGTCATAGTCCGGCGGGGATTTCCCCATATTTCTAGTTAGCATGCTGTTTCCACGCGATGAACCACGTCAGAAGTAACTATGGGCTGGGGTAAAAGCGGCTTGTTGTGTAAGCCTGACAACCTGAGTTCACATTCCCAGACCCATGTACAGCCAGACGTGGGTGTGAGCACCTGGTGCACACAGTACTGAGACCCTGTCTCGAACACACACACACACACACACACACACACACACAGTGAAAAGCTTTTAAAAAGTGCCCTTGGCAATGCGGTGGAATTAGCAGGATTCCAGGTGTCACTGGAGGTCTTGTGCATGCCGAGCATGGTTTAGACCTGGTGTCGTCAGCAGGCTCTATGGGGTTGTTGCAGGGAGCAGTGTTCTGCATTCCAAACTGAGCAATCTGTGAAGCTGCTTGCTCTGTGCAGCACACACGCGGCCCCTGGAGGTACAGCCGTGACTGTGACTGTGCGATAGCATGTCATCAGACCTGGTTCAAACCTCATGTCTGCCGCTGTTGCTCTCCCATCGCTTAACGGCAGCTTCCTTCTGCATGCTCCTCCGTCTGTCTCTTTACCTCCGCATATTTAAAGCACTGTGAGCTGGGCGTGGTGGCTCACGCCTTTAATCCCAGCAGAGGTAGGAGGATCGCTGTGAGTTTGAGGCCACTCTGAGACTACATAGTGATTCCAGGTCAACCTGGACTAGAGTGAAACCCTACCTCGAAAAAACAAATAATAATAATAATAATAAAGCACTGTGCCCTAAGCACAGGACACCACCCTCAGAGGAGGGTGACTGTGCTGAGTGGTCTCTGTCCCCCTAAAAGGAGCAGCTAATCCAGTGCGTTTTAATTATTAGTTTATTTATTTGAGAGAGAAGAAGAGGCAGAGAGTGAGAGAGAATGGGCTCACCAGGGCCTCCAGCCACTGCAAATGAACTCCAGAGGCATGTACCACATTGTACATCTGGCTTACATGGGTCCTGCAGAATCGAACCTGGGTCCTTAGGCTTCCCGTGCGAGGGCCTTAACCATCGAGCCATCTGTCCAGCCCTCAAGTATCCTGTTGTAGCTTTTCCAGAACACTTGGCACTGATGTGGCCTGTCCTGGAAGCTCTCCCAGTGAGGTGAGGGAGGCAGAAACTTAGCCATAGACCTAATTTTATCTATGTTGTATTATAATTACTACACATCATGCTGGGAGGGAGTAGCCGACTCCCAGAGAATGGTGGGAAGAAATTCTTTACGGAAGGCATGTGGGATGGCAAAAAGTGTTCTTGTCTGAGGGAGGGGATGATCCTATGCAAAGGTGTGAGATGTGTTGGTGTGCTTAGAAGGGTCTTAGTGCTGCAAAGATCAGCCTGGAGGTGCTCCAGGAAGAAAGTCTAGTTTATGGAGTTGGCGAAGTAAGTGAGATGAGTCTCAGAGCTAGAAAACAATGGCTTTGTAGAGGAGGAGGTGGCGATCTGCAGGCAGGCAGGACAGTCAACAATAGCTGGCACCATGGAACAGTGGTCAGATCAGAGAGACCATCTGGTTCCCCTGAGAGGCTACTGAAGCCCTCGGCTTTTGGCAGCTGAAGTCTATGTAGGTCTAGAAAGAGTCTGGGATTGTAAACACAACCTCATCCTGGGAAGGGTCCTTGAAGTTCTAGGTCAGAAATCACGTTCATTCTGAGGAGTAGTTAGGAAAAGAGAAAGAAAGGAAAGGAAAGGAAAGGAAAGGAAAGGAAAGGAAAGGAAAGGAAAGGAAAGGAAAGGAAAGGAAAGGAAAGGAAAGGAAAGGAAAGAAAGGAAAGAAAGAAAGAAAGAAAGGGGAAGGAGGGAGGGAGGGAGGGGAGGGAACGAGAGAGAGAAAGAAAGCAAGAAAAAGAAAGAAAGAAAGAAAGAAAAAGAAAGAGAAAGAGAGAGAAAGAAAGAAAGAAAAGAAAAGAAAAGAAAAGAAAAGAAAAGAAAAGAAAAGAAGCCCCTTGTGTCCTAAATAAACAGGAAGATAAAGCCAGTGTGCTACAGTGTTGAAGTTCTCAGACTTGTCTGCTAAAATGTGTAGCTTGTCCAGAACACGTGGCACTGATGATGGGAGAGGGACTATGGTGTGTCCTGTGTGGGAAGCTATCCAGGGAACACTGAAGTTTTCAAGGAAGTTTCCCAAAATACATTTTTTTTTGCTTTCCTAAAATCTGTTATTACAAAAGAAATATAAGCCGGGCATGGTGACAAACGCCTTTAATTCCAGCGCTTAGGGAGGCAGAGGTAGGATGATCACCATGAGTTCAAGGCCACTCTGAGACTACATAGTGAATTCCAGGTCAGCCTGGGCTAGAGTGAAATCCCTACCTCAGAAAACCAAAAAAAGAAAAGAAACCTATATGCTGTTTTACCAAAGACAAGTGTGTTTCTAGGTGTAGCTCTGGCACACCTACCTCCCAAAACATGCTTAGCCATCCTAGATTAAAGGCCGTTCATAGTGACTTCACAACTATGTGGTTCTATGAGCAATACCTGTGATATTATTGGATGGCCAGGCATCGCTCTGCACATGTGTGCTCTGTGCATACTTTAGAGTTTCAGAGACAAAAGAAACTGACTAGGTATGGTTTCTCCTTGGCACAGAAAATAGGATCCAGTGTATGTATGTATATATATATGGTGATTCTGAGATCACAGTAGTTGTAAGTTATGCCATTATTTTATATACTATGAAGAAAGAAAACACGTTTACGCATTGAATTACATTTGGTGATTTAAGGGCCATTCAGATGTCAGATAATAAGATGTGAAGAATATGCAGTTAAGACAGCCACGGTGGCGCACACTTTTAATTCCAGCACTTGTGAGGCAGAGGTAGGAGGATCTCCATGAGTTCGAGGCCACCCTGAGACTACATAGTGAATTCCAGGTCAGTCTGAGCTGAGCTAGAGTGAGACCCTACCTCAGAAAATCAAAAAAGAAAAAAGAAAAGCAGACACATTTTACAGTTAGTGATACATAGTTATCATGAAGATAATAGAATACTTGGGTTTGTATTTAATTTAGGAACAATGAGAAACCCTTTGCTAATAAGTAACATCTAGATGGCAAATTTAATCATAATTAAATCCAGACCTATAAAATAATGAATGGTCATTAAATTGTAAAGGTAGGAAGATCCTTTGGCCTCACAAAGATAGTGAATTGATTTTGTTCCTTTCATCTGTGCGTCCACACCCATTATAAGCCATGCGTGTTAGACGCTCTCTCCGTCTCATTGTGAGCCATGCATGTTTACATGTTCACTCCGTCTACATTGTGAGCCATACGTGTTTAGATGTTTAGTGTGTCTGCAGATAAATGTGTGGCCTCTGCCCTGGCGGTTTATAGTTAAAGAAGGGGTGGAGTGCATTTACAAGTTGCAGGGATCACTTTGAAGGGAAAGTGCAAGAATGATCTGGGCACTCCTCACTGACTGGAAGATCTCTGAAAAGTTGAGGGTTGCCCATGTAGAAATGACACATGAAATGTAACGTGGGGCCTGGGGAAATGGCTTAGCGTTTAAGGCATTTTCCTGCAAAGCCTAAGGACCCCAGTTCAGTTCCTCAGGACCCACATAAGCCAGATGCACAAGGGGGAGCATGTGTCTGGAGTTCATTTGCAGTGGCTGGAGGCCCGGCGTGCCCATTCTTTCTTTTTATGTGCTCCCTCTTCCCTCTCTCAAATAAATAAATAAAGTAAAATTTTTAAAAAGAATTTTTTTAAAAAGTAACATGGGAAGGAGCCTGTGCAGAAAAGCCCTAAGCAGGGAAGGTTCTGGAGTTCTTGGAGCAGGAAAGAGGGAGGAGCCTGGGGTGGGGGTGAGCTGAGAGACAGGAGTAGAGGGAAGGCTTCAAGGACCCTGCTGGGCATTTTGAATTTTAGTTCAAGCCCTGGGGCCGGGATTGGACAGGAGTAACCACAAGGAGAAGCCACGCCCTCAGCAGCTGGAGCTTGCTTTCAGGAAGGTTAGCAGCGTTACCTGGGGCTGTGCGAATGAGAGATTTTTTTTTTTAGATAATTTACCAGCCTCATCAAAAGTTGTTCGTTTGCCCCATTTCTGAGCATTAATTCTAAAGAGCCAATCTCCTTTGCATAAAAGTTCACCTGCTATGCCGGGCGTGGTGGCGCACGCCTTTAATCTCAGCACTCGGGAGGCAGAGGTAGGAGGATCACCGTGAGTTCGAGGCCACCCTGAGACTACATAGTTAATTCCAGGTCAGCCTGGACCAAAGTGAGACCCTACCTTGAAAAACCAAAAAAAAAAAAAAAGTCCACCTGCTTAGTAAACATATCCTCTGTGTCTAGCCAGAACTTGTTTAAAATTATAATGTTTTCAAACAAGCGAAAAGGAAAGAGGCAAGTGGTGCCAACTTTAAGGAGGCTGCATCATCCAGGGAGTCCTGCGCAGGCGCCAGGAAGAGCCCCTAAAGAAGTAGAGCTAGCAAGGGGGGGACCAGAGGAAAGAAGAAGAGCCCTCGCCCAGGAGTGCAGGGGTCTCTCCTTAACGCACCCTCCACTGTCCTGGGAGCTGTCTGCTGCTGCACTTGTGCCAGGACGGAGCATGCGGGTGGGACTTTCAGAAACGCTAGACCCTCACAAGAGGAGCTGGGTGTGCAGTCAGCTCACAAGGGCAGTTGTCCGTCCGTCCGTCCTCCGTCCATTGGAGATGCCTTCATTGAGGCCGGACTGAGCGTGGTGCATCTGGAGGAAGCCATTCTTTGTACCTCAGCCCCCCCTCGGTTCTCTGTGTTCTACGCCTCTGATCTCTCCCCTTCTCCACTTAATTTCCCCATCCCTCTCTCTCTGCCTCTCTTCCCTCCCATCTGGTATTCTCACTTGCTCCCTCTCTCACTTTTTTTTCTATCTGTACTCCTGAGAGTTATATAATCAGAGCATGAAAACCAGCCTAATACTTCTAAGTAAGTGAGGTAGTCTATCGTTTAAAAAAAAAAAACAGGGCTGGAGAGATGGCTTAGCAGTTAAGCACTTGCCTGTGAAGCCTAAGGACCCCGGTTCGAGGCTCAATTCTCCAATACCCACGTAAGCCAGATGCACAAGGGGGCACATGCATCTGGAGTTCGTTTGCAGTGGTTGGAGGCCCTGGTGCACCCATTCTCTCTCTCTCTCTCTCTGTTGCTAATAAATAAATAAATTTTTTAAATTAAAAAAAAAAAAAACCTTTTTCCATCCTATACTCCTTCCTTTATAATGGTTTTCCTGAATGGCCAAATATTTCACCATATGTTCCGAACACCCATCTGCAGCATGCAACTCAAACGTCAGGTGCTCCTTGTGTTCTAAGCCCGTCGGGACCAGCCTCTGCCTGCCGCAGAGCATTTCACCCGTCGTCTGCACTCCGCAGTGTCTTCAAAGTCAGTCAAGTTCTTCGTTTTAATTAGCTCATTTTTGGTTGGGGTGTTTGCTCTTGCTGGTTCTCTGAACATATTACTCCACAGTTGGAAAATTCCTGCAGGAGTTTGAATCTGACTGTTGAGTTAGTTCAAGGTCATCATCTCCGGTATTTCCCTGATTGCTTCCTGTTCCTATCAGCGAAGGAAAACCGTTACTTTCCAAAAATAGCGACGCTGGCTGGCTAACACAAAGTGATTCTGCTCTAGGAATATTGTTGTTCTGTTTCCCTGCGAACCAACCAGGCTTTCAAGTCTACAGTGTGTGTGTGTATGTGTGTGTGTGTGTGGTGTGTGTGTGTGTGTGTGTGTGTGTGTGTGTGTGTGTGTGTGTGTATATGTGTGTGGTGTGTATGTGTGGTGTAGTGAGTGTGTGTGGTGTGGTGTGGTGTGTGTGTGGTGTGTATGTGTGGTGTAGTGAGTGTGTGTGTGTGTGTGTGTGTGTGTGTGTGTGTGTGTATAGTGACTGTGTGTGTGGTGTGTGTGTATGTGTGGTATGGTGTGGCGTGTGTGTGTGGTGTGTGTGGCTTGTGTGGTGTGGGGGTGTGTGGTGTGGGGGTGTGTGGTATAGTGAGTGTGTGTGTGGTGTGTATGTGTGGTGTAGTGAGTGTGTGTGGTGTGTGTGTGGTATGTATGTGTAGTGTGTGTGTATGTGTGGTGTAGTGAGTGTGTGTGGTATGTGTGTGGTATGTATGTGTAGTGAGTGTGTGTGGTGTAGTGAGTATATGTGTGGTGTGTATGTGTGGTGTGTATGTGTAGTGTGTGTGTATGTGTGGTGTGTGTGTATATGTGTAGTGTGTATGTATGTGTGTATGTGTGTATGTGTGGTATGTATGTGTGTGTATGTGTAGTATGTGTGTTGGGGAGGAGGGTACCATTCTAAATGCTGCATCTGTATGTTGGAGTGAAGGGATCAGAAACAATACAGTGTTAGTGAAGGCAGTGCTTAAGGGCTAGGGTTAATTGTGGTTACTACCTGGGAACAAAAGCCTGCGTTAATAATGTTAGCCTACAACTTCTAAGCAGAACCTTTCCTTTTTTAGTTGCCTGGGACTAAACTTTTACCAGGGTCTTATGCAGGCTAGCTAAGCCTTTTCCCTTCAAGAATCTTTCTTTTTAGAAGGCATTGTTACATTCATGTTATCAGACAACGTCCAACACTATCGCATTATAAGGCAAACAGCACAATAATGTGTATTTGTAGCATTTTCCTACTGCCAGGCTTTTCTGGGTTTTAGCAGCCGTCTTTTAGGGTGCATGGTCATCACAAGGACTTGTTCTTGGAGATCATATCTCATCTCTTAACTCTTTCATTCTCATTATGTCTCCTTCACTTCAGTCGTGAGATGGAGAGTAGAGAGACTCTCAAAGGACTGCACAAGATGGACGACCGTCCCGAGGAGCGGATGATCCGGGAGAAGCTGAAGGCCACCTGCATGCCCGCCTGGAAGCACGAGTGGCTGGAGAGGAGGAGCCGGAGAGGGCCAGTGGTGAGTGGACATGGGCACCTGCTCCGAGAAGGAAAGCAGAGGAGCGCGTGGTGACTGAGGCACAAATGCCTGTGCATCTGAAACCCGTGATATTTTGGCCATTTTTGAAATGATCAAAACTATGTTCATTAGCAACTCAAACTGCTGTGGAAACGGCAGTGGTGGGTTGAAGGCTTCTGAGTGTGTAAAGCAACACTGCCCTCTCCTGTCAGCATCTGTAAACATTAGTACAGTTCTATACTAGGCTTTGTGACTTCAAAAAAAAAAAAAAGCAACATTTTCCCATTTATTGTAGATGTGTTACCTCTAAGAATCCTAATTCCATAAATCTTCCAGGAAAAAGATTACATAGGCTCTCGGGGAATTGAAAATCAATTTAAATTCTGTTGGGATTTAGCAAAAGAAAACAGATTCCTAAATAAAGACAAGGGTCCACTTTCCACTGTGTCAAAGTCATCCTCTTTGATGTTTAGGGAGATAATCTGGTAGCGTGCTCACGTCGATTCTTACAGAGGAAGACGAGAAGCGGGTGCAAGTGTCCGGCCAGCACCGTGTGCTCGCGTGCTGTGCTTTGCTTTGCTTTGTTTTGGAATGGAGATGGCAGTGTGCTAAGATCAATCTTAAAAAAACTGCCTACATCAGGGTTCCGATTACATCCCTGCCAAATGATCTTCAGGCTCCCTCCACATTCACCCCCTGGGCCTAGTTAAGTTTAAATTGACTAAACATGAAAGTAGAGGTTGAGGGCTGCAGAGATGGCTTAGCGGTTAAGTGCTTGCCTGTGAAGCCTACGGACCCCGGTTCAAGGCTCGATTCCCCAGTACCTACGTATATCAGGTGCACAAGGTGGCACATGCATCTGGAGTTTGTTTGCAGTGGCTAGAGGCCCTGCTGTGCCCATTCTTTCTCTCTCTTTCTCTGTCTCTCTCTCTCTCTCAAATAAATAAATAAATAAATAAAAATAAACAAATTTTTTAAAAAGTAGAGGTTGAGTTGGTCAGTGACCCTAGCCACGTTCAGATGCTCAGTAATTGCACGTGGCTAATGTGCCCAGGGGCAATGGAGTTGCCATGGGCTCAGGGATGCTGGATGCCCAGCACTATAGCCTCCACTGGAATGGTCCCAGTAGCTCCTGGGCTACAGTCTGTTGGGTAGATTCCACAGAAGAAATCTGTCTGCTTCGTGCCAGTTTCTCCAGCTGCCAGGATGCCCCAGATCCTTTCCTTGCCCGCTGTGCGTCTGCATTTGGTCTTTACTGATGGGGGCCCTTCACCATTTTCATTACTAATGACAAAGGAGAGAGGAATCGAAGCCACTCAAAGTGGGAACGTGCTGCTTCCCAAGCTCCTGGAACCAGAGCTGTTCGAATACCTTTAACTCTTTCAAGGAGTCACCATTTATTCTTCATTACACACCAACATGACCCAGTTTCCTAAGACCCAGTTTCGTTGTTCTTCCACATGCCGTCCCGCAGAGACTTGGAGTTCCTTGACTGAGTGTACACAACAGGAGGGAAGAGATGTGTAGAGTAGAATGAGCCGTACGACGCAGAGTCTCTAAACCATCTGATACTCACCCTGCATCTTGTGGTGATAGATTTCAAATTAGCCCTAAGAAGTTTACTGTCTGCTTGGGTGGTCTGATTGTGTTTGTTTGCTTTTGTCGAATTGCATGCAAACCTTCTTGAAATGTTGGGTCAGAAATAAGCAGCTCCAGATGGGAGGCAGTAAATACAAGTAAGGCATGACATAACAAGAAGCGCTTCAAAAATAGGGGCCAAATGTGCGGGGCGGGCAGCAAGGCAGGGAGGAATTAGGAAGAAGGAAGAATGGCAGCTGGGAGTTAACGTAGGTTTCCTGAAAGGTGGGATTTCAGCCCAACCTTAGGAGATGAATTTTTCTCATATGAAAGTGCTGTCCAGACACAGCTACTAGCTGTTCATACGAGCAGAGGGAGAAAGGCCTGTTGGACTTCAGTGTACTAAGTAAGGGTTAGTTCCATGGCCAGATTGGATCTGAGAAGCCTAATATTTGGACATAATAATAGCAGTAACCGGAGCTGGAGAGATGGCTTAGCAGTTAAGGCACTGGCCTGCAAACCCTAACGACCAGTACCCACACAAAGCCAGATGCGCAAAGCGGCACATGCGCCTGCCTGAGTTCAATTGCAGTGACTTGAGGCCCTGCTGTGCCCATTCTCTATGTCTGTATCTCTCTCTACTTGCAAACAAATAAATAAAAAAATTTTTTTTAAATGGGCCAGGCATGGTGGCACACACCTTTAATCCCAGCACTTGGGAGGCAGAGTTAGGAGAATTGCCTTGAGTCTGAGGCCACCCTGAGATTACATAGTGAATTCCAGGTCAGCCTGGGCTACAGTGAGACCCTACCTCAAAAAAACAAAACACAAAAAAATTGGCAGTAGGGCTGGAGAGATGGCTTAGCAGTTAAGACACTTGCCTGCAAAGCCAGAGGCCCCTGGTCTGAATCCTCAGGACCCACATAAGCCAGAGGCACAAGGTGGCACATGCATCTGGAATGTGTTTGCAGCGGCTGGAGGCCCTAGCGTGCCCATTCTTTATCTGTCTCTTAAAAATGGCAGCAACAAGTCAGGGAAACTGCATTTCACTTTGAAGAGACGCGTCTAAGCTTATTCCTTCTTCATTTCTAACCTATTGTAAACTGTATTTTTTTTTACAGCAAGGTAGTTTTCTATTCATCAAACTATTTGAGTACTGAAAGTTATGTTCAGTTTTATTTTCATGGCCTGCATTTTTCTTCAAAACAAATTTAATGGAAAAATTCTTCAATTTCATTGAATAAATCAACTCTAGAAGTTATAAGCACATATTTTCCCGCTTTTGTTTACTAATTTGTGGTGTTGAGTTTTGAATGTTAAATGGGGTAGGGAGTATATGAACAGGTAGTAAATACTATTTCTAAGATGTTGTGTAATTACATTTTAACTATATAAACCCCAAATCATTAACATTTGTGTAGATTAAAATAGTTCTTAGCATTATTAAATAAAGTTTGATCTATTGTGTAATATACTTGCGTAATGTTTTAAAACAACAGGAGTCCATTTTCTAGTCTATGATATTAAGTGTAGTTGTTTTTTTATATTTCAAGTAATCAAAATATTGCTTTTGACTCAGGTGGTCAAACCAATCCCCGTTAAAGGAGATGGATCTGAACTGAGTAACTTGGCAGCCGAGTGTCAAGGGGAGGGCCAGGCGAGCTCTGTTTCAGCAGCCCCCAAAGGCCGGCGCAGCCCGTCTCCTGGCAGTTCTCCATCAAGTCGCACAGTGAAGTCGGAATCTCCAGGAGTCAGACGAAAACGAGTTTCCCCAGTGCCTGTAAGTTGAAGTTTGGGTAGTTTGTTTTTCTCTTTTGTAGATTCACAACACATTTGCCTTGCCCAGCTGTCTGGTGAGTGTGATGTAAAGACGAGGTGGGGAGAGAGGTTCTTGGCACACCTTCTGCACGACTGCCGGGTCGAGGCTGCTTATGTACTAAGGCTGGTCCGCTGCTTGCTTCTTCCACTGCACTGGTGAGAAAGCTGCCGGCGCTTCAGCCCATTAAGACTGAGACGACAGGCTGCAGAGTTTTTTCCTCATTTTACTAATATATATTCACTGTAAAAATATCTCCCTGTTACTCGGCCATGTAGAATTTGTTCCCTTCATTGCTGCGTATTGACTATGAAAGTAAAAAAAGAGCTACTTTTACACAAGAATGCCTTCTCAGTGAAATAGAAATTAATTTTCTTTTTTCTTTTTTTAAAAATGTTTTATTTATTTATTTATTTGACAGAGAAAGAGAGAGAGAGAATGGGTGTGCCAGGGCCTCCAGCCACTGCAAACAAATTCCAGATGCATGCGCCCCCTTGTGCATCTGGCTAATGTGGGTCCTGGGGAATCGAACCTGGGTCCTTTGGCTTTGCAGGCAAACGCCTTAACCACTAAACTATCTCTCCAGCCCGAAATTAATTTTCTTAAGTTTCAACCCTTATTGATTGTGTGCCTTTTTCAATTCTGTGGAATTGGGAAAGCTTGCGTAGAGTCCCAAAGTACCGTAGCTGTCTCAAAGAAAAGTATGTGGCTGTGGTGAGAGTTGGCAGCTGAATTGCTGTCACACTTTCATAGTGTGGCATTATTATTTCAGACCAACAAATGGTGGTTGGCAGATGACATACTCCCCTAGATGAAGCAAAAAGACTGTCTCTGAAAGGAAAAATAGGGCTGGAGAGATGGCTTAGCGGTTAAGGCGCCTGTCTCCTAAGCCTAAGAACCCGGTTCCAATCTCTAGGTCCCATATTTAGCCAGATGCAGTGTCACAAGGGCGCAATGCCGCACTTGCCCACAAGGGGGGGCGCACACATCTGGATTTCGTTTGCAGCAGCTGAGACTGCTGGCGTACCCATTCTCTGTCTCCTTCTCCCTCTCTCTCTGTCTCTCTCTGTGTCTCTCTCCAAAAATAAATAAAATAATTTTTAAAAAATTTAAAGGAAAAATAAAGTGCTTCTTCGCCATTGATAAAATTTGAGGTTCCAGAACAAAAACTTAGAATGTTATAAAAATCATTTCCACTCTCTTAGACAGTTTTCTAATGAGATTGGTGATATGAAATGTGGTTTTTTTAACATGATATAATTAATTATATGAACATCTGGAAGATCTGTGTGATGTAATAAGCCAGTGTCTTCCAGATAACCAGGATATGATGAAACCAAACCGTTCATGAGATCCATTCAGAGAATAAAACGTGCCATCTGGATTTTAAGGTCCCAGGAGGAAGCCGTGGTTGGCACAGGTTTATAGTCACGCACGGCCACTTTTTTTCTTAATTATTTATTTATTTATTTATTTATTTATTTATTTATTTGAAAGCAGAGAGAGAGATAGAAGAGAGGCAGACAGAGAGAGAATGGGCACACCAGGGCCTCCAGCCATTGCAAATGAACTCCAGATGCATGTGCCCCTTGTGCAGCTGGCTTACATGGGTCCTGGAGAATCGAACCGGGATCCTTTGGCTTCGCAGGCAAACGCCTTAACCACTCAACCATCTCTCCAGCCCATGCACAGCTACTTTCAAGAAACTGCTTTTCGAGCCTGGGGTGTACTATCAGAGAAGATGGGCATACTTTTGGAAAGGACTGTCAAACTCCTCCCTCCTTAGCTGGCTACACACTTGTATGTGGTCAGATTTTGTCCATGCGTGTACTTTAATCAAAACATCAGATCACAGCAGACTGACGCAGAAAACACTTCGAGTGTTAAGCCAGACAGTGAAGAGATTGGTAAGAAGATGGGAGACACTTCACAGGAGCGACTTGAGGACACTCGTCCTCAGGCGTCAAGGCAGTGAGCACAAGGGGACAGGGCCTTTCTCCAGCCCCCAGTTGTTAAAGCTCCTGAATCCTTCAGAAGTCCATTGCTCTTCCTAACTTCGTAGCTCATGAATTTGAACAGTGGACTGGGCTCAGCCGGAGGAGCATGTGGCTGTTCCCGTGGCTGTTCCCGGTGGTGCCTGCCGAAGCTGCTGTCGCCAAGGCCACTTCCACACTGGTGTGCACTGCTTCAGCTGCAGGGTGGCTGGGAGCTGCCAGCATCTCTTCCTCACAACATGGCGGCTGGCTGCAGCACAAGTGTTTCAAGTGGGCAAGTTCAGGCATGCAAGCTCTCTTCAAGCCTTCATTTGCATCTTGCTAATGCCTGTCTTCCCAACCCTAGTTGCGTGTCCCAATCCAATAGCCACGTGGTCGGGATTCATGACACTGGCTGTAAAGACTGGAAGGTGTGGTTCGCGGAGCATCAAAGCAAAAGAGGACCATGAATATAATGAAAGTGTCATCTTCCCATATCCCCCCACCCCAGTACAACCCCACTATAAACAGGAGGCCACTAGCCTGAACTTCTCTCTGTCCTTGGAAATCAGGCTCAGCTTTAACCCGTCACAAGCAGTCTGTTGGGTATACAACTAGGGACTGACTTGACGCTTGCCGAGCATGGCACAAGCCTCACTATAGCCAGTCTGGCAAACTCTCCACTTGCTTTGTGCTTAGCCTGTGGAAGCTCACTGGGCATGACTGCCTCAGAACTCTGGGGAACTCCTCAGCCCAGCTCATGGGTCATTCTTTGCTCTGATCAACGCTGCTAAGTTTATTTTGGCTGAAGTTCTTCTGTTAGCAGCACTCATGTCCCCCGCCCTAGGCAATCACTGTCTGTATTTGCCTCTTCTGGATAGTTTATGTGCATGGAACCATGCAATAGGTAGTCCTTTGTGGCATCTGTTCTTTGGTGTCATATGGTCACATCACAGCACACATGAATAGTGCTCCTTTTTCAATCACAACACAATATTCTTTCGTATGGATATATACCACCTTTTCTTTATCCATTTATCAAAGGGGCTGTTTCCACCAGTGGGCTATTGAGAATCATATTGCTGTGAACATCTACGTAGAAGCTTGGCTGTAGATGTCTTAACTTCTCCTAGGTTCATTTGTAGTGGAATTGCTGAGTGATAGGTCTAATGCACTGAGGACGTGGTGTACTGTGCCAGAGCAAATACAGAACTTTCACAGTACCATGTTCCTGCCAACATTTATGACTGTTTAACTCTTGAGTCAGACGTCCATCACAGCTATGATCCCCACCGTGTATTGATGAAAAGACCAAGCTCTGGGGAATCAGAGGAGTGTGATAAGAGTGATGGGTGTCACACTCACTCCAGGAGTTTTCACAAGTAGTCTAGTAAGACGTCTTAATCAAGGAGAGTGTGCAGAGTGCCTTGGGGGGAGCTCCACTGCAGTGTTTGTAAATCATCAGTCATAGACACGCACTTGATAAGCCTGTCGTGGAAGCCAGCAAACTGAGCACTTCATTTTTTCCTCTAAAAATAGTCATCTTGCATGTTTATGGTTACATAAACATTACATTCTATGCTTTTAAGCTTAATGTTGATTTAAATTTGGTTTACATAATACTTTGCAAAGAACTCATGTCAAAAGTGGCTATTTTGGTTGTCTCTCTTGGCCAACGACTTACCATCAAGTATAGGGACGAGTGAGGAGATTCTAGAAGTTCTTCTGAGAAGAGTACGTCAGACAAGTTTTCAGGATATAATCTGCCACAGAGCTTTCTGGTGTGACCTTTTGTGGTGTGTGGGGCGGGGGGGGATTGTTAAATCAGTTTCTTATCAAGAAGTGAGAAACTTGCCTAATAAAAGCCGATGTTGTCAAGTTTCAGAGCGGCAGAATCACTCCTCCCCGAAGAGCCCCTTCGCCCGACGGCTTCTCACCGTACAGCCCCGAGGAGACAAGCCGCCGCGTGAACAAAGTGATGCGGGCCAGGCTCTACTTACTGCAGCAGATAGGGCCCAACTCCTTCCTGATCGGCGGAGACAGCCCCGACAATAAGTACCGAGTGTTCATTGGACCACAGGTAACATTTGCCACCACTGTATTCAATTTTAGTATCTGGGGCCAGTTCAGACGTACGTTGATGACAGGCTTCCTGCACACTTGACAGATTCTCCCCTTGACCTACGCCCCAAACACTAAGGGCTTTGGATTTTCCCTGTAGTGGTGGTTTTTTTTGTTTGTTGTTGTTGTTGTTTATTTTTATTTATTTACTTGAGAATGACAGACAGAGAGAGAGGCAGGGAGAGCGATAGAGAGGCAGAGAGAGAGAATGGGTACATCAGGGCCTCCAGCCACTGCAAACCAACTCCAGATGCATGCGCCACCTTGTGCATCTGGCTTACATGGGTACCGGGGAATCAAGCCTCCAACCAACGTCCTTAAGCCTCACAGGCAAGCGCTTAACCACTAAGCTATCTCTCCAGCCTGTTTTTGTTTTTATTTTATTTAACTTTATTTATTTACTAGAGAGAGAGAGAATGGGTGCACCAGGGCCTCTGGCCACTGCAAATGAACTCCAGACACGTGCACCACCATGTGCATCTGGCTTATGTGGATTCTGGGGAATCGAACCTGGCTCCTTAGACTTCACAGGCAAGCGTCTTATCTGCTAAGCCATCTCACCAATCCACCCCCCTTTTTTAAGTTTCCTGTGGTGTTTTTGAGTCAGGGTCTCACTGTGTAACCCAGGCTGATCTCACATTGATCCCCGTGCCTTTGTATCCCAAGTGATAGATTGCAGCCTGTGCCTCTGCACTCAGTTCCTGTCCCTGTAGAATCCTTAAATTGAGACCAGTTAATTCCTGTTAGTAAGCAGAAGTATTGTAAGCGAATAAATACTGTTTTTAATTGTAATCATGAGGTTTTATGACAACTTTAAAATAACTTTAGTCTATTTAATAAATTCACTGAAAATAGATTCATGCACTTATCTGTAGGTTTTTTTTTCCTTAAGATAATGAAGAAGAGGAGTAAGTAGAAAATGAAATAATCTTAAAATAGAAAGCCAGGATAGACTTAGAAGTTTGACTAGAACCACGGATTTATTTTATTAATTTTTTTATTTTTATTTATTTGAGAGGGAAAGAAGCAGAGAGAGAGATGCCAGGGCTTTCAATCACTGCAAACAAACTCCAGACACATGTGCCACCATGTGCATCTGGCTTACATGGGTCCTGGGGAATCGAACCGAGGTCCTTTGGCTTTGCAGGCAAGCACCTTAACCACTAAGCCATTTTCCAGCCAGAACCACAGATTTATTAACACGTAGATTTTCTTTAACTCTTCAGAACTGCAGCTGTGGCCGGGGGACATTTTGTATCCATCTGTTATTTGTTATGCTCCGGGTGTTTCAGCTGGAACCTTCCGACCCAATGTTATGGAGAAAAACCTTAAAGAATTTTGAGGTACTTTTTTTTAAACATAGGCTTTAAGGTAAAACTGGTAACAATTTTTTATAGTATGTCTTGAAAATCTTCCATGAGTGTTAAATTTAAATAGATATAAGAATTTTCTTATGCTTTTAAGTAATCTTATGATAAGTCTTTTCTTCTAAACTGAGAAAACAATAAGCATTGACCTGCTATAAAAATATTGTCCTTAGTAAACTGTGTGTTCTCATTTTTGAAGCTCCTAGACTAGCTTTATGAAAAACGTATGCAAGCAAAAGACTAATAACTCTTCATCTGTATAACTACGGCACAGACGTCACTGACATTGTTTCTTTCCATTGTTAGGTTGAGAGTTTGTTCCAGAAATATCACAGTAGACGTAGCTCGAGAATCAAAGCCCCATCTCGTAACACCATCCAGAAGTTTGTCTCACGCATGTCAAACTCCCATACATTGTCATCCTCCAGTACATCTACATCTAGCTCAGAAAACAGGTTAGTGCCTTCCGAGGAATTAAGCATTGATGTAGTGTTCCTTTTTCATTTTAGAGGGAAATTTTTATATATACTTGTTAAATTGCTCTTAAATGACTAAATTATTGACTCTTTGTTTTCATGTTCAACTTGTAAAGAAAATTAAAGAATATGAGAACATTTTGTCCACGAAATATAGCATTGACAGATGACACATTAATGTCCATTTCATATGAAAAACTAGGTGGGCCGGGCGTGGTGGCACATACCTTTAATCCCAGCACTCAGGAGGCAGAGGTAGGAGGATCGCTGTGAGCTCAAGGCCACCCTGAGAATACAGAGTGAATTCCAGATCAGCCTGGACTAGAGTGAGACCCTACCTTGAAAAAAAAAATTAGGTGGGAGACGTAACTTGACTACCGTCTATCATTCATTTCTTTTTGCCAAGGACTTGACATATTGTATAGTCTTACAACAACCTTATTACATGGGTTTTCTCACTGTTTAAAGATGACGAAGCTGAGGCAATGTGAAATGGAAAGAAATGTCGGTAATTCTAGTTGAAATGAATTCTGTAACAAAGCAAAGTGGTTTTCTAAAATCACTCCAATCTCTAGGCTTTTCTCCTGGGTAACATCACTACTTGATTCATGTATACTTTCAGAGAATCCTCTTTACAGGTGCCTTTCTGGTGAGAAGATAATCAAGCTCTTGATCAGCAAACTGATCAGTTATTATTGAGTCTAAAGTCCAGGTCTGGAGAGATGGCTTAGCGGTTAGGGCGCCCGCCTGTAAAGCCTAAGAACGCCCGTTCTATTCTCCAGGTCCCACGTTTAGCCAGATGCAACTGCGCAATGTCGCACATGCCCACAAGGGGGCGCATACGACTGGAGTTGTTCACAGCAGCTGAGAGGCACTGGCACGCCCATTCTCTGTCTCTCTCTCTCTCTCTCTCTCTCTCTCTCTCAACTAAAAAAAAAAAAAAGTCCACAGCGCTTCTCAAACTGTCCATCACTTCATGATGACAAGTGAATTCATAAGTATTAAGGCATCTGGAGTGTAACCTAAAATTAAAAATGTGATATTTTTCCAAAAAAAGGTTTATAATAATAATAATAATAATGTGAATTTTCTATTGTTTACTACCAGTTGTGTGTAAAAGGGAGATGATTTAGTGACTGCAGAAAGGCGTCAGGGCATCTCTTAGGTGTTCCTGAGGTCCCCCACCCCACTGTGAAAAGCACTGGTGTAGGATGTTCCCATCTTCATCCCATAAGTCTTTAAGAATTATAACTACCTTAGAATTCATGAAGAAGGGGCTGGAGAGACGGCTTAGTGGTTAAGGCGTTTGCCTGCAAAGCCAAAGGACCCAGGTTCAGTTCTCCAGGACCCATGTTAGCCAGATGCACAAGGGGGCTCACGCATCTGGAGTTCATTTGCAATAGCTGGAGGCCCTGGCGCGCCCATGCTCTCTCTATCTGTCTCTCTTTCTCTCTGCTTCTTCCTCTCTCTCGAAAATAAAGAAAGAATTCATGGAGACTCAAGCAGTGGTGATGACAAGGGCCCATGACGCAGAGGAGAGGGTTTCTCGTCTATAGATAGCATGGGTGTTTGAATTTCTTTTAATTGTAATTAAGTGGATTGACGAAAATCCTATCATGTTCCGAGTTAGTGACATGAAAGATTTTCACCTTTACCTAGCCCAATAATGACTGAAGCCGGAAGCTGTGGTATGACTCATTGGGGTCAAAGAGTGACCACAACTTGGGCATCTGAGCTTCTGGGTTGAGGCTTGCTCCTTTCCCTCATGTCCTCCAAAACTGAGCTTCACCTCGCCCACTTCCTGACCCCAATGTGGAGCCTTCCTTGGATTAGCATTTCTGCAGCTTTTTAGTTGGGAGAAATAGAACAAATATTTAAGATCAGATAGCCACTGCAAACGAATTCCAGATGTATCTGCCACCTCGTGCATCTGGGTTTACGTGGGTCCTGGGGAATCAAACCTGGGTCCTTAGGCTTTGCTGGCAAGCACTTTAACCACTGAGCCATCTCTAGCCCTCCACCAGGTTTTCCTTCTGAGGTGAATGGGGACTTTTGTGATGAGGCAGCTGTGTGCTTGCAGGGTTGTGCTCCCTGGATCTGTGTGTGGTGCACCCTTTGTGAGAAAAACAGAAGTGGCTTTTTAAAACGTGTACTCACTGACTTTGTAACCTTCTTTTGTTTTGTTTTGTCTTGTTTTGAAGTGTGGTCTCCCTCTAGCCCAGGCTGACCTGGAACTTACTCTGTAAGCCCCAGGCTGGTCTTGATCTCACAGCAATCCTCCTACCTCTGCCTCCCAAGTGCTGGGAAATATACCTTTTTTTTTTTAAGTATTAGAGCCAGGCATGGTAGCACATGTGTGTAATTCCCATACTCAGGAGACTGAGGCAGAAGTATGGCAAATTTGAGACCAGCTTAGCATACATTACAACGTCCAGGCCAACCTGGAATACACAGTAGGATTTTAAGTAGGATGCCTTTAAACAAATTATATGTGTATGTGTGTATATTCATGTGTATATACATACATGTATATATGCCCGTGTTATGAGTGTGTCATGTAACCATCAATGCTCTTGGAAACTATTGAAAAATGTTGATGAGTAAAACCTGATTCAGCCGGGCATGGTGGCACACGCCTTTAATCCCAGCACTCAAGAGGCAGAGGTAGGAGGATCACTGTGAGAGCAAGGCCAGCCTGGGGCTGCAGAGTAAGTTCCAGGTCAGCCTGAACTAGAGTGAGACCCTACCTCGAAAAACAACAAAAAAGCTGGGTGTGGTGGTGCACGTCTTTAATTTCAGCACCCGGGAGGCAGAGGTAGGAGCATCGCCATGAGTTCAAAGCCATCCTTAGACTACATAGTGAATTCCAGGTCAGCCTGGGCTAGAGTGAAACCCTAACTCAAAAAACACACAAAAGAACAACAACAACAAAAAAAGTACGTGAGTCAAAGCTGAGTGATGCACACCTGTAATCCCAGCACTCTGGTGGCTGAGGCAGGAGGCTCTTGAGTTTAGGGCATTCACTTAATTGTATTTGAGCCCCTGAAATAGTTCATGGAAGGTGTCTGATTACTGTGCCCACGTTCTGGTCAGCATGGGGCATAGCCCTGGCTCACGTATGTCTGCCACCCTGCCTTGCAGCATCAAGGATGAAGAGGAGCAGATGTGCCCCATCTGCTTGCTGGGCATGCTGGACGAGGAGAGCCTGACGGTGTGTGAGGACGGCTGCCGCAACAAGCTGCACCACCACTGCATGTCCATCTGTAGGTGGCTCCTTGCTCCCGGCCTGAGCCCTTGTGCTCTGCTGTTTAGGACTGTAGCATAGCTGGTGGGAGATGAGAGAGTAGGAAAAAAAAAACGTCCCAGGGCCATGTGTGATCAGCCTGTTGACTTAGGGACACAACAGTGACACTGTCACGTACAAAAGTTACAAGGGCAGCACTCGGGAGGCAGAGGTAGGAAAACCCTGCAATTAAATTACAAAAAAATGACCATAAAATAAAAACAAACAAACTCTGTTGTAAGTAAGTTTACAGTTTCCCTATATAAAGTTTTCCGCATGTTAGAATTTAAGATTGGTTAGGAGATGGTCTGCTTGAGCCAAGATATGCAGCATATATCAAATGTGATCCACATGGGCATGGAAGCAGTGTGCGCTGACAAAGAATTTTAGCCTGGGAGGTGTCTGTGGAGAGCAGGAGGTGGAAGGCCTGGGCCGGCTTCTGTGTCAGGCATATAGAAAGGCTGGTCCTCAGAGCCAGGTGGGCAGATAATGAGCAAAGTACATGTCACTGTCCCCAAGGAGGCCGCATTCATAAAAGGACAGGCATCAGAGCACTGTACCTGTGGTACTGCTTCCTGCTCTCAGACTGATGTGCTATCAGATTCTTCTCCCATTTCAGTCCTATCTCTCTGCTATGACATACAAATACTTGATGTTAAGCATTTACCATTTTGCATGTTTTTTTCTTTAATTTTTAGGGGCAGAAGAATGTAGAAGGAATAGAGATCCTTTAATTTGTCCCCTTTGTAGATCTAAGTGGAGATCCCACGATTTCTACAGGTAATAATTTTGAATTACTGATTCATAGGTGTTTAATAAAAAAAAATTAAGGGTTGGATGGCTTAGCAGTGAAGGCATTTGCCTGCAAAGCCTAAGGACCCCAGTTCAATTCCCCAGGACCTACGTAAGCCAGATGCACAAGAGGGCGCATGCATCTGGAGCTCCTTTGCAGTGGCTGGAGGCCCTGGCGTGACCATTTTCTCTCTGTCTCTCAAATTAATTAATTCACTTTTTTTTTTTTTTTTTTTTTTTTTTTTTTTTCGAGGTAGGGTCTCAGTCTAGCTCAGGCTGATCTGGAATTCACTATGTAGTCTCAGGGTGGCCTTGAACTCACGGCAATTCTCCTACCTCTGCCTCCCGAGTGCTGGGATTAAAGGCGTGCGCCACCATGCCCGGCCTTAATTAACTACTTTTTTAAAAAATTAAAATGTCCTCTGTCTGGATGTGGAGGTACATGACTACAGTCTCAGCTCTTAGGAAACTGAGGCAGGAGGATAATGAGTTTAAGGCTAGCCTGAGCTACATAGCCTGTCTCAAAAAAAAAAAAAAGGAAAACAGGCCAGGTGTGGTGGTGCACACATTTAATCCAGCACTTGGGAGGCAGAGGCAGGAGGATTGCTGTGAATTTGAGGCCAGCCTGGGATGACAGAGTTCCAAGACAGCCTGGGCTAGAGTGAGACCCTACCTGGGGGAGAAGGGGGGCGGGGGAATATGATTTCAGCCTGTTGAGATTTTTCAGCAAGCTTTGTTCTCTGTCATCGTAGCCACGAGCTGTCGAGCCCCGTGGACTCCCCGGCCTCCCTGAGAGCGGGCCCGCAGCAGAGCTCTCCACAGCAGCCTTTGGCTGGGTCACAAAGAAGGACTCAAGACAGCACCTTTAACCCCACTCACTACGGAACCCAGCAGATCCCGCCCGCTTACAAAGACTTAGCTGAGCCGTGGATTCAGGTGAGGCCTCTCTTCTGCCCACATACATCTCAAAACGCATGTCAGTGAGTGTGTTTGCTTCTCAGCCAAGAAAAGGCTTTTGCTTGCCTCCATCATGATTTCTAGTGTGTTCAGAATTTTAATTTTACATTTGTTTTTTTTTAATGAGCAAGCGAGAGAGAATTGGTGTGCCAGGGCATCCAGCCACTGCAATCAAATTCCAGACCGCCCCCTTGTGTGCATGTGTGACCTTGCACATGTGTCACCTTGTGCATATGGCTTACATGGGATCTGGGGAGTTGAACCTGGGTCCTTAGGCTTTGTAGATAAGTGCTTTAACCGCTGAGCCATCTCTCCAGCCCTAATATTACTTTTGACAGTAATACTCTCCTGCCCACGATACACTTAATCTTCAAAGACTCTTGGTGCTTTTCAAGTCTAGACTTACCTTTTCCTAAAAGGCTGTGTGGGATAGAACGGCACCTCCCCAGTGCTGGCTGTTTCTAGTGCTCAATTCCCATCTCAGCTTGGCCCCTCCTCCCTGTAGCCTGGTGGCCGATCATGGGCGCTTGATAAGCAACATGACCGTGAGCCTCTTCCTTTGAAGGATAGGCTCCATTCTTTCCTCTTCTCTTCTGGCTAAATATTTCTTCATCCTCAATAAATATAGTTTTGGGTAATTGATTAATTTATAAATAATTTTCTTGGTTGTTAAATGCTTAACCCATTATTTTTGAAATATAGGATCTAAATCACATACTGTTGCCAAGCAAACAGTAGTGAAATAATTACGTTCTAAGTTTGAGAGAGGGAAAGAGAGAGAGAGAGAGAGAGATGATGGGCACACCAGGGCCTCTTGCCATTGCAAAGGAACTCCAGATACATGTGCCACGTTGTGCATCCGGCTTTCCATGGGTACTACGGGGTTGAACCCCAGCCAGCAGGCTTTGCAAGTTAGCACCTTCAACGGCAGAGCCATCTCCTCATCTGAAGTAACTGCTCTTGAGGTTCTGTTGGACTGCTAAAAGCTATTACATTTGTGACTGGATACATACATTAAGTCACCAAGCTCCTCTGTCATTGGGATTTGGGTCCTTTTTTTTGTTTTGTGACCATCAAGGTCCTCTAGTTTTAGAATTCTCTCCTCTGCATGTTAACAACCCATTCATTACATGAATTTGATAAAATCCATAACGTTAATAAGCATCTACCTCAATTCTTTTGTCTGATTTGTGAATGGCACTGAATCCAACACCTAACTAAAGCACTCAGGACCCCTCACAGAGCTCAAAAGGTTGGTCCTGAGCCGCGACGTGCCGTTCCTTCAAGCTGCGCACTGTTCTGCTTGCTCACGCTTTTCTAGGATTATCATGTGAGACAGGATGAGAGCTACTTAGCAGAACCAGAAATGTGCCCTTACTGGTTTTTTCTCCTTTATGTTCTCCATATAAGAACACATTTAAATATGTGTGTTCATTCATCTCTAATCCTTAGGTGTTTTCACATGGTAAGTTATCTTAGACATTGTTGCAGTCAGGTTCACATTGCTGGCAGAAATTACCGGACCAAGAGCAGCTTGTGAGAGGAGAGGGTTTAGTGTGGCTTACAGACTAGAGGGGAAGCTCCACGATGGCAGGGGAAAACGATGGCATGAGCAGAAGATGGACATCACCCCCTGGCCACCAGCAATAGGAGAGTGTGCCAAACCCTGCCAAGGGATAGCTGGCTATAACACCCATAAGCCCACCCCCAACAACACACTGCCTCCAGGAGGCTTTAATTTCCAATTGCCATCAGCTGGGGAGACTAGCATTCAGAATACATAAGTTTATGGGGGATACCTGAATCAAATCACCACACTCCACCCTGGCCCCCATAAGCTGACAACCATACATGATGTAAAATGCAATACATTCATCCAACTTTAAAAGTCCTCATAGTTTTTATCAATCCCAATGATGTTCAAACATCCCCATAATCCAGTATTTTAACTGAGCCATAATACCAAAAAAAATCCCCCAAAACCCATAGTGACACAGATTAAACACTCACACTGCAAAAGATAGCATCGAGCATAGCAAAGAAATATTCAACCAATACAAGATTTAAAACAACCAGGGCAAACATCAAACTCTGTAGCTCCAAGTCCAACAGCTCTAGTCAGTGACAAATCTCCAAGAGCGATAATTCTAACCAGCAACAAGTCTCTGGAGTTCCAATTCCGCCCCTCCAGCTAGGCTACTCACGGTCCTGGAGAATTTAATCCGGGGCCAGCAGCTCTCCTTGGCAGCCATCTCATGGTCCTGGCATCTCCACCTGGTCTCCACTGCAACCCACGGTCCATCCTCATGGCTCCATCAGGTCTCCATGCAGGCATCCAGCAAACCTGCTACACATGGCCATTTCCAAAACACAAGACCGTGTTGCAAACTCAATGACCCTCTCTTTCCTGCTTTTCTTATACTCCACATATACCAGGTAGGGTCCCAATTTGTTAATCCAGGGGGCGGGCAATAAAGCAGACTTTGAAGAACAGGACATCCCTTCAGTATTCAGGCCCCTTCAAAAGAGTCTACATTCTTCCTGTTGCCCCAGCGCAGGTCAGCTGGCTCAATCTCAAAGGTTGTAATCTCTCATATAATTGCAGCTGAACGGGCCGAAGTTTTAGCCTAAAGATTTAATTTCTGTGTCATATCCCTCTGCTCACACCAATCTGTTTCTATGCAATGCAACCCTGTACAACTTCTCAGGACACAGGCATAATAGCAAGCCTCTCACACAAACTGCTTCTAGCCCAGTCCAAGCAAAGCTCTTTCTCACCCTCATAAGCCAAACCCCACAGTCCATAGTTCTTACTGCATTCAGGTCTTTCCATTCTAACCAGAATAGTCCATCAAGATGTACTTACAGCACTGCAAGGCGTCTCTTGGGCCAAGGTTTCAAATCCTTCCTCATTCCTCTTGAAAATCAGCTCCAAAAGGCCAAAGCCACACAGTCAGGTGTCTAGCAGCAACCCCATTCCTCGGTACCACTTTACTATTACAGTCAGGTTTGCATTGCTGGCAGAAATCACCTGACCAAGAGCAGCGTTTGGGGGGAAAAGGGTTTATTTTGGCTTACAGACTCGAGGTGAAGCTCCACAATAGCAAGGAAAATGACAACATGAGCAGAAGGTGGACATCACCCCCTCACCAACATAAGGTGGACAACAGGCACAGGAGAGTGTGCCAAACACTAGCAAGAGGAAGCTGGCTATAATACCCATAAGCCCGCCCTCAACAACACACTGCCTCCAGGAGGCTTTAATTCCCAAATCTCCATCATTGGGAACCCAGCCTTCAGAACGCCTGAATCCAGCCACCACAGACATCAAGCTTACCTTCTGCCAGCTGGGCCACCATGCCCATGCCTTGCCTGTCCCCTGCAGAGACTGGGGTTTGAGGCACATGAACTCGAGGCATGTGGTTATCCTTTGTTACGCATTCCTTCTTTAGCTGGTTTTCCTGTCTGTTTTTCTATCGTCCCCTCTGTCCCATTTGGTTCCACCCAAGGCATTGAAAATAAAGTCGGTTCTCTTGGTGACTGCTGTCACCCCTAACAAGCATCCCATTTTGAAACCTGCCCTCCAGCGCCTGTTCTAGCCTTCTTCTCCATAAACCACCTTCATAGGAATAGAATATGGAGTCCTTTACAGTTTTGTTTCTGGATTGTAGGATTTTTTTTCCAGCATGGGGGGTGTGAAAGCAGAAAAATGTAAATGTATCTAATTATTGGAGCTTACCCTCAATTTTACATGATCTAATAAATAATGCCTTTGATGAATACCAATTAAACTTGAGTATAAAATTCCTGTTTATGGGCTGGAGAGATGGCTTAGTGGTTAAGGTGCTTGCCTGGGAAGCCTAAGGACACAGGTTCAATTCCCCAGTACCCACATAAGCTAGATGCACAGGGTGATGCATAGATATGGAGTTCCTTTGCAGGGGTGAGAGGCCCTGGTATAGGCATTCTCATTCTGGGTCTCTCTCTCTCCTTCTCAAATAAGTAAAAATAATTAAAAATTTTTTTAAGTTTATTTATTTACTTTATTTATTTGAGAGAATAGGCATGCCAGCCACTGTAAATGAACTCCAAACACACATGCCCCCTTGTGCATCTGGCTTATGTGGGTCCTGGGAACCGAACCTGAGTCCTTTGGCTTTGCAGCCAAGTGCCTTAACCGCTAAGCCATCTCTCCAGCACTAAAAAAAATATATTTTGTGTGTGGTTTTTCAAGGTAGGGTCACACTCTAGCTCAGGCTGACCTGGAATTCACAGGCTGGCCTCGAACTCACAGTGATCCTCCTGCCTCTGCCTCCCAAGTGCTGGGATTAAAGGTGTGTGCCACCATTCCCAGCTCTAAATTTTTTTTTTAGTTTGTTTATTGAAAAAGCAACAACAATAAAAATTTCTGTTCATAATTTTTTCAGGAATTCTGCATATTTCAAATTGAGTCATATAGTAAAGGATTAAGTGAACAATTTTTCTTTAATAACCAGCATCAGCGGTTCACTGACTTCTCCCCACACCTTGCTTTTCTGACCCAGGTGTTTGGGATGGAGCTCGTTGGCTGCTTATTTTCTAGAAACTGGAATGTAAGAGAGATGGCCCTCCGGCGACTTTCCCACGATGTTAGTGGGGCCCTGCTGCTGGCCAATGGGGAGAGCACTGGAAACTCTGGAGGCAGCGGTGGGGGCAGCTCAAGCGCAGGAGCCGCCAGCGGATCCCAGACAAGCATCTCAGGAGACGTGGTGGAGGCGTGCTGCAGCGTCCTCTCTATAGTGTGCGCCGACCCTGTCTACAAAGTGTACGTTGCTGCTTTAGTAAGTATTTTCTTCCATTAACCGTATCGCTGTGGGTTCTCCTCCATGGTTTGGAGGGCGCATATCTCAGCAGCAGAAACGCTGCTTTTTATTTTGGAAAAACAAAATTTTATTTTTAACCCGCAGTCCCAGGAAATTATCATTTTCCACTTCACTTAAATTCACTGCTCAAGTTGATTCTGCAATATTGACTTTTCTCCCTTCAAGTAGGAATGTCTTCCTAGCCATATATTTTCTTGAAGTGGATACATCTCCCATGATAAAATGAGACATACTCCATGGGCAGGGCTGGTGCTGGTGCCCAGCACTTGGGAGTGGAGATAAGAGGATCAGTTCCAGGTTAATCTTGGCTACTTAAGGGAGTTGAAGGCCAGCAGGGACTATCAGCAACTCTGTCTTCAAAAACAAACAAACAAACAAACAAGTACTTTAGAGTGGGCTGTGGAGATATCTCAGATGGCCACCCAGCCATGAAAATCCCTACATCCTTCAGAAAAGTAGAGCATGGTGGCGCAGCCTACACTGCTGGGGAGGCAGAGACAGGAGGATCCCCGGGGCTTGCTGGTTGGCTTATCCAGACAGATCATAGAGCCCCAGACCGCCAGAGCCCCCGTCTCAGAAAGCAAGACAAAGAACCTCTGAGCAAGGCACCCAGGGTCAATGTCTGGCTTCCCTACACATGCACATACATGTGCCTGCACACACAAAACACACACACTCACTATCAGTAGACGCTGAGGAGAATCATGTAGTTTGCGTTCACATTCGTGTGGAGGGCAGAGGGGACGTAGGTAGACCTTAGTCACAGTCCTGCTTGCTAAGGCAGTCTCCTTGAACCCAGTTCAGCTAGTCTAGCTAGCCACTTTGCCGCAGGGATCCTGTCTCCGCCTCCCAAATGCTGGTATTGCAGGAGGGCTGCCATGCGTGGGCATTCGGGGCATTTACGTGTGTGCCCGTTCCAAACTAGTCCATCTCCTGCTTGCATGGCAAGCTCTGTCCACTGAGATGTGTCCTTAGCCCCAAAATTCTATTTTTAATAAAAAATTTTTGCTTGAGGGCTGGAGAGATGGCTTAATGGTTGAGGTGCTTGCAAACCCAGGTTCCATTCTGCAGGTCCCATGTAAGCCAGATGCCCAAGGTAGCACATGCGTCTGGAGTTCGTTTGCAGGAGCTGGAGGCCCTGATGTGCCCATTCTTTCTCTTGATCTCTCTCTCTCCCCTCTGTCTGTCTCTAATAAATAAAAATAAATCTTTAAAAATTTTTTTTTGCTTGACATGTTATTACAAGCAATGTGAAGAAATTTAGCAGCCTTTTTTATGGAAGAGGGTTCTGTGACATAGACACTGCTAGAAGCTGTCTTTCTGGAGTGGGATGCAATAATGAGTGTGAGAGACTGCTCTTGACCTTTTCTGTAATGAGCATACAGCTCTTCAGACCACCGTAACTTGACTTTGGCACCCTGTGCTGTCTTGTAGACTGTGGGATGTTCAGCAGCATGAACGGCTTCTACCCCAGACCCCACTGCAAACCCGTCCTCCATCCATATCAGCCACCACCACCCCCCATCATGACAACGAGTGCAGGCACTGCCGAATGACCCCTGTGACCCCTAGGCCTCACACTCGCCCCCAGTTCGGAACCTTTGCCTTAAGATAATTCTTTTTTTTTTTTTTTTTTCCGAGGTGACTCTGGTCCAGGCTGACCTGGAATTAATGAGTCTCAGGGTGGCCTTGAACTCATGGCTCCTCCTACCTCTGCCTCCCGAGTGCTGGGATCACCTGTCCACCACGCTGTCTTGATTTCCAATGAGTCCAGACCCTATTTCTAACCCTTACCAAGTTGAGGCTGGAGATTCTGCCTCTTGAGAAACGTGGTGGCTACGAGTAGAGGTTTGGGTCAGAGCTGAGGACCTTGGAAATTAGCACAGCTGGAATACTTGGAAGTTGCTAGTTACCTGGGATTCGCTCCGTAGGCCTTCTGCACATGGGGCGGATAGCAGAGCTCAGTTCAGCCTCTAGCGGTTAGGAACGTTGCTTAACCGCTGTTACATTTAGCTTGCCCACCTTCACTTACTGTTTCTTAAACGCTGCTTGGATGGGCATGGGTCTCATTTGGGTTCTGATCTGTTCCTGTCATTATCTGTTTGGTTGCTCAAATTGTCTCAGATCAGGGCTGGAGAGATGGCTTAGCAGTTAAGGCGCCTGTCTGCTAAGCCTAAGAAAGCTGGTTCCAATCTCCACGTCCCACGTTTAGCCAGATGCAAAGTGAGGCAAGGGCGCAATGCCGCACTTGACCACAAGGGGGCGCATGCATCTGGATTTCGTTCACAGCAGCTGAGAGGCTGCTGGTGTGCCCATTCTCTATCTGTCTTCCTCTCCCTCTCTGTCTCTCTCTGTGTCTGTCTCCAAAATAAAAATAAATATTAAAAATGCTTTAAAAAATTGTCTCAGATCATGCCATTGTTTCTGATGCTTTGTAAATGTAGCTAAGCTGACCTTTGCCTCCCCCCGCCCTTAGAAAACGTTGCGAGCCATGCTGGTATACACTCCTTGCCACAGTCTGGCAGAGAGAATCAAGCTTCAGAGACTGCTGCGGCCAGTTGTGGATACCGTCCTCATCAAATGTGCGGATGGCAACAGGTAGGGCTTCGTTCGTGGATTACTTAAAGGTACCCAGCACCACACCTCACGCCTAGGAGCGCTTGATGCATGTTTATTGATGGAGCTTTTAGATATTGTTTCCTCATGAGAGAATAGAAGTTAAAGCACAGCATTTAAAACTCCTAGGACTAGGACAAAGAACAGTGAGGACTCAAAGCTTCTCTGACAAACTGGCCCTGCACATGTAAGTGTGCTGTGATTAGATCTCTTAAATAGCATTCTTTCTAAAATATATATAATCTGCTGGCCGTAGGATGTTTTATGTATAGAATCATATTGTCTGCAAATAATGATAATTTGATCTGTTCCTTTCCAATCTGCGTCCCTTTTCTGTGTGTCTCTTGCCAATAGCTGAGACGTCCAGTGCTATAATAAATAAAGTGGGACAGTGGACTCCCTTGTCTTCTTGATGTTAGTGGAAAAGCTTCAAGTGTTACCCCATTTAGTATTATGTTGACTGTAGGTTTGTCATAAATAGCCTTTATTCTTACATAGAATTCTTTTTTTGATATTTCTTAAAATATTTTATTGTTCTTCCAGGTCAGCCTCAGCTAGAGTGAGACCCTACCTCGAAAAAACCATTTAAAAAAATTTTATTGTTCTTTATTTATTTATTCATTTGACAGAGAAAGAGGGAGAGAGAGAATGGGTGCGCCAAGGCCTCCAGCCACTGCAAATGAACTCCAGATGCGTGCTCCCCCTTGTGCATCTGGCTAATGTGGGTCCTGGGGAATAGAATTTGGGTCCTTTGGTTTTGCAGGCAAACATCTTAACTGCTAAGCCCTCGCTCCAGCCCGCTACATAGAATTCTTAATGTGAAGTTCAGTTGATCAGAACACTAACTGACATATATAACCACTAGGTATAAACTTACTTTAGGGAAGTAATATTAATTGCTTATGCTTCATTATGTGAGTTTAAAATAATCTTATTCCATTTTTAATTTAATGGAATTTTATTGTAATTGTGAACATTTTTGTTTTGTTTTTAGTTTCAAATCTTAGAGTTTTCTCAAAATAGAAAAGAAACAAGAATAATCCTGACCAGAGAGTATTAATGAGCACGGGCCATGCCCCTGAGTCCTGTAGTCCTCTGTGCTCTTCCCGTTCCCTAGGGAGGAAACCATCACTTTCCTTTAATAAACACTGCATAAAAGTGGGTTGGCAGGGACCCACTATACAGCAGTCACCTTCTCGTGCCTGTGACCATGCCTCACCAGAAGCAACTTGAGGATAGAATGAGCAAGCCCTTTTGGCTTACAGATTTGAGGGAAGGTTCATGGTGGGGAAGCCAGCGTCCCATCACAGCACGGTGAGAACTGAAGAACAGTCAGGAGGGCAAGTTACCAAACCTAGAGGCCCACCGCCAGGGACACGCGTCCTCCTGCAAGGTGCCACCTCCTTAAAGCCCCCTAATCCTAATCCGGCCAGCAGCTGGGGGTTCAGTGGACAACCTGTGACCCTGTGGAGGGGACAGCATCCCCCACTCAGCCCACCACATGATCAGTCTCCCCACACTCCAGCAGAACGTCCCCCGTTCTGGCTTCTGCCTCTGCCTCTGCCCTCCTTCCCAGTTCTCGTCCCCCTGCAGGCATGTGAGCAAATGCAAAGTGCGTGAGAACGCCTTGTTAGTTTTGGTTTTTAATAGTCACAGGGGGATGTTTCTGGGGGTTCCGCTGTTTACATGGCACGGGTTTGGTCTCCCATTTTCGTTTTCTTTTTTTTTCTTTTTTTTTTTTTTTCCGAGGTAGGGTTTCCCTGTAGCCCAGGCTGACCTAGAATCCACTCTGTTGTCTCAGGGTGGCCTCGAACTCACTGCGATCCTCCTACCTCTGCCTCCTGAGTGTTGGGATTAAAGGTGTGCGCCACCACGCCCGGCTGTCTCCCACTTTCTGAAACCTGAAAGTTAGGGTGTTTGCCTCGGTAGTTGCAAGATGCTAGCACGGTTACCACTCGCTTTGAAGTAGATAATGGACACAAGGGTTTTGGTGGAGAGGGTTCTTGGTCCAGGGTCCTGATTAAAGTCAGCAGGGTCTTATGCATGGTAGGCAAGTAAGGATTTTTTGGTTTATTTTTCCAGTGCTTTTTCATTTATATGGGCACATGCACATGCATGCCTGCCAGGGTCTCTCGTTCCTTTGTGTGTAGATTTATGTGGGTGCAAGGCAATCAAACCCAGGCCAACAGGCTTTACAAGCAAGCTCCTGACCCATCTCCCCTGCAAGCAACGTTTTGTTTTGTTTTGTTTTTAATTAAGGTGACTTTTTTGGGTTTTTTTTTTTTTTTTTAATATTTTAGGGCTCAAGAGGTGGCTTAGCAGTTAAGGACTTGCCTGCAAAGCCGAAGGACCCAGGTTTGATTCCCCAGTACCCACATGAGCCAGATGCACAAGATGGTGCATGTGTCTGGAGTTCATTTGCAGTGGCTGAAAGACCTGGTGCACCCATTGTCTCCCTCCCTCCCTCCTTCCTTTCCTCCCCCCCCTCACTACCTGCCTCTTTATCTCAAATAAATAAAAAATTTATTAAAATATTTTTATTTATTTATTTGCAAGCAAAGAGAGACAGAGGAGAGAGACAGAATGAGAACAGGTGTGCCAGAGACTCTAGCCACTGCAAACAAACTCTAGATTGAATGCATCACTTCGTGCATCTGGCTCTGCCTGGGTACTGGGAGTTGAACCTGGGTCCTTTGGCTTTGCAGATAGGCGCCTTAATCACTAAGCCACCTTTCCAGCCCTATGTTCTTATTTTAACAAGATTGAGCAATGAAAATAAATCTTTTTAAAAAAATATTTAATTATTTATTTGTGAGTAGAGACGGGGAGGGAGGCAGAGTATGGGTGTGTCAGGGCCTCTTGCCACTGCAAATGAAATACAGATGCATGCACCCCTCTGTGTGTCAGGCTTTGCAAGCAAGCACCTTTAACTGCTGAGCCATCTCCCCAGCCCCAAAGTAAGTTTTTTATATGGCTTAATATTTAACTTCAATATTAGGCAACATGAATGATTCCGTACTTAACATACTTAAACTTTTAGCATTAGACCTTAAAATAAATATTACTTAAAGTGACAGTGTTGTTGTAATTTCAATGGTGGCGAGGTCAACATTATTTTCTGACACGGCCTGCATTCCTGCCCTGGCACTAGTGTGTAATCTGTCCTACGTCCAGAACTAATGCTATGTTCCTTTCATTCTAGCCGCACAAGTCAGCTGTCCATATCGACGCTGCTGGAACTGTGCAAGGGCCAAGCAGGAGAGCTGGCAGTTGGCAGAGAAATACTTAAAGCTGGTAATAACTTTTAACTTAAAATGAATGCAGCCTCATTTATCTTTTTCCTTAGCCTGTCTAATTTCTCACATAGCTGCTACAGAATTTTGAATTTTATAAATTGATGCACTCTGTATGTTTTGAAGTACCAGTTAATTACTATTACAGCTAACATAGTCCAGAGTATTTTAGTTGGTCTCCCATCATTTAATCATGTTTTGTTTTAGATTTTCACACCACTGTTTTTCCATCATTTATTTTTACTTTTGTAGGATCCATTGGTATTGGTGGTATTGATTATGTGTTAAGTTGTATTCTTGGAAACCAAACTGAATCAAACAACTGGCAAGAACTTCTGGGCCGCCTTTGTCTCATAGATAGATTGTTGCTGGAATTTCCTGCTGAATTTTATCCTCATATCGTCAGTACTGATGTGTCACAAGCTGAGTCTGTTGAAATCAGGTGATTTTTCTTCTGGAAATCTAACATTTTCCTCCTCTTACGTGTCCCTCGTACTCCCCAAAGAATGATGCTGTAGATTTGTGAAAGGCTCGCAGTGAAAGCGCATGGATAGAGTTAGGGTACCTTAGTGCCTAATTGTCATAGGAAGTCTGGGCTCTTTTAAATTGTATAAATTCTTGCCAGGCATAGTAGCACACACCTTTAATCCCAACACTCAGGAATCTGAGGTAGGAAGACTGCTGTGAGTTTGATGCCAGCCTGAGACTACATAGTGAATTTTCAAAGTCAGCCTAGGCTAGAGCAAGAGCCTACCTTGAAAACAAAATTATATATATATATATGGGTTTTTTGTGTATAATTGTACAAGCTGTCAGTTGCCTTTTTAAACATGTTCTTCAGTAATTTAACCTTGTGTGGTAATTGAATGTGTTTTGTTTTTTTTTCTTTCAGGTATAAGAAGCTGCTGTCCCTCTTAGCCTTCACTTTGCAGTCCATCGATAACTCCCACTCCATGGTCGGTAAGCTCTCGCGCAGGATCTACCTGAGCTCTGCCCGGATGGTGACCGCAGTACCCAGCGCATTTTCCAAACTGCTGGAAATGTTGAGCGTTTCCAGTTCCACTCACTTCACCAGGATGCGCCGTCGTCTGTTGGCCATTGCAGAGGAGGTGGACATTGCTGAAGCCATCCAGCTGGGCGCAGAAGACACTCCGGATGGCCGACAGGACAGCTTCTTGCAGGCGTTGGCCCCTAGCAGCTATCCAGAGAACAGCTCCCTTGAGCGCACAGTCCATTTAGAGAAAACTGGGAAAGGGTTATGTGCTACGAGGCTGAGTGCCAGTTCAGAGGACATTTCTGACAGACTCTGTGGCATTTCAGTCGGACTCTCTGGTTCAACAACAATGGAACGACCAAAGCCCGTGGTTCAAACGAAAGGCAGACCCCATAGTCAGTGTTTGAACGCCTCTCCTTTATCTCATCATTCCCAGTTAGGGTTCCCAGCCACCTCCACCCCCTCTTCATGTGCCCCGTCTACACCAGCCGGCTCTGGAACAGATCTCTCGAAGCACAGACCTCAGGGCTTCGTCCCCTGCAAAACCCCCTCTGCCTCTCCCCAGACACAGCGCAAGTTTTCTCTCCAATTCCAGAGAAACTATTCTGAAAACAAAGACTCAGATAAACTTTCCCCAATCTTTACTCAGTCAAGACCCCTACCCTCCAGTACCATTCACAGGCCAAAGCCATCGCGACCCGCCCCGGCTCATCCGGGCAAGCAGGGGGACGCCTCGGAACACAGCATGAGCCTTGACCTGAGCCACGCGTCCCCATGTGACGGCGGCGGCGGCGGCACCGTCATACCCAGTGACGAGACAGTGTTCACCCCAGTTGAGGACAGGTGCCGATTAGACGTCAGTGCAGAGCTCAACTCCAGCATCGAGGACCTCCTTGAAGCATCCCTGCCTTCAAGTGACACGACAGTCACCTTCAAGTCAGAAGTGGCCGTCCTGTCTCCTGAGAAGGCTGAAAACGATGACACCTACAAAGATGACGTGAGCCACAATCAGAAGTGCAAAGAAAAGATGGAAGCCGAGGAGGAAGAAGCGTTAGCGATCGCCATGGCGATGTCGGCGTCTCAGGATGCCCTCCCCGTAGTTCCTCAGCTGCAGGTGGACAACGGGGAGGATATCATCATTATTCAACAGGATGTAAGTTCAGCCTCCTTGGACCAGGCCACAGCCTAATACACAAGGCTGCTTTTAAGATAATTAATGGGGCTGGAGAGACGGCTTAGCGGTTAAGGTGTTTGCCTGCAAAGCCAAAGGATCCCGGTTTGACTTCCCAGCACCCACGTAAGCCAGATGCACAAGGGAGCACATGCATCTGGAGTTCGTTTGCAATGGCTGGAGGTCCTGTCGCACCCATTCTTTCTCTCAAATAAATAAAATATATTTTTAAATAACTAGTGACGGTGAGCAGGCTTTTGCATATTGTATAACAGTTAATTATATCATGTGTTAATTATACAACAATTTGTGTCATTGAAATCACTACTATTGGCTTATTTCGAAGAAATATTTTAATATTTTTATTTATTTATTTATTTGTTTGTCAGAGAAAGGAGAGAGAGCAAGAATGGGTGTGCCTGGGTTTCCAGCCACTGCAAACAAACTCCAGATGCATGCACCCCCTTTAGCATCTGGCTAACCTGGGTCCTGGGGAATCGAACCTGGGTCCCTTGGCTTCTCAGGCAAACTCCTTAGCTGCTAAGCCATCCCTCCAGCCCTCAAAGAAATTTGATCCATGCTCGTTGGCACTTTACACACTTGCCATTGGTGGGTTGCTATCCATTCAGAGGTCAGATTTGTAGGTGATTTGGGAAACCAGACTTAATGGCTAATATTTTATCAGGCTAATTTCAAAAAAATCTTGTTCTGTTAATTTAACAGTAAAAAGATTGCTTTTATTTACTATGTAGACACCAGAGACTCTACCAGGACACACCAAAGCAAAGCAGCCCTACAGGGAAGACACTGAGTGGCTGAAAGGTCAGCAGATAGGCCTCGGAGCATTTTCTTCCTGTTACCAGGCACAAGATGTGGGAACTGGAACTTTGATGGCTGTTAAACAGGTAATTGTGAACTGGGTAGAGCACAGTGAAATGACTCAAATCACAGAATAGTTAAACAATTGTGAACCGAGTGACTCAAACTCAAATCACAGAATAGTTAAACAATTGTGAACCGAGTAGAGCACAGTGAAATGACTCAAATCACAGAATAGTTAAATAATTGTGAACCGAGTAAAGCACAGTGAAATGACTCAAATCACAGAATAGTTAAACAATTGTGAACCGAGTAGAACACAGTGAAATGACTCAAATCACAGAATAGTTAAACAATTGTGAACCGATGAAATGACTCAAATCACAGAATAGTTAAACAATTGTGAACCGAGTAGAGCACAGTGAAATGACTCAAATCACAGAATAGTTAAACAATTGTGAACCGAGTAGAGCACAGTGAAATGACTCAAATCACAGAATAGTTAAATAATTGTGGAATTGAAATGACTCAAATCACAGAATAGTTAAATAATTGTGAACCGAGTACAGTGAAATGACTCAAATCACAGAATAGTTAAACAATTGTGAACCGAGTAGAGCACAGTGAAATGACTCAAATCACAGAATAGTTAAACAATTATGAACCGGGTAGAGCACAGTGAAATGACTCAAATCACAGAATAGAGTTAAACAATTGTGAACCGAGTAGAACACAGTGAAATGACTCAAATCACAGAATAGTTAAACAATTGTGAACCGAGTAGAACACAGTGAAATGACTCAAATCACAGAATAGTTAAATAATTGTGAACCGAGTAGAGCACAGTGAAATGACTCAAATCACAGAATAGTTAAACAAATCACAGAATAAATGTTCACAAATAGTTAAATAATTGTGAACCGGGTAGAGCACAGTGAAATGACTCAAATCACAGAATAGTTAAATAATTGTTAAAGAGCACAGTGAAATGACTCAAATCACAGAATAGTTAAATAATTGTGCACAGTGAAATGACTCAAATCACAGAATAGTTAAACAATTGTGAACCGAGTAGAACACAGTGAAATGACTCAAATCACAGAATAGTTAAATAATTGTGAACCGAGTAGAGCACAGTGAAATGACTCAAATCACAGAATAGTTAAATAATTGTGAACCGAGTAGAGCACAGTGAAATGACTCAAATCACAGAATAGTTAAATAATTGTTAAACACAGTGAAATGACTCAAATCACAGAATAGTTAAATAATTGTGAACCGGGTAGAGCACAGTGAAATGACTCAAATCACAGAATAGTTAAATAATTGTGAACCGGGTAGAGCACAGTGAAATGACTCAAATCACAGAATAGTTAAATAATTGTGAACCGGGTAGAGCACAGTGAAATGACTCAAATCAGTGAAATGACTCAAATCAAATCAGAATAGTTAAATAATTGTGAACCGAGTAGAACACAGTGAAATGACTCAAATCACAGAATAGTTAAATAATTGTGAACCGAGTAGAACACAGTGAAATGACTCAAATCACAGAATAGTTAAACAATTGTGAACCGGGTAGAGACAGTGAAATGACTCAAATCACAGAATAGTTAAATAATTGTGAACCGGGTAGAGCACAGTGAAATGACTCAAATCACAGAATAGAAATAACTCAAATCACAGAATAGTTAAATAATTAGTTAAATAATTGTGAACCGAGTAGAGCACAGTGAAATGACTCAAATCACAGAATAGTTAAACAATTGTGAACCGAGTAGAGCACAGTGAAATGACTCAAATCACAGAATAGAGTTAAACAATTGTGAACCAGTAGAGCACAGTGAAATCATGAAATGAAGCTTGCACAACTAAAAGAACAAAGGGACATATGCCCTGTGTCTTAGTACTTTGATGGTAGGTTGGTTGGTTTTGCTGTTGTTTTGTTTGTTTTGCTTGGTTTTTTGGTTTTGCAGACAAGCTCTCACTTGAGCCCAGGTCCCAAACTTGTGGCTCTCCTGTCTCCCCATCTTTCTAGTGCCACCACACTGGCTATTTGGAAAAACCTTAATTTCAAAATAGATATTACCAAATGCACCAAAAAAATGAGTTTTCTTATTAAAAGTTGACACATGGGGGCTGAAGAAAAGCCTAAGGACCCAGTTTGACACTCCAGGTCCCACGTAAGCCAGACTCACAAGATGATGCAAGTGCGCAAGGTCACACATGCACACAAAGTGGCACATGCGTCTGGAGTTCAGTTGCACTGGCTAAAGGCCCTGGCATGCCAATTCTCTCTCTCTCTCACTTGTTCGCTTGCTCTCTCATAAAAGAAAATTCCCACCCCCCCCAAAAAAGTTGAAGCATGGATGTTGTCAGATGTAATGTCAAGATGAATTTTTAAAAATATATATATATCATTTATATATTTTTAAAAATTCATATTTTAAAGCCGGGCGTGGTGGCACACGCCTTTAATCCCAGCACCCGGGAGGCAGAGGTAGGAGGATCGCCTAGAGTTCGAGGCCACCCTGAGACTAAATAGTTAATTCCAGGTCAGCCTGGACCAGAGTGAGACCCTTCCTCACAAAACCAAAAAAAAAAAAAATTCATATTTTATTTATTTATTTGAGAGACAGAGAGAGAATGGCCATGCCAGGGCCTCCAGCCACTACAAACGAACTCCAGATGCATGTGCCCCCTTGTGCATCTGGCTTATGTGGGCCCTAGAGAATGAACCAAGGTCCTTTGGCTTTGCAGGCAAATGCCTTAACTGTGAAGCCATCTCTCCAGCCTCCAAGATGGATGTTTTACTATTTTTGTTTTTGCTGTGCGCACTTAGTGGAAGTCCCATTTCATACCCCTTTGAGCAGTGTGCTGGCACAGTGCCATCTCACTTTCTGTATTGGCTGTCTGTAATGCACATACCAGGATATGACAAAAATGAAGCTTTCGTTTTTTAAATCATGGTGCTTGTTCTGCGACTTTTCTCACATTTACTTTGTTATGTCCCACGGTTTCAGATATTTCACCATCAATGAAGCCATTTTCTCAAGATCTAAAATAACCCGACTTGGCTTTCTGTTGGGTTGGTTGGGCCGGGAGCGTAGCTACCACCGGCTCGTCATGCGTGGGCTTGGGTTGGTCGTTCTAGCGCGCGCTGGTGGTGAGAGCTAAGCGGGAACCTCAGCACAGCACCTCACGCTTACGTTTCTCGGGACAGGTGACTTACGTCAGAAACACGTCTTGCGAGCAGGAGGAGGTGGTGGAGGCACTGCGGGAGGAGATCCGCATGATGAGCCACCTGAACCACCCCAACATCATCCGCATGTTGGGCGCCACGTGCGAGAAGAGCAACTACAACCTCTTCATTGAGTGGATGGCGGGTATGCTTGTGTCTTGAATCCTGAGGGTCAGTGCATGCGCTTGCTGCTGCCAGAGTTAGGAGAAGTTGGGCTGGAGAGATGGCTTAACAACTAAGGCATTTGCCTACAAAGCCTAAGGACCCAGGTTCGAGTCCCCGGTACCCATGTAAGCCAGCTGCACAAGGGGACACATGGGTCTGGAGTTCGTTTGCAGTGGCTGGAGGCCCTGGCATGCCCATTCTCTCTCTCTCTTTCTCTCTCTCTCTCTCTCTCTCAAATAAAAATAAATTAAAAATTTTTTTAATTAGGAAAGTTTAATCAATGCTTCATTTTTTTAATTTTTTTAAATTTTAATTTATTTATTTGCAAGCAGAGAGATAGAAAAGAGGCAAACACAGAGAGAGGCCAGGGCCTCTAGCCACTGCAAACGAACTCCAGATGCATGTGCCCCTCATGCATCTGGCTTATGTGGGTCCTGGAGAATTGAACCGGGATCCTTTGGCTTTGTAGGCAAACGCCTTAACCACTAAGCCATTTCTCCAGCCCATGAATGCTTCATTTTTTAAAAAAGTTTGACTCTCTCAAAGAACAACACTTCAGCTACACCAGTATATACTAAAACTATGATGTCTTTAAGTGCAGCAGAACACTAACTGTGATGTCTCTAAGTGCAACAGAACACTGTCTTGAGTTTTCTCTAGGCAGTGTCACTAGCCTAGGCTGACCTAAGACTCAGCCATGCTTTACGCTGGCCTCCCAAGAGCTGGCGTTTCAGGCCTACGCCACCATGCCCAGCTGTCTTGCAAATTTTTCTATCATAGTTTTGTTGTGGTGGTTGTTTTGCTTTGCTTCATTTTTCTTGTGACTCTGGGAATCGAGCCCAGGGCCTTGTGCATGCTAGGCAGGTATTCTACCACTGAGCTACACCCCCCACTCCCCCCAGCCCAGCCGTCCTGTTTTCAAGTGATTATGTAGAATTTTGTTTTTCAAACCTTGATTGTTAAAAAAAAAAAAAAAAAAAAAATCCATACCTTTCCATGTGGCCGTGACTAACTGGACAGATTTTAAAGACGTTTTGACAGAACACAAAGTGAAGTTCATGACAGGCATGGGAGATCATGCCTGTAGTCCTAGCACACAGCAAAGGATGGTTAGTTCAGGTCCACCCTGAGCTATAATGGATGACGCCTATCAAAAAACAAACATGGGGGGGGGCTGGAGAGATGGCTTAGCGGTTAAGGTGTTTGTCTACAAAGCCAAAGGATCCTGGTTCGACTCTCCAGGACCCATGTAAGCCAGATGCACAAGGGGCACGTGCATCTGGAGTTCTTTTACAGTGGCTGGAGGCCCTGGCGCACCCATTCTCTCCCTCTCTCTCTCTCTCTTTCTCTCTCTCTCTCTCTATCTGCCTCTTTCTCTCTCACTTTCTGGGGTAAATAAATAAATAATTTAAAACAACAACAACAAAAAAAAAAAAAAAAAAAAACAGGGCTGGAAAGATGGCTCAGCAGTTGAAGGCACTTGTTTGCAAGGCCTAACAGCCTGGGTTCAAGTCCTCAGTACTCATGTAGAGCCAGATTCACAAAGTGGCACATGTGTCTGCAGTTGGTTTGCAGTGACCAGAGGCCCTAGAGCACCCATACTTACTTCTCTCTCTCTCAAATAAAAATATGTCTCAGCAGTTAAGGCGTTTGCCTGCAAAGCGTAATGATCCTGGTTCAGTTCCCTAGTACCCATGCATCTAGAATTCATTTGCGGTGGCTGGAGGCCCTGGCGTGTCCATTCTCTCTCTATCTCTCACTATAAATAAATAACAATTAATAAGTAAATAAGTGAAATTAAGATTTGCAGTCGGGCATGGTGGCGCACGCCTTTAATCCCAGCACTCAGGAAGCAGAGGTAGGAGGATCTCAGAGAGTTCGAAGCCACCCTCAGACTACGTAGTGAATTCCAGGTCAGCCTGAGCTAGAGAGAGACCCTACCTCAAAAAAAAAAAAAAAAAGATATTGCAACCCTTACTACAGATAAAACTCTACTAAAACATAAACTGGAATTTTATCATCTTGAAAACAAACTGAGTTTTATTTTCTTTCATAGTATACATAATAAAACAGTGTACGGATATGTGATAAACTGACTTGACCAGAGAGTTCATTTCTCCATTCTCCTGTCTGTTCTTAGTTCTCATAAGGATTGACAGAGTAGACAGACTGTTACAAGTGCTTTACTGAGGCCTGTTGAGGTGTGACCTGCGCCCATCAGAGGTGAGATCATGGGCCTTAGCTCCTCCTCTGGTCTCTGTCTTCCGCCAAATGAAGGCATTTGGTATCTTTGGACTGAGAAGACTGAGGAGTAGAATCTGCAGTTCAGAAACAGCTCAGTTCCAGAATTACTCACTTGTAAAACTTGGGACACCTTGGTGTGCAGGTTTCATAAGGTTCTGTGAAAGGATTCTGAATTTAGTTGCGAGATGACATGGGTAACTTAACACCGGCCTGGGTGTGTGACGGCCGCCACGTTTGTCTGTCTCTCAGGAGGATCCGTGGCCCATCTCCTGAGCAAGTATGGCGCCTTCAAGGAGTCCGTCGTCATTAACTACACCGAGCAGTTACTTCGTGGCCTTTCGTATCTCCATGAAAACCAGATCATCCACAGAGATGTCAAAGGTCAGCACCCTTGGAATCATTTTCTAGTGACAATATAATAAAAGAGGGAGATGTAATTGAATGTAACTTCTAAACTTGTTTTGTTTTCTTTTTCCCCCCGCTCTAGCTCAGGCTGACCTGGAACACACTACGTAGTGTTATGTAGTGCCAGGCTGGCCGCGAACTCAAAGCAGTCCTCCTACCCTGACCTCCCGAGTGCTGGGATTACAGGCATGCACCCCCATGCCCTGCTGTGGTTAATTTCTGATACAAGTCTTAAATGCTGGGATTGTTTCTCTGAATAACTCTACTAGACCATCAGAACTCAGGACCCTGAGGAGTCATTTACTGCACCTTTCTCATTTTATAGAACAGTATCTCCAACACACGAAAGGCTGTGAATTTCCAGTTTCGCTTCTAGTTAATGACAGAAAGTAGGGAACATGGGTCTTCCGATTCCCCTTCTTGGTTTGATGATGTGTTGACTCCCAAAAGATTCTGTTCTTTCTTTTATTTAGAATAATTTGTATATCATAAACTAAACTTAAGAAAAATCCTTTCAGAGGCTGGGCATGTTTTGTTCATGGTCATAATCCCAGCACTGGGCATGTTTTGTTCATGGAAAAATGTTTTGTTCATGGTCATAATCCCAGCACTGGGCATGTTTTGTTCAGCACTGGGCTGGGGCATGTTTTGTTCATGGTCACAATCCCAGCACTGGGCATGTTTTGTTCCCAGCACTGGGCATGGTCACAATCCCAGCACTGGGCATGTTTTGTTCATGCACTGTCACAATCCCAGCACTTGGGCATGTTTTGTTCATGTTCATTCCTGGTCACAATCCCAGCAGGGCATGTTTTGTTCATGGTCACAATCCCAGCACTGGGCATGTTTTGTTCATGGTCACAATCCCAGCACTGGGCATGTTTTGTTCATGGTCACAATCCCAGCACTGGGCATGTTTTGTGGTCACAATCCCAGCACTGGGCATGTTTTGTCACAATCCCAGCACTGGGCATGTTTTGTTCATGGTCACAATCCCAGCACTGGGCATGTTTTGTTCATGGTCACAATCCCAGCACTGGGCATGTTTTGTTCCACAATCCCAGCACTGGGCATGTTTTGTTGGTCACAATCCCAGCACTGTTTTGTTCATGGTCACAATCCCAGCACTCATGTTTTGTTCATGGTCACAATCCCAGCACTGGGCATGTTTTGTTCATGGTCACAATGCACTTGTTTTGTTCATGGTCATAATCCCAGCACTGGGCATGTTTTTGTTCATGGTCACAATCCCAGCACTGGGCATGTTTTGTTCATGGTCACAATCCCAGCACTGGGCATGTTTTTGTTCATCCCAGCACTGGGCATGTTTTGTTCCCATGGTCATAATCCCAGCACTGGGCATGTTTTGTTCATGGTCACAATCCCAGCACTGGGCATGTTTTGTTCATGGTCACAATCCCAGCACTGGGCATGTTTTGTTCATGGTCACAATCCCAGCACTGGGCATGTTTTGTTCATGGTCACAATCCCAGCACTGGGCATGTTTTGTTCATGGTCACAATCCCAGCACTGGGCATGTTTTGTTCATGGTCACAATCCCAGCACTGGGCATGTTTTGTTCATGGTCACAATCCCAGCACTGGGCATGTTTTGTTGTTTTGTTCATGGTCACAATTGAAGGCACTTGTTTGCAGGCCTAACAGCCTGGGTTCAAGTCCTCAGTACTCATGTAGAGCCAGATTCACAAAGTGGCACATGTGTCTGCAGTTGGTTTGCAGTGACCAGAGGCCCTAGAGCACCCATACTTACTTCTCTCTCTCTCAAATAAAAATATGTCTCAGCAGTTAAGGCGTTTGCCTGCAAGCGTAATGATCCTGGTTCAGTTCCCTAGTACCCATGCATCTAGAATTCATTTCTGCGATTGGCTGGAGGCCTAGGCGTGTCCATTCTCTCTCTATCTCTCACTATAAATAAATAACAATTAATAAGTAAATAAGTGAAATTAAGATTTGCAGTCGGGCATGGTGGCGTACGCCTTTAATCCCAGCACTCAGGAAGCAGAGGTAGGAGGATCTCAGAGTTGAAGCCACCCTCAGACTACGTAGTGAATTCCAGGTCAGCCTGGGCTAGAGTGAGACCCTACCTCAAAAAAAAAAAAAAAAAAAAAGATATTGCAACCCTTACTACAGATAAAACTCTACTAAAACATAAACTGGAACTTTATCATCTTGAAAACAAACTGAGTTTTATTTTCTTTCATAGTATACATAATAAAACAGTGTACGGATATGTGATAAACTGACTTGACCAGAGAGTTCATTTCTCCATTCTCCTGTCTGTTCTTAGTTCTCATAAGGATTGACAGAGTAGACAGACTGTTACAAGTGCTTTACTGAGGCCTGTTGAGGTGTGACCTGCGCCCATCAGAGGTGAGATCATGGGCCTTAGCTCCTCCTCTGGTCTCTGTCTTCCGCCAAATGAAGGCATTTGGTATCTTTGGACTGAGAAGACTGAGGAGTAGAATCTGCAGTTCAGAAACAGCTCAGTTCCAGAATTACTCACTTGTAAAACTTGGGACACAGCAATTGTGCAGGTTTCATAAGGTTCTGTGAAAGGATTCTGAATTTAGTTGCGAGATGACATGGGTAACTTAACACGACCCCAGATTGTGTGATGACATCACGTTTGTCTGTCTCTCAGGAGGATCAAGTGGCCCATCTCCTGAGCAAGTATGGCGCCTTCAAAGAGGTCGGTGCGTCATTAACCCCACGACAGTTACTTGTGACGCGTATCTCCATGAACCAGATCATCCACAGAGATGTCAAAGGTCAGCACCCTTGGAATCATTTTCTAGTGACAATATAATAAAAGAGGGGAGATGTAATTGAATGTAACTTCTAAACTTGTTTTGTTTTTCCCACGCTCTAGCTCAGGCTGACCTGGGTACACTACGTAGTGTTATGTAGTGCCAGGCTGGCCGCTTGAACTCAAAGCAGTCCTCCTACCCTGACCTCACGAGTGCTGGGATTACAGGCATACCCCCATGCCCTGCTGTGGTTAATTTCTGATACAAGTCTTAAATGCTGGGATTGTTTCTCTGAATAACTCTACTAGACCATCAGAACTCAGGACCCTGAGGAGTCATTTACTGCACCTTTCTCATTTTATAGAACAATTATCTCCAACACCACGAGGCTGTGAATTTCCAGTTTAAGCTTCTAGTTAATGACAGAAAGTAGGGAACATGGGTCTTCCGATTCCCCTTCTTGGTTTGATGATGTGTTGACTCCCAAAAGATTCTGTTCTTTCTTTTATTTAGAATAATTTGTATATCATAAACTTCTCTTAAGAAAAATCCTTTCAGAGGCTGGGCATGTTTTGTTCATGGTCACAATCCCAGCACTAGGCATGTTTTGTTCATGGTCACAATCAGCATTGGGCATATTTTGTTCATGGTCACAATCCAGCATTGGGCATGTTTTGTTCATGGTCACAATCCCAGCATTGGGCATGTTTTGTTCATGGTCACAATCCCAGCATTGGGCATGTTTTGTTCATGGTCACAATCCCAGCATTGGGCATGTTTTGTTCATGGTCACAATCCCAGCACTGGGCATGTTTTGTTCCTGGTCACAATCCCAGCATTGGGCATGTTTTGTTCATGGTCATAATCCCAGCACTGGGCATGTTTTGTTCATGGTCATAATCCCAGCATTGGGCATGTTTTGTTCATGGTCATAATCCCAGCATTGGGCATGTTTTGTTCATGGTCATAATCCCAGCATTGGGCATGTTTTGTTCATGGTCACAATCCCAGCATTGGGCATGTTTTGTTCATGGTCACAATCCCAGCACTGGGCATGTTTTGTTCCTGGTCTGATCAGCATTGGGCATGTTTTGTTCATGGTCACAATCCCAGCACTTGGGAGGCTGAGGTAGGATTGCCATGAGTTGCCAGCCTGGGCTACTGAGTGACTTCAAGGTCAGCCTAAGATAGAATGGGTCCCTGCCTCAAAAAAAAAAATCATTTCAAATCTTTTCACAGTTCAGTGTATTTTATTAAGATAGCTCTGGATTTCTGTCATGAGTGTCTTTAGTATTTATTACACTGTATTAAAGTAATGTGAGATGAATTTTTTTCCTATGCTATAATTATGAAATGAATGTATAGTTTGAATTAACCTAGATCACTGTGTGTCAATAAAACTTTGTCTTAAAAAGTAGCCAGGCATGGTGGCACACACCTTTAATCCTAGCACTCAGGAAGCAGAGGTAGGAGGATCGCCGTGAGTTCAAGGCCACCCTGAGACTACATAATGAATTCCAGGTCAGCCTGGGCTAGAGCGAGACCCTACCTTGAAAAAAAAAAAGTAAATTACCCTGGCATGGTGGCGCACGCCTTTAATCCCAGCACTCAGGAAGCAGAGGTAGGAGGATCGCCGTGAGTTCAAGGCCACCCTGAGACTACAGAGTGAATTCCAGGTCAGCCTGGGCTAGAGTGAGACCCTACCTCAAAAAACCAAAAAAAAATAAAAATAAAATAAAATAAAATAAAAAGAGGAAGGGAGGGAGGGAAATAAATTATACCAAAAGTTGAATTCTAGATACTTTGTGGAAATCAATATAAAAAGGGCTGTGAATGGTCACTTCTCAAAGAGTCTTAATCTCTGCCTTGTCTCCATCAACCCTTACTACAGATAAAACTCTACTAAAACATAAACTGGAATTTTATCATCTTGAAAACAAACTGAGTTTTATTTTCTTTCATAGTATACATAATAAAACAGTGTATGGACATGTGATAAACTGACTTGACCAGAGAGTCCATTTCTCCATTCTCTTGTCTGTTCTTAGTTCTCATAAGGATTGACAGAGTAGACAGACTATTACAAGCGCTTTACTGAGGCCTGTTGAGGCTGTGACCTGCGCCCATCAGAGGTGAGATCATGGGCCTTAGCTCCTCCTCTGGTCTCTGTCTTCCGCCAAATGAAGGCATTTGGTATCTTTGGACTGAGAAGACCGAGGAGTAGAATCTGCAGTTCAGAAACAGCTCAGTTCCAGAATTACTCACTTGTAAAACTTGGGACACCTTGGTGTGCAGGTTTCATAAGGTTCTGTGAAAGGATTCTGAATTTAGTTGCGAGATGACATGGGTAACTTAACACTGGCCTGGGTGTGTGATGGCCGCCACGTTTGTCTGTCTCTCAGGAGGATCCGTGGCCCATCTCCTGAGCAAGTATGGCGCCTTCAAGGAGTCCGTCGTCATTAACTACACCGAGCAGTTACTTCGTGGCCTTTCGTATCTCCATGAAAACCAGATCATCCACAGAGATGTCAAAGGTCAGCACCCTTGGAATCATTTTCTAGTGACAATATAATAAAAGAGGGAGATGTAATTGAATGTAACTTCTAAACTTGTTTTGTTTTTTTTTTCCCCCCGCTCTAGCTCAGGCTGACCTGGAACACACTACGTAGTGTTACGTAGTGCCAGGCTGGCCGCGAACTCAAAGCGGTCCTCCTACCCTGACCTCCCGAGTGCTGGGATTACAGGCATGCACCCCCATGCCCTGCTGTGGTTAATTTCTGATACAAGTCTTAAATGCTGGGATTGTTCCTCTGAATAACTCTACTAGACCATCAGAACTCAGGACCCTGAGGAGTCATTTACTGCACCTTTCTCATTTTATAGAACAGTATCTCCAACACACACAAAGGCTGTGAATTTCCAGTTTAAGCTTCTAGTTAATGACAGAAAGTAGGGAACATGGGTCTCCCGATTCCCCTTCTTGGTTTGATGATGTGTTGACTCCCAAAAGATTCTGTTCTTTCTTTTATTTAGAATAATTTGTATATCATAAACTTCTCTTAAGAAAAATCCTTTCAGAGGCTGGGCATGTTTTGTTCATGGTCATAATCCCAGCACTGGGCATGTTTTGTTCATGGTCATAATCCCAGCACTGGGCATGTTTTGTTCATGGTCATAATCCCAGCACTGGGCATGTTTTGTTCATGGTCACAATCCCAGCACTGGGCATGTTTTGTTCCTGGTCACAATCCCAGCACTGGGCATGTTTTGTTCATGGTCACAATCCCAGCACTGGGCATGTTTTGTTCATGGTCACAATCCCAGCACTGGGCATGTTTTGTTCCTGGTCACAATCCCAGCACTGGGCATGTTTTGTTCATGGTCATAATCCCAGCACTGGGCATGTTTTGTTCCTGGTCACAATCCCAGCACTGGGCATGTTTTGTTCCTGGTCACAATCCCAGCACTGGGCATGTTTTGTTCATGGTCACAATCCCAGCACTGGGCATGTTTTGTTCCTGGTCACAATCCCAGCACTGGGCATGTTTTGTTCATGGTCACAATCCCAGCACTGGGCATGTTTTGTTCATGGTCATGTTTTGTTCAATCCCAGCACTGGGCATGTTTTGTTCCTGGTCACAATCCCAGCACTGGGCATGTTTTGTTCATGGTCACAATCCCAGCACTGGGCATGTTTTGTTCATGGTCACAATCCCAGCACTGGGCATGTTTTGTTCATGGTCACAATCCCAGCACTGGGCATGTTTTGTTCATGGTCATAATCCCAGCACTGGGCATGTTTTGTTCATGGTCACAATCCCAGCACTGGGCATGTTTTGTTCATGGTCACAATCCCAGCACTGGGCATGTTTTGTTCATGGTCACAATCCCAGCACTGGGCATGTTTTGTTCATGGTCACAATCCCAGCACTGGGCATGTTTTGTTCATGGTCACAATCCCAGCACTGGGCATGTTTTGTTCATGGTCACAATCCCAGCACTGGGCATGTTTTGTTCATGGTCACAATCCCAGCACTGGGCATGTTTTGTTCATGGTCATAATCCCAGCACTGGGCATGTTTTGTTCCTGGTCACAATCCCAGCACTGGGCATGTTTTGTTCATGGTCATAATCCCAGCACTGGGCATGTTTTGTTCATGGTCACAATCCCAGCACTGGGCATGTTTTGTTCATGGTCACAATCCCAGCACTGGGCATGTTTTGTTCATGGTCACAATCCCAGCACTGGGCATGTTTTGTTCATGGTCACAATCCCAGCACTGGGCATGTTTTGTTCCTGGTCACAATCCCAGCACTGGGCATGTTTTGTTCATGGTCACAATCCCAGCACTGGGCATGTTTTGTTCATGGTCACAATCCCAGCACTGGGCATGTTTTGTTCATGGTCACAATCCCAGCACTGGGCATGTTTTGTTCATGGTCACAATCCCAGCACTGGGCATGTTTTGTTCATGGTCACAATCCCAGCACTGGGCATGTTTTGTTCATGGTCACAATCCCAGCACTGGGCATGTTTTGTTCATGGTCACAATCCCAGCACTGGGCATGTTTTGTTCCTGGTCACAATCCCAGCACTGGGCATGTTTTGTTCATGGTCACAATCCCAGCACTGGGCATGTTTTGTTCATGGTCATAATCCCAGCACTGGGCATGTTTTGTTCATGGTCACAATCCCAGCACTGGGCATGTTTTGTTCATGGTCATAATCCCAGCACTGGGCATGTTTTGTTCATGGTCACAATCCCAGCACTGGGCATGTTTTGTTCCTGGTCACAATCCCAGCACTGGGCATGTTTTGTTCATGGTCACAATCCCAGCACTTGGGAGGCTGAGGTAGGATTGCCATGAGTTGCCAGCCTGGGCTACTGAGTGACTTCAAGGTCAGCCTAAGATAGAATGGGTCCCTGCCTCAAAAAAAAAAAAAAAATAATTTCAAATCTTTTCACAGTTCAGTGTATTTTATTAATATATCTCTGATTTCTGTCATGAGTGTCTTTAGTATTTATTACACTGTATTAAAGTAATGTGAGATGAATTTTTTCCTACACTATACTTATGAAATGAATGTATAGTTTGAATTAACCTAGATCACTGTGTGTCAATAAAACTTTGTCTTAAAAAGTAGCCAGGCATGGTGGCACACACCTTTAATCCTAGCACTCAGGAAGCAGAGGTAGGAGGATCGCCGTGAGTTCAAGGCCACCCTGAGACTACATAATGAATTCCAGGTCAGCCTGGGCTAGAGCGAGACCCTACCTTGAAAAAAAAAAAGTAAATTACCCTGGCATGGTGGCGCACGCCTTTAATCCCAGCACTCAGGAAGCAGAGGTAGGAGGATCGCCGTGAGTTCAAGGCCACCCTGAGACTACAGAGTGAATTCCAGGTCAGCCTGGGCTAGAGTGAGACCCTACCTCGAAAAACAAAAACAAAAACAAAAACAAAAAAAAAAAAAAAAGAGGAAGGGAGGGAGAAAGGGAAATAAATTATACCAAAAGTTGAATTCTAGATACTTTGTGGAAATCAATATAAAAAGGGCTGTGAATGGTCACTTCTCAAAGAGTCTTAATCTCTGCCTTGTCTCCATATTCTCAAGACCTAGTCTTTCAGATTTTCCTTCTGAAACTTTAGATTCTACCTATGTGGAGACCCAGCTGCGCCCTTGCAACAGTGAGTGAGGAAAGATGACCCTAGCTTTCTCAAAACCGCGAGCGTAGTCTCTGTCTTACTTCACCGGTGGGATTTCGTCCTTGTTTTGTTTTTAACATTCAAGGTCGTTTGCTGTTTCTGTTGACAGGTGCCAACTTGCTAATTGACAGCACAGGCCAGAGGCTGAGAATCGCAGACTTTGGAGCTGCAGCCAGGTTGGCTTCAAAAGGAACCGGTGCAGGAGAGTTTCAGGGACAGTTATTGGGGACGATTGCCTTTATGGCTCCTGAGGTGAGAAGCCGCTTTGTGGTGAAGGACAGTGTTTTAGAGTTCTGGGTGATAGATAGCGTTACACCACGTTTCTTCACGGTGGGATCCAGTGTGTGCTTACCAGTTGCAAGTCCATGACCTTAGAAATTATGGCTTAATAATGTCCTCCATTTCAGACTTGTGTCCCCAGCCTTTCTGTCTCTTGCATGACAAAATCATGTAAGTGAAGTTGCATAAATTTTCTTAAAGGCTACTTCTAACAATAACTTGTGAGGTTAATTTATAGTCATTTTATAGTAAAACCAAAGTGCACAGAGTAGAACATTCAAAAGGTGTCTGTCTTTTCTAAGAGAGGTGAGCCCCCAGAGGCAGACTGTCCGTGTAGAAAGTTGACTATAAGCCAGGGATGGTGTCACACACCTTTAATCCCAACACTCAGAAGGCAGAGGTAGGAGGAGTTTGGGACCACCCTAAGACTACATAGCGAATTCCAGGGCAAGCTGGGATACAGTGAGACCCTACCTCACAAAACAAAAAAAGAAAAGAAAGCTTAGTATTGCCGCCTGGACTGGGCCTGTCCTGTGGGGTGACAGCCCTTCGTGTTCACGTGTGGTGATTATTTACTGTCTAGAGAACTGCCGTGGAACCCGTGGTGTTCATTTCAGGGCCACGCGGGACATTAAGCTTCTTAATGAGATAGCTGTAGTCCAAGCAGTTGCTGTCCATACCACTGTTTGGCACTGAAGTAAAAAGTTTGAATCCACTGGTACAAAACGGTTCTCTTTTTTTTAAATGAGCCACATTTGTGAATTACCTCTGCTTTCTCTTAGGTACTGAGAGGTCAGCAGTACGGGAGGAGCTGTGACGTGTGGAGTGTTGGCTGTGCCATTATAGAAATGGCCTGTGCAAAACCACCTTGGAATGCAGAAAAACACTCCAACCACCTTGCTTTGATATTTAAGGTACTTTTGAAAGGAAAATTACTGCTTAGTGCTAAAATTGGCCTGAATCAAATTCTCATGGGCTCTTCCTATTGATCTTAACATAAAGTTATATCTTCCTTGCAATAAGTATGTCTGTCTCCAGAAACTTGCATGGGGTGTTCACTGTTGATAGATCTCATGATTCCAGGTAGACAATATAGTCTTCACAAACATTGAATTAGCAAACCCTTAATTATTAATTATTCGTAAGCAATATACATACATATATAGATATATACACATACATTTACATATTTGCTATTTTAAAAGCTTGAAGTTCTTCATGTATTTTATACAGTTCAGAAGGTGTTTTTATTATAAAATTATTATAAAATCTTACTATTTTCTACACATTTCCATAACATGAGTTGCCAAACCCTATTTACTTGTTTGCAACTCCTTATTTGCACATGGTGGCACATACCTGTAAATCCTGCATGGCCCTTTCTCAAAAACAAAAAGTTAGCAAGGCACGCATCCCTTTACTCCCAGCACTCAGGAGGCAGAGGTGCATTCAAGGCCAGCCTGGGACTGCAGAGTGGGTTCCATGTCAGCCTGGACTAGAGTGAGACTCTGCCTCGTTTAAAAAAAAAAACAAAAAAAAAAGGCCATGGTGGCACATCCCTTTACTCCCAGCACTCAGGAAGCAGAGGTGGGGGGAACACTGTGCATTCAAGGCCAGCCTGGGACTACAGAGTGGGTTCCATGTCAGCCTGGGCTAGAGTGAGACTCTGCCTCAATTTAAAAAAAAAATGTTGCCAGGCTGTGGTGGCACAGGCCTTTAATCCCAGCACTCAGGAGGCAGAAGGAGGAGGATCATCATGACTTCAAGGCCATCTGGAGACTACATAGTGAATTCCAGGTCAGCCTGGACTAGAGTGAGACCGTACCTCAAAACAAACAAACAAAAAAAGCCAGGTGTGGTGGTACACGCCTTTAACCTCAGGAGGCAGAGGTAGAGGCAGGAGGATCACCGTGAGTTCAAGGCCACCCTGAGACTACATAGTGAATTCCAGGTCAGCCTAGGCTAGAGTAAGACCCTACCTCGAAAAAAAAGGGGGGGTGTGCTGAAGAGATGGTTCAGTTGTTAAGGCACTTGCCTGCAAAGCAAAAGGATCCAGGTTCGATCCCCCAGGACCCACGTAAGCCAGATGCAGAAGGGGGCCACAGGAGGCCCTGCACCCATTCTCTACCTCTATCTACCTCTTTATTTTTCAAATAAATAAAATTTTTAAAAGGTTTGGGGCTGGAGAGATGGCTTAGTGGTTAAGTGCTTGCCTGTGAAGCCTAAGGACCCCAGTTCGAGGCTTGATTCCCCAGGACCCATGTAAGCCAGATGCATAAGGTGGTGCCTGCATCTAGAGTTCATTTGCAGTGGCTGGAGGCCCCAGTGCACCCATTCTCTCTCTCTCTCTCTCTCCTCTCTCTCGGCCTCTTTCTCTCTCTGTCGCTCTCAAATAAATAAATAAATAAAATTTTAAAAGTTGGTTCTTCATAGTTCTGATGCTGAGGGTTAGGATTTGTCCCCTGGGGTACAGTACACAGGTGCACGTTGACCGAGGTGATAAAGTCCACGCACGTGCACTTCTCTGTCCGAAGCTGTGACCGTGGGAGGCCTCAATGCTGTGGCTCTGTCTCCTGCAGATTGCTAGTGCGACCACTGCACCATCCATCCCCTCACACCTGTCTCCCGGCCTCCGCGACGTGGCTCTTCGTTGTTTAGAACTGCAACCTCAAGACAGACCTCCCTCACGAGAGCTGCTGAAGCATCCAGTCTTCCGTACAACGTGGTAGCCATTCACTCAGATTTACTGTGATAGAGACAGGATGTTCAGTGAGAAAGGAAGAAGGAAAAAAAAATTCTGTGGGGAACCACATTGATTTCTGCCGGCCTTTAAACCACTGGACAGCTATGAATGAGGCCGGTGGAGAGCCCTTACCTAAGTATGTGATTGACAAATCATGACGTGTACCCAAGCTCAGTATGCAAAAGTCCACAACGTGTGCAGAGACTGTCAACGGTGCCTTTGAAAGAGCTGGCCCGGAGCGGGCGGGAAAGCAGTGATTGCATGGTTAAATCCCAGAAGCATACATTTATTATTATTATTTTCTTGGAGCACTTTTTCAGCAATATTAGCAGCTGAGGGGCTCAGGACCTATTCTAATGTATCTGTTTTTTCTTCCACTTCCCATAGTGATCACGGTGACACAGTGCAGGGGTTCTACAGTTCCGTTTGTCTTCTTTTGTCACTGACGATGAAATCAGTAACGCTTCTCGTAGGCCAGAGTGCGCTACGAGTGGCAGCAAATACATGTGTGTGTTTGAACGTGAAGAGCGTCTCCCCGACCACAGTTGACCTTCTCTATGTAATGCCTGGGCAATTGTGGCTCGTTGTGCATTTTACTGTTGGCCCATTCATTTCGTTTTTTTTAAATCGTGGTTCTGTGCTTTCATTTCACCTTCATTTGTGTTTCATATTCAGGGAAAGGTGATCTCGTCAAACCAGAAAAAAAAAAAATAGCACTAGGTGTGAACTAGACTTTATTAAATATCTTGCTATTGCAAGAGTTTTTAAATACAGATTTCACTTTTTGTTTTTAAATTGGAATAAAGTACTGCCTACATTGAGACAGTGGCTGCTCTTACTGTACAGGTTAAATATAAATTCTCTGAAAATCAGCAGTACTACCAAGATCAAGATGACCTTGAAATTGATGTGAATTTTTAATCCTCTGTTTCTTCCTGCTAACCTGTAGGAACCTTCACTCCAAGTAAAGTCTTACTCTATGTAACAATCCTTCATTCGGTACCACTGACCACACCAAGCTGCTACTTTCCTTCTGCCGTGCAAGACGGGGAAGAAAAACAATCAGTAATGTGTGAAACAGTAAATTTACTTTGTACTTGGAAAATGTTTCGGAAAGAAAAACCAAGTCAAATTTTATACACACACACACTCATTCTTGGATTTTGCACAATTATTTAATTGTTTTAGTCTGGAATGGAGTTCAGATGCATGGAGTAGCGAAGGGAAATGGTAGCTCTTTTATCTTTTGTGTGTATGTGTGTCTTTTAAATCAAGTACTGATCAACTATTAAATATAACTTTGAGATGTTTTAACTCTTCAGAAGCCAGTGTGAAATAGAATTGGTTATTCTCAAAGACTCAGGATTAACTAAATAAGCTATGTACATTTTAAAATGTACAACAAAAATTGGAAATAAAATAAGTTACAAGTTAAGTTTACAGGGATGTGTTGCATATAATTTTAAAAGGCAGGTTTTTTTACGTGAATGTGTTTATTAGTGAAATTTTACATTCCTTTGTTATGGAAGATTGGCAATATTTGAAGAGTTAAAAATAGCACAGAATGTGAAGTTTGGTAACTAAATGTGTTGTACTTGACTTTCTTTTTTTTTTTTTTTTTTTTAATTTTTTGACTACTTAGAATTTTCACAATTCTAATAAGATTGTTTCCAAGTCTCTCATGTGCAAGCTTTAAAGGAGACACTCTTGCCATTTTGTGTACTGGAAGATCGTTGGTCAGATGCATTGTGTCTGACAGATGTAAACTGTGTAAACTGAGGAACCTCAGCGAATCAGTATTACTTTGCAGATCAACGTGCAGATCCACCACATTTCAAACTCAGGCTGTCTGTAGATGCCAAAACCCCCTGGGTTTGAGTTTGTTTGCAGTTCCCTCAGCTTGCTGGTAATTGTGGTGTTTTGTTTTCAATGCAAATGTGATGTAATATTCTTATTTTCTTTGGATCAAAGCTGGACTGAAAATTGTACCGTGTAATTATTTTTGTGTCTTTAATGTTATTTGGTACTCAAGTTGTAAATAACGTCTACTGCTGTTTATTCCAGTTTCTACTACCTCAGGTGTCCTATCGATTTTTCTTCTACCAAAGTCCACTTCACAATGAATCGTATTTGCTGTGTGACTGTGGTTCCTAAGACTTGCAGGGCTTAAGGGCTAACTTCACTTCTATTAGCACCTTACTATGTAAGCAAATGTTGCAAAAGAAAAAAGAAAAAAAACTCTGGGTTAAGAAAATTTGGCTTAAATATATCCTTTGTTATTTTAAATATATCAAGATATTTTAATTAAAATTTTTACCCCATTGAACCAATTTTATAGTATTTGTACCTATTTTGGTGTTTTGTCTTTATAGTAAATAAAAGTTTTTGAACAAAAGTTAATTGTTCCTTTGGGCTTTTAAATAATTTCATGCTGACAAAATGTGGCAAGAACTCCATAAATAATTCCTACATACCCTTTATCCAAAGACCCCAGTCCGGTTTTTCCTCTCTAGCAAGAAGACCCAAACCAGGCTCATGTGGGTTTTTGTTTGTTTGTTTGTTTGGGGGTTTTTGTTTGTTTGCTTGCTTATTTGTTTGTTTATTTTAAGGTAAGGTTTTGCTCTAGCCCAGGCTGACCTGGAATTCACAATGTAGTCTCAGGCTGGCCTCGAACTCAGAGCAATCCTGCTACCTCTGCCTCCCGAGTGCTGAGGTTAAAGGCGTGCGCCACCACACTCAGCCTCATGTTGTTTTTAACATCATGTTTTCTTGAGTCTCACTCAAGCCAGAACTGTGCCCTAGTTCTTCCCTGGCCTTTGTAGCTGTGATAGTTGTGATTTATAGGTTACTATTTTGTAGAGGCCCTTTGCCTCGAGTTTGGTGCTTCCTCATGTTTCAGTGCAGAGTGTGAACTGAGGATCTGAATGGGCTGGCATATCACAACCCATGCACACTCCTCAGCACGTCATGACAGAAGGTCCACTCGATCCACTTGTTCCATTGCTGGTGATATAAACTGACCACTGGAAAGTCCCACGTTATGGCATGGGAAGGGAGGCTTTGACACATGAATGTCCTCTGTCTCATCCAGTGCTGGCCTCGGCACTTGGCTCTCTTTCCTGAAACATGACTCAAAATAGTAAGTTCTAAATTAGTTTCCTTCATACCTTCTACACTGTCAATTGGCACTTTACTGTTAGGGAGAGCATTCTCCCTTTATTTATACCATCTTGCATTGGCTCTAATCTTCACAGATCTGACCAGTAAGTCGGAGCTTCTGAGAGCGAGAATTGCTCTGCGTGGCCAGCCACCATTCTTCTTTGAATACATATGTACTTTTAACCCTTCTTGTGCATTTGTTTTGTGTGGCTTTTTGAGCAGGTTTTTTGTTTCCCCCAAAGAGCCCTGATTTCTTTGATGGAAAAATGGTATTAGAAAGCCAAGAGTGTATGGATGTTCAAACATTACATGGTACCCCATTAATACATACATATCTTTGCTCCACAGAGATGCCTGCACAGAAGCTTCATTGCAACCAAAACTGTACCCTACTGTTCCCTCCTGAATATGAAGGGTGTGCCTTGATGACTCACGGTGCTAATTTCCTTATGATTACACTTCAGTACCATCCAACTCAGTTTTGTGTAATGGATTAGTTAAAAAATAAATTTTAGGGCTGGAGAGATGGCTTAGCGGTTAAAGCACATGCCTATGAAGCCTAAGGACCTTGGTTCGATTCTCCAGTTCCCACGTAAGCCAGATGCACATGGTGGCACATGCATCTGGAGTTCATTTGCAGTGGCTAGAAACCCTGGTGTGCCCATTCTCTCTCTCTCTGTCTCAAATAAATAAAAATAAATATTTTTAAAAAATAAATTTTAAAAGTTAACCCAAAAGAAGAAAAAGTGAATTAAAGGAATAAATAATAGATAAAAGAAAAAGGAGATAGGATTCTGTAGCAGACAGCTTCAGGTTCGCTGAGATGAACTTCCAGACCGGGCAGTGATATGGAAGAAGGGAGATTTATTGAAGCTTACAGATCCAGGGGAGGTTCCATAATGGCAGAAGCTGTCCTGCCTTCACAGGCCCAAACACAGAGGCCAAAAGCCACACAAGCAGAGCATATTTCAGGAACTCCAGCTAGGCACACTTTGCATACCTTTAAATTGAAATTTCAAACCCACCGCTCCTTAAGATCCGCCCAGTGACACTGCCTGTAGCCAGGTGCTGCAGATGCAAACTACAAACTAACAAAACACTGAATATATTGGGAGCCATCTATTCAAACTATCACAGTTTCCTATCAATGATTATGGTAAATGTAAATAAATTAAACATTCATGTAAAAAAGTAAAAATATAAAACGATCTGGTTGCTGGATATGCTAATTGCCATTGGGCACCATTACTCTTAGGCTGGTTTCCCAGAGCTAGAACACACGCATGTTTGTGCAGTAGTTCATACGCAAAATAGAATACATAAACCTTCATGTCTGTATCCACACATATAAACCGTGAGTTTATACAATCTTCCAACCCAACGCCAACAGGTCATTCTACCTTTCTCACTTTCCCAGTCTGATTCCCTTCTCCATATGAAGCCTGGCGACAGCTTTGTTCCTCCCTGTGTTTCTCTTGTGCCATCTCCTGGTCCACATGCTGCTCAGCTACCCTGCGTACTGCAGTGCCTGAACTGTCTCCACCATGTCAGACTGGGGCTCGTGGGTGTGGCCGCACATGCAGTCAGCTTCGCGTTCTGGGAGGAAGGCTTACAGATTCCAGGGGAGCCCCGTCAGTGGTGGAAGCAGCTGGCTCACGTCCACAGATCCAAGCAGAGAGACACCGCCATACAGCCAGCAAACACCATCAAGCACAGCCAGAGCTCCAGACGGCTTTCTACACACCTTAGACTTTAGATCCACCCCCGCAGGCACACCCCTTCCCATTGGAGATGGGAGTCCCAAGCCCGAGTCTATGAGGCCCATACATTCATTCAAACAGCCGCGTGCTACTCTCACCGTGGTCAGAGAAGCTTCTTTTTGCAGTTAGGAGTGACAACTAAGGAGACTCAACTTGTCAAAGGACTGAGAAGTAAATGACAGTGGAGTGCTCAGCACAACGTGAGACATCTCTGTCGCACCCTCAAGGGCTCAGGAAACATTGTGGAAGAGGGGCAGAAAGAACGTGAGAGCGAGGGAATGGGGAGGAGGGCTGTGGAGTGCTGTTTTCTGAACACGACGTGACCATTGTCGTGCCTTGCAGTAGCTGTCATTACCTGCACAAGACTGGCACGGTACTGAGCCTATCAACACGCCACCACGGGTGACGGACGAGGTCAGAAAAAAGAAAGGCTGAAAAATCAAAACAGAATAGGGACCAGTTGGAAAAAAGGCTAGATTGGAAGGGATATAGGAAGGAAGAAAAGACGATAGGAGGGGTTTCTGATCAAAATACATTGTATGTATAAAATTATCAATGAGGGAAAGAAGACTCAGACCTTCAAAAAAAGAGGAAGAGACTGCTAAAATAAGTAACCAATGATATTACTCAAGATACTAAAAAAACTAGACTGAATCAAATACAAAAGCAGTAGTGGAATGAAAGATCACGACAGAAACGAATGAAATTGGAACAAAATATACACAGAACCAATGAATGAACGACTTAGTTCTTTGAAAAGAAAACAGCATTGACAAACTAGCCAAAAGTGAAAGCAGACCCAAACAGAGAAAGCTAAAAAGTAAAACACTGCAACAGATACCCACAAATCCAGACAGCCATTAAGAAATACTATGAGAGCTGGGCGTGGTGGCGCACGCCTTTAATCCCAGCACTAGGGACTCATGAGTTCAAGGCCACCCTGAGACTACATAGTGAATTCCAGGTCACCCTGAGCTAGAACAAAACCCTACCTTGAAAACCAAAAAAACGAGAGAGAGAGAGAGAGAGAGAGAGAGAGAGAGAGAGAGAGAGAGAAAGAAAAGAAAGAAGAAAGAAAGAAAGAAAAACAGACTTTAAGGGGGCTGAAGAGAGAGCTCAGTGGTTAAAGTGCTTGCCTGCAAAACCTAATGACCTGGGTTCAATGCCCCAGCACCCAAGTAAAGCCAGATGCACAGGGTGGTGCATGCTTCTGGAGTTCATTTGCAGTGGCAGAGATCCTGGCTCATCCATTCTCTCTGTCTCTTCCCTATCTCTCTCTGCTTGCAAATAAAGAAACAAAATTTTTTTAAAAAAAGAAATACTGTGAAACCTATATTCCAATAAATTGGAACATATAGAAGTGGAATTTTTTCTAAATACATATTACCTACAAAATTAAATGCAAGTGATGCAAATGACTTACACAGATCCATGATGATCAAGGACACTACAGTAGTAAGAGTCCTCCAATTATGAAAACAAAAAAGGCCAGGACCAAACGAATTCAGTGCTGAATTCTGCCAGACCTTTCCAGAAGTGCTAACACCACTGCTCCTCACACTGGTCCATACAACAGAAAGGAGGGCTGGAGAGATGGCTCAGCAGTTAAAGCACTTGTCTCAAAAGTCTAAAGACTTGGGTTTGATTCCCCAGTACCCACAAAAAGTCATATGCACAAGGTGGCATATATGTCTGGAGTTTGCTTGCAGTGGCTAGAGTCCTGGTGTGTCCCTTTCTCTCCTCTCACTCGCTTTCTCTCTCTCTGTCTCTCTCTCTCTCTCAAATAAGTATTCAAAAAAAAAAAAAAAAAAACAGGGCTGGAGCCGGGCATGGTGGCACACGCCTTTAATCCCAGCACTCGATAGGCAGAGGTAGGAGGATTGCCAAGAGTTCAAGGCCACCCTGAGACTACATAGTGAATTCCAGGTCAGCCTGGACCAGAGTGAGACCCTACCTCGCAAAAAAAAAAAAAAAAAAAAAAGGACTGGAGAGATAGCTTAGTGGTTAAGGCACTTGTCTGCGAAGCATAAGGACCCATGTTCGAGTCCCCAGGTCCCATGTAAGCCAGGTGCACAAGCATGCATCTGGAGTTTGTTTGCAGTGGCTGGAAGCCCTGACGTGCCCATTCTCTCTCTCTGTCTAATAAATAAATTTTTTAAAAAATTAAAAAAAAAAAAACAGGGCTGGAGAGAAGACTTAGCGGTTAAGGTGTTTGCCTGCAAAGCCAAAGGATTCAGGTTTGATTCCTCAGGACCCACATGCACCAGATGCACAAAGTGGCACATGCATCCGGAGTTTGTTTGTAGTGGCCGGAGGCCCTGGTGCACCTATTCTTTCCCTCTCCCTCCTCTCCCTCCCTCCCTCTCTCTCTTTCTCTCTCTCTCCCCCCTCTTTCTCTGTCAAATAAATAACTAAATAAAAATAAAGTATTTAAAAACAAACAGAAAGGATTGCTGCCAAACTCAGTCTGTGATGGCAGCTGGCCCGATACCAAAGCTAGATCAAGGCACAACAAAATTATAAACCAGTTTCCCTGATGGTCATAGATGCAAAAATTCTTGTAAACCAGACTCAACATCGCATTTAACAGAGCACACGTTCATCATGACCAAGTTGCCTGTGTTCCAGGGACGCAAGAATGGCTCCACATACACAAGTCAATAAAAGTACAGGACATAAATGGACTCAAGAACAGACATGGCAAGATCATCACAATAGGTGTAGAAAAGGCCTTTGACAATATTTAGCATTCCTTCATAATAAAAGCCCTGAAGAGAGCGGTTAAAGTGCTTACCTGCAAAGTCTAATGACCCGGGTTCAATTCCCCCAGGACCCACATAAAGCCAGATGCACAGTAGTGCATGGGTCTGGAGTTCGTTTGTAGTGGCTGGAAGCCCTGGTGTGCCCATTCTCTCTTTCTCTCTCTCTCTCTCTCTCAAATAAACAAACAAATAAAATATATTTAAAAAATAAAAAGTTAGGAAAATACTCCAAAGTTTGCCTTTGGTTTGACTAGATTTCTCTGTAGATTTTACCTTGGTTTATTTTGTGATGCAGATATTGAACCTGGGGCCTTACACATATTCGGTGAGTGCTGTGCACTGAGCTACATCCTCACCTCCCCCAACCTCCGTATTTCCTTATTTTATATATATATTTTTTTCTTATTCTTTTTCTTCTCTTTCTCCTCCTTCTTCTTCTTCTTCTTGTCTTGCAGCTGACTTCCTGAATTTCGGGGTGCACCGTCTGAACACCATGGCAGTATCCAGAAGAGGGCAGCAGAGTACAACTTTGACTTGAGGGTGCTGACCACCAGAAATCTCAGAATCTCGTTCTTCTTCCTATAGAGCAGAAATCTTAGTACTCTCCTTAAAAAACTGAAAAATCCTCAAACACACACGCACAAATTCCATTTTATTGACTAAACCCTATATTCCATGTTTATTCCCTAAAAGGATGCTCTTGTTCCCTGATCTCCTTCCAGCAGCTAGTGACAAAGGAAAGTCTCGATCAAGACACTTTGCTACTAGCTGGCTGGCACCACCCACCAATCATCCATTAACCCATCAAGCATCCTGCTAATGGCGGTCTCTTGGAGCTTCGACTACTTCTAACTTGGGCACTGCTTGAAAATCTTCAGCTATTGGGGCTGGAGAGATGGCTTAGCGGTTAAGGCTTGACTCCCCAGGACCCAAGTAAGCCACATGCACATAGTGAATTCCAGGTCAGCCTGAGCTACTGTGAGACCCTACCTAGAAAAACAAAACAAAACAAAAAAATGCATCTCAGCCAGGCATGGTGCATGGTGGCGCACGCCTTTAATCCCAGCACTTGGGAGGCAGAGGTAGGAGGATCGCCACGAGTTTGAGGCCACCCTGAGACTACAATAGTGAATTCCAGGTCAGCCCAGTCTAGAGCGAGACCCTACCTTTAAAAACAAACAGGGCTGGAGTGATGGCTTAGTGGTTAAGGCGCCTGCCTCCTAACCCTCAGAACACTGGTTCCAATCTCCAGCTGTTCCAATCTCCAGGTCCCACGTTTAGCCAGATGCAAAGTGACGCAAGGGCGCAATGCTGCACTTGGCCACAAGGGGGCGCACACATCTGGATTTCGTTCTCAGCAGCTGAGACACTGCTCGCGTGTCCATCTGTCTTCCTCCCTCTCTCTCTCTCTTTCTCTCTCTCTCTCTGTCTCTCTCTGTGTCTCTCTCCAAAAAAAAAAATAAGATAAAATTAAAATAGTTTAAAAAAAAAAACAAAAAAGTGTAGTAAAGGAAAAAAGGAATATGAGACCAAAATAAAAACAATAATTTATTTTTAAGAATAAATTATAACTGACTATGCTTCCTGCCTGCACCCTCCTGGCAGATTACAAATACAAAAGACCCAGAAAGAAAGAAAGAAGACACTCACCTGACACCTGACACTTCATCTGTTTTGTTTGTTTGTTTGTTTGTTTGTTTGTTTGTTTTTCGAGGTAGGGTTTCACTCTAGCCCAGGCTGACCTGGAATTCGGAATTCACTATGTAGTCTCAGGGTGCACCACCACTCCCAGCTCTTTTTTTTTTTTTTTAAGGCCCCTTACATATCTTTTATTCTTTTTTTTTTAAGTTTTATTTATTTGAAATATATATAGAGAGAGGAAGAGACAGAATGGGTGTGCCAGGGCCTCTAGCCACTGCAAACAAACTCGAGACACAGGTACCACCTTGTGCATCTGGTTTACATGGGTCCTGGGGAATCAAACCAGGGTCCTTTGGCTTTGCAGACAAGTGCCTTAACCGCCAAGCCATCCCTCCAGCCCACATTTCTTTTATTCTTAAAAATAAATTATTGTTTTTAGTTTGGTCTCATATTTCTTTTTTCTTTTACTACACTTTTTTGTTTGTTTGTTTTTAAAGGTAGGGTCTCTCTCTAGCCCAGGCTGATCTGGACTTCACTATGTAGTCTCAGGGTGGCCTCGAACTCATGGCAATCCTTGTTACCTCTGCCTCCTGAGTGCTGAGATTAAAGGCATGTACCACCACATCTGGGTTACTACACTTTTTTACGTTTTATTTTATTCTTTTGTTTGTTTGGTTGGTTTTTCAAGGTAGGGTCTCACTCAAGTCCAGGCTGACTTAGAATTCATTATGTAAACTCAGGGTGGCCTCCAATGCACAGCAATCCTCCTACCTCTGCCTTGCGAGTGCTGGGATTAAAGGTGTGCACTACCACGCCCAGGATATTTTATTCTTATTTTATCTAATTCTGTCTATGCTCTCTTGTTATTTGGTAGGCATTTTTTTAACATCTTGCTTTTCACTTTTTATAACATTCTCCTCCATCTTTTTCCTTTATCTTATTTAACCTTAAGTCACTTCCATTTTTATTCCATTTCCTTGCCCCTTCCTTTCTCTCATTCATTTACTACTTCTATTTTTTAAAAACATTTTATTTTTGTTTATTTATTTATTTGACAGAGAAAGAGGGAGAGAGAGAGAATGGGCATGCCAGGGCCTCCAGCCACTGCAAATGAACTCCAGACACATGCACCCATTTGTGCATGTGGCTAATGTGGGTCCTGGGTCCTTTGTCTTTTCAGGAAAACACATTAACCGCTAAGCCATCCCTCCAGCCCCATTTACTACTTCTATTTTTTTTTGTTTGTTTGGTTTGTGTTGAGGTAGGGTCTCTCTCTACCCAGGCTGACCTGAAATTCACTATGTAGTCTTAGGATGGCCTCAAACTCACAGCAAACCACCCCCCACCTCTGCCTCCAATGTGCTGGGATTAAAGGCATGTGTCACCATGTCCAGCCTACTTCTATTACTATTACATACACAAAACTAATTTTTAACTTCATAGCACACTGCAGGTCGTTTCCGTTTTCTGTCCTCCAGTCATGTTAGTGGCTTTTATCAATGTAAAGTACATTTTTATGTGGTATTCTATTTGGTGATGTTGCTGTTCTATCAATTTGTTTGCACCACTCTGTCATACTAGGTAGGGTGGGCCCACAAGAATGGGATATTTAGAGCTGGAGAGATGGCCTAGTGGTTAAGGCACTTGCCTGCAAAGCCTAAGGACCCAGGTTCAATTCCCCAGGACCCGTGTAAACCAGATGCACAAGGTGGCGCATGTGTCTGAGAGTTTCGTTTGCAGTGGCTGGAGGCCCTGGCATACCCACTTTCTCTGTCTCTCTCTCTCTCTCAAATAAATAAATAAAAATATTTTACTAAACAAATATTTAAAAAGCCAGGCGTGGTGATGCACACCTTTAATCCCAGCACTTGGGACGCAGAGGTAGGAGGATTACCATGAGTTTGATGCCACCCTGAGACTACATAGTGAATTCCAGGTCAGCCTGGACTAGAGTGAGACCCTACCTCAAAAAACCCAAAAAAGGGCTGGAGATATGGCTTAGTGGTTAAGCGCTTGCCTGTGAAGCCTAAGAGTCCTGGTTCGAGGCTTGATTCCCCAGTACCCACATAAGCCAGATGCACAAGGTGGCGCACACATCTGGAGTTCGTTTGCAGTGGTTGGAGGTCCTGGTGTGCCCATTCTCTCTATCTCTCTGCCTCTTTGTCTGTTGCTCTCAAATAAATAAATAAAAATAAACAAAAATAAAAACAAAAGAAGAAAACTCCCCCAAAAATAAATAAATAAAAATAAAAAAGAATAAATAGGCTATTCACTAAGGAGATACCCAAATAAAACCAGAAGAAATAATTATAACACAGAAACCCAAGAAAAATGAAAAAGTAAGGCAACAGCCCAACTGAATACAAAAATAATGAGATGGGTAAACAGCTACACAAAGAAAGCAAAGGTGGACCAGGGGAGAGGGTTCATAGCTAAAGGTGCTTGCCTGCTTGTCAGCCCAGGGTTCAATTCCCCAGCCACCCACATAGAGCCAGCCTGGGTTCAATTCCCAGGCACCTACACACACACACACACACACACACACACACACACACACAGTTAATTAATAATATTTTTAAAGACAGCAAAGTTTGTGTTTAAGAATGATCAACGACTTCAAAAAGAAATGAATGAGAGCTGGAGAGATGGCTTAGTGGTTAAGACACTTGCCTGCGAAGCCTAAGGATCCCGGTTCAATTCTCCAGGTCCCACATAAGCCCACAAAAGCACAAGGTAGAGCATGCATCTGGAGTTCGTTTGCAATGGCTAGAGGCCCTGGTGTGCCCATTCTCTGTCTCTGTCTCTCTATCTCACACACACACACACACAAATAAATAAATAAAAATAAAAAATAATAAAAATTTTAAAAATATTTTAAAAAAGAAATGAATGAATGATGGAAATCAATCCAAGGCCTGGAGAAGAAAATGAACAACATGGCTGAGAAATTCAGCAAGGAAACTGAGGGGGGAAACTCTAGAAATTAAAAAATTCAGCCAGCTCAAACCTACCTTCCAAGGCTCAGGGTCCATTGCAGAAGAGGGGGCGGAAAGAATGTAAGAGCCAGAGGAAGAGTAGGACTCCTTACAACGTGCTCCTCCATACACAAAATGACCTCACAGTGCCTGACACTACCTACATAAGACCATCATAATAGGAGGAGAAGATCATGACATCAAACTGAAAAGAGAGACTGATTGAGAGGGGAGGGGATATGATGGAGAGTGAAGTTTCAAAGGGGAAAGTTGGGGGAGGGAGGGAAATAACATGGGATATTGTCTACAATTAAAGAAGTTGTCAATAAAAATAAAAATTAAAAAAAAAATTCAGCCAGGTGTGGTAGCGTATGCTTTTAATCCCAGAACTCAGGAGACAGAGGTAGGAGGATTGCTATTAGTTCGAGACCAGCCTGAAAATATATAGTAACTTCCAGGTCAGCCTGAGCTAGAGCGAAACCCTACCTTGGAAAACAAACAAACAACAACAAAGAAATAAAAAACTCAATGAATCAAAAACGCAGTGGAAAGCATCACCAATACAACAGACCGAACAGAAGGAAGATTACTAGGGATGGAAGACAAGATCAAGGACAATCTAGATTCAGACATCAATAGACAAAAAAATAGATATGGCCACCACTTTCTAGAACCCTGGGATGAGGTAAAAGAAGGACCTAAAAAAAAAGGACCTGAGATTTAAAAAAATAAGACATATAAAATCTATCCTGAGGCCGAGCGTGATAGTGCACGCCTTTAATCCCAGCACTGGGGAGGCAGAGGTAGGAGGATCGCCATGACTTCAAGGCCAGTCTGGGACTACATAGTGAATTCCAGGTCAGCCTGGGCCAGAGTGAGACCCTACCTCGAAAAAAAAAATCTATCCTGGGCTGAAGAGATGGTTCAGCAGTTAAGGCACCGCCTGAAAAGCCTAAGGACGTGGGTTCAATTCCCCAGTGTCCGTGTAGAGCCAGATGCATGTAGCGCACTCGTTTGGGGTTTGTTGGGAGCAGCTAGAGGCCCTGGCCACCCATCCTCTCTCCCCTCTCTGCTTGCAAATAAATAAAAATATTTTTTAAAAATAAAATAGGGGGGCTGGAGAGATGGCTCAGTGGTTAAACGCTTGCCTGTGAAGCCTAAGGATCCCGGTTCGAGGCTCGTTTCTCCAGGACCCACGTAAGCCAGATGCATAAGGGGGTGCATGCATCTGGAGTTCGTTTACAGTGGCTGGTGGCCCTGGCACACCCATTCTCTCTCTCTCTCTCTCTACCTGCCTATTTCCGTATCTCTCTCTCTCTCTCAAGTTAATAAATAAATAAAAATAAAATAAAAAAATAAAAATAAAAAAATAAAATAGGGAAGCTGGGAGTGGTGGTGCACGCCTTTAATCCCAGCATTCAGGAGGCAGAGGTAGGAGGCTCACCATGAGTTCAAGGCCACCTTGAGAATACAGAGTGAATTGCAGGTCAGCCTAGGCTAGAGTGAGACCCTATCTCAAATAAATAAATAAATAAACCAAAAAAAATAAATAAATAAAATAAAATAGGGGAGCTGGGCGATGTGGCACACGCCTTTTATCCCAGCACTTGGGAAGCAGAGGTAGGAGGATCGCCATGAGTTCAAGGCCACCCTAAGACTGCATAGTGAATTCCAGGTCAGTCTGGAATAAAACCAAATAAATAAATTAATTTAATTTAATTTAATAGGGCTGAAGAGATGGCTTAGCAGTTAAGGCACTTGCTTGCAAGGCTAAGGACCTAGGTTTGATTCCCTAGGACCCACACAAGCCAGACGCACAAGGAGGCACATGCGTCTGAAGATTGTTTACAGTGGCTGGAGGCCCTGATGGGCCCATTCTCTCTATCCACCTCTCTCTCTTTCTCTCTCTCTCAAATTAATTAATTAATTAATTAAAATAAAAGGGGCATATAAATCCTGATACAATAATAATAATGGATAATAGCCCATTCTCATCTTTACATAGGCCATCTACACCAAAAAAAAAAAAAAAAAAAAAAAAACAGCAAAGAGAGCTGGGGAGATGGTTCAGAGGTTAACTGCGCTCCCAGGCCTGAGCCTGCAAACAGCTGCCAGGCATGCCCGTGCACTTCTGTTTGCAATCCCAGCCTGCAGGGAGGACAGGGCTGGGGGTGGTGATGTTGGAGCCTGGAGGACTGGAGAATCGCTGAGGCTTGCTGACCAGGTTGAGAGAGACCTCAGTCTCATGGAAGTATATAGAAAAGCAACAGAGGAGAACGCCTGAAGTCCTCCTCTGAACTCGGCACACGCATGCACGGAGCACATACACACCTCAAACACCACACGCAAACACACCACATATATGCTGCACACACGCACGCACGCACGCACACGAAAGCATGCACCAGAGGTTAGGAGAGTTATCTCAGCCTCTGAAGGTTGGTTCAGACATCGTTGCAATTCTCTACATTAATAGAAGGATGGAGAAAAACTATATGGTCATCTCAGTACCTAGCAGGAAAATCATTTGATATTTGTCATTTATTTAAAGGTTCAGACACATATTCTTAAAAAGCCAAAATTACAACATTTTAAGGGGCTGGAGAGATGGTGTAGTGATTAAGGTGTTTGCCTGTGAAGCCTAAAGATCCAAGTTCAATTCCCCAGTGCCCATGTAAGCCAGATGCACAAGGAGATGCATGCATCTGTAGTTCATTTGCAGTGAGAAGAGGCCCTGGTACACCCATTTGTTTACAGTGGCTAGGGGCCCTGGCACACTCATTCTCTCTCCCTCTTTCTCTCTGTCTAATAAATAAAATAAAAACTTTTTTAAATTCCCTAAATTACACATACCAGAATATTACAATAACTAACGACAAAATCTTAGCAATAGAAGAATGAAGGACAATGTTACAAACTAGCAAGATATATCTTACTTTTTTTTTTTTTAGTAAGTAAAAGAAATTGCAAACCAGGTATAGTGGCACACAGCTGTAATTCCAACACTCTAGGGGTAGAGGTAGGATAATCAGGGGTTTAAGGTGATCCTTGACTATACATAAGATGCTGTCTCAAAAATAAAGCAAGGAGTCGGGTGTGGTGGCGCACGCCTTTAATCCCAGCACTTGGGAAGCAGAGGTAGAAGGATCGCCATGAATTCAGGCCACCCTGAGACTATATAATGAATTCCAGGTCAGCCTGAGCTACAGTGAGACCCTACCTTGAAAAAAAAAAAAAAAAAAATAATTACTTAAAAACAAAAAAATAAAGAAAGGAGACAGGCAAGATGGTAATATATACTTGGGAGGCAGAGGTAAGAGGATCACTGAGACTTCAAGGCCAGTGTGGGGCTACAGAGTGAGTTCTAGGACAGCCTGGTCTAGTGTGAGCCCCTGCATGGAAAAAAATACAAAATAAAAAGGAAGAAAAGAAGAAGAAAGAGGTAGAGAGGAAACAGTCATAATCATATTTTCAAAGCCCACAGGGGCCCTATGGATCTAAGGTATATTACGTATGTGTTTGAATGCAAAGAAGTAAGGCCTGCAGAAAACATGTCATTCTGATAACTGCTGAGGGGAGATGGTGAGGAGCAGGAAGAACTGGTAGAAACATAGAATATGTGTCTAAAGACTTTGAGTGGGCTGGAGAGCTGGCTTGGCCAATAAGGCGCTTGCCTGCAAAGCCTAAGGACCCACGTTCAACTCTCCAGATCCCACATAAGCCAGATGCACAAAGGTGAGGCAAGCACAAGGTCGCACATGCCCACTAAGTGGCGCAAGCATCTGGAGTTTGATTTCAATGGCTGAGACCCTGGAGTGCCAATTCTCTCTCCTCTCTCTTGCTCTCTCTAACAAATAAAAGAGACTGAGTTTTATTGTACATTTGTTTATTGATAGATTGGTTGATTGATTAGTTGGCTTTTTAGAGGCTGAGTCTCACTTTACCCCAGGCTGACCTTAATTTCTTAAAATTTATTTTTATTTATTTATTAGAGAGAGAGAGAAAGGGCGCTCCAGGGCCTCTAGCCACTGCAAAAAAACTCCAGATGCATGCGCCACCATGTCTATCTGGCTTATGTGGGACCTAGAGAATCAAACCTAGGTCCTTAGGCTTCGTAGGCATGCTCCTTAAACGCTAAGCCATCTCTCCAGCCCCTAGAACTCACTGTTTAGTCCCAGGCTGGATTTGAACTCACAGCAATCCTCCTAACTCTGCCTGCCAAGTGCTGGGATTAAAAGTGTGCACCATCACACCTAACTTTTAAATTTTATTTTTATTTATTTTTTGAGTTGACTTTGAGCTTTATCCATCATGCTTCTATTCTAAGAATTTTGTTTTTAATGAGTTTCTCAAATAAATGAAAATTAACTTTTTTTTTTTTTTTTTTTTTTTTTGGTTTTTTGAGGTAGGGTCTCACTCTAGCCCAGGCTGACCTGGAATTCATTATGTAGTCTCAGGGTGGCCTTTGAACACTTGGCAATCTTCCTGCCTCTGCCTCTGCCTCTGCCTCTGCCTCCAGAGTGCTGAGATTAAAGGCATGCACCACCATGCCCAGCTGAAAATTTATTTTAATGCTATAAGTGTGAAATCACTGGAAATACATATACAATTTTTTTCTTTCTTTTTAAAAATATTTTATTTATTTATTTGAGAAAGGGGGAGAGGAAGAGGCAGAAAGAATGGGTATGCCAGGGCCTCCAGCCACTGCATCTGGCTTACATGGGTCCTGGAGAATCAAACCGGGGTCCTTAGGCTTTGCAGGCAAACGCCTTAACCACTAAGCATTTCCCCGACCCCAAAACTGTTTTTAAAGACATTATTACAGGTAAGAACCCAAGTAGATCTTAGTTATTTTTGGTTCAAGTTTGGGGGTCATAATGATACTCTTCACAAGCATTTGTTAATACAGTCTGGAAAATATCATTCTGGAATTGAATGAACCCCGTTAATCAGATAAATCTGAACTATGCCTCCTCTAAAAGCAGAGTCTGAGGGGAAAGCTGCTAGAACTGCCAACACCCTCCAGGACATTGGAATGAAAGAAAGACATCAACAGATACTCCGTCCCTTTATTTCTTTTGGAGCAAATCAGTCCTAAGCCACTGGCCTCTGCCTGGATATTCAGCAGATCTGAGATATTCCGTTTCCACTTCAGGCCGGGCTTCATTCGCCCTTACTCTCAAGCAACAAGCAGGGAGGCCAGCTTTCCAGCCCCAAGAACGGCACCAACACATTTCTTTCTTTAATAGACACACAATTTTAAGACAAATAAGAGGGCTAGAGAGATGGATTAGCAGTTAAGGCGTTTGCCTGCAAAGCCTAAGGACACAGGATTGATTTCCTAGTACCCACATAAAGCCAGAGGCACAAAGTGCACATGCATCTGGAGTTCATTTGCAGTGGCTGGAGGCCCTAGTGTGCCCACTCTCTCTCTATCTGCCTCTTCTTCCCCTCTCTCTCAAATAAATAAAAAAAATTTAATTAAAAAAATAGATTTAAGGGGGCTGAAGAGATGGCTTAGCAGTCAAGGAGCATGCCTGCGAAGCCAAAGGACCCCAGTTCAATTCTCCAGGACCCACGTAAAGCAAGATACACATGGTGTCACATGCGTCTAGAGTTCATTTGCAGTGGCTGGAGGCCCTGGCATGCCCATTCTCACTCTATCTCTCTCTAATAAATAAATAAATAAAATCAATTTTAAAAAAGACAGACACTTAAAGAGGTCCTTATAGTTTGTCCTCACTGGAATTGGACTTCATTCAAACCTTTTCACAACTTAAATGTTGGGTAAGGAAAATTGGGAAGGTGAGTTATAAAAGTTCTTTCAGCTAGGCATGCCAGTGCACACCTTTAATCCCAGCACTCAGGAGGCAGAAGTAGGAGGACTGCCATCAATTTGAGGCCACCCTGAGACTACATAGTGAATTCCAGGTCAGCCTGGGCTAGAGTAAGACCCTACCTTGAAAATAGAAAAAAATAAATAAATAAAAATAATAAATAATCAAAGTTCTTTCAAATATCACTAGTAGAGGGACTGTTTCCCACCACATTCCAAGAGGTCAATATTATTCTAAATATCCAAAATAGATTTAAAAAAATTACAGGCTGGGCGGGGTATATATGTATATATGTATATGTATATGTATATGTATATGTATATGTATATGTATATATATATATATATATATATATATATATATATATATATATATATAATCTATAGTATATTTAAAGGATAATACACCATAATGAAATTAATCTAGTGACAGAAAGCAGATTAATAGTTGCTGGAGGGGCTGCAGAGATGGCTAGGCAGTTAAGGTGTTTGCCCTAGAAGCCAAAGGACCCAGGTTCGATTCCCCGGAACCCATGTAAACCAGATGCACAGGGTGGCGGCAAGCATCTGGAGTTTGTTTGCAGCAGCTGAAGGCCCTAGTGCACCCATTCTCTAGCGTTCTTCTCTCTCTAAATAAATAAAATAAAACATAGTTGCTGGAGCACTGGAGGTAAGAGGAAGACTAGAAGTGGTATAAAGTCATAGGGGGAGTCACAAGAGAGATGACTTTGTGGTTAAGGCGCTTGCCTGCAAAGCCAAAGGACCCAAGTTCGATTCCCCAGGACCCATGTAAGCCAGTGCACAAGATGGCACATGGTCTGGAGTTCTTTGCAGCCGCTGAAGACCCTGGCACTCTCTCTCTCTATCTGCCTCTGTCTCTCTCAAATAAATAAATGAAAACTAAATAAAATGAGTTATTAAAAAAGAAAGTCATAAGGGGACATTTGGGAGTGATGGGTATGTTGGCTGTCTTGATGACAATTTCACAGATGTCCATCTGTGCAAAATTGTTCACTTTAAACATGTACAGTTTATCACACGTCAACTATACCCTAAGTATAAAAAGAACACTTGGGGGGCTGGAGGGACGTTAAGGCGCTAGTATACAAAGCCCAAGGACCCTGGTTCGACTCCCCAGAACCCACGTAAGCCAAATACACAAGGTGGCGCATGCGTCTGGAGTTGGGTTGTAGTGGTTGGAGGCCGCTGTCTCAATAAATTTTAAAAAATACCTTAAAAAAAGAACATTTTTTTAGCCTATGTAGATTTACGTGAAAAAACCCATGCCCCCGCCACGCTAACTTTTTGGAAGACGGGGTTCCCTCTAGGGGAAGGTCCTGACGTCGGGGGTGAGAGGCTGCAGAGAGGAGGGAGAGGAGACCCGGGTCCACCGTGGGCCAAGCCCCGTGATCCTTCGCGCGCGCGTGCGTGCGCGTGCGTGGAGACACCCAAGCGCCGGCAAGGGGAGGGGACCAGGGAGCCTGCGCTAAACGCCTTCCGCCGGGGCCGGAAGCCGGGCGGGAGTCCCGGGGCGGGGCCGAGGTCGTGACCTTCCAACTCTGCGCGCCTGTCCGGCCATGCCCGGCCGCCTGCTGCGGGGCCTGTGGCGGCGATGGCGCCGTTACAAGTACCGCTTCGTGCCTTGGATCGCGCTGAACCTCAACCACAACCCGCGGTGAGAGCGGGGAGCCGCCGAATCCCACGACTCCAGCCCACTGGGCAGCGAACCCCGAAACCCGGCGGCCTGAGGCAGCGGAGGGCGGAGCCCCGGGAGGCGGGACCTGAGGCTGACGGACGGAAGGCGTGGCCGGAAGTGGGCGTGGTCGGAGGCTGACGGACAGAAGGCGGGGCCTGAGGTGGGCGGGGTTGGAGGCTGACGGACAGAAGGCGGGGCCTGAGGTGGGCGGGGTTGGAGGCTGACGGACAGAAGGCGGGGTCTGAGGTGGGCGGGGTCGGAGGCTGACGGACAGAAGGCGGGATCTGAGGTGGGCGTGGTCGGAGGCTGACGGACAGAAGGCGGATCCTGAGGTGGGCGGGGTCGGAGGCTGACGGACAGAAGGCGGATCCTGAGGTGGGCGGGGCTCCGATTAGTGGGTCTGAGGCCGACTGACAAGGCGGGGTCTCAAGTAGGCGGGGCTCTAGGGTGCGAGGCCTGAGATTGATAGACAAGGCAGATCCTGACGTGGGCGGGGCTCTAGGGGCGGGGTCTGAGGTCGACTCACGAGGTGGGGCCTGAGATTGACAGAAGGCTGACCCTGAGGGGGCGGGGCCAGAGATTGACCGAAGGTAGATCCTGAGGTGGGCGGGGCCTGAGGGAAGGTGGGGCCTCTGGTAATGTGGGTCTTTTCTCCAACAAGCGATGGGTGCTTGACCTTCCTCAAAAAAAAATTTAAATAGCCATTTTCATGTTCACAGCCCCTTAGAAGTAATTTCTATGATGCGGATTCCCAGCAACGCCAGGGACTCACCACTTGGACTGGTGGAGGCATAGAAAAATGCAAAAAGCAACCGAAAGCATGTCGGAATTTAGGTTCATGATGTGAGGTCAGCCTGGCTAGCTGGCCGGGTCGCATTATTTAAGAGTGCTGCTGATCTGCAGGATGTCATCAGGGGGCCGGGCGTGGGGGCGCACACCTTTAATCCCAGCACTCTAGAGGCAGAGGTAGGAGGATCGCCGTGAGTTCGAGGCCACCCTGAGACTACATAGTGAATTCCAGGTCAGCCTGGGCTAGAGTGAGACCTTACCGCGGGAAAAAAAAAAAAAAAAGATGTCCTAAGGAAGCAGACATCTCTGCTGAAGGCCTTTTCCTGGAAAACTGGGAAACCAAAGAGCTTTCCCAAAATTCCATACTACAGAACCGTGAATTCAGGAATTCATCATTACTGTAGAATTGTGAGGTAGGGATTGCATCCTTTTTTCAAAGGTAAAAATAATATGTACAAAGTAAGATACAGTTCAGGAAATAAAAGTGATAGAGCTGGGCGTGGTGGTGCACGCCTTTAATCCCAGCACTCTAGGGAGGCAGAGGTAGGGGGATCACTGTGAGTTCCAGGCCAGCCTGAGACTACATAGTGAATTCCAGATCAGCCTGAGCTTGAGTGAGACCCTATCTTGAAAAAAGAAAAGTGATAGTCATTGAAGTTGTTCCTGAGAGTATGACAAAAGGTAACAATGTTAACTTAAATTTGTCTGTGGAACTACAGGCCTATGAAAAAAAAGCATTTACGAGGATTCTCCTTATGTGAAAACATTCAAGTAGCTGTTGCGAGTTTTGAGGGAAAGCTATGTTTCTGCTTCTGACTCTCCCCCTACAGCTGTAGACCTTGTGCCTCTGTTCCTCTGAAGATGCGGTAGTGTGCAGGCACCCAATGGAACAGGCCTACATACTGGCTACTTGGGAGTTAGATCACGTACAGCTACCCCAAACAATTTTTTTTGCCCGAACTTCTTAGTTCTGTGCCCTTAAAAAAACAAAAATATGATAATGATCTTACATTCATCAAGGCTGGTGACCTGGAAAGCACCAAAAACTCTGGCTCTTGTCAGTTGAAGGAGTAGACAGTGGAAACTTTTCCCATTTTCAGGACTCTTCGCTACGTTCCCAAGGAATCCAAAGACAAAGTCATCTCAGATGAAGAAGTCCTAGGAACGTTGCTGAAAGTTTTCCAGGCTCTCTTCTTAAATGACTTCCATAAGCAATCCGATATCCTGACTGTACTTCCAGAATCTGTGAAGTCAACATATCAAGACCTCCTGACAGTTCAGCATGGGAGGGTGAATCCACTGGAAAACAGACATGCACAACAAATTAACCTGAAACCAGAAGACATTCTTTTTAAGACCTTGGGCTTCAGTGTGACCCGAGCAGCTAGCTCAGTGCTTTCTGCAGGAAGAGGCGTTTTCGTCACTGGAGGATTGGTACCAAAGGGCACAGTTGTAGCTATGTACCCTGGTAACAGCTCAGTTAATACTGCCAAGAACTTCTCATATACAAATAAAGTTTAACATTTGCCCAGCCCCACATCCTCAGAGTAAGGGCTTGCACCGGCTGCCCAAGTTTCTCTAGACTTTTAAAATTCTAATTTAACAATTAAACTTGTCAATTATTTTGTGTGTTAGGAAGTATCATGATATATTTGTTGCTATAATTGCATTTTACTTTAGGAAAATCTTTTTTGGTCTGTATTTAAGTTTAGAATATTAGTATTGCCCACTTTGACAGTTTACATAGAGAACATTAGAAAATATGGCAGTTTGGCTAAGTTAATAATGCAAGATAAAAATAGTATGGGTTGGGCTGGAGAGGTAGCTTAGCAGTTAAGGCATTTGCCTGCGAGGCCTAAGGACCCAGGTTCGATTCCCCAGGACCCACGTAAGCCAGATGCACATGGTGGCACATGCATCTGGAGTTCGTTTGCAGTGGCTAGAGGCCCTGGCATGCCCATTCTCACTCTCACTCTCTCTGTCCTTCTCTTTGTCTCTAAAAAATAAATAAATAAAAATAGTGCGGGTTAAAATGTGGGATTTAGGCCGGGCGTGGTGGCGCACGCCTTTAATCCCAGTACTTGAGAGGCAGAGGGAGGAGGATCACCATGAGTTCGAGGCCACCCTGAGACTACAGAGTGAATTCCAGGTCAGCCTGGGCTAGAGTGAGACCCTACCTTGAAAAAAACAAAACTAAACAAAAAAAGTGGGATTTAGGGCTGGAGGGATTGCTTAGCAGTTAAGGCACCTGCCTGTAAAGTCAAAGGACTAAGGTTCAAACTCCCCAGGACCACATAACTCAGGTGAAGAAGGGGCACATGTGTCTGGAGTTCGTTTGCAGTGGCTGGAGGCCCTGGTGCGCACTCTCTTTCTCTCTCTCTCTTTCTCTCTATCTCTCTGCTTACAAATAAATAAATAAATAATATTTTTAAAAGACTTTTAAAAATGTGGGATTTAAACCTGTCTTCTGTGTCTGCTTTTCTTTGAAAGCAAAGTCACTGATTGGTAAAGGCTCATCAACTAGAATCTCAAAAGAATGTTAGGGCTGGAGAAATGGCTTAGGGGTTAAGGCACTTGCCTGCGAAGCCTAAAGACTCAGGTTTGATTCCCCAGAACCCACCTAAGCCAGATGCACAAGGTGGCACATTCATCTGGAGTGTGTTTGCAGTGGCCTGAGGCCCTGGTATGCCCATTCTATCTGCCTCTCTCCCAAATAAATAAATATTTTTTTTTAAAAAATAATATGTTCCCGGCCGTGGTAGCGCATACCTTTAATCCCAGCACTCTGGGAGGCAGAGGTAGGAGGATCACTTGAGTTGAAGGCCACCCTGAGCCTATGTAGTGAATTCCAGGTCAGCCTGGGCTAGAGCGAGACCCTACCTTGAAAAACCAAAAAAAAAAAAAAAAGAGAGAGAGAGAGATTCTTTCATTTTATGTTTGTGTTCCAGAGAAAGGTCTTCATCGGCATTTCTGTGTTTCTCACATGTTGCTATGTCCTGGTCTTGTTTGGTAGGTACTGTATATCAGAAGTATGAGCCTATCTTTTTCCAGTCCATTGGAAACCCGTTCATTTTTAGATGCTTGGATGGGACACTCATTGACGGAAATGACAGAGGAATATCTAAAGTTGTATACAGGTAACTGGTGCCCATGTCAAATTCAGCTATAGGATGCACTATAGAAATGCACCTGCCTTGCCTCGGTATGTTATACAGATGGCTGCTAGGTAGTAACACCATCATTTGGTTGATTGTTGAGAGAGAGAAACTGCAGTGGCTTCATTGTAGAGTTAACTTTGTACATTTGAACTGTTGTAAGATGCAGCTGTTGCTTTCACCTGTTTTAGGTCTTGCAATGGGAGAGATCAACTTGGCCCTTTAAGAATGAGTGATAACACGTGGCTAACATCTGAAATCCACAATCCACTGGCTGTAGGACAATATGTCAACAATTGTTCAAATAGTAAGTTGGTACATGGGCTTTGAAATGCGGTCCAGTACTGGCTGATTCTCCTTCACCATCGTGTCACTAGTGCCAAAGGCAGTTAGTCACCTCTCGAGTAGAGCTGTTTAAAAATGTTTTTATTTTTCTTTATTTATTTGAGAGACAAAGAGAGAATAGGCGTGCCAGGGCCTCCAGCCACTGCTAACAAACTATAGATACATGTGCTCCTTGTGCATCTGGCTTACGTGGGTCCTGGGGAATTGAGCCTGGGTCCTTTGGCTTTGCAGGCAAGCCATCTCTCTAGCCCAACTATAGCTTTATTTATTTATTTACATTTATTTATTTATTTACATTTATTTATTTATTTATTTATTTTGTGGGTTTTTTGAGGAAGGGTCTCACTCTGCTCCAGGTGACCTGGAATTTACTATGTAGTCTCAGGGTGGCCTTGAACTCATGGTGATCCTCCTACCTCTGCCTCCAAGTGCTGGGATTAAAGGTGTGTGCCACCACACCCAGCCCAACTATAGCTTTTTTTTTTTTTTTTTTTTTTTTTTTTTTTGGTTTTTTGAGGTAGGGTCTCGCTCTAGCCCAGGCTGACCTGGAATTCACTCTGTAGTCTCAGGGTGGCCTCGAATTCACAGTGATCCTCCTACTTCTGCCTCCCGAGTGCTGTGATTAAAGGTGTGTGCCACCATGCCCGTTCAACTATAGCTTTTTGAGGGAAAATAACACAGTAACGATTTAGGGAAATAATGATATATATTATCTAGAATCCTTATTAATTTTGTCCTCATTTTTAGTGAATTTAGACAATGGATAATAACTGCCCTTTTGATCAATATTTTGTACTTTTTTAACCATTCAAAAGTATTTGATGAGTGTCTTACTATAAGTCTACAGATTGATCTGTACTGGTATCTCCTTTCTGCTGCTAAATTGGTGGGTCACTAGCTGACCTGGAACTCATTCTCTAGTCCCAGTCTGGCCTTGTAGACCACCATGCCTGGCTTCATTCACCTGTTTTCTTTTGATTTTTTGAGGTAGGGTCTCAATCTAGCCCAGACTGATCTAGAATTCACTACATAGTCTCAGGCTGGCCTGGATCTCACAGCAATCCTCCTGCCTCTCTGCCTCCCAAGTGCTGGGATTAAAGGTGTGTGCCACCACACATGCCCGGCTTCACTTTTTTTTTTTTTTTTTTTGAGGCAAACCCAAAAGACTGCCCCCCCCTTTTTTATGCATGTGAACAACAGAGAGAGAAAGAGAACTGGCACACCAGGGCCTCGAGCCATTGTAATTGAACTGTAGATGTGTGTGTCACCTTGTGCATATGTGTGACCTTGCGCACTTGCATCACCTTGTGCTTACGTGGGACCTGGAGAGTAGAACATGGGTCCTTAGGCTTTGCAGGGAAGCACCTTAACAGCCCTCTCTCCAGCCCTCACTTACCATTTTTTTTAAAATTTATTTATTTTATTTATTTGACAGAGAGAAAGAGGGAGAGAAAGAGAGGGAGGATGGGCGCACCACTGCAAATGAAGTCCAGATGCATATGCTACCTGCCACCTTGTGCATCTGGCTAACATGGGTCCTGGGGAATCGAACCTGGGTCCTTTGGCTTTGCAGGCAAATACCTTAACCACTAAGCCATCCCGCCAGCCCATCATTTACCGTTTTAAGACTTGATTTTCCCAGAGGTAAATGTTTGATTATCTGGTTACTGTTAGCATGTAGGCTTTGGTATTAGACATGAACTTAAAGCCTGACTCCTTTATTTAAGCAATAATTGCTTTGAACCCCTAATTTTTTTTTTCTTTCAGTTTTTTGCTGTAACCCAGGCTGACCTGGATTTAGTCTCACTCTGGCCTCGAACTCACAGTGGTACTCCTACTTCAGTCTCCTGAGAGCTGGGATTAAAGGGGTGCAGCACTATGCCTGGCTGAACCCCTAATTATTGATATTTAAAAGTAAACTATGAGCCGGGCGTGGTGGCACACGCCTTTAATCCCAGCACTTGGGAGGCAGAGGTAGGAGGATTGCCGTGAGTTCGAGGCCACCCTGAGACTACATAGTTAATTCCAGGTCAGCCTGGACCAGAGTGAAACCCTACCTCGGAAAAAAAAAAAAAAAAAAGGGGTAAACTATGAAGCCAGGCATGTTGGTGCATAACTGTGATCTCAGGTCTCAGGATAGGGGAGGCTGAGGCAAGAAGATCAAGAGTTCAAAGCCAACCAGGGTTACATAGTGATAACTTGTTTCAAAAAAAAAAAACTCATATGGTTTATTACTTTTTGATTTTTATTTTATTGTATATATCATATGCTCTAAGTAAGTGCCCAATATATATTAGTAATATTTTAAGCCTGTTCCAGTGACTATAAAAACATACATTAAGTATTCTATCTCAGTGCTTTTTTGTTCCCTGACCATGTATTAAAACCTTTTCTCTGAAGATTATATGCTTGTTCCCAGACAGAGCAGCTAATGTCTGTTATCAAGAATTTGATGTGCCTGCAATTTTCCCTGTGGAACTGAAACAGTATCTCCCAAACATTGCCTACAGCTGTGACAAACAGAGGTTAGTCTTCTAAATGGGCATGTCCCATCTTTTATTTCATGCCGTAATTAAAAAAATGTAATTTCAAGCAAGACCCTTTAGCCTCTTAGCCATCTATCTCCCCAGCCCCCAGAAATCTAATTCCAGCAGGCTCACACCTATAGTTCCAGCACTTGGGAAGCTAAGGTAGGAGGATCATTGAGTTTGAGGGTAGCCTAGGCTAGAGTGAGTACCAGGTCAGTGTGGGCTAGAGAGACCCTGCTTCAAAAACAACATAAAACAAAATTTCTAACAAAAAGCTACTTGGGATTTGGGATAAAAGTTTGCTAGCAAACTTTCTATTAAATTGCTTATTTAAGATGAATGTTTTAAGCTTGGATGATTCAGTTATTTATAATTGAAGCCTGGTGGTCATCCCAGCTTCTGAGGTGGAGGCAGAAGGGTCAGTTGTTCAGAGTCACCCTCAGCTACAGGAATAAGTTCGAGGCCAGATCTCAGAAAACAAACCAACCCTTTGTTTGATTCTACTTTGGGGAGCCACAGGAATGTTTGCAAACCTGCAGTGGTTGATAAGTTTACTGATATGTGACTTTTTTTTAAATTTTTTTTTTAAATTTTAATTTATTTCTTTGAGAGAGATACAGAAATAGGCAGGTAGAGAGAGAGAGAGAATGGGTGCGCCAGGGCCTCCAGCCACTGCAAAAGAACTCCAGATGCATGCACCCCCTTGTGCATCTGGCTTACGTGGGTCCTGGAGAATCAATCCTCGAACCGGGGTCCTTAGGCTTTATAGGCAAGCGTTTAACCGCTAAGCCATCTCTCCAGCCCTGATATGTGACTTTTTTTCTGTATTTACTTATGTATTTCTTTTTTTTTAATGTATAATTTTATTATTGACAACTTCTATCCTTACAGACAATAAACCATGGTATTTCCCTCCTCTCCCCACCTTCCCCCCTTCACAACTCCAATCTCCATCATATCCCCTCCCTCTCTCCATTAGTCTCTCTTTTATTTTGATGTCATCATCTTCTCCTATTATGAGGATCTTGTGAAGGTATTGCTAGGCATTGTAAGGAGTCGTACGCTTCCTTTGGCTCTTACATTCTTTCCGCCACCCCTTCCACAATAGGCCCTGAACCTTGGAGGGTGTGATAGAGATGTTTCAGTGCTGGATGCTCCTTTGTCAGTTCTTCTCAGCACTATATTGACTTTGGGGTCATCCCAGTGGTCACTGCCATCTGAAAAGAGAAGCTTCTCTAACCAAAAGCATTAATATATGAATATGAACATTAAGCATAGTGCTTACTGGGCAGTTTGGTGAGCATAACATATGCATTTAACCAGACAAGAGCAGGCTTTATACCCCTAAGGTTCATGACCTCCCCTGCCATAGGCTTTTGATTAGGTTTTTAGTACCAGTCATGTATTCCCTCCCATAGAGCAGGCCTCCAGTCCAATTTGAGAGCAGTTGGTTTCCCCTGGAGCAGACATGCCACTATTGCACCCGTTTGGTCATTTGGCCTGGCTGGCCAAACTTGAGGCTTCCAGTGTCCACTATTTTCACCACTGCATGAAGTGTAGCTTTTTCCAGCTTTTAGTGGGCTGGTCTCAGGAAGAAGGTTTTCTGCTCAGCCCCAGCTTGATTTTTCAGTGACCTTGTTGCCCAGGCATGTGAAGTCTTCAGCAATAGGGTCTTACCATCTGTTTCTCATGGGAAACCAAGGGCCTTGGCAATAGCCTGTAATATTTTGGAGGCAACAGGGACCTCCCTGGCCAACAACTCACTGGAAGGTATTCCATCCCTGGCACTGAGAATTTTCTAGTAACAATCTATGGCTTCTATATGTGTCATTATCCAGAAATGTAGGTTTTCATATGTCTCATTCAGAATATCTTGAATTTTGATTGACCCTCCCCTACCCTTCTCTTGCTCAATCTCTTCCCCTGGCCTCATTTAGGCCTTTCCCCTCCTTGTAATCTGTTCTTTTACTGACATATATACAGTACCATCCCCTTAAGTCCTTCCCTCTCCTCCCTCCCTTATAGCCTTTTTCTAGCTCCCTGGCCTCTGCTACCGATTTTTGGTTCCAGCTCACACACAAGTCTATACATTTGTAGCTAGGCTCCACATATGAGAGAGAACATGCAGCATTTGGCTTTCTGGGCCTGGGTTACCTCTCAGTATAATCTTTTCCAGATCCATCAATTTCCCTGCAAATTTCATAATTTCATTTTCCTTTACCACTGAATAGAACTCCATTGTGTAAATGTACCACATTTTTATTATCCACTCATCAGTTGAGGGACATCTAGGCTGGTTCCATTTCCTAGCTATTGTGAATAGAGCAGCAATAAACATGGTTGTGCAAGTATTTCTAAGGTAGTGAGAAGAGTCATTCAGATATATGCCTAGGAGTGCTATAGCTGGATCATATGGTAAATCTATTTTTAGCTGTCTCAAGAAACTTCACATTAATTTCCACAATGGCTGTACCAGATTACATTCCCACCAACAGTGTAGAAGGGTTCCCCTTTTTCCACATTTATTGTCATTTGTTTTCTTGATGGTAGCCATTTTGGCAGGAGTGAGATGGAATCTCAAAGTAGTTTTAATTTGTGTTTCCCGATGGCTAAGGAGGTAGAACACTTTTTTAGATGTTTATATGCTATCTGTATTTTTTCTTTTGATAACTCTATTTAGTTCCATAGCCCATTTATTTATTTATTTATTTATTTATTTATTTATTCATTTATTTATTTGGTTTTTGTGAGGTAGGGTCTCACTCTAGCCTAGTCTGACCTGGAATTCACTGTGTAGTCTCAGGGTGGCCTAGAACTCACGGTGATCCTCCTACCTCTGCCTCCCAAGTGCTGGGATTAAAGGCGTGCGCCACCACACCTAGCTATAGCCCATTTTTTAATTGGGTTGTGTGATTTCTTATTGTTTTGTTTTTGAATTCTTGGTATGTGACTTTTTAAGTGGTGTATAATAGACGCATTAAGACGCACAAATGAGGAAAATGAAGTGCTTCCCTATGAACAGTGGATACACATGTGAACCTATGAATATTTTTACCTTGTGTGTTTTTCTGTTTTCAGCCCACTTCGATGTGTTGTTCTTGTCTCACTCAGAGACATTAAGCAAGGAGAAGAGCTTTTTTCAAACTACTACACAATTGTCAGCTAACTTGGTAAATTGAAAATTGGGTTTTCAGACAAGTTCCTTAACCACTGAGTCGCTTTCCCCGGTACCCACATAAAGCCAGATGCACAAAATGGCACATACATCTGGTGTTCATTTGCAGCTGCAAGAGGCCTTGTTGTGCCTATTCTCATCTTCTCTCTCTCTGTCTGTAAATAAATAACATTTTTTAAAGTTATGTTGTCATGGTTGTTGCATTCATGATGTAACAGCAGCTGTTGCTACCTGCACAAGACCTGCATAACATGGGGCCATCATCCTGCTGCCGGGATGATTGAGGAAGACACAAAAACCAAAAGCAGAAGAGGGAAGAGGTTAGGGAAGCGGTTCCGTGGTTAAAGGTGATTGTGTGCGAATGCTGCCAGCCTGCGTTCATTTCTCTAGCACCCATGTAAAGCCAGCTGCAAAGTGGCACACACATCTGGTGCTCGCCTGCGTTCATTTCTCTAGCACCCATGTAAAGCCAGCTGCAAAGTGGCACACACATCTGGTGCTCGCTTGCAGTTGACACTCCCTGACACACCCATATGTACACGCAAAAAAATATATGAATAAAGAAGTAAGAAGGAATACTCGGAAAGAAAAGGGCCCGGAGTGGGGAGGAGAGACAAGAACCAGATATGTGCAGGAAGGGCTTAGAAACAACAGCTGCTTATTTCTGTCAGTTCTGGAGGTTGAGAAATCAAGATCTCAGAAGATTCTGAGTCTGGCTCCTGGATGATGTCCACTCACTCTGTGCTCCTATGAGAAAAGGGGCTGGCTAGCTGCCCAGAATCTCCTTTGTAAAGCCTCTAGTCCTGCCCATGAGAGAGAGGCCCTCACCATTTTCACATGGTGGCACATATATCTGCAATTCATTTTCAGTGGCTAGAGGACCTAGTGCACCCATTCTCTCTATCTGCCCCCCCCATAAACATTTTTTTTTAATAAAGAAAAAAGTAGGGGCTGGAGAGATGGCTCAGTGGTTAAAGGAGCTTTCTTGCAAAGCCTGACAGTTTCAATCAATTCCCCAGTACCCATGTAAAGCCAAATGTATAAATGGTTAATGCATCGAGTTCGTTTGCAGTGGCAAGAGGCCCTGGTGCTCCCATTCTCTCTCTCTCTCTCTGCTTGCAAATAAAGCAAATTGTTTCTTTTTGATTTCTTGGTGACCTTGCAGCCCAGGCGTGTGGAATCTTCAGCAATACAAATTATTATCATCATCATTATTATTATTGGTTTTTCAAGGTAGGGTCTCACTCTTTCCCAGGCTGACCTGGAATTAACTATGTAGTCTCAGGGTGGCCTTGAACTCACGGCGATCCTCCTTTGTCTGCCTCCCAAGTGCTGGGATTAAAGGTGTGTGCCACCATACCTGGCTCAAATTATTTTTGGAAAAGCAAAAACATTAGGTTTTCTGAGCTGTTTCTGGATTTTTGTTAATCACTTCTGAGTTACACCTACAGAATGAATATTTTGAGACTTAATTGGAGAAGGGATATTTTTTAAATTTTATTTTTGAGAGAGAGAGAGGCAGGTAGAAAGAGAGAGAATGGGTATGCCAGGGCCTCCAGCTAAGCAAAAGAACTCCAGATGCATGGGCCACCTTGTGTATCTGGCTTATGTGGGTCCTGGAGAATGTAACCTGGATCCTTTGGCTTTGTAGGCCAAAGCCATTTAACTGGGAAGCCATCTCTCCAGCCCTGGAGAAGGGATTTTTTTTTTTTTTTTTTTTTTGAGGTAGGGTCTCTTGCCCAGGCTGACCTGGAATTCACTATGTAGTCTCAGGGTGGCCTCAAACTCCCAGCGATCCTCTTACCTCTGCCTCCCGGTTGCTGGGATTAAAGGCGTGAGCCACCACACCTGGCTAAGAAGGGATTTTAAAAATGTTTTTATGCTACAGTTTCTAGGTAAAAGCTATTTGCTTCATTAGAATTTCAGGTTTATAATGCAATTCCAATTTAAAGTGGTTTTTCCTACTAGCTTAAATGAAAACTACTTGAACTTGTAATTTCAAGTTTTCTTTTGTATACTTCTGTAGTAGTATCTGAATGTTCAGGCAAGCACTAGCAGTTCTTGTTCTATTGATATGGGTAAATGTCTGTACAAGCTTACACTTTAGAGAAGAAACTACCTGCTGTGTGGCCACGAGTATCGTGTGCATAGCTATAGTTGATTTTTCCAACTGGGTAAGGAAAAAAAAGTTAGGTCATTATTCTTCTAATCGTTGAACATTTCCATGCTAAAAGGGAAAAAAGGTTAAAAAGAATGGAAGAGGGCTGGAGAGATGGCTCAGCAGTTAAGGCTCTTGTCTGCAAAGCCTAAGGCCCCTGGTTCGATTCCCCAGTGCCCACAGAAAGCCAGAGGCACAAAGTGGCCCGTGCATCTGGAGTTCACTTGCAGTGGCCCTGGTGCCCCCGTTTTTTGTTTCTCTCTGCTTGCAAATAAAAAATAATGTAAAGGAGTGCAAGATACTGTTTCGCTGGGGGTTAAGTTAGAGGCCAGTGTTGGTAGGTAGGCACACCTGTTCCTACATCTTTTGTTTGTGAAGGGTTTCCATGGGCAGTTTGGAGAATCAGGCACCCAGTGGTCCACATCTTGCAGCTCTGAGGGCTCTGCTTACCCACCCTAAGACCAGCTGTATGTGCGTGCTTGGAGAGGGGAGCCCCCAGCTGTATGTGCATGCTTGGAGAGGGGAGCCCCCAGCTGTATGTGCATGCTTGGAGAGGGGAGCCCCCAGCTGTATGTGCGTGCTTGGAGAGGGGAGCCCCCAGCTGTATGTGCGTGCTTGGAGAGGGGAGCCCCCAGCTGTATGTGCGTGCTTGGAGAGGGGAGCCCCCAGCTGTATGTGCGTGCTTGGAGAGGGGAGCCCCCAGCTGTATGTGCGTGCTTGGAGAGGGGAGCCCCCAGCTGTATGTGCGTGCTTGGAGAGGGGAGCCCCCAGCTGTTGACAAGAGCGTAGTTCGCAGGTAGAGGCAGTCGCCTGCTCCAGTTTTTTTTTGTTTGTTTGTTTGTTTGTGTTTTTCAGAGGTAGGGTCTCACTCTAGCCCAGGCTGACCTGGAATTCACTATGTAGTCTCAGGCTGGCCTCAAACTTACAACAGTCCTCCTACCTCTGCCTCTCAGTGCTGGGATTAAGGCGTGTGCCACCACGCCCAGCTCCTGCCCGTTTTATTAATCATGGTTAACGTGCTACAACCTGACCGGAAGCTATTCACCGGGTCCCTCACTCCTCACTAAACCTGTCCGAGGCTGATTGTGATCATCTTCACTACTTCACCAGCCTTCCTCAGTTTTTTTTTTTTTTTTCAATTTCAATAGCCTTCCAGTCAGTTGCCATGTTTCTACCCCTTTCCAAATATGCCGCCAAGGGTGATTATTTTAAAGTCAGATCTTGACACAATCTTACTCAAAACCCTCCTATTATGGAGAAATGCTGGTTTCTCCTTCATGTACGTGATCTAGCTGGTTTTTAATTTCAGATTTCATCTTCCACTCTTCCTGGCTACTCATCCGGATTGCCACAAGGATCTTCTCTAGTCACCTCAGGGAGGAGGCTTGACTGAAACTGAGCCCCCAGCCCACCCAGCCCTCCCCTTCCACCATTTTTCTCAAAACCCTTCCGACTACAGGCTCACGTGCGCATTACAGTAGGTGGGCAGTCAGTAAATTCCAGGAGTAAAAACTCAAAGTCGGGCTGGAGAGATGCTTAGTGGTTAAGGCGCTTGCCTGGAAGCCTACAGACCCAAGTTTGATTCCCCAGGACCCACCTAGGAAAGACACACAAGGTGGTGCATGCATCTAGAGTGTTTGTAGTGGCTAAAGGCCCTGGTGCACCCATTCTCTCCCTCCTCAAATCAATAAATAAACTATTTTTTAAAAGTCTAGATAGTCATTTTGGCCATAACATTACATGTTTCTGCTTCTATTGATTCTCCCTCCCCAAGGCCTGAAGGTTCCCCATAGCTGTTAAGAGGCACCTGACCACGCTCTCAGCTGTTCAGAACACTTGTGCTCTGTTGCATACGCACCCATCTCATGGGAAGGCCCTCGGCTGTCTGGATGGAGGTGTGTGCTTCTAGATGAGTAATGAAGGCAAAGGAGTTGAGGGTTTTGCTCTCTTCATAGCCTTCTGTGAAATCTGGGTATTATGTGCAGTCTGGCAGCCGCATATTAAGAATGGGAACTGAAGTTAGGCATGGTGGCACAGGCCTTTAATCCCAGCACTCGGGAGGCAGAGGTAGGAGGATCGCCTTGAGTTCGAGGCCACCCTGAGACTACATAGTGAATTCCAAGTCAGCCTTGGCTAGAATGAGACCCTACCTCAGAAAACCACAAAAAGGAACTGGAGCTGGACATAATGGAGCATGCCTCTTATCAGGAGGCAGAGGAAGGATTATCATGAGTTCGAGGCCACCCTGAGACTACATAGTGAATTAATTCTAGGTCAGCCTGGACTACAGTGAGACCCTACCTCTAATAACCAAAACAAACAGACAAAAATAAAACTCGGAACCGGAGATTGCTCTAGAGCAAAGAAAATAGGACGACAACTCCTTGAATTGAGAAGATGAAGTAGGAGGAAGGGGGTGTCTAGAGGCAACGGAGTCATGAGTGCTCGAGACCAGAGTAGTTGACCACACATGTGACTCTAGAGCCTCACCATCTGCCATGTTCACGGATAATGCCGTCCTCAAAAGCAGCTCCTAGAGCTGTTTCAACAGATACCTAGTAAAGGTCTCCTGACTTAAAAGAATCCTTACTTTGGAATGGTTAGAATTCATTATAGATCAAAAGCTAACAGAAGATGAAAGAAGACTCTAACTTACTGCTTGCCTGTCACACTCGCATGGTATCCACCTATTTGGTATAGCTTAAGATTGGCTTAAAATTTTTTGGTAAAAAGTCACACAAACCAAGAAAAAAAAAAAAGATTTCCAGATTTTTATTTCTGGAACTGTACACCAGGTATTAAAGTACAACAAATACAAAATAATGCTCAAAAAAATCAGTGTTTATGTACAAATATTAAAATCAATGCAACAATAGCAACTTCCTCTTGAACATTGGATACTAAAACTTGTTCTGATTGTCGCTAATTTATCTTCTCACGGGGTCCTTGTTTCAAAATGGGACAATTGAAATTAGTGGTCATGTAAGAGGAATGTTATTATCTACCATATTTAACAATAAAACTAACAGTTTCCCTCCTTTTAGTGAAAAAATTAGGAACTTTTTAAAAAACATAGCAATGTCAATATTTTTATAAATTCTTTCGATTTCCACTTGTAGACAATGTGCTTTGAAACTCTGGGCAGACAATCTCCTTGGTGGTTGGGTTTGTTTACATTCAAAGTTGAAATCGTTACTAGACTTTGGTTAAATTAAATGGTGTTACCACTCTATTCCATCTGACGTGGTCAAATATTTATGACCCTCAAATTTCAAAAGTTACAAAGGAAACAATTGCACAATTCTTTGACCTAATTGTACTTTAGTATTTTGAAAACAGTATTCTACATCCTTCAAGTAAATTCAGCAGTTGACCGTGACAAGAGGAAAACTAAACATGGAAAGAGCCAGCGTGAAAGCAAGTGATGGACTACAACTGACAGAGGATTGCTCTGCTCACAGCACCAGTCACCCTTCTACGTGAACCACTGTCCCCGTCGACTCCCCACACAGAAAACGTGCATCAGCCAACACCGCAACTGCTCACCATGAATTTTTGGTTTGTTCATATGAAAATAATGCGGCAAAGAAAAAAAAAAGAATTTATCACAGTTTGTTATAAGAATTGTGCTTAACACGATAATAAAGGCATTGCTGTTTCTTCATGGGACTGCAAATTAGGTATTCTCATGCTTTCAAACGCAATCCTTTTAATAAACAGTAACAAATTCTCTGTTAAGATGTTTAAATGGAGACAGAACCCCCAATAAATCCAGCCTTCAAAGAAAATTCAATAAATAGCTATTTTACATGGATCAAGTCATCGTGGTACAACTTATGAGTGTCACTTCAAGCATGCACAGAAATGGTATAATACATGGCAGGATAGTCAGAAAATATTGAATTAGATCTAAAAAGATATGAAGAATTTACACATATGTACAAAAATCTTGCAAATTATTGCCTCATTTTCACAAGGAATTGGAAGTAAACGTTACCAGCTCGCTAGCACTCTGAGAGGCTAGAATCAGGTTGGATTTAAAAATCTATTAAACTAGCTGGAATTTATTTTTCTCTCTTATTATTTTCTGGATTTTGGTCAAAATCTATTTAAATAACTAAAGTGTCCATTCAACTTGCTGATAATCGAAACTGTAGATAAGAAACACTGTTTCCATCTTCTATCAGGACCCCAGCAGTGCATAGATACACTGAGCGCAAGACTGCGCCAGTTCACGAGGTTGGGCTTGTTCATTTAAGCGCGACTGGTGTGAGCGCTCAGCCGTCTTTGTGTGACTTATTATACAGACCAGCCACTGTAAACCCAGAGTGAAAAGTAAAGTTACAACAATGGAAGATTATGGCCAGTATCTTACTAAATTATAGAAAGTGTACTGATTTTTAACAAAAGAAAGTTTAGCACACACAGCAATAAGAAGCCGACAACTTGGATAAAAATATCAGGAAGCAACACAGAGCCCAGGCCACCATTATTTCCCATGTGCAAACAGGGACACCAGACTGTAAATGTATAAGTTAGAGACTGATTTTAAGTTATTAATTTAACTACTTTCGTCCACTGTGCTACACTAAATTTCATAGTAAATGTGCTACTGCATAAACACTTCAAAGCAATCTTCATTAAAATGCTGCAAATAAAAACAAGAATACACATCATCCAAAGAAAGGATGTCATTGCAGTTCACAGTTTGTAGAATAAATACCCTCCCTTTCAACCACTAAGTCCACTACATCCTATCTACTCGCCAGCACAACCTTGAAGTGACTTAACACTTACTATATTAGCAAGGCAGCCAAACATTGTTTTGCAAAGCAACACAACTTAGTAAAAAAAAATCAGAATTTTTAATTAAGACAGTGCAAAAGGAAGTAATTGTCTTAATTGTAAAAGCAAATCTCACTACATCCTAATACTGTGTTATCTTGTCTGATTCTCTTAGAACTTAAAAAAGCATCTATCTAGCACAGCAAAAATGGCCAAAGCTTATGACAATGGTTTCTTATTCACAATGTTTGGAAATAAAAATAAAAGTTTGAGATGCATGTGAAAGTCTAACACTTTTTGAAACTGAAAAGTGGTAACGTACCATTCTATTTCAGAAAGGAACTCGTGTTTTTCTTGCCAACTACTCAAGCTAAAATATAGCTTAAATATACTTCAAGGTTCTACTGCATTCTGCATAAAATCCAGAAGTCTCTCTACATGTTAATTCTTTGAACTGCAGTGCTACGAACATAAGAGGGGGCCCAAAATATATGCCACTGAGTGGCAGCATCCTAAGCTTTGTATTCTGCCTCTGCGAGTCAACTACCTTCTAGTAAAAATTGAATCATCACTGACTAGCGTGATTTTAGTATGACAATGGTGGACAAACCCCATACGAATACCACATCTTCAAAATATCAAACTTTTAGTCGACGAAAGAAATTACACAGAAGTCTGCCGGCAGTAAGATGGCCAATTCTGTGTAAGGTAGCCCTGGCCTGGAATTCTAAACCGGGATGGATCCAAGCAGAGTTTTCGTCGTGGGCACAGGCCCTTGTGCTGGCTTCCACAGATGGACTTGCTGCTTTGTAAACTGAAGTGCTCTAGCTGAAGAACGTGAGAGAAGTTTCCATTTGTAAAAAAACCTTTGCATGTTTGTGCAGTTTAAAAGAAACCTACCCCTGCTTTGTTAATAAAGAAAATGAAACCAAAATGCTACATTGAGCAGGGATGGGGATCGGGATTGGGATCGTCCCTGTAAACTTAAGTTAATTCCACTGCATCCGTACGGCTTTAAAAGGAATTTACACGAAGAAGCCACACCGTTCAGGGCAAACATCTGTGCTGGTTTTGAGCCGTGGCCTCAGTCTACAGGTCTGAGAAGTGGGAGGGAGGGCAGCAGGGAACAGAAAAGAGGGAGGAGGAAGGGGCGAGGTACTGGGACTGAGGACGAGAGAAGCAGATCTTAAAGCTGCACCAGAGTTCAGTCTTAGTTCCCAACTCTGCGATCAGAGTTCATTTCCACAGTTATAGACTGAAAAATGAGAATACTCTTGATAAATCAAGACATAGTTCTATACATACTGACATCACTGATGTCATAGAGAACAGTTCAGACTTCCAGTGAAAGACTACACACACCCACAGCTCCATCCCTCCTTCCGCTGTGCTGCACTGCACTGCACTGCGCTGCAGCAGCGGTCATGGTCACTCGGAGTGGAGGGCAGCGTGCTGGTGCTGGTGCAGGGCGTGGGCGTGGGCACTGATGAAGCCGTTGCTCTCACTGGCAGACAAACTGCCAAAGTCAGCCACAGACACGGCCATTTTGGCACTGGTGATGTGATGCGTGTGATTTTCAAAGTCTACACCCAAATTATTTACAGAAACCTCACTCATAAAGGGTTCGGGGACGGCAATGCCCATTTTCAGTCTCTTTGCTGGTCTTTCTGACTCCTCGCTGCACATGGGGTTGAGCTCTGAGTGATAGAATCCAGTCTCAAATAAATTAAAGCAGTCACTTTCTCCATTGCTGGGCAGGGTGAGCAACTCTTCCGTGACGACAGGCACGTGACTGACCTGTCCCCGGGGTGCACTGCCCAGGGGCGGGAAGCTCTCATGCAAACAGTTCCCATCTGCGGGGCTGCAGACCGGGGCCACGCTGTTGGTCAACGCTGAAAAGAAGGACATGTTTAAGTACGTGACCACGGGTGGGAAACCAGCAGGACCCCATGGGCCCAGCATTGGCTGAGGACACAGGAGGGGCGCACCTGTCGGGAGGGAGGGGGGAGCACCGGGAGGGGGGCACTGTCGGGAGGGAGGGGGCACCTGTCAGGAGGGGGCACCTGTCGGGAGGGAGGGGGGGCACATGTCAGAGGGAGGGGGCAGGGAGGGTGCACCTGTCGGGAGGGAGGGGGGTGCACCTGTCGGGAGGGAGGGGGGTGCACCTGTCTGGAGGGAGGAGGGTGCACCTGTCCAGGGAGGGGGAGCACCTGTCCAGCACCTGTCCGGAGAGAGGGAAGCATATGTCAGGAGGGGGGAGGGGGCACCTGTCGGGAGGGAGGAGGGGGCACCGGGAGGGAGGGAGGGGGGGCACTGTCGGGAGGGAGGGGGGCACCTGTCAGGAGGGGGGAGGGGGCACCTGTCGGGAGGGAGGGGGGGCACTGTCGGGAGGGAGGGGGGGCACCTGTCGGGAGGGAGGGGGGAGCACATGTCAGGAGGGAGGATGGTGCACCTGTCGAGAGGGAGGAGGGTGCACCTGTCGGGAGGGAGGAGGGGGGGTGTACCTGTCAGGTCACTGGCAGTGAAGGAACTCAGGATGTTCAGCGGCGGGTCAGGAAGAGCCTCAGGCCGGCTGGCGGTTAGGGCTGAAGGGTTGACTGTCCCCCCCAGAGCTTCCGTTTCATCCACCAGACGATCCATGTAGTCCCTGAAAAACACCGAACACCCTGTTACTGTAGGTCACAGTGAACAATGACACTGCCCGAGTCCAGCCCACGGCACTCACGTGACTCCGGGGTGATGGTTGTAGCGTTTCTTTCCGAATCGTGTCTGTTGAGCAAAGTAGTCATAGCGCTCCGATTTCTTCCACATGTAGTAGAAGGCCACACACTCGGCCACGGTCCTGGTCCGCACCTAATGAGAGCAAGGCCTCTTCAGAAAACAACTCTATTCCCAGCCGTCACCGAAATGTCCATCCATGAGCCTTGTTCCCGTCCCTGCAATCGTGAACTCAGAACATTTTCATCAGTGCAGTGAGGCAGCTCTCAACAGTGCCTGGCTATTTAAAATCACAGTAAAAATAAATACAAGGGCATGCATCCAGAATGACTGCACAGGGCTGAGAGATGGCTGCTGGTGCAGGCACTACCTGCAAAGCCTAAGGACCTGAGGCCGATTCTCCAGTACCCGCGTAAAGCCAGATGCACAGTGGCACATGCGTCTGGAGTTCATTTGAAGTTGCCAGAGGCCCTGGTGTGCCCATTTTCTCTCTCTCTGCCTCTCTCTCTCAAATAAATAATAAATAAATAACTAAAAACATTGAAAAATTGTTTAACAACTTATAAGTATCACAAACTTGGCTCCATCCCCAACTAAGGCCCTTCAAACAATTACTTATACTTATCAGCCTGAGTTTAAACATACAAACTTCCTTATCTTTACCCAGTACCATTATCTTCCCAAATTAATCAGGACCTGTACAGAAGTTTCAGCATCTCCATCCTGATGCCACAGTGAGTTGTGATATAAGATCGCTAACACAGGGGCAAGCTTCTGAAGCCAGGATGTACAGGACACCCTTCGCCATACGTCACTAACGGAAGCCCTCCCAGAGAGGCGGGCTCTAAAGCAGCAACTTGATACTGCCACAACGGCCAAGAGCCAACTTCACAAGCCGCTGCAAAGCTGAAGGTTCTGACTTAAAAAGACAACACAGACTTCTTTAAGCATGTTGATCTGTTCAACACATTAAATTCTTCATTTCAGGCTGGAGAGGTGGCTCAACTGTTAAAAGTGCTTGCTTACAAAGCCTGATGGCCCATGTTCAATTCCCCAGTGCCCACTTAAGGCCAGATGCACAATGTGGTGCATGCGTCTGGAGGTCATTTGCAACAGCAAGAGGCCCTGGTGTGCACCCATACTCACTCTCTCTCTCCTCTACCTGACTGCTTGCTTGAGTAATTTTTTTTTTTTTTTTGGTTTTTCGAGGTAGGGTCTCTACTCTAGTCCAGGCTGACCTGGAATTCACTATGTAGTCTCAGGGTAGCCTTGAACTCATGGTGATCCTCCTACCACTGCCTCCCGAGTGCTGGGATTAAAGGCATGTGCCACCATGCCCGGCTTTGAATAAATAGTATTTAAAAAAAAACTTCATTTAATCTTTGAGAAAATATTACATTTCCTTACATACAAAAAGCATGATATTTTCAACCCAAGAAGGGAAAGTATAGCTAATGTAGTAAGACAAGAAAAAGAAATCAAAGTTATGCACTCTCTGTTCCCAACCAGTATGAAATAGAAGATCCAAAAGAATAAACACAAAGGCTAGTAAGTGGCTGGCTGTGGCAACACTGGCCTATAATTCCAGCTACAAGGGAGGCTGAGGATCAGAAAGATTGCACGTTCACAGTCAGCCCGGGCAACTTGGTGAGACCCTGTCTCAATGAGTAAAAGGACAGCTAGGGACATAGCTCAATGGCAAAATGCTTGTCTGTCATGTGTGAGGACCTAAATTCAATCCCCAGTACTTGGGAGCTGACAAGCAAGAGCAAGGTTGCAGGATTCAAGATTAAACTACCAAGTTTACCTCTGGCTAGATATGGTAGCACATGCCTACAACTTCAGCACTGGACTACATAAGTGAGACACTCAATTATCTCAAAAGGGCAATTACTTTCCTATGTACTACTAGCAAACAAATGAAATTTGAAATTAAAAACTACTATACTATGCCAGGTGTGGTGGCACACGCCTTTAATCCCAGCACTTGGGAGGCAGAGGTAGGAAGATCACCATGAGTTTAAGGCCACCGTGAGAATACATAGTGAATTCCAGGTCATTCTGAGCTAGAGGGTGAGATCCTACCTTGAAAAACAAAAGAAAAATAAAGAAGTAGGGGGCTGGAGATGGCTTAGTGGGTAAGGCACTTGCCTACAAAGCCTAATGACCCAAGTTTAATTCCCCAGCACCCATGTAAAGCCAAATGTACCAAGTGGCACATGCATCTGCAGTTTGTCTGCAGTGGCTAGAGGCCCTGCAATCCATTCTTATTCTCTCTTCTTACAAATAATAAATTAATTAATTTAAAAAAGAGTCACTTTAAACTCACACTGAAATGGCACAAAAAGGTATAGAGTTCTCAGATACCTCCTCCAAATCAGGAGTCCATCCCAGAATGCTGCACTGCTAAGAGTAGTGGACCTTCACTGACACATCTCTGCCACCCAAACACCAGTTTGTATTGGGGCTCACGCTTGATGCTGTACTTTGTGGGTTTCGATGTCCACTGCTAAGACCTTCACTGACTCTCTGCCACCCAAACACCAGTTTGTATTGGGGCTCACGCTGATGCTGTACTTTGTGGGTTTCGATGTCCACTGCTAAGAGTGGGACCTTCACTGACACATCTCTGCCACCCAAACACCAGTTTGTATTGGGGCTCACGCTTGATGCTGTACTTTGTGGGTTTCGATGTCCACTGCTAAGAGTAGTGGACCTTCACTGACACATCTCTGCCACCCAAACACCAGTTTGTATTGGGGCTCACGCTTGATGCTGTACTTTGTGGGTTTCGATGTCCACTGCTAAGAGTAGTGGACCTTCACTGACACATCTCTGCCACCCAAACACCAGTTTGTATTGGGGCTCACGCTTGATGCTGTACTTTGTGGGTTTCGATGTCCACTGCTAAGTGGACCTTCACTGACACATCTCTGCCACCCAAACACCAGTTTGTATTGGGGCTCACGCTTGATGCTGTACTTTGTGGGTTTCGATGTCCACTGCTAAGAGTAGTGGACCTTCACTGACACATCTCTGCCACCCAAACACCAGTTTGTATTGGGGCTCACGCTTGATGCTGTTTTGTGGGTTTTGACTGCTAAGTAGTGGACCTTCACTGACACATCTCTGCCACCCAAACACCAGTTTGTATTGGGGCTCACGCTTGATGCTGTGCTTTGTGGGTTTTGATGTGTATCCACCATTATAGTAGTAGACGGAATAGCTTCTTTAACAATCCCCTATTCTCCGTCTGTTCATCCCTCCTCCTACCTAACTTCTGCAACCAGGGATCTGTTCACTCTTCTAGAATGTCACAGCGCTGGAATTCTGCAGTATGGATAACCTTTTCTTATTTTTTTCTTTTCCTTTTTTTCCCCCCTCAAGGCAGGGTCTCGCTTTAGCTCAGGCTGTCCTGGAATTCACTCTGTAGTCTCAGGGTGGCCTCGAACTCACGGTGATTCTACCCCTGCCTCCCGAGTGCTGGGACTACAGGCGTGTGCAACCACGCCCAGCTGGAAAGCTCTTTCAAGTTAGCTCCTTGACTTAGTAATAGCTATTTAGGATTCCTGATGTCTTTTGTGACTTGATAGCTTGTTCATTTCCAGAGCAGAATACAATTACCCTGCCTGGATTATCACCAGTATATATTTACCTCAAAGGAGATACTGATTACAAGTTTTGGCAATAATGAACGCTAATGAAACATTTGTGCAGGTTCTGGGCATACATAAGTTTTAGACTCATTTGGGAAAATATCAAGGCTTAAGACTGCTAAGTCATTCAGTAAGAATGTGTAGTGGGAAAATAGCAGTGGTCCGAAGCGGCTGGGCCTGGCACTGGAGCGGCCGCTGCTCCATCCACACCCCACCTGTAGTTGCACGTATTGCGATTCATAGCTACTTCTTCTAGTAATAATCTCTCTTCTCTGACGCCCTGGTTTGGTTTGGAGTTTTTCGAGGTAAGGTCTCACTGTAAGCCAGGCTGACCTGGAATTCACTATGTAGTCTCAGGCTGGCCTTGAACTCACAGCAATCCTCCTATCTCTGTCTCCTGAGTGCTGGGATTAAAGTCATGTGTCATCACGCCTGGCTTGTCCTTGTTTTTGTTTTAGCAACTGTAGTTCTCACCATTCAAAAAAACATTTGAACATCTTGGAAGAAGTGAGACTCAAGGAAAAATAGGGAAGATAAGATTTCCTGAAAATATGGCAAATCCATCTCTGTGAGTTGAAGACTGTAAGCATGTCACAGGGTACACGAATGTATTACGAGCCGTCCCACGAGTAGGCCATGGCACTGACAAGCCATAGCCAGTCACGTTTAGAGGGCTACCAGCAATGCTCACGGCGAGGAGCATGTCTAGTCCCCATTGTTCCTTGTTTTCTCTGCACGTGACTTTCACATGGGCTGCTTCCAGTCAATGTGAGCAGCGAGCAGTGCTCTGGGCTGTACCTTGTTCTTCTGGATAAGGTGGAAGTCCTTCCCGTACAGCATGAGCGCATGCTCAAAGCCGCGGCACTCTTCCTCTGTCCACGCAGTCATTCCTTCTAAAAACAAGGATCCTTTAGAATTGCACTGGCCTCAAAACTTGTGTAAGTCAATTAGCCATGTATTTTCAGTACGTTTCCTCTGTAAAAGGCTAGAAAGCCACTCTCCTCTCACACATGTGCACACACCCACATGCACATGCATGCTATCTATGCAGGGATACAGTTATGATTACCAAAGTGCACACACCAACCGTTTATAACAAATACGAACACTGTGTACCCTCTGCTTTGTGGGATAAGAATTTAATGATGCTTTAAAATAACTAGGCTTGTTTTGCTAAGTTTTTAAACTTTTTTTTTTGGGGGGGGGTTTAAAAGGTAGGGTCTCATTCCAGCCCAGGCTGACCTGGAATTCATTATGTAGTGACAGGGTGGCCTTGAACTCACAGCAGTCCTCCTACCTCTGCCTCCCAAGTGCTGGGATTAAAGGTGTGCACCACCACGTCTGGCTTTTTTTTTCTTTATGGAATAAACAGAAAAGCCTTGGGCTGGTAATATCAAAACTTTAAATTCTTTTCAGTCAAGACTAGAAATGAGGAACAATCAGTACATTTTTACTTAAAGCCACTGTGTGCGTGTGTGTGTGTGTGTGTGTGCGCGCGCGCGCACGTGCGTGTCTATGCTGGGGAGACATAAGAGAAGCAAGAACCTGTGCTCTCATAATACTAAGTCTCACTAAACTACCCAGCAGCTATTCAGGCTGACGAATTAAAAGCCTAGCTGGGGCCTGGGGAGAAGACTCAGTGACTAAAGATGTTTGCTTACAAAGCCCACAGGCCTGGATTCAATTCCCCAGTACCCACATAAAGCCCGATGCACAGAACAGCACATACATCTAGAGTTTGTTTGCAGTGGCAAAAGGCCCTGGTGGACCAATACACACTCTTTCTCCCTCAAATGAATAAAATATTAATTTTTTAAAAAGTCTAACTTGGGCTGGAGAGATGACTTAGCGGTTAATGTGCCTGCCTGCCAAGCCTAAGAACGTCCATTTGATTCTCCAGGTCCCACATTTAGCCAGATGCAAAGTGACTCAAGGGTTCAATGCCGCACTTGTCCACAAGGGGGCGCACGCGTCTGGAGTTCATTCACAGGGCCTGAGAGGCAGCTGGCGTGTCAGTTCTATCTGTCTGACTCTCTCCAAAAAATGTGCAAGGTCCTCAAATGGCAGAATCCAGACTAAACTAGTTTAGGATTTGCATTTATTTCTTTGTTACCTCCAGCAAGGACACTGAGACCATGTACAAAAAGGTGAAAAATACTTGAACTAAGAAAGAAACTAGTGTTCAGGGATTTAGAGTTTTGACAGCTTAAAATAATCTTCAAAGAAGCAGTTTCTACAGAAGAACTGCACCAGAGGACCTCACCCTTCAAAATTAACTACTTCCAAGCCTTTGTTTGCCCAAGCCACTTACCTAACAGCATTAAGTATTATTTCCTCTACATACACTTAATGAAAGCTACATTACATACAATCCGTTTATTTATAAGGACAAAAAATGCTAAAATAAAACTTAACCATTTTACCTTAACATTCAAAATATAATGTAAGCAAATAAAATGCCATTATTACAATGTCACTAAAAATATACTTCATTCAATAAATTCCATAATCTTCAACCTCCTCTTGATTTTTTGTCTGATTCAAACAAAAACAAAAAACTTTTTCAATAAAATTATGAAACCCTTATTTTTAATTACTTTGGATATATTGTCATCTATAGAATATACTTTTTTTCTGTAACTATTTCTTCAAGAAAGTGGAGGTAGCAAGGGGTAAATAATTTGAATTTGAAAAATCTCTGATATATCTAAAAATAGAGGATAAGAAAAGATTATTTACTATGAAAATGAACACAGGCCAGGCATGTCCCAGCACTCAGGAGGCAGAGGTAGAAGGATTGCCCTGAGTTCAAGGCCAGCGTGAGACTACATAGTGAATTCCAGGTCAGCCTGGGCTAGAGTGAGACCCTACCTTGGGAAAAAACAAAAAACAAAAAATAAAAAAAAGGGGGGAGGTTGGAGAAATGGCTTAGTGGTTAAGGCATTTGCCTGTGAAGCCAAAGGATCCCGGTTCAATTCTCCACGACCCACTTAAGCCAGATGCACGAGGGACACATGCATCTGGAGTTCATTTATAGTGGCTGGAGGCCCTGGTGTGCCCATTCTCTCTCTGTCTGCCTCTCTTCTCTCTCTCCCCCTCTCAGATTAAATAAATAAATAAAAATTGAAAAAAAATCTTTAAAAAACAAAATAAAACAAAACAAAACAAAAACCCAGCACCGATCTAACAAAAATGCTTTAGTCTCATGTTTAGACTCCTTCCAGTCCTTTGCCGGGCAGCCCTTTCCCTCCTGCAGTCCCCGCGTGTCCTACCTTGATTAGCCTTTCCATTGCAGCAGAATCTTTCAATGGCTTCCTTTACGTTGTGATTACACTTGAGCAGTTCATACAATGCCTAAGAGAAAAGGAGAGCCCATTCATTCAAAACTACCGACAGTCCTGTTCGAAGAGCACTTTAAGAACCAGGTGCGTGCATCAGTCTTGACAGTCGCTGTGAAAATGTTTTCGATGATGCGATGGCACTTGAGAATGTGCCCAGGCCTTCAATCTACAGAACTGCTCTGCGAACGGACCCCAGGACAGTACCTCATGATTTTGTTCATCCTTACCCAGAAATAACCTACCAGTATCATTCTGGACCTGTTTGTTTTAAGTTGCTGGGCCTTCTGATCTGAGAAATTTCCCTATTCATTTAATGTTTTTGAAACAGAGTCTCACGTAGTCCAGAATAGCCATGTACTTGCTATGTATTCCATGCTGGCCCTGAACTATGGTCCTTTTTTCTTTTTTGATTTTTCAAGGTAGGGTTTCACTCTAGCATAGGCTGACCTGAAATTCACTTACTTAGTCTCAGGGTGACCTTGAACTAAGATCCTCCTACCTCTGCCTCCCAAGTGCTGGGATTAAAGGTGTGCGCCACCACACAGGGCTACATCCCCCTGCTTTATTAACTTCTTGTAGCTGGGAAAGGTAGAATTATGTTGTCTCTTGATGTCATTTCCCCCCTTCCTTAGAGTTTTGATAAAAGGGAATCGCAGTGGCAAGCTGAGAGAGACTTCAGTGACAAGAGTTTATAATAGGCCCAATTACTTCCATATACTGTGAAAGGCACTGTTTAACTCAATTAGAATTTCTTCCTATTAAAGGTTGGGAATTATGAATATACTAAATAACAGCAGAGAGAATGCCACTGCAAGGTAAACAAGCACCTTCCCAGGTGAATTTCAAGAAAGGTCAGGATAGCTCAGTACCAGGAATGGGACTGAGCACGTCAACAGGTCACGTGAAGCACAGTTGTCTCCCTGGCTGCTGTGAAAGCACTGGTAGAAGAATGTGCACTGGTTAGAGAGACCAAGACTGCAGTCGCCATAAACCAAGGCCAGCAGACAGGTTCCTCCATCAAAACAGGCCCAAGTCAGTCATGATTCTAAACGCCTCTGGTGGTTGGCTAATTCATCAGGATGTATAGCAGGAGTAAAAGATACAATAATGTAAAGAACAAAAGTGAAGTTTGATAATGACTTTAAAACTTGAAAGCCTTAAATGTTTACAATGCCTACTGTTCAATTGAAATAACAATTTAGGGGGCTAGGGAGATAATCTTAGCAGATAAAGGCACTTGCTGGCAAAGCCTGTAAGCCCAGGCTTGATTCTCTAGTACCCATGTAAAGCTAGACAAAGTGGCAAGAGGCCCTGGCACGCCCATACCCTCTTTGTTTCTGTCTCTACCTGTCTCTCACACAAATAAGTAATAATAATAAAACATATAAGAAAAGAAAGAACAATTTTAAAAACATTGTGGGAAACTAATCAGCAGGGGCAGAGAGATGTCTCAGTGGGTGCAGATCTGAGGTCTGATCCCTAGCACCCATGTAAAAGCAAGCCCAGTGGCATGTGCCTCTGATCTCAGCACGGGACAGGCGGAGGCAGGACGATGCCAAGGCACACGGGTTGGCTGAGCGAGCTGAATCCATAAGACCTGGGTTCAGGGAGAGAGCCTGTCTGGAAAATTAAGGTGGAAGAGCAATTGAGGAAGACACCCATTGTCAACCACCAGCCTCCACCCTGTGCATACGTGCATGCGCGCGCACACACACACACACACACGCACACACTACAAAAGGAAAACCAAGAAACCAAACAATCAGTAGTTTCAATAACTTTAGATAAAATAATTTTTAAAAGTTCGTATTTCTCTACATAACAGTATATAATAATATAGGCATCTTATTTATGATATCAACAAATACACACATAAAAAGGTATTAAAGAATTAAGTTAATGAGATGTATATGATGTTTTAAAAATATGAGTGATTAAAGAAAACCAAATCAATGGAGAATCTGATGTGTTCTTGGAGTAGAAAGTTTATTTTTATTTTTGTTTTTTTGAGGTAGGGTTTCACTCTAGCCCAGGATGACCTGGAATTAGTCTCAGGGTGGCCTTGAACTAACTAACAGTAAGCAATCCTACCTCTGCCTCCTGAGTGCTGGGATTAAAGGTGTGCAACACCACGCCTGGCCAAAGGTTTAATGTTTTAAAGGTTCTCATTCTTCTAAAAGTAATCCACATGCCTATCAATGCACAATACCAACAATATTGTTTTTTTCTTTGAGAGTCAGAGAGAGAGAATGAGTGTGCCAGCAGCCTCTCAGCCACTGTGAACGAACTCCAGATGCATGCGCCCTCTTGTAGGAAAGCTCAGCATTGCGTCCTTGTGTAATTTTGCATCTGGCTAAACGTGGGACCTGGAGAATTGAACAGGTGTTCTTAGGCTTCGCAGGCAGGTGCCTTAACCCCTAAGCCATCTCTCCAACCCAACAATATTTATTCTGACAACTGATTAACCCTTGAACTGATAGTACTCCATTCTCACTCACATCCCCTCCCCCTGTAGTGCCGGGGAATGAATGGGGGGCTCCACATATGCTGGGCAAGAACTCTACCGCTGAGCTGCGAATACAACTTCCTTATATTACTTGGAAATTGGAAATTCAAATTGAAGACTACTGATCTCTGAGTACTAATTAGTAAAGCTCACCTAGGTTGTGTGTATAGAGTGAAAAAGATATACAAAGGGCAAAAAGGGCATTCCAAAAACCCTAACAGACAGTATGCCCACCCCTGCCCTGCAAGTCACCACATTCGTCCTCTACAGGCACACACACATGTAGCGATGCCCCTGATCAAGCACACACACGTGTACGATGCCCCTGATCAAGCACACACACGTGTACGATGCCCCTGATCAAGCACACACACGTAGCGATGCCCCTGATCAAGCACACACACATGTACGATGCCCCTGATCAAGCACACACACGTAGCGATGCCCCTGATCAAGCACACACACGTGTACGATGCCCCTGATCAAGCACACACACGTGTATGCGATGCCCCTGATCAAGCACACACACATATACGATGCCCCTGATCAAGCACACACACGTGTATGATGCCCCTGATCAAGCACACACATGTGTACGATGCCCCTGATCAAGCACACACACGTGTACGATGCTCCTGATCAAGCACACACACATGTACGATGCTCCTGATCAAGCACACACACATGTAGCGATGCTCCTGATCAAGCACACACACGTGTACGATGCTCCTGATCAAGCACACACACATGTAGCGATGCCCCTGATCAAGCACACACACGTGTATGATGCCCCTGATCAAGCACACACACATATACGATGCTCCTGATCAAGCACACACACGTGTATGATGCCCCTGATCAAGCACACACACATGTAGCAATGCTCCTGATCAAGCACGCACACGTGTACAATGCTCCTGATCAAGCACACACACGTAGCAATGCTCCTGATCAAGCACGCACACGTGTACAATGCTCCTGATCAAGCACGCACACGTGTATGATGCTCCTGATCAAGCACACACACATGTAGCAATGCTCCTGATCAAGCACGCACATGTGCACGATGCTCCTGATCAAGCACACACACGTGTAACAATGCTCCTGATCAAGTTCATACTTTTTTTTTTTTTTTTTTTTTTTCAAGGTAGGGTCTCACTCTGGCCCAGGCTGACCTGGAATGCACTATGTAGTCTCAGGGTGGCCTTGAACTCACAGTGATCCTCCTACCTCTGCCTCCCAAGTGCTGGGATTAAAGGCGTGCGCCACCACGCCCGGCTTAAGTTCATACTTTTTACAGACATGACCTTCGAATTTCCTTGTGAATAAAATTCAAGAATAATTCAAAGAATACTTTTATCATTAAATTTGAAAGTCCATCCACACAGGCATCTAAATAAGAGATATTAAATGGAATATGGTCACCAGGAATGAGGTGTTAAGGGTCTGGAGAGCTGGCTCAGCAGTAAGAGCACTCACTGTACAGGCATGAGGTCCTGAGTCCAACTTTCCCAACAGCCAGGCGTGGCCATGCGTGTCTACACTCAGTCCCGAGGGGGCAGACAACACTGGGGCTTCCTGGTCCCAGTTTAACTGAAAAATGGCAGGTCTACGTTCAGTAAGAGACTTGTCTCACGGAAATAAGGTAGTTGAGTGACAGAGAAAGACACCTGCCATTCTCCTGTGGCCTGTGCACACCAGGCATGCATGTCTGCACATACATGCATACATCATGCCCCCACACAACACACACACAACAACAATAACAACAAGAAAAGAATGAGGTATTAAAGAATGCTCAGTGGTGAGAAAAAAAGATTATGAGATTAAAAGGATATAAAGCTGCATTAAAAGATATGAGTGGCTGGGTGTGGTGGCGCACGCCTTTAATCCTAGCATTTGGGAGGCAAAAGTAGGAGGATCACCATGAGTTCAAGGCGACCCTGAGATTACATAGTGCATTCCAGGTCAGCCTGGGCTACAGTGAGACCCTACCTTGAAAAATGAGAAAAAAAAAAAAAAAAAAAAAAAAAATATGAGTGTAAGACCAGGCGTTATGGCCCATGTCTTTAATTCCAGCACTCAGGAGGAAGAAGTAGGAAAATCACTGTGAGTTCGAGGCCAGCCTAACACTAGAGTGAGTTCCAGGTCAGCTTGGACTAGAATGAGACCCTACCTTGGAAAAAAAAAAAAAAAAAAAACAAAATCAAAATGAAAAAGAAAATATGGCTGGGCATGGTGGCGCACGCCTTTAATCCCAGCACTTGGGAGGCAGAGGTAGGAAGATCGCTGTGAGTTCGAGGCCACCCTAAGAATACAGGTCAGCCTGGGCTAGAGTGAGATCCTACTTCGAAAAACCAAAAAAAACAAAAAACAAAAGAAAAAAGAAAAAGAAGATATGAGTGTACACACACAGACTAGAATAAAAGAAACAAAACTATCAAAGAGAGAAATCTGTGTTTTGCAATTAAAAATAATTCTTAGCAGCTACTTCACGTCTAAGGACTATTTGAATCAAATATTTGAAATCACTAAGTTAAATTGTATTCCAAAAACAACAACAACAACAACAAAAAAAACACGCTGACATATACCTGTTCATTGTCTCTTGTGTGCGCTCCTGAAGACACTCTGTCTACCACGTTTTCATTTCCAGTTCTCAGTGAGGTCTCAACAAGGTACTCCTTAACTCTGCTTTCCAAAACCACATCAGGACGCCACAGTAACTGGTCTTCATTCTCATACACTGACAAGGAAAAATAGTGAACACATTACAAAATGCAGTCGACTCCACCCCTCAGGAGGCTCTACACTAGGACACGCAGCTAACCTCGAGGACACAGTGATCTGAATGTCAGGCAAGTACAGGCTTTCCCCGGCATAAAAAATAACTTCTTATCCAGGTCTCAATGGTCCGAAGCAAGGAGCTTTTTTGGGTAGCTGGATTTGCTGACCATTCTGAAGGCTTTCCATGCCTATAAAGTCTAAACCCCATACTGGTATCTTACACACCTAATGAAGCAGTAAAAATAACCTGTTCAATTCTCTAATAACTTCTTTGGAATTTTCCCTTGAATTCCCTAAATGATCCCATGAAATCTCTTGAGGTTAAAATTGGAAAATGAAAGCAATCAGAAATAAAAGCCAGACTATCAGATTACAATACTTAAGTGATATCAGGTACCACAATACGTAAGAAGGGTGTCATTTTCCCTTCCTGATTGCCTTCCAAAAAGTGAATTTGTATTTAAAAGAGGAAGCAGATTTGCCAACCTCCCGGCTCCACCCCTGACAACGAGGCCTGGGAAAGGAGGATGAAAAATGAGAGATGCAAACTTTCCATAATCTCTATGAACAAAATGCCATAGCTAGTGATTGACCGATTACTCTAAAGCAGAGTCACACACGTTATGTAAGACAAGCATTGTCATAGAGGAAGTTAACGTGTGCCTGTGGAGCACTAAGAGTGACTATTTCTCGTGGGGAAGGGATGTCTTTACATAAACCAAGCTGGCCTTGAACGTGTGAACTTCGCGTCTCTGTCTCCCAAGTGCTGGGATAACAGATGTGTGCCACCACATCTGGCCAAATTTAACATTTTAGAGAAGTTTCTGGACCCGCTTTCTTTCCTCTTTGGTCACAACTGAAACAGAAAAATAGTTTGGAGTACGGAAAGATGGCTCAGCAGTTAAGGCACTTGCCTGTAAACCTAATAACCTGGGTTTAATTCCCCAGAACATGGGCTCGATTCCCCAGGACCCACGTAAGCCACACGCACAAAGTAGCACATGCATCTGGAATTCGTTTGCAGTGGCTGGAGGCTCTGACATGCCCATTCTCTCTCTCCAACTCTCTTCTATCTCTCTCTCCTTGAAAATACAGGAGGTACACTGGAGAGAACATTACATTTGACCATAAGAGCTCGTACCTACTCCACTCCAAGGCTGGCACAGGTGAGTGGGGTAAGGAGCCAGGGCAGGCGAACATCATCAGCTACTGTCTGCTTCCCGGGAAAACACCTGAGGAAAACAGTGCTACCAGTGGCTTATGATAGCTAACCTCTCGTTGTCAACTTCACAGGATTTAGAATCACCATGGAAACAATCTTTGGTCATGCCCATGCGGGATTTTCTCAGTTGGGTTAGCTAAGGTGGGTGTTAAGTGTGGGTGGCATCATTCACGCTGACCACGCAGCACTCACCACACGCCGCCTTCTCCCTGTGGGAGGCACCGAGCAGCTGTCTTGGGCTCCTGCTACCATGCCTTCTGTGCCCTGATAGACTGTGACTGTCAACTGTGAACTGAAATAAAGCTCTTCCCTTCCCTAAGCTGCTTCTGGATGGGCTGGGGAAATGGCTTCGTGGTTAAGGCGTTTGCCTACAATACCAAAGGAGCCAGGTTCAATTCCCAGGACCCACGTAAGCCAGATGCACAAGGTGGTGCATATCTGGAGTTCGTTTGCAGTGGCTGGAGGCCCTGGCGTGTCCATTTTCTCTCTGTCTGTCTCTTTTCTCTCTCTCTCTCTCTGCCTATTTCTCTCTCATAAATTATAAACAAATAAATAAATAAATAGAATTAAAAAAGAGAAAGCAACTGGTTCACAGCCGCCAAGGGCAACAGCCTGGGGATAGGCAGTCCTCCTGTTCTGAAAGTGGGTTGGGTGGGGAGTCAGGCAGGTATGATGGGAAACTACGGACTTGGGAAATGTCAGCTTGTACCCTTGGGACTTCCAGGAGTGAATCAACTCACTCAGGAAATGACCAAATGCCCATAGAAATATTCTGTATCAACCAGGTTCCCATGACCAGCTACCACGTACACCTGTCCCTTTAATCCTGACACCGTACCCCCTGCAAACTTCTTCAAGCAAATGCAGTTGATGTCTGCTAAAGCGGTCAGGAAAATGGTTTGTAGGGAGGGGTGTGTGCAAGAGCAGATCCCTTACATCCCACCTCTTGCTCACCCCAGGTTAGATCAGAGTTTCTCCTAGTCTATCTTCAAGAGTTTTCTTTCCACAGGACTCTGACTGCAACACTCCCACTCTTCAGGCAATGGCTTCTTTTGTGTCTCCTGAAGCAGGAACAAGCCCAATGTGCTGTCCTGAGGAGACGCCCATGTGCACAGGCCCTGAGCACAGCCCCAGGGAAGCAGTGGCAGGAGGGAGGAGGGGGGAGGGGGATACTCCAAATCTCATGATCACTTTTGATCGTTTTTGAAGCAAGTTCTTGCTACTAAGTAGCCCACACAGGCTGCTGTAACTTTTGGTCCTCCTTCATCAGGCTCTGGAGAGCTAGGATGACAGGCAGGCACCAGCACACCCAGCTCCATGATTATTTCTGGCATGTTCTTCCACAGTGATGCTAGAAGCTCTTCTGCTCCCAAATCTGCCTTTTTATCACCTAGCTTGGTAAGCAGGTGGTAGTTTAGCCTTTGTCACAATCAAGTTTTCTTACCTTTCTCATTACCAGTGTACTCTCCAAGGTAAGGGGGGATCTCTGCCTGATACTGTAAACCGATCATTATTTCCTACAGGAAAATAAGAAGGAAAAGCAATGCATTATAAAAACATAAATACTGAAAGATAATACAATCACTAATTTGTTTCTATGAATCAAAAGACATTCTATCTTATGAGAGCAAAATTATTATAAATCCCTTCAGAAAAATTTTAATATATTTATCTGAGAATGGGAAGGGGGAGACTAGGTACACTAGGGCATCTTGCCACTACAAAACGCCAGAAGTATGCACCACTTTGTGTGTCTGGACTTACATGGGGACTGGGGTATTGAACCTGGGCCAGCAGGTTTTACAAGCAGGTACCTTTAACCACTGAGCAATTTCCCCAGCCCCAGAAAAATGTTTTTGAAGGCAATTTAGAAACATCCTACTAGGTTATGATAATTCAGCTTACCTTTCTCAGATCTTCGGGTGAGTTACCGCTGTCTGTTTCCACGTCTTCGACCTCTGATTCCTTATCACCATCACAAGTAGTATTTGCTTAAAAGAAAATCCAAAAGGTTTTTGTTGCTCCTGAGAAAATGCCTTTTGTAGTTTACAGAAACTTGCTTAACAAATGAGATTCACCTAATTACAACTAAACATGCACAATTTTCACAACAAACACCAGGCAAAATGACCAAACACTGTGAACCCTAATTGTGCAGTGACCTGGTAGTCAGTAAAGGAACCACTGTCACCACCTGGAACGGAAAGCAAACCACTGGAACTCTCTAGACCGACAAGAAGGGGCCGCATGCAAACAGCTAGTTAACACCATCAAAACTGTCTGTGCACACGCACGCATGTGCACATGAAATTGTTGAGTGAGCCATTTTCTACCTTACAAAACACCTTTCAAAAATAAATGAGAGGGCTGAAGAGATGGCTCAGTGGTTAAGGTGCTCGCTTACAAAACCTAACAGCCTGGGTTTGATTCCCCCAGCATCCACATAAAGCCAGATACAGAGTGGTGCATGCATCTGGAGTTTGTTTGCAGTAGCAGGAGGCCCTGGTAGGCCCATTCTCTCTCTTTTTCTCCTTGCAAATAAAATAAATAAATAAAACTCTTAAGCACTTGAGAGGCTGAGGCAGAAGGATTGCCATGAGTTCAAGGCCAGTGTGGAGCTACAGAATGTATTCCAGGTCAGCCTGGGCTGGAGTGAGATTGAAAAAAAAAAAAAATATATATATATATATATATATGGTGAAAAAACTAAAGAATTCCTGAAAATAAAAATACTTTTTGAGTATGGTAAGATATCATAAACTGTTAAATATGGCCTTTTAACAAAATCCAAAAGAAAAAATCTATATAATTCCATAGTTGAACTAAGATAGGTTACCATAGCAACAGATGGTCTTGGGAAGGAAAATAAGCAGCCTTGAAAAAACCAAGTGAAAGTTTCAATTTCAACAGTGTATTGGTTCGCCTCTGCCACAATAAAAAAGGTATAATCTTCTATTATAAACTCAGATTATGAAAGTGTTGTATTTAAATTGTCAACAGTTAGGCTATTCTCCTACTGAACACAACAAATGTACTCGTTTGTGGCACCACTGTCCATGCCAGGCAGCAGGGGCTAGTTCCTTACATCGTAGCGGCCTAGGGAAGAAATCAGAAGTCTCATGAGAAGTCACGGACGGCGTCAGGTCATCCGCAGACGACTGGGTTTCCTCGTCATCCCCAGACAACAGGTCTTTTGCTATTTCCTCCTGGGAGGGTAGGAGTTAGAAATGATTACATCTTTTACCAGTTAAGAAAAATGCATTTCATTTTATAACAAACTCCAGCTAAGAACTAGTTCATGCCTTCCTTGTTTTGAAAACTTTGAAATATACATTTAACCTTTATATTTTAACCTATATATTTTATTTCATGTGCATAAATATTTAATAATATTTAATACATAGTTATATATTTAATATACTACTTTTTATTTTTAATAATATACTATCAAATAACACAAATGCAATTATATACTTTAACAACTTGCTTAATTTGTGGGTATGCAAAGAACTTACTGGAAGCTGCAGACTATTTTAGTGAATTTGTAACCAAAATAACTAGCATAGTGGCGTGTGCCTAAAGGACCAAGTTGTGAGGCTGAGGCAGGAGAATTTGATTTCAAAATTTCATGTCCAGTGCTGGAGAGGTAGCTTAGCAGTTAAGCACTTGCCTGTGAAGCCTAAGGACCCCAGTTCAAGGCTCAGTTCCTCCGGACCCACATAATCCAGATGCACAAGGTGACATATGCATCTGGAGTTCATTTGCAGTGGCTGGAGGCCCTGGTGCACCCATTCTCTCTCTGTCTCTCTCTCTCTGTCGCTTTCAAATAAAGAAATGAAAACAAGCCGGGCGTGGTGGCACACGCCTTTAATCCCAGCACTCAGGAGGCTGAGGTTGGAGGATTGCTGTGAGTTCAAGGCCACCCTGAGATGACATAGTGAGTTCCAGGTCAGCCTGAGCTACAGTGAGACCCTACCTCAAAAAAAAAAAAATTAAAATTAAAATTAAAATTTTTTAAAAAATTCATGTCCAACCTGGGCAACACAGTGAGAGCAATCCCCAAAACAATTTCTGAGTAGTTAACAATTATATTCACTTTTTGCCAACTAAAAAACTAAAAAAAAGTCTCCACACTCTCAATAATTTAAGAAGTTCAGCTAATGACCAACTCTGACTAGTGACAGAACTTTCGAAGATGTACACTGGGTTTTTATTTAAGTGTACAAACAGGCTTGTGCTTGGTACAAGCGGGGTGAGCTAAGTCACAGAAGAGGTTCTAAGACGTGGACCCTCTCCCATCTGCGGCAGTCTCAGCAAGGAGTGAGCCCCCTCTCAGCCCACCTGTGCTACGCAGGGCCACCATGGCCTTGGCTGCTGTAGCCCACGGCCCAAAATCTAGAGCCCACCTGGAACCCCATGCCCAAGCAAAAGTGCTTTGAAGGCTTCTAGGAGACTTGTTAACACATTCATGTGTTTACAGAATAAAAAGCTAAGTCAAATTGATCCAAGTTTATATACAATGTCTAAACCAAAAAGAAAAAGAAAAGCCTTGGAGAATACTCAGGTACGCAACGTATTAAAAGCTGTTACTACTCTTAAAGCACAGCATGATCAAGGCACATGTTACATCACCAACAAGCGTGAATCCAAGTAGCACAGGATTCTAAGTCGACAGTGGACCAGAACTGCCCTCTTCAGGCGACACTCACTTTGTCGAGTGTCATGTCTGGTAGTTCGTCTGCAAGTTCACTCGGAGAGCTGTTTGCGCTGGAATTTGTGGCCGCCGGGAGTGTAGATTCATAACCATAGAATGCCAGTAAATCTTCCAGAGGCATATTTCCTTCCTAACGAGTCAGGGAACAGACATGAACACAGTAGGTGTCACATATGAACTGCAGGCACACTGTGACGTCTCTACTTCACACAGCACATCATCACTACAGCAGTACAACCAAAGTCAAGTTTAGGTTTTCTTTTTGTACTGCTGTCCAAAAACAGGACCAAACTTCTAGAGCCACAACTTATGTATTAACTAAAGCCAAGCATTCCATTCAATCATGACATCACATAATCTATAGCTTGTTTCCTTGCAATTAAGTAACAGCTGACCATTTAGTCTATCCTTTATGTTAGTTCAAAGAAGACCCCTGAGGAAACGTTGGCTGAGCATTCACTAACACCACTACTGTTCAAACCACAATTACCCTTTTATATTCTTACAAGGACAATTAATATTTTCTATTAGCCCCCCCCACACACACATGGATGAAAACTGTATTATTTTCCCTTATAGGTAAGAAAACTGAAGCGTTGTTCTGCATCTGAATCCCATTCTCCTGTGCTCTCTTAGCGACAGCAACGCTTGATAAAGGTGTACACTTTGGCTATAGTGCTGCCTGTATTACACCCGCCGATGCTATGCCTCAGTGACTCCTTTTCACTGTTTCCCCAGCTAGGCCACCTGTATTTCCTTTTGAAGTAGATCTTACTTTAGCTAAGACACTCCACAGAACCATTTATAGTTATCATTCAAGTAACGCCAAAACAAGAAACTCACAAGCTTATTAATTTGTTAAATATTTAAAGATGTTTATCTATATCAATTAAGAGATTTATCTTGAAAGCTTTCGTAAGGGTTTAGTTTTTCCTTTAAGTCAAAAACACTCAGCCGGGCGTGGTGGCGCACGCCTTTAATCCCAGCACTCGGGAGGCAGAGGTAGGAGGATTGCCGAGAGTTCGAGGCCACCCTGAGACTACATAGTTAATTCCAGGTCAGCCTGGACCAGCGTGAGACCCTACCTGGAAAAACCAAAAAAAAAAAAAAAAAAAAAATAAAAATTAAAAAAAAAAAAACCACTCATGTCAGCTGGGTATGGTGGCACACACCTTTAATCCCAGCACTCGGGAGGCAGAGGTATGAGGCCACCCTGAGAATACACAGTGAATTCCAGGTCAGCCTGGGCTAGAGTGAGACCCTACCTCGAAAAAAAAAAAAATCAACTATGACACAAAGCACACAGCACGAAAATGCCCAAGCATTTCCCATGTACAACAGGTTTACAAGTGACCACAAAGAAAGCTGTGGTAGCTCCAGAGAGTGCTGGCTGTCTACCAGGGCCCACAGGGAAAGCAGGCTCTCTCTCTATGTTCTCCACAAATCTGACCTTCACCTTTGCCCTGTGCAGATATGTAAGTTTTATACATCACTGAGCCTAAATGCCAACAGGATCATGCTAGTGAACTTACAACAAGGCATATGATAGAACGCTAATCTATAAATGTGCAGAGACATATAAACCTTTCTAGTGACTGTAATAATTATGTCACTTGTAGAATCCTTTAGCTTGGGATTGAAATCAATTTAAAAAACTGAGTTGGACGGTCAGGATAAACTGCAGTTGACCCACCCCATGGAGAAACGTTCATGGCTCCGTCTCCCGATCCAAACCAGCGTCCAGCTGTCCTCTCTAGCACCCACCGACTTGTACTGTAAGACGTGCCCGGGCCGCATGTTGACCAACCACCTGTCAGTAGCTTTTCTCAGAGCCATCTCAGTGACTCCCTCCCCACCTGGTCAGACAGCAACTGTCCCCTGCTGAGCCTGATGGTACCTTCCCTTCCTGTAGTTGACTGACTTCTTCTCTGCCCAGCGTACGGGCCATGGATACAAAAGCTTATGCAAAGTTCTTGTTCTAGAGGAATTCAGTGCTAGTGACAAGGATGGCACAACGTAATGACTGCGATTCTCAATTCTGGAATTGGTCCTATGAAGTTTTGAGTATGGAAGAGGAAAACAAACACCCCAAGAAAAGTAGTATGGGGTAGAGACACACACACAGAGGGTACACACTGAGCAAAGTCTTGGGAAAAGAAGCTCTTGGGCTGGAGAGATGGCTTAGTGGTTAAGGCACCTGCCTCCTAAGCCTAAGAACCCGGTTCCAATCTCCAGGTCCCACGTTTAGCCAGATGCAAAGTGACGCAAGGGCGCAATGCTGCACTTGACCACAAGGGGGCGCACACATCTGGATTTCGTTTGCAGCAGCTGAGAGGCTGCTGGCGCACCCATCTCTATCTGTCTTCCTCTCTCTGTGTCTCTTTCTGTGTCTCTCTCCCCGTCCCCCAAAATAAATAAATTAAATAAATAAATAAATAAACAAATAAATAAGAAGCTCTTGACAGATAAAGGCAGTGTCTCAGGGGAACATGTTACACCATCAGTGACACTGACTGTCAGGAGGCCATTCTGTCAGCTACTGGCATGAAGCTGAGGCCTTGCTTTTCTATAGGGGTAGCACACAAGTAAAGAACTGCTAACGATGATGAAGACAAGGATGACGCTAAAATACTGAGTAACTCTGGGGGTCCACTCTCACTCGGTAGCAAAGAAAGACTCAAAATGTTCAGCTGAGTCCCAAATAAGGGACATAATGATTTTTGTGAAGAGCATCCAGGTTAAAAAAAAAAAAAAGGCACATGAAACCAGAAGGCAATTTCCCAGGGAGCTGAAGAGCCAAAGTGCAATGGGCAGAGCAAGTGAGTCACAAGGAGAACAGCAAGCCCCATCATGGAGTTCTTCCTGGCTATGGAAGGAAACTTGGACTTTATTTCCAGGGCAATGGAAAACCACTGGAGAACAATAAAATGGGAATAACATGTTAGCATTTCTTCTTAATAGACTTGGTGGCTGGGCTGGAGAGATGGCTTAGTGGTCAAGGCGCATGCCTGCAAAGCCTAAGGACCCAGGTCCCACATAAGCCAGATGCACATGGGGTTGCATGTATCTGAAGTTCATTGGCAGTGGCTGGAGGCCCTAGCAAGCCCATTCTCACTCTTTCTACCTTCTCTCTGTCCCAAATAAATAAATATTTAAAATAAATAAATAAATAAAACTTAGTGGCTGCACACAGAAAGTTTGAGGATGTAGAAAGACTTGGGAGCCACTTAAGGAGCATGGTTCTAGCTTTGAACAGTGTGCTGGCATCAGTGTCAATGGCCTAAGGCTATGGGGGACTTCAGCAGGCAGAGCCCTGCTGGAAGTGGTGTCTCACTGGGGGTGGATCTTGAGTCCAGCCCTACCAGGTATGTGAAGAACCAGTCTGGGCTCTGGCTGCTTGTACTTGCTGGTGTTGGTTTTTCTCTCTGTGTTGAACTGAGCCAACTTCTGGCCAATGATGAAACTTCCCCTGGATGAATATGTACACCTGAAACAAACTCTTCCCTCCCATAAGCTGCTTCTGCTTGGGTGTTTGTCTCATCAGCAAAAAGGTAACAGCAACAGGGAAATTGGTACCAGAAGTGGGGTCATTGGTGCAATGAATCTGAACATGGTCTTTCATAATGTGCTGCAGGAGGAATGTGGAAAAATTTGGTATTTTGGACTGAAAAAGCTTTGCAATGCTGTAAGCAGAGCCTAATGAGCTATTCTGGAAAGAGATTGAAAATGTTCAATGCAGAGAGAACTATGAAGGCTTGGCTTATGAAGTTTCAAAGGGAAAGGAGAGAACTTTGTTAGAATGGGGCTACTGGCAAGAAGGCTGGCTAAAATTCCAACAATACCCTGAGAATTTGAACAAAGTTGAATTTAAAAGTAATGGAGCTTGGTGGTGCACATCTTTAATCCCAGCACTCAGAAGGCAGAGGTAGGAAGATCACCATGAATCTGAGGTCACCCTGAGACTAAATAGTGAATTCCAGGTCAGCCTGAGCTAGAGTAAAACCCCACCTTGGAAAAACAAAAACAAAAAGTAATGGATTAGTGTGCTTGGCAGAAGGTATAGAAAATAAAGATACACAGTTTATCACAGTAAAAAAAAAAAATCAAGCAAGTTTAATGTTATAGGCACAAAAACTGGTTTTAGGTTAGTTAAGCTACAATAATTAAGGGACGTTACCACCATTCCAGGTGGGCTGTCTGTTGTGCATTGGGACAATGGAAAAGCTATGGATCGCTCAAGCTAGTAATAATGCAAATTCTTCTGAAAGGAGGTGGCCTGAAGGAAGGCTGGTGAAAGAGTATCTGCTCTTCAAGGTCAACCTTTCTTCCCCCCTGGATTTAAACCTGGCTATGCCACCCACCTGGCACTGGTTTTGGAAGCATAAAAAATGCAGAAAAGCAGGGCACAAAGTACACAGTTCCAGGAACCACAGAGATATGACCAAGTGAAGCAGGGCTGAAACCTCTGTATGGAGACCTAGTATGGAGCTATGAAGATGAACTGTGATTTCCAGCAGAGACCCAAGGATATTAAGGATAAACCAGGACCATGGAACAGCTGCCAAGGACAGCCACAGCTTGGGCTGAAGTTTTCACTGGGCTGTGAGCAGCTCAGCTGAAGGGCTGGAATTGGAAACCCAGAGACTTCACTTCTGGTTCTAGCTATTGGACTTTGAACTGCAGACATCTGATGTTTACCTGCTGGTTATTGATTGTGCATTGGTCCAGTCCCTCCTTATTATGACTTTTTGCAATGGAAATTTTTACTCTGTGCCATTATATGTTGGAATTATGTAACTTCCATTTTGATTTTACACAGTTAAGAGACTCTTCAGGGATGAGACTGGACTTTTTTTGTTTGTTTGTTTGTTTTTGGTTTTTCGAGGTAGAGTTTCACTCTAGTCCAGGCTGACCTGGAATTCACACTGTATTCTCAGGGTGGCCTCAAACTCACGGCAATCCTCCTACCTCTGCCTTGCGAGTGCTGGGATTAAAGGCATGCGCCACCACGCCCAGCGAGACTGGACTTTTTAACAGTGTTGAAGTTAGTAAAGTATGAAGCTGACTGAATGCAATTTGCATTGTAAGATGATCAAGTCTATAAGAACCAGGGATGGAATGTGGTGATTTGAATGAAAATGTATGTCCCATACAACCTTAGGTATTTTTATTTTTCTTGTGTGTTTACTCATTTGTTTTCGACGTAGGGTCTCACTCTAGCCCAGGATGACCTGGAACCCATTCTGCAGTCTCAGGCTGGCCTTGAATTCACATCAATCCTACCTCTGTCTCCCAAGTGCTAGGATTAAAGGCATGTGCCACCACACCTGGAGCCTTAGGTATTTTCGATTAGGCTTCCCACTTAGTCTTCAGCAGGCAGAGCCCTATTGGAAAGAGGTGTGTCAGTCACTGGGGGGATCTTCACTCAGCACTTATAGCTGTGTAGAGAGCCAGCCTGGGCACTGGCTGCTCATGCTTGCTGCTGTTGGTTTTTCTCTCTCTGCTGTGGATGTGCTGAACTAAGCCCACCTGTGACCCCTGATGTGTGCTGAACTAAGTCCACCTGTGACCCCTGATGTCCGCTGAACTAAGCCCACCTGTGAACCCTGATGTGTGCTGAACTAAGTCCACCTGTGACTCCTGATGTCCGCTGAACTAACCCCACCTGTGAACCCTGATGTGTGCTGAACTAAGTCCTCCTGTGAACCCTGATGTATGCTGAACTAAGTCCACCTGTGAACCCTGATGTGTGCTGAACTAAGTCCTCTTGTGAACCCTGATGTGTGCTGAACTAAGTCCACCTGTGAACCCTGATGTGTGCTGAACTAAACCCACCTGTGAACCCTGATGTGTGCTGAACTAAGTCCTCTTGTGAACCCTGATGTGTGCTGAACTAAGTCCATCTGTGAACCCTGATGTGTGCTGAACTAAGTCCACCTGTGAACCCTGATGTGTGCTGAACTAAGTCCTCCTGTGAACCCTGATGTGTGCTGAACTAAGTCCACCTGTGAACCCTGATGTGTGCTGAACTAAGTCCTCCTGTGAACCCTGATGTGTGCTGAACTAAACCCACCTGTGAACCCTGATGTGTGCCGAACTAAGTCCTCCTGTGAACCCTGATGTGTGCTGAACTAAACCCACCTGTGAACCCTGATGTGTGCTGAACTAAGTCCTCTTGTGAACCCTGATGTGTGCTGAACTAAGTCCATCTGTGAACCCTGATGTGTGCTGAACTAAGTCTACCTATGAACCCTGATGTGTGCTGAACTAAACCCACCTGTGAACCCTGATGTGTGCTGAACTAAGTCCTCCTGTGAACCCTGACGTGTGCTGAACTAAGTCCTCTTGTGAACCCTGAACTAAGTCCACCTGTGAACCCTGATGGAGCGTCCCCTGGAATCTGTAAGCCTTAAATAAACACTTTCCTCCCATGAGCCGCTTCTGGCCAGGTGTTTGTCCAGCAATGAGCAGAAACAACAGTGATTCAGATATGGAGAGAAGGAAGTAGATGAGACATATTCTGAGAAGAGATCCAATGGGTTACTGAATGAGGGAATGAGGAAAGGGAAGGATAACTCCAAGACTTCTATTTGAGCAGAGGAATGGAAATTTTAGAGATAGAAAAGACCAAAAGAAGAAAACTTTTGTAAGAATAAAATCCAAGAGTTCTGCAGAGGATACAAGTTAAGTTTAAGAAAACTAATAAGCCGCTGGGCGTGGTGGCACATGCCTTTAATCCCAGCACTCGGGAGGCAGAGGTAGGAGGATCACCGTGAGTTCAAGGCCACCCTGAGACTACACAGTGAATTCCAGGTCAGCTTGCGCCAGAGTGAGACCCTACCTCAAAAACAAACAAACAAACAAACAAACAAAAAACAAAAAGAAAGAAAGAAAAGAAAACTAATAAGGCATCCAAGTAGAAGAGTCAGGAGGTAGAAACAGTAGAAGGCCAGGAGACAGTAGACTTTAGGGTAGGAGGAAGAGGAGACAGGAGACATTGGAGGGGAACGGAGGGGAGGAGGAGACAGGAGACAGTGGAGGGGAACGGAGGGGAGGAGGAGACAGGAGACAGTGGAGGGGAACGGAGGGGAGGAGGAGACAGGAGACAGTGGATGGAGGGTACTAGAGGAGGAGACAGTGGAGGGGAGGGGAGGAGGTGGAAGAGGCAGGGTGTCAGCAATGGAGGAAGCCAGTGATGTCCTCTTGGGTGACACACCAGAGACATGAAGGCAGAGAAAAACAAAACTCTTGCCGGGCGTGGTGGCGCACGCCTTTAATCCCAGCACTGGGGAGGCAGAGGTAGGAGGATCACCGTGAGTTCGAGGCCACCCTGAGACTACATAGCTAATTTCAGGTCAGCCTAGACCAGAGTGAGACCCTACCTTGAAAAACCAAAAAAAAAAAAAAAACTCTTACTGTTGAGCAGCCAGGAATTATTGGTGACTTTACTGTGAGATGGAAAAAAACAAGGTAAGGGCTAAATGGGAGAGAAGAAAGCACAGATATGTCCATAAAACTCGGCCTAAAAACAGAATGATCAAGGGTAACATGGAGTTCAAGAGATAATTCCTTCCAAATGTGAGAAAAACTTGAGTAGAATTCGATTTTGAAATGTGTGCGCATGTGCGTGTATTAAGGTCAAAGAGTAGTTGGGTGTGGTAGTACACACCTAAAATCCCAGCATTCGGGAGGCAGGAGGATCACAAATTTGAAGCCAATATGGGCCTGACAAGACCCTGTCTCAACTCTTCAATGCAAATTTACAAAACGGAAGGAAAAGAAACAAAGGCAAAAGTGTTACAATCAGTGTCAGATAATGGGAAAAAATATGAAAGGTTTTTATTTGGGTAGGGGGTGGGGGGCTTTTGGTAGTGCCTCATGCAAACCCTACCATTTCTGTAAAGATGCAAACATGATCACCTGTTCAGGGAGACAGAGATCACCTTGGTGAAAACTGATTACCAAGTTCAAGAGAACACTTTCAGCCTCCCTGGACAGAGCCGCACTAAAGCCTGACTGGTCTGTACTCTAGCTTTTGAAGCCGATGGAGAAGGTGAAGCCTGCTGCTGAGGCACTTTGCAAGTGAGTTTTCTATGAAGGTCTCGGGATCTGAGACGGTTAGCTCAGCCGACAAATTCAATCCAACACCTCATCCCAGGTACAGGGACTTTTCTCTTCTGTTTAGAAGTTCTAACCTAATCTAGAAGTATGAAATTTAAAACTCTCAGAAAACAGTAGTATGAAAAAATTAAAATATATGAAGATAAGACAAATCTTACTGTACTTTGTTTAGTAACAAAAATCCTGTCACATAATCAACACTCACCAAAGAGCTACTATAAGAAAATTGAGTTTTGCATCTGTTTTTATTTTCCATACCACATGATATACCAAAGACAAGCTCTAAAATACAGGCCACATTCATCATCAACAATCAAATTATTTTCTACGAGCATAAAAGCTTACTTGTAATTGTTTTAAATGATGATTAATATTATTTCCCTAAAATTGTTAACATTACCAACACCTTAGTTTCAATAATAAAAGATTAAAACTTGAAGTTATTTAAAAATAATCAAAATATGAAATTTCTTCTAAAAATTCAACTATCCTTATTTGCTATAAAGCTGTACCTGTTTCTTCTATTCGTTTTTATGTTCTGCTAAATCTCTATTAGAATAGAGATCACACATTTACCAAGTTATGCTGTACTACACAGAAGAGCCACAGGTCAGAGGACGCAGGTGGTCACTCACACATAGCCACTTATACCTACACAAGACACAACCCAGCTCCATCTTCAGAGCAGAGTGAAAAGTCACTGTATTTTGCCAATAAGCTTGACTGTCCAAGTACAGTGGAGAAGTTGAAACAATTAACTACAACTAAAACTACAAAGGTATCCATTTTTTGAATGTGTAAATTCAGTGACAGGTATTATAAAACAGATTAAACTCCCAGCATTTAGTAAAGAGAAGCACAGGAAAAGAGACTGTTGATTTTTGGTATCTTTATTTTTGGAAGATTCTGCTGGTCCAGACTGGCCTAGAACTCTGCCCATGGCTTCTGCTTCCTAAGTGCTAGGATCATAGGCATAAGCCCCACATCTGGCTTAGAGATGTTTCTGTGAATAAATAAACCTAACTGCAGTCAGGTTAGATTAACTGAACAAGTAAATGAAGGTGCGCTGAAAATTGCAGATTTCCTGGAGCATACCTGGAGGGCTAGACCCTGAAGACTCTGCTCCTGGGATGGAGACAGTAACAGCCTACCTGCTGCATAGAGAAAGTAGAGGGGGAGCTGAGCATGGTGGCACATGGGAGGCAGAGGTAGGAGGACCTCCATGAGTTCGAGGCCACCCTGAGAGCAAAGCGTGAATTCCAGGTCAGCCTGAGTCAGAGTGAGACCTTACCTCAAAAAAAAAAAAAAAAAAAAAAAAAAAAGGAAGGAAGGAAGGAAAAAAGGAAGGAAGACAACAAAAAACTGGATATGGGGGCACACACCTTTAATCCCAGCACTTTGGAAACAGAGGTAGGAGGAGAATCACCATGAGTTCAAGGCCAGCCTGAGACTACATCAAATAAATAAATAAATAAAAACAAAACAAAACAAAAAACCCAAAAGCAAAACAAAACAAATTTCATATATTCTGCTGAAATCAGCACTTGAGAGGCTGGGATAGGAGGATCACCATGAGTTCAAGGCCACCCTGAGACTACATAGTAAATTCCAGGTTATCTTGGGCTACAGTGAGACCCTACCTCGAAAAAACAAAAAAGAAAGAAAGAAAGAAAGAAAGAAAGAAAGAAAGAAAGAAAGAAAGAAAGAAAGAAGAGAGAGAGAAAAGAAAGCTCTGTAACCACAGGAAGGAACAAGAACTCAGAGGACTGGTGTCCTTCAGTATTGTTCCTGATGGCTTTTGTTAATCAGAGCTGATTAGAAATTTTTAAATGAGGTTAATTTACAGATAAGTATAATCCTACAGCTTTCCAAGGTGACTCCCTATGAAAGTCTTTCTCTACAGTACTAGTACAAATACAAATTTAAAATACAGTTCATTTGAATTTATACTTAAAAAATTATGATGAACTATTCTGCAACTTTTTTTTTTTTTTTTTTTTTTTTTTTTTTTTTTTCGAGTTCACTGGTCAGGCTGACCTGGAATTAAATAAGATGACTGGATCCTCCAACCTCTGGTGCTGGGAAAAGATGACTGGAGGGAAAAGAATGGAACATTACCAATTTACATTTGAAAGGATGGTAAAAAATTTTCAGGTTTCAGACTGGAGAGATGGCTTGGTGGGTAAGGCGCTTGCCTGTAAAGCCAAAGGACCAGGTTCAATTCCCCAGGACCCACGTTAGCCATATGCACAAGGTGCTGCATGCATCTAGAGTTCGTTTTCAGTGGCTGGAGGTCCTAGCATGCCCATTCTCTCTCTCTCTTTCTCTCTCTGCCTCTTTCTCTCTCTCAAATAAATAAAAATAAAACATTAAAAAAACTTTTAAAAAATGATAGTTTTCTACCAATTATAAGTTATTTGAAGAAAGACTTCTCCCTATATCTATCTACTCAAGTGCTAAGTTAAATTAGAGTCTGACCCAGAGCAGAACAATATGGCATATGAAGGAGGCAGGGATGAGATTTGGGACTGAGGTGAGGGTCTACAGGTCTTTATTATTCAGTTTGCTCCTCTGTAAAATAACTGGATGTACCTACTTCACTGTGCTGGCATAAGCCTAACAACAGGTTAGCAGGGGTTGGGGATTTAGTTCTGTGGTAGAGTGCCTGCCTGGCAAGCACAAGACCCTGGGCTTGGTCCCCAACACTGAGGGGAAAAAACAAAGGTTAATAGATAAAAAATAATTTTTTTTTTTTTTTTTTTGGTTTTTGCAAGGTAGGGTCTCACTCTGGTCTAGGCTGACCTGGAATTCACTATGTAGTCTCAGGGTGGCCTCGAACTCTCAGCGATCCTCCTACCTCTGCCTCCCGAGTGCTGGGATTAAAGGCATGCGCCACCACGCCCGACTTAAAAAATAATTTTTAAGAATTAATGAAAATGTACAGATTAAGCTACTTTCAAAGTAATGAGGAAATCAATGACATTCTATTAAGTCATGTTTCAAAAAAAAAAGATGTAATATTATTTACACTATTTTTGTTTCAGATAGTTTCCAAAATAACAGTATAGAACTGCAAAGCCTTGAGCACAGTTTGTGTGGTAAAATGCTAAGTCTTTACCTTTTCTAAGTCTTCAATTTCAGAGCTGAAGTTTTTGCCCTCGTCCATCATCTCCTCCTCGTCCAGAGTCCTTTCGTCATCGTAGTCATGGACCAGCATCTCCGCAGTAGGGTCAAAATCATGGTCCTCGGAAGACAGAGAGCCAACTGGAAGAAAGCACGCCGGTTACTGACACATATTTGCAAGGCTATTTATAAAAGAAAGTGAGAATTTGTGTTCTTCTGCCAGCTCCTTTTAACATTTATATGTAGCTTTTATTAAATAAGTTTACTATGTCCTTCACAGGCTATGAAGGACACCCACACCATCCTGAAGAGATATCTGGATCAGCAGAAGAACAAGGCAGAGTCATTTACCAACACTTGAGGAGGGTCCATGAGAAAACAAAGCACATTAGCAACAAAGTGATTTAAATGGCCTGGTCTTAAGTAAATGTTCTAGGAGCAAAGCAGTCAAACTTGCTTCTTAAAACCACCTGCTTAAAAGCAATAGCAAGAAGCGGCTGTGGCTCAGTGACAGAGCACTAGCCTACTGTATGTGAGCCCCCAGCACTGAGCGTGGGGCAGGGGAGGAAGCAGCAATAGCAAAACACCTAACAGATAAAATTTCCATGAATTCAAGACTTCACAGGAGTCAAGTCATACGCCCAAGCTAACACTTTAGAGGAGAATACAGATTTTATAAAAATTCTAACCCTCAAAGTCACAAAACTCAGCACTCACTAACAGTACTTCAAACTCCCAGCTGCGATCACACAAGCATTGAACTCTAAGTCTAAGCCTCACTTTGGATTCCAGTAAGATTCTCACAATTATGTGAAGGCAGCACGGAAAATCCCAGCTGAAGGTTTTAGAAGATACATCCCGTTGCAAGTTGTTCCTGTCAGTTCATACCCATTTATAAAGTTGTATTGTTTTTAATACAAAACCAACAGGTTACTAAAATAAATAAAATCCATAATCCCAAAAGGATAAAATCGAATTTATGAAAAATGGGATTTTCTCCCTTTGTTCTAATCCAATATCTAATTCAATTAGGCTAGTAACTGCCAGAGATTAAAAAAATAAAGGCATCTAGGGGTATGGGAAGAAGTGGATGGAAATATATTTAGGTAAGCTATTTAATATTTTAAATTTTCAAACATTTTAGTATAAGAACACTACCAAAACAGTGAACTAGGCCAAAATGTTTTTATTAAAGAGAAACCACAGCTATTAATCATTAGTCCCCAAACAATACAATTATTATTATAATTAATTTGTAAGGAAGTTTACATTGCTGGTATTTAATGGTGAAAAACATAGTATATGCTCATTTAAAACCTTTGCTCAAGTGGGTGTGGCTTCAGTGTTGAAGAGGACGGTTCGGAAAGGGACCATCATTACAAGTTTTCTTTCCTGAGGAGTTCCTGGGAACCACGGGGTATAGAAACCAAACACAGCAGCCTGGAGGTCCACTCCTGGCTTGTCCTTGCTTCCGGGACCTGAGTAAGCCATTTGAAATTTCTGTGTCTAGCTCCAGGACTTTTCTTTAAAAAATCTTTTTATTTGTTTGCAAGCGAGAATGAGTATGGGCAGGCCAGGACCTCTTGTCTGCCACTGTAAATTCCAGATGCATGTACCATTTTGTGTGGCTGGCTTTACCGGGTACTGGGGAATTAAACCAGGGCCAGCATGCTTTGAAAGCACCTTTAATGGCTGAGCCATCTTCCCAGGCCCCTAGTCCAGTTTTCATTTATAAAACTGACTGAGTTAACAAAAAATGACCCAAGAGTCTCTTCCAGCTCTAACATTCTCTTTAAAAACTGGCTGATTCCCCTGCCCCGACCATGACTGACTGCTGCTCTCACAACTCATGACCCTCAACTCCACCAAGCAAGCGGAATGGGGACAGGGAGAAGGGAAATGATAGTACCAACACACAATATGTCCATACAAGTTTCTACTTAATAAAAAAACCTGGCTTATTGATTAAGAACAAGTTACAAGTGTCTGGCTCGGCACCGACGTCACTCTGCCTGGCAGCTTTTTACTTAGATGGCAGCTTCTTAAACACAGGCGATGAAGCAAAAACATCACCATCCAAATGCTTGCCACCATGCACCAAGAGTCTTTTCCTGAACTCAGTCACAAGAAATGATTCGGCCAGGCGCGGTGACACACGCCTTTAATCCCAGGACTGGAGAGGCAGAGGTAAGAGGATCGCAGTGAGTTCAAGGCTAGCCTGAGACTACATAGTGAATTCCAGTCAGCCTGGGCTCATGGGAGACCCTACCTTTAAAAACCACACAAGAAAGAAAGATTGATTCATTCACAATTAGTAAAACTTTCAAAAGACAAGTTGTAATGCACAGACAACTATTTCTAAAATAATCACAAATGATGTCCACTCAGTGTTGATATACTATTTTATAACACCTTAAATGATATCAAGTGAGTCCTCAAAGTCAATTAAATACAAAAAGAAGTACTGCAGATTATTCATTCTAAACAAGGCAGCATGTAATGAAAGACTTGGGGATGCAGTTTGCCTAGCATGTACAAGGCCCTGGTTCTCAGTTCATGCACACGTGTACGTATGTGTACACACGCACGGGCTCATCCACACTCTGCTATTAAATTGGTGGCTCTTAGCAAAATAGTCTTTTCCACTGTAAAATAAAGGAGGTAAAATAAAGGGTAAGTTCAGAGGTGCTTTTTTCTGAGCTTATGAAGTAGGGAAGAGGGGAGCTAAAGAAGTCATGGGAAAGCAAAACAAAAGCATCTTTGGCCCACACTGTGTATAATGACACCTATGTGCAGAATAAGGGGGGCCCCTCACTTGACGGGATGCTGACAGGGGAAGCTGATCTCCAAAAGGTTAAGAAACACCATACTGGATAATTTTAGGTTGTCCCAGCTCTAAAATACTGTATGAACACCTTTCTATACCAAAGTTTGGAAGACTTGTGACATTTCTTTTTATTAAGGTAGCTTTAACTAGCTCTCAATTCAATTTTAGTACAATCTAGAAAGATAGTTCTCTGCTAAAGAGAACCAAAATAAGGTGGGGAATTCCAGTGAACGACCAACCTAAGCCCAAATTCTGACAAAATAAGAGGTCGACTTGAAAAAAATCAAAATTAAACCTCAATTGCTAAAAATTCAGAGAAAGTTGATTAGGGAATTCTGTTTCCAGCTTGGACGGGGGGAATGACCAAAGCCATGTGAGAATTAAAGACAGTTGTCAGCAACTTCACAACGAGGTTTTTTTGGTTCTTGTTGTCCCTCCCCCCAAATGCAACAAAATGAACAGAACCGGCCCTCCAACAACTTAACGACTAAAAGCGTACTGAAGCACTTAAAAATCCGACGATGAAAAATCGTCAGGATGAGTTTTTGGTGCAGAAGAACCCTTTTAACAACAGACCTCTGAGTTCTCCTCCCCACCCCCATCCTCACACATACCATCACCACCATTACCCAGCAGGGACCCACGGAAGATGTAAGAAGAAAAAAAAAAGAGAGAGAGAACAAACCTGGGCTCGAACTTCCAAAAGAAGCCTAGGAGAGAGAGAAAAGAAAAAGTGTGAGGTTCCACTGCAGCAGCCAGCAGCAGCGCAGCAGCGCAGGCAACAGGGCGCACGGAGGGAGGCGGAGCGAGCTCCGAGCAGCTGCCAAAAAGTGCAGGACGTCGCTTCCCCGCGAGCGACCGACCGCTCCCCGGGCCCCTTTCGGGGCCCCTCTTGGCTGCCTGGCCTTCCTCCCCAAGTCCCCGATGTACAAAACCTCAGCAGCCCCGGAGTCTTTAACAGGCAAACTCCAAGCCACCCTTTGGAGCTCAGCAAGTTCCAAAAATCGGAGACGCCAAAGTCGGGAAGCATCAGCTCCCCTCCTTCACCCCAGCATCTCGGGAGTCGTCATCGTCCCCCCCCACCACCACTCCCCGCAACCACCACCACCATCACCACCACCCCAAATCCCACCCGGCTCCAACTCTTACAAACGCATCACCTTTTCCTAGAAAGTGACTCATCTTCTCAGACCCAGCCTGCCCCTGAGCGCGGGGTTGGGGGGAAGACCTAGGAACCCCAACTCCTGGGCTATATCCACTGCCCCAAGCACTTCGCCCCCCAACCCAAAACGCGGGCCTTCTCCTCTACCCCCCCCCCCAATCTTTCAGAGACCACAGACTTGGTCTCCAGATCCTGGGGCACAGTTGGCTGTCCCATCCCATCCCCACCCCCCCATACTCCCGCAGTCCACACACTCGGGGTACCGGCCGCGTCGTCTCCCCCATCACTAGTCCCGGAGAGTGGGGGACGGGTGGGAGAAACAAGACAGCTCATCCCGCCCCGGAGGCAAAGAGCAGGGGACGCTCCGGGACGAGGGCGTGGAAGGTATGGAGGGGGGTGATCTGCATCTCCCTGGAGTGTGGGGGGGTCGGCATGGAGTCCCGCGAAGCCCCCATCGGCCTCGCATCCCGCCTCAGAGCAAAGTGCACTGCGCGGTTTCTCGAGGTATGTGTGTGTGTGTTTTTTTTTGGGGGGGGTGTGGCCAGGCTTTGCAAGCTACCTCCTTTCCACCATACATGCACCCACCCTCCAGGGCCTCGGAGCAGAAACCCCCGCGGCGGCCGCTCCCCCCACCCAGCCTTCGCATCCCGCCTCGGAGCAAAGTGCACTGCGCGGTTTCTCGGGGTGTGTGTTTGGGCAGGGGGGGGGAATGGCCAGGCTTTGCAAGCTCCCCCCATCCACCATGCATGCCCCCACCCTCCCGGGGCCTCGGAGCAGAAACCCCAGCGCATCCCGCCTGGGAGCAAAGTGCACTGCGCGATTTCTCGGATGTGTTTTTTGGGGGGGGGATGGCCAGGCTTTGCAAGCTCCCCCCATCCACCATGCACGCCCCCACCCTCCCGGGGCCTCGGAGCAGAAACCCCAGCGCATCCCGCCTGGGAGCAAAGTGCACTGCGCGGTTCTTGGGGGGGGTGTATGTGTGTGTGTTTTTTTTTGGGGGGAGGTGGCCAGGCCACCTACCTCCATCATGCATGCACCCACCCTCCCGGGCCTCGGAGCAGAATCCCACCCCCGCCGGCGGCCGCCGCTGTCCCCCACCCACCCCCAGCCTCCGCCCCGGCAGGAGGCGCCGCGCCGGCTCCGGGCGGAGCGTGGAGGGGCTCTGGGGGGGGAGAGAGCGAGAGAAGGAAAACGTCGCGCCCGAACCTTCCCTTCTTCCTGCGGCCCCCCCGGGGAGGGGGTGCTCGCTGCTTTCTCCCCGGCGGCCGCCGGCCGGTTGGTTCTCCTTCCTCCCGGTCCGGTCGCTGCGCGCCGCCCGTCCGCCTCCCCCCGCACACACCCACCCAGCCAGCGCGGCCTAGTCCCGGGCAGAGCCGACCCCGGACGCCCGTTCCCCGCCGGCCCAGCGCCCGAGCCCCGGAGCCGGCCTCGCCCCGCCTCGCCGCCGCCGCCGCGACCCTTGCGTCAGCCGCGTCGCTCTCCTCCCACCGGCCCCCCGACTCCGCGGTGAGTCCCCCCAAAACACACGCGCGCGCGCGCCTACGGAGACGCCCTCCCCACCCCCGGATCGCCCCGCTTTTTATCCCCCGTCCAGCTCCCCCTGCCCGCCCGGCTGCAGCCCGCACACAGCCCGCGGCCACTCGCAAGCCGCCGGCCGCTGCGAGCCCCGGCTTTCCTCCGGCTCACCTCCGCCATATTGGTACCTTGAGGGCGAACGAGCAGCGCCGAGCCCAGTGCCCGGATGCGGACGCCTGAGCCAATCGCAGCCGCCGCCGCCGCCGCCGCCGCCGCGGTCCGTCCGCCCGTCGCCGGCACCCGCCCGCAGCCCGAGGGAGGCTCGGCCCCCTTATAGGGCGACGGGCTCGGCCCGCGACGTCCCCCCTGCACACCCCCCTCCCCTGCGCCACCCACCCGAAGCCCGCCCGCCCGCCCGCGACGGCTCGCTCGCTCGCTCGCGCTTTCTCTCTCTCTCTCTCTCTCTCTCTCTCTTCCCCTCCGATCCCCGGCCAGTGCCCACGCCCACGCCCGCCCTGCTTCCCTCTCTCCCTTCCTCTCTCCTCCTCCTTTCCTCCTCCCCCCCCTTAACCCCAGGCTCCTGCAAAGTTCCTGCACGCCCGGGATGGGGATGCGCGACTGGACAGCTGGGGAGGGGCATGCAGAGAAGGTGGGAGGGGAGGTGGATGGAGGAGGAGGAGGAGGACACACACACACCTCCATCTACTGGACAAGCCATCGAGGCCCTCCCCTTCACACCCACCCACCCACTACAACTCTCTCCCTCCCCCTCCCTCCATCTCTTCTCCTCCTTTCCTCCCCCTCCCCCCCCCAACCCCAGGCTCCTGCAAAGTTCTTGCACGCCTGGGATGGGGATGCGCAACTGGAGAGCTGGGGAGGGGGCATGCAGAAGGGGAGGGTGGATGGAGGAAGACACGCGCGAGCATACACACACACACACACCTCCATCAACTGGACGAGCCATCGAGGCCCTCAGCCCCCCCCGCCCCATTCACCCATGACAACTCCCTCCTTCCCTCCCTCTCTCCTCCTCCTTTCCCCCCCCCCCCCAACCCCAGGCTCCTGCAAAGTTCCTGCTCGCCTGGGATGGGGATGCGCGACTGGACAGCTGGGGAGAGGCCATGCAGAAGAGGGGGGTGGATAGAGGAGGACACACACACACGCACGCACGCTCGCGCACACACACACACACACACCTCCATCAACTGGACAAGCCATCGAGCCCGCCCCCCCACGACAGCAAAGTGTGTAGGGAGAGGGGGACGAACGGGCAGATGCGGATGGGTGATGCATGCTGTGGGGATGATGGACCACTACGGGGCAAGTGGGAGAAAGACGGATGGCTCTTTCCTTCCACTCGCACTCCCACCCTCAGGCAGACGGATGGCAAGGATGGTGGCTTGGCACCTGCAGGGGAGGGGAGGCATGCAACAGGGGTCTGGATTCTCTGGTGCGTGCTTGGAGTGTGCTGTGGAGGGGACACACTGGCCAAATAGGCTCTGTTTTGTTTTTATTGTTTTGTTTTTATTTGTTTTGTTTTGTTTTGTTTTGTTTTGTTTTTCGTGGTAGGGTCTCACTCTAGCTCAGGCTGAGCTGGAATTCACTATGTAGCCCCAGGCTGGCCTCTGTCTCTGCCTCCCTAGAGTGCTGCAATTCAAGGCATAGGGCACTTTACAAATAGGCTTTGGGAGTTGGTAACAACGAAGAAAAGTAAGATCGCGTAGCAGATACCATGAACACAAGTGCACAACTCAAGATGCTGATCAACTATGCATTGACCAAAATAATAATAATCATAATAGATCAGCCTTAACAGTTGCTATTCACAAATTAACTTGGCGGTGCACTTGACAGACCTGTTACAAACTCTGCACTCTGGAGGCAGAAGTAGCAGGATCCCCCTGAGTTCTAGGCCAACCTTAGACTACAGAGTAAATTCCAAGTCAGCCTGGGCTAGTGAGACCCTATCTCGAAAAACCAAAACAAAAAAAGAGAGAGAGAGAGAGAGATAGGAAGGGGGGCATCAAAGACCCTAAACTGAGTTTCGAAAGCTTTGCCTCCCACCTTCCCCCCTTCTGCACAATAAGACAAAATGAATATTTGTTTAAGGTCATAAAAGAAAGGCTGAAGAGATGGTGCAGCAGTGAAAGGCACTGGTGAGCAAAGTCTGACAGCCGGGGTTCAATTTCCAACTGCACACTTAGAGCCAGATGCACAAAGTGGTGCATGCGTCTGGGGTTCATTTGCAGTGGTGGGGAGCCCTGGTGCTTGCTCACTCACTCTCTTTCTCAGTATGTCTAATAAATGAAATATTTTATGAAAGAAATAAAAGGAATGTAGCCCTGTGAGCAAGTGAATAGGAGAGATGGCTTAGCAGTTAAGGCTCGTGTCTGCAAAGCCTAAGGACCCAGGTTTGATTCTCCAGGTCCCATGTAAAACCAGATGCACATGGTAGTGCATGCATCTGGAATTCATTTGCAGTGGCTAGAGGCCCTGGTGCGCCCATTCTCACTCTCTCTCTCCCTCTTTCTCTCTGAAAGAAAGAAAGAAAGAAAGAAAGAAAGAAAGAAAGAAAGAAAGAAAGAGAGAGAGAGAGAGAGAGGGAGGGAGAGAAGGGAAGGGAAGGGAAGGAAGAAGAGGGAAGACAGAGTTTTTAATAGGTACATCTGCCTCTACATCACATTTATTGCCACTTGCATTTCATTATAGGAGCTATATCTAATCTCTGCTAGGTCCATATCCACACTGAACAAGTTTGAAAAAGTGCTCAAAAATATAAACTGTGCAAGAATATATAGGGTGTGGAGTCACCCTGGCAAGTCCAGGAGGCATATGTTGTTTTTAAGTGGAGAGTTACATGTAATCACAGGTGAGAGACCTGGGCTTATTTCTTTTTCAAAAAAAAAAAAAATTATTTCTTTGAGAGAGAGAAAGGCAGAGAGCAAGAGAATGGGCATGCCAGGGCCCTCCAGCCCCTGCACACACTCCAGATGCACGTGCCACATTGTGCATCTGGCTTTATGTGGGTTCTGGGGAATTGAACCTGGGTCCTTTGGCTTTGCAGGCAAGCACCTTAACCGCTCTCTCCAGCCCTGGGTTTACTTCTGTATTCATAGCCATCCATTGCCAGTGGTGCCTGAGGGGGTTGGGTGCTGTCTCGCTGTAGGCCCAAGGAGGACAGAGTCCACCATACTGGTCGGATCTGAATTGGCCAGACTCAAGTTCCCACCAAGGTGAAAAGGAGCTCCCCTCGCGGAACTTTGCTCTGCCTCAGTATCTGTGTGGGAGACAGAGGAGACAGACTCACCCCGACACCAGGGTGTTGGAGAAGCTCACAGGCCAGACCGTGTGTTTTCCAAAGCTGGATACACTGTCAGGTCCTTCGGCATCAGGAGAAGTGAGAGGATTACCGTCCACTGCACAGTCCATGGGGCCAAGGCAGAGGGAATCCTGGAGAAGGGTCTGAAGGTCCTGGAGTAGAGTTAAGAAAAAAAAATTACTTCTCAGCTACTGGAACTTTGGTTTGAGATCTGGGAACACATTGATTCAGGCATCAAATATGACCCAAGCATTAGTATCCACGGCCTAGACTTCTCTGCGGTGATGGGCAGGCCGGGTTTCGCATCGCAGACAAGAAGCGCAGGACAGGCTACATTGGGGCCAAACACAGAATCAGCCATGCACTGGTTCCAGCAGAAGTATGACAGATCATCCTTCCTGGCAAATAAGCCATCCAAACTGCCATTGAAATGTTGTCCGTGCCATGTAAGAAAAAGGGGACGCTGCAGAGGTGGCTCAGCGGTTAAGATGCTTGGGTGGAAGTCAAAGGACCCAGGTTCAGTTCCCCAGTACCCACTTAAAGCCAGATGCACAAGGTGGTGCATGCATCTGAGGTTCATTTGCAATGGCTAGAGACCTTGGTGCACCCATTCTCTTTCTTTCTGTCTTTTCTTCTCTCCCTCCCTTCCTCCCTTTCTTCTTCCCTCCCTCCCTCCCTCCTTCTCTCTCCCTTTCTCAAATAAATAAAATGTAACTTTAAAAAAAAAGAAAAAGAAATAATCAAAAGAAACAGGAAAATAAAAGCTGGGAAATCCCTGAAGACCAAGATGCCCACGTGATCAGGAGAGAGGCTAGCGCCTTGCAGGGGTTTTGAAAGCTGGCCTCGGGCACCAGAGCTCTCCCAGCTGGGGATGCGCACATAATAGTCAATGAACAAATGACATTTATGTCATCACTTTGTAAGTTTAGAAACTTTAAAAAAAATATTTCTACTTATTTACATGAGAGAGACAGTGTAGGAACATCAGGGCCTCTGCCACTGCAAACAAACTCCAGATGCACACATGTGCCACCTTAGGCATCTGGCTTTACATGAGTCCTGAGGAATGGATAGACTTTGCAAACAGGCACCTTAACCACTGAGCATTCTTCCCAGCACCCGTTTAGAGACTTTTAAGAAGGGAAAGTTTTGCCTCCTTTTAATACAAACACAAAAAGTTTTGATTTTCACCCGGGGTTCTTCAGTTCCTTGGATCCTGGGGTACATGCTGAGGGTGAGACTGTGTTAAAAGGAGAGCAAAGGGTTAATCTGAAGACCTTTTTTGACAAGGTACTCTCAAAATCAAGCTTATACTACTAGTAAAGTTATTTATTTGTGGAAATTTTAGGGGGAAAAAATCATATCAGCCATTTCAAAACATCATAAAAACATGGAAAATTACACTTTCCCTGGTGAGAAAGATATCTTGCGACCTTTTGTCCAGTCAAATAACTCAAAAACAGCTGAACTTTGAAACCGTGGCACATGTTGTACCTACTGTCCTCAATGAGGCGTTCAGAGTTTCCAAAGTAAAAAAAAAAAAAAAAAAAAAAAAAAAAAAAAGCTTGAAATTAAGTGCAAGTGACCAACTTTAGAGATGAGGCATTGAGTTCCATGTGGATAAAGTCATTAGCAGCACACTGTGCCCCACAGCCAGTCTGAGCTGCGTCTCTGACAGCCTATCTCATGTTCCACCAGGAAAAACGTTTGCTTACTTCCTAGCAAACTTGACAATTGCATGCCATGAATGTGCCTTTAAGTTACAGTGGGTCAGTTCCGAGAACTACACAGACTTACACCCTGGCATGAACTTAGTAGTTTCTTGATAGTTAAAAGAGATTCTTGGGCTAGAGAGATGGCTTAGCGGTGAAGGTGCTTGCCTATGAAGCCTAAAGACCCAGGTTCAATTCCCCAGGACCCACATAAAACCAGGTGCACTGAGTGATGCATGCACCTGGAGCTCATTTGCAATGGCTAGAGGCGCTGGAGAGCCCATTCTCTATCTCTTTGCCTCTCTCTCTCTCTTTCTCTCATAATTCTCTCTCTCTCTCTTTTTTTTTTTTTTTGGTTTAGATCCTTTTTAAAAGATTGTTGTGTCATTTTGACAGCCTGGGACAGAGTGAGACCCTACCTTGAAAAACAAAACAAAACAAAACAAAAAAAAAAGATTGTTGTGTCATTTTGACAGCTTACGCCCATCACAATACCTAGTTCACAGAATCTTTGTCCATGTTATTAATTAATAATTCATAAAATGAGAGAAATAAAATTAATTCGACCTACAAAGAAGCACAGTTACTTGCTTACTCTTGATCATTACAGAAAATTTTATGTAACGCATTTCTTTTAGATAAAGCATATAAAGTCTACTGTGTAGCTGGATCTTTCATTCTTTTTTTTTCATTCTTTTAAATAACTGTTCCAAGAGTTGGTACAAATGTCCTTTTCGTCCACTGAGTTGAGATAAAGGTTTGCTTTTGTTACTATCACTATCATTCTGTCTTCATACAACAGGTGGCATTATGTAGAAAGTAAGTCCTATGTCCAATACCAGGCCCTGTAGAACCAGTATAAACATCCTTGTCCCACAAAAGAGTGGGTATATGAAGCAAGAACAAGAACAACTCAACTGAGGTGGTCAGGGCTAGGGTGATGCTCAACAGTTAAGGCACTTCTCTGCAAAGCCTAACGACCCAGGTTCGGTTCCCCAGTGCCCACATAAGGCCAGATGCACTGAACAGCACCTGCATCTGGAGTTCCTTCGCAGCAGCTGGAGGCCCAGGCACATCCACTCATACTCTCTTTTTCTCCTTGCAAATAAATAAAAAAAAATTTTTAAAGAATACTTAAGGGCTGGAGAAATGGCTTAGCAGTTAAGACGCTTGCCTGCAAAGCCAAAGGACCTAGGTTCGATTCCCCAGGACCCACATAAGCCAGATGCACAAGGTGGTGCATGTGTCTGGAGTTCGTTTGCAGTGGCTGGAGGCCCTGGCGCACCCATTCTCTCCCTCTCTCTCTCTCTCTCTCTCTCTTTCTCTACCAAATAAATAAACAAATAAATTTTTTTAAAAAAAAGAAAAAAAGAATACTTAATAACTTGTACTCTGTATCCCATATTTAAATTGACAACTTATTTTTGTAGATTAAAATACTCGGAAAGGACATGCTTTTCAACATACTGTTAACACTTCAAACTATATGTAATAGTGTCTAACTACCATGACAATTTAACATTCCATCATTCTCTAAGACACATACGTGTGTGTGTTGTGAAATTAAAAACGGGATAATGAGATGAGGGAGAGACAGAGGATAATGAAACACAAGTCTTAAGAGGACAGAAGGGGCGCCACTTAGGGGAAGGAAGGGAACCGGTGGGAGGGGAGAGGGCCATAGAGGAGGCACTGGGGAGGGAACGACCAAGAACAAAGCACAGTAATGCGCATGTGCGAAAATGCCCTAATGAAACCCATTACTTTGTACACTAACCTGAAAAATAATTTAAAACACTAAAACAAAAATAAACACATAAAAATGCTTCTTCTTCAGCTGGAGAGATGGCTTATCAGTTAAGGCGCTTGCCTATGGAGCCTAAGGACCCAGGTTCAATTCTCCAGGACCCACATAAGCCAGATGCACAAGGAGGCGCATGCATCTGGAGTTCATCTGCAGTGGCTGGAGGCCCTGATGTGCCAATTCTCTCTCTCTCTCTTTCTCTCATGAATAAATAAAAATAAATAAATATTTTTGAAAATTGTAAAAAAAAAAAGTTTCTTCTTTCACACAAGAGAATTTTATCCAATTCCTTTTCTCCCAGAATTCGTATCCCATTCTCGATCTTCTAGAGATGTAATATGACTTACGCTTACAAGTCTTTTGTTGGTAACTTTCTTTGCACAAGACTATCTCTTCAATCAAGATTAATAATCAAGACAATCAAGATTAATAATTTCCCTCCAGATCTCACAATTATCAATTTGCACTTGATCAAAACAATGTATGTGTATGAAATCTTTAATTAAAACTCTTTATTGGTGTTATGTGTGGTGCGTGTGTTCATGTGTGTGAGTGTAGGCACACGTGGTAGGTACATGTGTGGAGGTCAGAGGACAATGTCACCTTCCACTTTGTTTGAGGCAGGACCACTCGTGGTTCACCACTCTGAACACAGGCCAGCTGGCCGCGAACCTCTTCTCTCCACTTCCCTTCTTGCCCTGGGCATTCTGGGATTCTGCAAGTTGGTGCTGCAGCAGACAGCTTATCTGGTACCAAATTCAGGTACTCATCATGGCTCCTCAGGCCGCTGACTTAGCCACTGAGCCATCTCCCCAGCCCTGATTAAAGCTTATTGAATAAAAATTACATTGGAAATCAATCTATTAATGAGATGGAAAACATTTTTTTGTTTGTTTGTTTTGGGTTTTTTGTTTTTCAAGGTAGAGTCTCACTCCAGCACAGGCTGACCTGGAATTCACTATGAAGTCTTAGGGTGGCTCTGAATTCATGGCGATCCTTCTACCTCTGCCTCCCCAGTGCTGACATTAAAGGTGTGTGTCACCACACCTGTCTTCAAAAATCTTTTTTTAAAAAATATTTTTTTATTTGAGAGAGAGAGGGAGAAATACAGAAATAGGCAGGTAGAGAGAGAGAGGTAGAGAGAGCGAGAATGGGAGCGCCAGGGCCTCCAGCCACTGCAAACGAACTCCAGATGTGTGCACCCCCTTGTGCATCTGGCTAACATGAGTCCCGGGAGTCAAACCTGGGTCCTTTGGCTTTACAGGCAAGTGCCTTAACCACTAAGCCATCTCACCAGCCCCCCCCCAAAAAAAATTCTTTTTGAAAAATTAATTCATGAGCCAGGCGTGATGGCGCATGCCTTTAATCCCAGCACTAGGGAGTTTGAAGCCACCCTGAGAGTACATAGTGAATTCCAGGTCAGCCTGGGCTAGAGTGAGACCCTAATTCAAAACACCAAAAAAGGGCTGGAGAGATGGCTTAGTGGTTAAGGCGCCTGCCTCCTAAGCCTAAGAACGCTGGTTCCAATCTCCAGCGGTTCCAATCTCCAGGTCCCACGTTTAGCCAGATGCAAAGTGATGCAAGGGCGCAATGCCGCACTTGACCACAAGGGGGCGCATGCATCTGGATTTCGTTCACAGCAGCTGAGACACTGCTGGCACGCCCATCTGTCTTCCTCTCTCTCTCTCTCTCTCCAAAAAAATAATAAAAAATAAAAAGTTTAAAAAAAAACACCAAAAAAAATTAATTCACACACCTGTGAGTGACTACTATCCAATGCTGGAGGGCAAGTTTAATATCAATTCTATTCTTTGTTTTGTTTTTCAAGGTAGAGTCTCACTCTAGCCCAGGCTGACCTGGAATTCACTATGTAGTCTCAGGGTGGCCTTGAACTCACGAGGATCCTCCTACCTCTGCCTCCCCAGTGCTGGGATTAAAGGCGTGCACCACCACTAGCCCAGCTCTATTCTTTTTTTTTTTTTTTTTTTTTTTTTTTTTTTTTTTTTTTTTTTTTTTTTTTTCAAGGTAGGGTCTCACTCTGGCTCAGACTGACCTGTAGTCTCAGGGTGGCCTCGAACTCACAGTGATCCTCCTACCTCTGCCTCCCAAGTGCTGGAATTAAAGGTGTGCACCACCACTAGCCCAGCTCTATTCTTATCCTTTATCTATGTAGAAGTATTCTTTGAGCCATGCGTGGTGGCGTACGCCTTTAATCCCAGCACTCGAGGCAGAGGTAGGAGGATCGCCATGAGTTCGAGGCTACCCTGAGACTACACAGTTGATTTCTAACTTTAATCCCAGCACTGGGCAGAGGTAGTGAGAGTTCAAGGCCACCCTGAGACTACTTAAAAAAAAGACCCTACCTAAAAACCAAAAAAAAAAAAAAATCTAAATTTAAAAAAACAAAGAATGAAGTAATCTTTGAAAACTCATTTCATAAAATAAGAAGCTAGGAATGGAAGTATTCTGTCCTTAAGCTATCATTCAGTTCCTTGGCCTCTTTGTAAGCAGTCACGTTATGAATCTCCATCAAACGTTATTGCTATGATTTCTACACTGACATTTTAAATATCTTCCTTCAACTTTGTTGAAAATAAAGAATTAATACCTATCTGACTCATGAAAGGATAAAGTATTCAGCCTTTTCGTCCTTCTATATAAGTTCTTTCAATTTCAATGTTACCGAAAAAGGCTTTGCGGCAGGAGAAATGGCTTAGTGGTTAAGATGCTTGCCTGCAAAGCCTAAGGACCTAGGTTCCATTCCCCAGGACTCATGTAAACCACATGCACATGGTGGCACATGTATCTGGAGTTTGTTTGCAGTGGCGAGGCCCTGGTGTGCCCATTCTCTGTGTATGTGTGTGTGTGTTTCTCTCTCTCTCTCTCTAATAAATAAAAATAAAATATTTTTAAATGCTTTGTTTACACTTATCAAATAACTATGAATTGTGGTCTTTATTTTCACTCAGAGAGTTCTGTTTACCACAACATATTCAGAAAAGAGGTAAAATGGAAGTATTCCTCATTTTGGTATTATCTTGACAATACAGTATTTTTAACGAAAGTGCTTATATCTTATCAACACATTTAAAATATTCTTGTTGAAATCTCAGATCTGCAGATTAAATCCTTTCTGTTGGTGGAAAACGTCTGCCACACTTCGAGAAAAGCTTGTTCCCTTTAGCAAACCAAACTGGCAACTCACACTACCATCCTTTTAGAAAAAGTCGATTTTATGTTTCCATTCTTATAAGTAAGTTAGTCCTAATTTTGAGGCATGTTTTAAATGACTGAGAAATAAATTATAAAACTTATTACAAGACAGATCATTAAAAGTAGGAAATTCAAGATTAAAAGATGTAAAATCAAGGGGCTGGAGAGATGGCTTAGCGGTTAAGGCACATGGCTGCGAAGCCTAAAGTCCCCAGTTCGATTCTCCAGGTCCCACATAAGCCAGATGCACAAGGGGGCGCGTACGTCTGGAGTTCGTTTGCAGTGGCTAGAGGCCCTGGTGCACCCATTCTCACTCTCCCTCTCTGTCTCTAATAAATAAATAAAAATAAAATCTTTTTTAAAAATTTTAAAAATGTAAAATCCAGCCAGGCACGCCTTTAATCCCAGCACTCAGAAGGCAGAGATAGGAAAATCACTGTGAGTTTGAGGCCACCCTGAGACTACAGAGTGAATTCCAGGTAAGCCTGGGCTAGAGTGAGGCCACACACACACACACACAAAAGATGTAAAATCTAATAGAATTCATTGGTTTTATAATGTGTTAGAAAAACATAAGAAAAACAAAATCAAAAGGCTTAGCATACCAACAAAACAGTTCATCATTCCATTTGCCAAAATATAATGTATAGATAAAAACAATGTTATGTATGCTGCAAATGATATGATTAGAAAGCGTAGAACTTTTTTTAATATTTATTTTTACTTATTAAAGATACAGAGAGAGAGACAGAATGGGCCTCCAGGGCCTCTAGCCACTGCAAAATAACTCCAGATGGATGCGCACCATGTACACCTGGCCTACATGGGACCTGGAGAACTGAACCTGGGTCCTTAGGCTTTGTAGGCATGCGCCTTAACCGCTAAGCTATCTCTCCAGTCCTAGAACTTTTTTTTAATATAAATGTAATAGAGATTAAACATTGGTGGTGTCCCCAAATTCATATGGTGAGCCTTAACTCCCAGTGTGGCTGTGCAGTCATCTGTCACATGCCATTTTGGTCAACAACAGATGGCATATGCAATGATATATACCATTAGCCAGCCTCGGTGTGCAATAGGTTATACCATCTGGATTTGTATAAGTGTCCTCGACAGTGTTTGGGCAATAACAAAATTATGTAATGACACATTTCTTAAAGCATGTTCCTGTTGTTAAGCAACAACTGTATTTGGAGATGGGACCTCTAAAAGAGAAATTAAAGTTAAGTGAGGTCCTGAGGGTGAGGCCCTGAGCCAACGTTAGAATCCTTAAAAGAAGAGACAAAGCCGGGCATGGTGGCGCATGCCTTTAATCCCAGCACTCGGGAGGCAGAGGTAGGAGGATCGCCGTGAGTTCAAGGCCACCCTGAGACTACACAGTGAATTCCAGGTCAGCCTGGGCCAGAGTGAGACCCTACCTTGAAAAACCAAAAAAAAAAAAAAAAAAAAAAAAAGAGAGAGAGACAAAAGCTGGAGAGATGGCTCAGAGGTTAAGACACTTGGCCTGCAAAGCCCAAATGACTTGGGTTCTGTTTCCTGGTACTCACGCAAAGCAAGATACATAAAGTGGTACATACATCTGGAGTTTGATGGTGTGCCCATTCTCGCTCTCTTTCCTTGAAAATTAATTAATTAATTAATTAATTAATTAAAAAAGAGACACAAAAAGCTCATTTTCTTTGTGACTACGTCAAGGAAAGGCCACACGAGGAGACAGACAGAAGGCAATCTTCTGTGAGCTAGGAAGTCTTTCTGTACCAGCAACTGCCCTTGCTGGATGCTGACCATGGACTTCCAGTCTGCAGAACTGTGATAAAATAAATATACCATTTTAATCACCCAGTCTCAAGTACTTTCTTATGATCCACTGTAACAAAACTATATTTGTGCATGTATACAAAACTATGTATGTATAAAACTATGATATTTGCTTTGGGAACAAAAGAGTACAATAAGCAAAACCTCAGGACTGGAGAGATGGCTTAGCGGTTAAGTGCTTGCCTGTGAAGCCTAAGGACCCCTGTTCAAGGCTGGGTTCCCCAGTACCCACATAAGCCAGATGCACAAGGTGGCACATGCATCTGGAATCCATTTGCAGTGGCTGGAGGCCCTGGTGCACCCATTCTCTCTCTTTCTGTCTCTTTCTCTCTCTGTCTGTCACTCTCAAATAAATAAAAATAAAATAAACAAAAAATTTAAAAATAATTTAAAAAATAATAATTTTTAAAAACCTTCAGAAATTCTGTGTTAATTCATTTATGTTGAAAGTTTTCTAATATCTTTGATAAGGATCAAAGGTATATATTGCCAAAAAGTATAAGTCTAGGAACTAGCCTATCATTTTATTTTTAGTAAGAAATAGAAAAAAAGTTATAAAATTACATAAGCATTGTTTTTGGAGTCAAGGTCTCACTGTAGTCTGGACTGATCTGGAACTCACTCTGTAGCCCAAGTTGGCCTTAAATTCACTGTAAACTCACTGTAATGCTCCTACCTCAGCCTCCTGAGTTATGAGATCAAAGTGTCCACCATCACACCTAGCTCACATGCATTTTTAAATTTTTTAAAAATTTATTTGCAAGCAGCGAGAGAAAGAGAGAGGGAATGGGTGCTTCAGGGCCTCCAGCCACTGCAAACGAACTTCAGGGACATGTGCCACTGTGTGCATCAGGGTTTACATGGTTAATGGGGAATCGAACCAGGGTTGTTAGGCTTTGCAGGTAAGCACTAAAACCACTGAATCATCTCTACAGCCCATTTTAAAAAATATTTTAAAAATTTATTTGCAAGCAGAGTGAAAGGGAAAGGGAAAGGAGACAGAGAGCTCCAGATGCGTTTGCCACTTTATGCATTCAGCTTCATATGGGCACTAGGGAATCAAACCAGGGTGGTTAGGTTTTCAGGCAAGTGCCTTAACCTCTGGGCCATCTCTCCAGTCACCCACAAGCATTTTTCAGCAGTGGATTTTATCAGGCAGTCACAGAAATGTGAAGGGAGGGGCTGGCGAAATGGCTCAGTGTGTAAATCACTTGCCACACGAGCCTGAGTACTTGAGCTCGAATCCCCAGACCCACATATATACAACACAGAAGCCAAGGTGAGCTTCTGTAATCCCAGCATGCTGAGGGTGAGGAGGAAAGTGGAGGTGGCAGAATTTTCCAGGTGCTCGAGGACCAGCTAGTGTAGCCAGCAGAGTGGTGAACAACAAAAACAAGAGCCCCTGCTTCAGACAACGTAGAAAGTGATTGCTGACACCCAGAAATTATCCTCTGACCTCCACACTCACAGTAGCACAAGTGTGCACATACACACACAACACACACACCCCTAAATAAATAAATAAATAAATAAATAAATAAATAAATAAATAAATAAAAGACATGGGAGGGGAAGAGAAATGAAGGAAGGGAAGCGAATAGGAGGAGGAGGGGAGAGGAAGAGAAGGAGTGGAGAAGAAGAGAAGACAATTAGCACAAAGGAATTGAAAGAAGCCCTGGAAGAAGGCAGTGTCCAGCCAAAGTCGCTCAGCTGGGAGAGCCATAAAGAAGCTGGGGGACTCTGCTTTGTCCCAATTCCACGGGTGCTCAATGAACCCGCTTCAGGTTGACCCTGCCATGGCAGGGGCCTTCTGCATTGCTGCTTGGCTTTTCACAGCTAGAACGTCTTGCTGCCTAGAGTGTAATTCTGGTGTTTAAAGAAACATTATTTTATTTTTTTTTCTTTTTGGTAGCACATGGTCTGTAAATTCAAGCCAACTCCTTCATCTGGTATTCAACTAAAGGAAAGAAAAGTGGCTACACTGGACTTCAAGCATGGCGTCGAATCCATTCTTCACCTGGTACTTTACCAAAGCTTTTTATCTTAACTTCTTTTTTTTTTAAAACATTTTAAAATATTATTTATTTATTTATTTGAAAGAGAGAAAGAGGCAGAGAGAGAGAGAGAGAATGGGCACACCAGGGCCTCCAGCCACTGCAAATGAACCCCAGACACATGTGCCCCCTTGTGCATTTGGCTTACATGGGTCCTGGGGAATTGAACCTGAGTCCTTTGGCTTTGCAGGCAAACGCCTTAACCGCTAAGCCATCTCTCCAGCCCATCTTAACTTCTTTTAAAAGTATCACTGCCATTACCTTGTTGTTGCTAGAACAAAATGCATGACACAAAGCAGCGTATGTGAGGGAAGGGTTAACTTCAGCTGACGGCTTCCAGGGGAAGCTTCATCACGGTGGAGACTGTGTGACAGGCCTGAGCAGGACGCCTGGGTTATGTCTCCCCAGCAGAAAGAAGTGATCCGAGTGGGCGAATTGTGAACATCCAACATCCTCCCGCAGTGGCATACCTTCTGCAGCAAGGATCTGCCTCCTAAAGATGCCACAACTTGCCCAAGTTTCCACCAACTAGGGACCAAGTACTTAAAAAATGCACAAGGGCTGGAGAGATGGCTTAGTGGTTAAGGCGTTTGCCTGCAAAGCCCAAGGATCCTGGTTTGATTCTCCAGGTCCCATGTAAGCCAGATGCACGAGGTGGCGCACGCATCTAGAGTTCGATGGCAGTGGCCAAAGACCCCGATGTGCCAACTCTCTCTCTGTCTCGCTTTCTGTCTCTCATTTAAAAAAGTGCATGAGGAGCTGCAGAGATGGCTTAGCAGTTAAGGTATTTGCCTGCAAAGCCAAAGGATCCCAGTTTGACTCCCCAGAACCCACGTAAGCCAGATGCACGAGGGGGCACTTGCATGTGGAGTTTGTTTGCAGTGGCTGGAAGCCCTGGCATGCCCATTCTTTCTCTCTCTCTCTCTCAAATAAATAAATAAATAAATAAATAAATAAATAAATAAAATACATTTTTTTAAATGCATGAGAGCCAGGCGTGGTGGCGCATGCCTTTATTCCCAGCACTAGGGAGGCAGAGGTAGGAGGATCACCATGACTTTGAGGCTACCCCGAGACTACAGAGTGAATTCCAGGTCAGCCTGGACTAAAAAACTTGGCTCATTTCTTGCTATGAATTAAGATTAGTAAATTTGCCAGGTGTGGTGGCACATGCTTTTAATCCCAGTAGTCAGGAGGCAGAGGTAGGAGGATCACCATGAGTTCAAAGCCAGCCTGAGACTACACAGTGAATTCCAGGTCAGCCTGGGCTAGAGTGAGACCCAACTTCGAAAAAAAAAAAAAAAAAAAAGCATGAGTCTATGGGGGAATGTCTCATTCAAACCATCCCGTGTGAAAATAACACAGGCAGGAGGAATCAGTCATATTACTCAGTCCTGCTATAGTTTGGATACGGTTTTGGTACACACCTCAATGGTTCATGGTTAGGAGCTTGGCTTCCAGGGTGGGAAGGCTACGAGGTGCTGGACTCTTAATTTAAGAGGTGGGATTTATGGGCTGTATCCAGGACAGGGGCACCGCATTGAGAAGAGTCCTACTTCCAGAGTGGGTTAGTTTTCGCGAGAGCGGGTCATTAGGGGCTTGACCCCTTTTGAACTTGGCCCTTTACTGTTTCCCATTGTGATCCATCCAAGGATCTTACAGGTGGCCAAACATATGGGCTATCCAGTGTGGGACTTCCAACCTCCAAACGTGGGAGCTGTATTAGCCCCCTTTTCCTTATGCTGGACTTCAGGTATTTTCTTCTAGCTATATAAAATAGAGCTGGGGGCTGGAGAGATGGCCTAGCGGCTAAGGCACCTGCCTCCTAAGCCTAAGAATGCTGGTTCCAATCTCCAGCGGTTCCAATCTCCAGGTCCCACGTTTAGCCAGATGCAAAGTGATGCAAGGGTGCAATGCCGCACTTGACCACAAGGGGGCGCACACATCTGGATTCCATTCACAGCAGCTGAGAGACTGCTGGTGCGCCCATCTCTATCTGTCTTCCTCTCCCTCTCTGTCTGTCTCTCTCTAAAAATAAAAAATAAATAAATAATAAATAAATAAATAAATAAATAAATAAATAAAATAGAGCCGGGCATGGTGGCACACACCTTTCATCCCACACACTCAGGAGGCAGAGGTAGGAGGATCGCCGTGAGTCCGAGGCCACCCTGAGACTACATAGTGAATTCCAGGTCAGCCTGGGCTACAGCAAAACCCTATCTTGTAAAACCAAAAACTAACTAACTAAATAAAATATTATTAAATAGCCGGGCGTGGTGGCGCACGCCTTTAATCCCAGCACTCGGGAGGCAGAGGTAGGAGTTCGAGGCCACCCTGAGACTACATAGTTAATTCCAGGTCAGCCTGGACCAGAGTGAGACCCTACCTCGCAAAACCAAAAAAAATAAATAAATTAAATAAATAAATAAATAAAATATTATTAAACATGGGCAAGAGCGCACACTGTGTCTTTTTCTTTTCCTAGTCCCTCTTTATATACATTCGACCCTGCGCAGATTCGTGGTAAATGTATTTGTTGAATAAATCAGTCAGGATCAAGTCCAACTACAGGCACGTCCTTGGAAGGAAACAGCTCCAAGAGTGTAACGGATAGTGCTAATGGCGGCAGTATGTCCCAGTGCCTTCCTGGGTGGGGTGTTAGAAGTGGCTAATCCGCTTAAAAGAAGTTTATACCCCGTAGCCTTTGATTGGATTAGACCGCTTACACAGCCACGTGCCACGGAGCAGCCTGGACAACAGTCCAATTCACAGAGCTGCTCTCCTGTTATCTGCTGTGGCCCCTCCTCCCTCCCCAGACTTAGACACCCAAGTCCTTTTAATGCCATTTACCCAGGAACCCCTTGCCTGCCCCACTGGATCCTGCTCCTCTGGATTTCACCCAGCATGCTCTCTCGGACATGACTAGGTAGATCTGGAAGAGGATGGACAGATTGTACTCACTGTGTGAGGGTCTTCTATATGGGGAGCTATTTAAAATCTGCACTAGGGGCTGAAGAGATGGCTCAGCTGGTAAAGCACTTGCTTGCAAAGCCTAACAACCTGGGTTTGATTCTCCAGTACTCACATGAAGCCTGATACACAAAGTGGCACATGCATCTGGAGTTCATTTGCAGTGGCTAGAGGTCTTGGCATGCCCATTTTCTCTCTCTCTCCCCCCCTCTCTCACTGATTGCAAATTAAAAAAATAATTAGGGGCCGGCTATAATGTTAATTAGAGAGATGGCTTAGCGGTTAAGATGTTTGCCTGCTAACCCAAAAGACCCAGGTTCTATTCCCCAGTATCCACATAAAGCTAGATGCACAAAGTGGTGCACATGTCTAGAGTTTGATAGAAAAAATAATAATAATAAATTCCTTTAAAAATCTGCACTATGTGGAAATACCTAACACAGCTTTTGATGTAATTAAACCCCCACCATTATAATTATGACAGAAATGTGTTTTCTCATAGACCTGGGACTAGTAGCCCCAGACCAAGATGGCACCGGGTTGGGTCCCCTCCGAGGCTTCTCTGTGTGGCATTGCACATGGCCACCCTCTTCCTGTTTCCTAACATGGTCTCTTCCACTGTGGATGTCCATCTCCGGTATCTCGGGATCCAAACTTCTTTTCTCATAAAACACCAGTCAGACTGGGGCCAGACCCAGTGCTGTACTTACCTTCACATTGCTGGGTCAAAGCCCCCAACCAAAAGCAGCCAATGGGAGGAAAGCTTTTTTATTCAGCTTACAGTCTCAAAGGGAAGCTTCATGATGGCAGGAGGAAGATGGTAGAACGGAGGCTGGGCGTCACCTGTGCCACAGCAGTTGGCAAACAGCTCATGGATTGTGAGCCACACTAACATGGGCCGAACAGGGCTAATTAAGTTCAAGGTCCACCCCTGGCAGCACACCTCCTCCAGGTCAGGCCCCACCTCCCAAACTGCCATCAGCTGGGACCCAAGCATTCCAAACACACAAGTTTACCTTATGGGGGACACCTGACCCAAACCACCACAACCACCTTAATTGTCTATTTTTAAAAAATATGTTTCATTTATTTATTTGAGAGAGAGAAAGAGGCAGAGAGAGAGAGAGAATGGGTGCGTCAGGGCCTCCAACCACTGTAAACGAACCCCAGACGCATGCTCCCCCTTGTGCATCTGGCTTACATGGGTACTGGAGAATCGAACCAGGATCCTTTGGCTTTGCAGGCAAATGCCTTAACCACTAAGCCATCTCTCCAGCCCTTAATTGTCTATCTTTAACCCAATTACTTAGGAAGGACTCAGTCTCAAAATACAGTCTGAGGGTCCAGCAGTGCTGGCTTGCTTTAGCATCTGACACCTGGAAGGAGCAATTTGGCTATTCCCCCTAAGATTTCTCTCTCCCACTCAACCTGCCCCTCAGCTTCCAGCAGCTCCATGAAGGCAGTTGCTTCCTGGAGTCTAGCTTCTGCCTCACATGTACTCAGACAACACACAACACAAGACTGCGGAGCAGGGTATCAAGGCTCCTGAATGACATTGTAAGATAAAAATGTGGGACATGGACGTCTATGGACTTTGATGAAGGGAGAAATGGGAATGTGGAGGGCAAAGTTGGTTCAGTTGCCATATGGGTGACTCCAAAGACACTGTGTCCCACACAGCCCGTCCTGAGACGCTCACCGTGGTAGAGAAGACGTACCTGCTAAGTGATCAGCTACCCTCAGCGCTTGTTCAAGAAGCAATGACTAGCATACTTAGGCATGGTTTTTTCCCACTTTCCCTTAACCTCCGCTATACTTCTTTTTGCTTCTCACTCTTATTTTCACATATGCGCGTGTGGTGTGTGTGACTAGTGTGAGGTGCACACCCCACATTTGCATGTATGTGGACATGGGGTGTACGAAGTCAGGTGTGTGTGTATGTAGTATGTGTGATGTGGTGTGAGATGCACACCTCCCCTTGGCAGGTATGTGGTGTGTGTGATGTGGTATGAGGTACATACCCCTATTTGCATGTATGTGTGTATGTGGTGTGAGGTGCGCACCCCACGTTTACATGTGTATTACATGTATGTGTGTGTATGTGGTGTGAGGTGCGCACCCCACGTTTGCATGTATGTGTGTGTGTGATGGGCTGTGAGGTGCGCACCCCACGTTTACATGTGTATTACATGTATGTGTGTGTATGTGGTGTGAGGTGCGCACCCCATGTTTGCATGTATGTGTGTGTGTGATGGGCTGTGAGGTGCACACCCCACGTTTGCATTGTGTGTGTATGTGGTGCGTGTGTTGGGGTGTGGGGTGCACAGCCCACCTTTGCCCATGTGCAGAGGCTAGATTGAGCTCTTCTATCCTTATCTATGTATTTCTTTGAGACAGAGACTCTCCCTGAATCTGAAGATGTTTTACGTTTTTGTTATTTATTTACTTATTTATTTATTTTTGGCAGACTGTTTGACCAGCAAGCTCCACATATTCTCGGATCTCTGCTCCCCACTGGACTATGGTTACAGGCTGGCTTTGAACTCACAGTGATCTCTGTAGTGTTGGGCTTATAGGCATGAGCCACCATACCCAGCTTAATACTTACTTTTTCTAAGTACAAACTCTGATTTTTCTCTATTCTGTTGGACTTTTCTAAATGAAGATTTTCCTATTCCAAACCTGATTTTACTATCCTCTAAACCCTGAGTTCAGCATTTGAGCTACTCAAAGTATGGACAGCCCTAGTAATTAATAAATGAACTCAATCCAGAATGCAAACTGTCTCTAATGTCTTAGGCACTATTGCAGTGCATATGTTTCACAAGTATTTCATAATTTTATTTATTTACTTATTTTGTTTTGTTTTTAAATATTTTATTTATTTATTTGAAAGAGAAAAAGGGACAGAGAGAAAGAGAGACAGAGAGAGAGGAAGGGAGAGAATGGGTGTGCCAGGACCTCCAGCCACTGCAAACAAACTCCAGATGCATGCGCCCCCTTGTGCATCTGGCTTATGTGGGGCCTGGATAGTCGAACCAAGGATCCTTTGGCTTTGCAGGCAAATACCTTAACTACTAAGCCATCTCACCAGCCCCTTATTTACTTATTTATTTATTGGAGAGAGAATGAGAGAGTAAGAGAGAGAGAGAGCCAGCCAGGTAGAGACCAGTCCTCTGAATACACCAAGACCTTTAGCCACTCCAGATTCATGCCTGGCGTGGTAGCGCACGCCTTTAATCTCAGCACTAGGGAGGCAGAGGCAGGAGGATGGCTGTGAGTTCAAGGCCAGTCTGAGACTATATAATGAATTCCAAGTCAGCCTGGGCTAGAGTGAGACCCTACTTAAAAAAAAAACAAACTCCAAATTCATGTGCCACTTTGTGTATCTGCTTTATGTGCATACTGGGGAATTGAACTTGGGTCCCTAGGCTTTGCAGGCAAGCACCTTAACCACTAGCCATCTCTCCAGCCCTTTCACAAGTAATTTATTGGGAATTTTTGTGCCTGTATTCATCAGGGAAATTGGTCTATACTTTTCTCTTGTGTGTGTGTGTGTGTGTGTGTGTGTGAGAGAGAGAGAGAGAGAGAGAGAGAGAGAGGAAGGAGAGAGGGAGGAGAGAGGGAGAGAGGTGGCGTAGTATGTGCATCTACCTATACGTGCCCACGTGTTCACCTGCAGCAAAGGTGCAATTGTCTGGGATGGCCATGGCTGGTTACACAGCTTCAGTAACCAATTGCAACTACTTAGCATCCTGTTTCTGTGGATGCCTGTCACCACCTTAAAGAGACTCTTTTTTAGTATTAGTTTGCTGAGAGAATTTATTTTTGATGGGTATGTTTGAATGCAAAATGCCCCCCCATAGACTCAAGTGTTTGTGATCACACTTCCTACTTAAGCCTCCAGCAGGTGGAACCTTTGGGAGGTGGAACCTTGCTGGGGGGAGTTTGTTGCTGGAGGAGGGCCTTGGGCTCCGTGAGTGTAGCTCACTGTGTATCCAGAGCCACTGCTTTTTGTTGCTTCTCCCTGGAGCTCTGCTGCGGGAAGGTGATGTGGGGAGCTGGCCGCCATGCATTTCTCCACCACGATGAAACTTCTCCCCCAAACTATAAGCCCGAAGTAAGTCCTTTCCTCCGTCAACTGCTTCTGATCAGGTGTGTGTCCAGCAATGAGAAGATGACGGGTGTGCCACAACGGGGGTGAATTTAGTTGAGTTTATTTAGTTCCAGTACTGAGATAATCCTATGTCGTTTCTTTTTCATCTTGTTTTCTGGTTATATGGCAAATTATACTTACTTGAGCCGGGCGTGGTGGTGCACGCCTTTAATCCCAGCACTCGGGAGGCAGAGGTAGGAGGATCGCCGTGAGTTCGAGGCCACCCTGAGACTACATAGTTAGTTCCAGGTCAGCCTGGACCAGAGTGAGACCCTACCTTGCAAAACCAAAAAAAAATATTATACTTACTTGATTTTCAGTGTTAAACTAAACTTTCATTTCTAGAAGAAAGCTTACCTTATTATTGCAGTGTAGACATACAACTGTATAGTTTTGACTAGTGAGAGGAAGTAAATGCTGATTCATAGAACAACACAAATGACTCTCAGAAACACTGCTTCCACTTATGTTAAATTTGGCGAGATGAGCAAGAGTGCAGCTTCCACAGCAAGCCTGACAACCTGCGCCAGGGCAGTGGAGATACTCAAAACGCACCAAAGCAGGAATCCAGAAGCTGCTGAGAGCTCAACACTAAAGTAGACTTACAGCACACCCGCCAAGTCTCAGGGAATTTTGTGGAAGGGGGGATGGAAAGATTGTACAAGCCACAGGGTGGGAGGAAGTATCCAGAGGCATTTCCCCTCCTCCCCAACGACTGCTGCTCTCACAAGTCATAACCTCAGCCCCAGGGGGATCACCAGCAATCCCACTGAGGACGGCTCTCAGCGGAATGGGGCCAGGGAGGAGGGAAATGATGGTACCAACTCATGATGGGTCCATACAAAGTCTCTACTTAAGAAAAACAAAAAGCTGATTGGTTGCTTCCCAGGGACCAGAAACTAGGTAGGGATTGACCACACAGAGCAGAAGGAAAGCGAGGTAGAAATACTTGACGCCTTTAATATGACAGTGCTTTCATGAATGTATGACTCATTGATAAGTACCCTTTAGAGGGGTGTGCTTACATGGGTGTCAATTATTGGCTTCAAGAGAGTTCATGTTTTAAATACCTGTACTCTATATAACTCAACAGAGCTGGGCGTGGTGACGCACACCTTTAATCCCAGCACTCTCAGGAGGCAGAAGTAGGAGGATCACTGTGAAGTTGAGACCATCCTGGGACTACAGAGTGAATTCCAGGTCAGCCTGGGCTAGAGAAAGACCCTACCTCAAAAGGAAAAAAAAAAAAACAGCTCAACAGATTTTAGAAGTATTATCTGATTATGTCTATTAAAGTGAAAATGTCAAAACACAAGGTTAGTCTTAAGATACAACCTATTCTCAATGCTAAATGGCTGTTAAGTAAAGAGTTCTACCATCGATGGAAGTGGGACTATACGAAGTAGAACCATCAATCTGCTTTTCTGAAGTAAAATTTATTGGAGACCTCTAAAGAGCAAGTCAATTTATGAAGGCAACTTATCACAGCCTCAACATGGAAGATTAAACAGAAACACAATCCAATTTTTTTTTCTGATTTTCCCGCCCTCTGTGCTGAAGGCATTTCTTCTTTAGCCTTTATAATCTTGAAATCTATTTCACCCTGAACCAGGACTCTTCAGCCTGTAACACATAGAAACGGTACAACTGCCAACAGTTGTTTCCACATGAGCCAGCTATAAAAGAGGAGTCATTGATAAGAGGAACAACTGACATTATCAAGTGTAAGTTGCTGTCTGCAGAAACTGCAATTTACTATTCCCATGCCTGCTGCGAACACTCCACTCTCCTGTCTTCGCATTTGTGAACTCAACGGAGCTGAAGAAATGAGAGGCCTCCTGTAAATGATTGCTGCTCCAGCCACCCAGCCACGCTGTTGTCTTCGCCATGTTGAGGTTAGAATGTCAGAACAGTTGCTGTCCTTAGGTCAGCCGCTTCTGGACCCCTAAGCTTGTCTTTCCAGCAACTGCTCTGGAAGAGAGAGAAAAGGATTATATTCTTCAGAAAGAAAAAAATAGAGTCAAGAGGCAAAAGATAGATTTGTTATACTTAGAGACAGTTACAAATGTCCCAGGACTTAACTGCTAGATGTTGGACACCCAAGAAATCCAGAGCTTGATTCACTCTCTCCAAGTCTGTGGGCTGAGGGCAGGAGATGCTGGCTGTCCCCACTTAAGAAGAGACAGTGAGGGCTGGAGACGTGGCTTAGAAGTTAAAGGCACTTGCCTTGCAAAGCTTGATGGCCTGGGTTTTATTCCCCAGTACCCATGTAAAAGCCAGATGCACAAAGTGGTGCATGCATCTGAGTTCATTTGCAGAGGCAGGAGGCCCTAGTGTGCTCATACCCTTTCTCTCTCTCTTTTTCTCAAATAAATAGATAAAAATATTTTTTAAAAAATAATGAAGAGAGCTGACTCTGTAGTTAAGGCACTTGCCTGCAAAGCCTAACAACTTGGCTTTGATTCCCCAGTACCCACTTAAAGCTAGATGCACAAAGTGGCACATGCATCTGGAGTTTGCAGTAACTAGAAGCCCTGGTGTGCCTATTCTCTCTCAATCTCCTTGAAAATAAATAAATACATAAGAAGAAAATAGTGTACATTAAAAATAAAAATAAAGCCAAGCCAGGCGTTTAATCCCAGCACGGGAGGCAATCCCAGGATCACTCGGGAGGCAGAGGCCACCCTGAGACTACATAGGAGCCTGGACCAGAGTGAGACCCTGCCTTGCAAAACCAAAAAAAATAAAAAAATAAAAATAAAAAAATAAAGCCAGGTGTGGTGGTAGGCACACCCTGAGATGACATAGTGAATTCCAGGTCAGCCTGAGCCAGAATGAGACCCTACCTCGAAAAACCAAAATATAAAAAAATAAAAAATAAATAAAGAAGAGACAGTGATGGGCTGGGAAATGGCTTAATAGTTAAGGCATTTGCCTGCAAAGTCAAAGGATCCTGGTTTGATTCTCCAAGACCCACGTAAACCATATACACAAGGGGGTGCATGCATCTGGAGTTCATTTGCAATGGCTGGAGGCCCTGGCGAGCCCATTCTCTCCCTCTCTCTGCATGCCTTTTTCTCTCTCTTGAATAAATAAATGAATAAAAAATATTTTTTTAAAAAAGAAGAGACAGTGAACTTCCTCTACTCTTGATTTAAGGTGCTAAACAGATTGACAGTGGCCACCAACATTAGGAAAGATACATCTTTATTCAGTTTGTTGATTCAGTTTGTTGGCACATCTGAGTCTTGGACTGTGGGTGGGTCGTGTGCCCTTGGCGTTAGTGCTTGCTGGTTTGAAGGACATGGAGAGTCTTGGTGAACCTGAGGGGCTGTTCATGTGAGGGCTGCTTAAATGTTTCTGCCGTCTCTGTTTTGGCTGCTTTTTTTTTTTCCCAAGTGGGACCTGGCACTTAGTAAGCGTTTGATAACTGTTGGTCATTAATACCAACTAGAGCATGGGTTCTCAACCCTGGGTCACCTGCCCCTTCCTCCACCATGGAACCCTTAGCAATGTCTGGGACACTTTTAGTTGTCACACTGGAAGAAGTGGGAATAGTCTCAGTGAGTGGAAGCCAGATATCCTCCACAGCACCCGTGCCCAGGACATTCGCCACCACACAATGTGAGCAGTGCCAGGTGGAGGCCCTGCACTAGAGTACGTGACCTGGGAGAACCAGGACCACACACCTGCATGTGTATGTTGTGCCACAGATATGTGTCTCATTCTCTTTGGTTTTTTTCAAGGTAGGGTCTCACCCTAGCCCAGGCTGACCTAGAACTCACTCTGTAGACCCAAGCTGGCCGCTAACTCACAGTGATCCTCCTACCTCTGGTTCCTGAGAGCTAGAATAAAAGGCATGTGCCACCACACCTGCCCAGCTCATTGGTACATCTCAATAAAACTGTATTGTTGGGCTGGAGAGATGGTTTAGCAGTTAAGGTGCTTGACTGCAAAGCCAAAGGATCCAGGTTCGACTCCCCAGGATCAACGTAAGCCAGATACACAAGGGGGCAACATGCATCTGGAGTTCGTTTGCAGCGGTTGGAGGCCCTGGCACACCCATTCTCTCATTAACTCTCTCTCCCTCTCTCTCTCTGTGCCTTTCTCTCAAATAAATAAATATTAAAACAGCTATATTGTCATGTATGTACAAACCAACTAAGTGAATGGAATGAGTAAAGGCACATGTTCAGAGTTAGATGAGTTTGAGATGAACGGGGTCTTCAGAGTTCCAGGCGTGCAAACAGACCGAACAGACCCCTTTCCAGCAAACATATCCAGACCCCCTGCTGTCTGAACGTGACTCTGATCTCAGCTGGCTCAGCAGGTGACTCCAAACCGACCTTGTGTATACAGCCCTATTTACCTATTCTGATTGTTTTATTCTTTTGGAAATTGATTGGTGGTTAGATGCCTGAACTTTGCTCCCACCCTGCAACTCAACTTTGGCTCATTGCAGCTAACAGCTTGGCCCCTCCACCCATCCATGAGTGTTCAGCTGCCTGCCCCCTGCCAGGCACCGAGACCACACTCAGCCCTGGAGCAGAAGAGATCAGACATATGGAAGAGAGAGGTGTTAGGCCAGAGGCTCCTGGGAAGAAGGCAAAGGAAGCCATGCTATGAAAAAGCACGTATTTGCTTCTCCCTGTTCCTCTGCTTAATTTTGGTGCAAAATCCCATATTTAGGGCTGGAGAGATGCTCAGTGGCACTTGCTTGCAAAGCCCAATGACACTAGTTCAATTCTCCATCACCCACGTGAGGCCAGATGCATAATCTGGTGCATGTGTTTGGAGTTTGCAGCGCCAGCAGGCCCATTCTCTCTCTCTCTGTCCTTCCCCCCCCCTCTCTCTCTCTCTTGCTCTCTCTCTCTCTCTCTCTCACACACATACAAATAAGTGAATATATATATGGTGAATATATATAACATATAATATAATATATAATATATATTGTGAAATAAGTGAATATATATCCCACAGCTGCTATTTTTCCTGAATGTCAGTTTCTTCTCCACAAGTGAAACAATGATGTTTTTCAACCTCAAAGAACAATAAAAGATAACCCAAAGGTAACTTTTGGAAAGGTTTACAAATAATCTAAAATAAGCCATCTTTGGTAAAAAGGTCAAAGAGCGTAGCATTCTCACAGCCATCGCTGACATCCGTACAGAGGGCTTTATTGTCTGATCCCCACAACCTCGCAAGGCAGAACGGAGAAACGTTATTGCCCTCACACAGATGGGAAATGGAGCCCCACGAAAGTTAGTGCTTTGTACAGTTTAGATACCTAGCTCACTTCAGGGCGACCTGATCAGGACACAACTGTTCACACTACCATATCCTCCCCAAAGCCAATCCTTCGAAGACACACATGGGCCTGACTTAGGGGATTCCTCTTATAACGCAAAGTAATCACTTTATGAGGTAGGTTGGCATACAAGGAAGCTGCTCTGAGGTCATTTTATAGGCATGTTCCAGAATGCAGAGTGAGGAAGTAGTGAGACTGCACAAGCGTGTTGTCTTACCCTTGTTTTGGAAACTTTCGCTTGCAAAGGATTTACATGGGGCCCTAAAACTTCCCTGCTTGTTCAAATTTTGGCTTCTCTTTTGGTGACAAATGCCCTAAGTTTTAATTCACACATGACTGCTGTCTGTGTCACTCCATGGGACTCAGCCAGGCCCAGTGATGCTTCCAGATGGGTGGAAGGGGAGGAGACACCAGAACTTGGAAATAAATACCTCCGTTCCCTGGGGTGAAACTCACGGGGGAGGGGGGAGCAAAGGACTGCAGCCACAGTCAAGTCTGGTTTTGTGAATTCCAGTTTGTGCACAGCACGGGGCAAGTGCAATTGCACAGATCTGAGAGACAGGGGTCCCAGCAGTAGTGCAAAGCCCAAGAATGGCGTGTCTGAGATAAGGAACCCTTAGGAGCCCAGGGCACCCAGCCAGGAGTCTAACAGTAGGGATGTCTGTGAGTTTGCTCTTGGAAGCTGGCTGGCAAAGCAATGGGAACCTCCTATTCCAAGGAGAGATGGGGACACTGGCCATGTTATTGGGAAGAGACATAGAGATGGAAGCCCAGATAGGTAGAGCAGTGCATTCCCTTAATCCCAGCACTAGGGAGGCTAGGAAGGGAGACAACCTTGAGGTTAAGGGTAGCTTGAGCTACAGAGTAAGACCCTGAGAAAGGAAAAGAAGAAAGAGGAGAAGGAGGAGGGGACAGAAGAGAAGGAGGAGAAAGGGATGGGGAGGGGGAGGAAGAGGCAAAGAATGAGGGTTAGGAAGGGGAGAAGGAGAGGAAAGAAGACAGTTTGAAAGGCGCTTAAAGAATTGTGTGGGAGCCCGGTGTGGTGGCGCACACCTTTAATCCCAGCATTCAAGATGTAGAGGTAGGAGGATCACCGGAGTTAAAGGCCACCCTGAGACTACATAGTGAATTCCAGGTCAGCCTGAGCTAGACTGAGACCCTGCCTCAAAAAACCACAAAAAAAAAAAAAAAAAAAGAAGAAGAAGAAGAAGAAAAAGAAGAAGAAGAAGAAGGAGAAGGAGAAGGAGAAGAAGAAGAAGAAGAAGAAGAAGAAGAAGAAGAAGAAGAAGAAGGAGAAGAAGAAGAAGAAGAAAGAATTGTATGGGCTGGAGAGATGGCTCAGCAGTTAAAGATGCTTGCATGCAAAGCCTGAAGGCCAGGGTTCAATCCCCCAGGACCCACATAAAGCCAGATGCACAAAGCAGTGCATGCATCTGGAGGTCATTTGCAGTGGCAGAAGGCCCTGGCATGCCCATGCTCTCTCTCTCTCTCTCTCTCTTTCTGTCTACCTGTCTACCTGTCTGTGTCTCCCTCTCAAATAAATAAATGAATAAATAGGGCCAGAGAGAGGTTAAGGAGCTTGCCTATGAAGCATAAGGATACAGATTCAACTCCCCAGGACCCACATAAGCCAGATGCATATGGTGGCACATGTGTCTGGGGTTCCTTTGGAGTTCCTTTGCAGTGGCTGGAGGCTCTGGTGTGCCTATTCTCTCTCTCTCTTCCTCTATCTGCCTCTTTCTCAAACAAATTAAATTAAAAAATGAACATATTTTTAAAAAGAATTGTGTAAGGGTCGACTGGAGCTAAGTGGGAATAGGAAGGAAATAAAGAAATTGGGTTCTAGACTTTGCAGTAGTTTACAATTGTCAGTCGGCTGAAAATTTCTTATTTTTTTCTGGTGCCCAGCATGAGCCGAGCAGCTGAACACAGGCTTCTAGAGTTTTGGGGGCTCCAAAAAGTTTCTTCCCCACATGCTAATCCCTGGGAAGTCCCACAGGTGGTATCACAGAGCCATGATTAGAGAGAAAGGAGATGCTGGGGAACTCTCGGGGTTCAGGTTTTAAGTGTTTTAGTATTCTCTGCAAGTGATCTTCTGTCAGTTTCTCCCACGTTCTGGTGGGATATGTCATCAACCCACACAGGTCTTTCCAGGCAGCTAGTGCTGAGCGCAGGAGCTGGTGCCAAGGCATCCACGGAGGGAGGGAGGCAGGCAGATAGGATGGAAGGAGGAGAGGACCGTCCCTAACAGAGATCACTGAGGAAAAAAGCGGTGTAGGGAGAAGAGAAACGGGCTGTCCAGAATGTTTCATGACGTCAAGGTCGAGTCCCTGCTGTGCATGTACTTGTCAGGGCTGATCTGTGAGGGAACCAAGCAGTGACCTGAGGGATAAGTGAGCCAGTCAGGAAATGACTTGGAGAATCCTTGGACCGGGGACCGAATGATGAGGAAAGGAAAACGGCAGTGGATCGCCATTATTACACAGGTGTGCATGTGCGTGCGTGTGTGATCATTATACAGGTGTGTGTGTACGTGCGTGATGATCATTATACGGGTATGTGTGTGTGTGTAAAATGATCATTACACAGGTGTGTGTGTGTGTGTGATCATTATACAGGTGTGTGCCTGTGTGTGTGTGAAGAATGATCATTATACGGGTGTGTGTGTATGTGCGTGATGATCATTATACGGGTATGTGTATGTACAGGTGTGTGTGTGTGTGTGTGACAAATGATCATTACACAGGTGTGTTTATGTACAGGTGTGTGTGTGTGTGTACAGGTATGTGTGAAGAATGATCATTACACAGGTGTGTGTGTGAATGTTTGAAGAATGATCATTATACAGGTGTATGTGTGTGTGTAGAATGATCATTATACAGGTGTGTGTATGTACAGGTGTGTGTGAAGAATGATCATTATACAGGTGTGTGTGTGTGTGTGTGTGTGTGTGTGTAGAATGATCATTATACAGGCATGTGTGTGTGAAGAATGATCATTATACAGGTGTGTGTGTGTGTGTGTGTGTGTGTGTGTGTAGAATGATCATTATACAGGCATGTGTGTGTGTAGAATGATCATTATACAGGTGTGTGTGTGTGTGTAGAATGATATTATTCAGGTGTGTGTATGTACAGGTGTGTGCATTATAGATGTGTGTGTGTGTGTGTGTAGAATGATCATTATAGAGGTGTGTGTGTGTGTGTGTGTGTGTGTGTGTGTAGAATGATCATTATACAGGTGTGTGTATGTACAGGTGTGTGTGAAGAATGATCATTATACAGGTGTGTGTGTGTGTGTGTGTAGAATGATCATTATACAGGCATGTGTGTGTGAAGAATGATCATTATACAGGTGTGTGTGTGTGTGTGTGTGTAGAATGATCATTATACAGGTGTGTGTGTGTGTGTAGAATGATCATTATTCAGGTGTGTGTATGTACAGGTGTGTGTGAAGAATGATCATTATAGAGGTGTGTGTGTGTGTGTGTGTGTGTGTGTAGAATGATCATTATACAGGCATGTGTGTGTGAAGAATGATCATTATACAGGTGTGTGTGTGTGTGTGTGTGTGTGTGTGTGTGTGTGTGTGTGTAGAATGATCATTATACAGGCATGTGTGTGTGAAGAATGATCATTATACAGGTGTGTGTGTGTGTGTAGAATGATCATTATTCAGGTGTGTGTATGTACAGGTGTGTGTGAAGAATGATCATTATACAGGTGTGTGTGTGTGTGTAGAATGATCATTATTCAGGTGTGTGTATGTACAGGTGTGTGTGAAGAATGATCATTATAGAGAATGATCATTATTCAGGTGTGTGTATGTACAGGTGTGTGTGAAGAATGATCATTATAGATGTGTGTGTGTGTGTGTGTAGAATGATCATTATATAGGCGTGTGTGTGTGAAGAATGATCATTATAGAGGTGTGTGTGTGTGTGTGTGTGTGTGTGTGTAGAATGATCATTATACAGGCATGTGTGTGTGAAGAATGATCATTATACAGGTGTGTGTGTGTGTGTGTGTGTGTGTGTGTGTGTGTAGAATGATCATTATACAGGCATGTGTGTGTGAAGAATGATCATTATACAGGTGTGTGTGTGTGTGTAGAATGATCATTATTCAGGTGTGTGTATGTACAGGTGTGTGTGAAGAATGATCATTATACAGGTGTGTGTGTGTGTGTGTGTAGAATGATCATTATTCAGGTGTGTGTATGTACAGGTGTGTGTGAAGAATGATCATTATAGAGGTGTGTGTGTGTGTGTGTGTGTGTGTGTGTGTGTGAAATGATCATTATTCAGGTGTGTGTAAGGTGTGTGTGAAGAATGATCATTATAGATGTGTGTGTGTGTGTGTGTGTGTGTAGAATGATCATTATATAGGTGTGTGTGTGAAGAATGATCATTATACAGGTGTATGTGTGTGTGTGTGTGTGTGTGTGTAGAATGATCATTATTCATGTGTGTGTATGTACAGGTGTGTGTGAAGAATGATCATTATAGATGTGTGTGTGTGTGTGTGTGTGTGTGTAGAATGATCATTATATAGGCGTGTGTGTGTGAAGAATGATCATTATAGAGGTGTGTGTGTGTGTGTGTGTGTGTAGAATGATCATTATACAGAAGAATGATCATTATACCTGGTTGTGTGTGTGTGTGTGTGTGTGTGTGTGTGTGTGTGAAGAATGGGCTGTGTGGCTGTGTGTGTGTGTGTGGACAAAGCATCAACCAGAGTCATAGAGATCCCCTGGTTGGTGGAGAGGGCTGCCAAACTCACAAGTCATAGTCCCCCTCACAAGCCCCCACCCTACAATGACCACAAGCACGTATATGTGCATAGCAGCTGCGCCCTCATTGGTCACAGCTGTCCTATCAGCTCCCCACACCCATCCAGTGACAGGAAAGGAGCAAAGAGGGGCCCAGGTCTAAAGGCATTCCAGCTGGGTGTGGTGGTGCATGCCTTTAATCCCAGCACTCAGGAGGCAGAGGTAGGAGGATCACCATGAGTTCAAGGCCACCCTAAGACTACATAATTCCAGGTCAGCCTGAGCTAGAGTGAAACCCTACCTCGAAAACCAAAAAAAAAAAAAAAAAGGCATTCCTGGGTTGGAGAGATTGCTCGGTGGTTAAGGAGCTTGCTTGCAAAACCTAAGAACCTGGGTTTGATTCCCCACTACCCATATAAGCCAGCTCCACAAGATGGCACATATGTCTGGAGTTCCTTTGCAATAGCTGGAGGCCCCGGCATACCCATTTTCTCTCTCTCTCTCTTACAAATAAATAAGTAAGTAAGTAAGTAAATAAATAAATAAACAAATAGGAACTGCTCTCATCCAGCCTGTGTGAGGAGACTGATGTGAGTGGAAAATCCCTTTAACTGGTTTCCCCCATGGCTCAGGCAGAGCCCGGTGGCCGTGTGGACCCAGCTTGCTAGAAGCTCTGGGTCTCTCCTGCTTCTCTGCTTTTTTCTCCTTACTCACCTTTGCTTTTCCCAGTGGATTAATGTGAATGAAATCCCGTCTTGTCCAGCAGAATGGCCAAGCTATGCTACACAGAGTGGGGTGACCCCCCTCCCAGCTTGATTTCCATTGTCCAGTCTCCAGGGGAAAATGTGTCTAGTGGCTGGCCTCTTCTGAGTGGACATCAAGTTGTCACCTGATAGAGGGAGAGAGGACCATTTCATGGGCTCCAGTCACCCCAGCCCTAGGTATTTGCAGGGTCACTGTCCCCCAACACAGTGCCAGCCACACCCGGTGGGCTCAGTATGCATTTCTTGAATAAATGAATGAATTTGAATATTATTATAATGTTATAATTTAGAGCTTGAAGGATCCTATAAATCAACCAATTACCTCCTTGTTTCATGTGGAAAGTAGGCACAGAGTGGTGAAGTGATTTTTTTCAATATCACACATCTGATTAATAGTTCCACTGGCTATGAAAATTAGAGGATTGGGAGTGGTTGGTACAAATGCATAAATTAGCCAGGCGTGGTGGCGCACACCTTTAATCCCAGCACTGAGGAGGTCGACGTAGGAGGATCACTGTGAGGTCGAGGTCAGCCTGAGACTACAGATTCCAGTCAGTGCGAGACCTACCTCAAAAAAAGGGGGGGAGGGGGCTGGAGGGATGGCTTAGCAGTTAAGGCATTTGCCTGGAAAGCCAAAGGACCCAGGTTCGATTCCCCAGGACCCACATTAGCCAGGTGCACAAGGAGGCGCACATGTCTGGAGTTCGTTTACAGTGGCTAGAGGCCCTGGCGCGCCCATTCTCTCTCTCTCTCAAATAAGTTAATTCAATTTTCAAAAGCAAAATTAAAGACAGAGCCAGGCATGGTGGTGCACGCCTGCCTTTAATCCCAGCACTCGGGAGGCAGAGGTAGGAGGATTGCCATGAGTTCAAGGCCACCCTGAGACTACAGAGTGAATTCCAGGTCAGCCTGGACTACAGTGAGACCTTACCTCAAAAAAAAAAAAAAAAAAAAAAAGGATAAATTAATCTTAATCAGCAAACATAATTGGGTTTTGCAAAGAGCAAAGTACCAGTTTTAGGGTCAGATGCTTTGACACAAAGAAAGACGATGCATTCTAGGATCATGCCGTCACATGTGAGGGCACGGGGCACGGGGCATGAGTGCGGCCCATTGCAAGTTTCTGCTTTCCCTGTGCTGGCCATTCTGCCCACAAGCCTTGCCTTACAGCCCTGAGCTTACACCACTCAGCAGCCGGGAATGTCTTCTCAGCCATGGGAGTGGAGGCCAGTGGTGCAGGCCAGTCCACTGCCCAGCGCTTCAAGGAAGAGTCTGAGGGAGTCGTACTTTGATCAAGAAAAATTTAGGTAAGTTCCACTTAGCGACATATGATCTCATCTACGAAGAGGCTCCAGATTGTGAGAACAGCTTTTCACAAAGCAATACCAAAGTTACGTGAACGTGGCTACCACGTATGAGGGAGAAGCTCTCTGTTCCTGTTGTCACAATCCAAGATAATTCAAATGAGACAGCTTCATCTTCTTCATCCGGTAAAATCCAAGGTAAAAACTACAGCTTATACTTGCAGGTTAAGTTCATTGCAATACTTCACATTCTAAAGATCTTTAAGTAAATCTATTTGGCCCTCAATTGCTAGAGACTAGGTTGCTACTTTCAACAAACAAACAAAAAATGATATATCTTTCCTAGCAAGATGACACTTTCCATGAACTCTGTGGACAAAGCTCCAGATGCTGCGTCTTGGGCTTTAAGCAAATAGAAAAGAACAGTGGGGCTGGAGAGATGAATCAGTGGTTAAGGCGCTTGCCTGTGAAGCCTAAGGACCCAGGTTCGATTCCCCAGAGCCCACATAAGCCAGATGCACAATGTGGCACATGTGTCTGGAGTTCGTTTGCAGTGGCTAGAGGCCCTGGGACACCCATTCTCTCTCTCTCTCTCTTTCTTTCTTCTTTCTTCTTCTTCTTCTTCTTTTTTTTTTTTTTTTTTTTTTTTTTGGTTTTTCGAGGTAGGGTCTCACTCTAGCCCAGGCTGACCTGGAATTCACTATGTAGTCTCTGGGTGGCATTGAACTCATGGTGATCCTCCTACCTCTGCCTCCCAAGTGCTGGGATTAAAGGCGTGCGCCACCACACCCAGCTCTCTCTCTCTTTCTCTCTCTCTCTCTCTATCTGTCCCCTTCTCTCAAATAAATAAATATTAAAAATAAATAAATAAAAGGCCCGTATGAATATGTGGACTTTAAAAAAAGGGACCATGATACAGAGAGGGTGTAACTTTATCAGACAAATTCCATTTTCTCCACACTTTTGATAACAAAAGTACCCGATGAAATTTGACCCCATGAGGCACTTGAACTGACTGTCTTTGAACTCTCTTTATCCATCCAAATAGTTTAAACCAAAATCAAGAGTCACCAACTGGGAGCTGGGTGTAGTGGCGCACGCCTTTAATCCCAGCACTTGGGAGGTAGAGGTAGGAGGATCGCTGAGAGTTCAAGGCCACCCTGAGATTACACAGTGAATTCCAGGTCAGTCTGAGCTAGAATGAGATCCTACCTCAGAAAACCAAAAAGAGTTACTAACTGAGCTGGAGATATGGCTCAGTGGTTAAGGCACTTGCTTGCAGAGCCTAACAGTTCATGTTCAGTTCCCTTGTGAAGCCAAATATACAAAGTGGCGCATGCATCTTGAGCTCGTTTACAGTGGCTTAAGGTCCTGACATGCCTGTTCTTTCTCCCCCCCTCCTTGCAAATAAATAAAAATATTTTTTAAAAGAAAGAGGGCTGGAGACATGGCTTAGCAGTTAAGGCACTTCCCTGCGAAGCCTAAGGACCCAGGCTAGGCTCCCCAGAACCCACATAAGCCAGATGCACAAGGTGACACATGTGCGCAAGGTCGCACATGCCTCTGGAGTTCAATTGCAGTGGCTACAGGCCCTGGTGTGCCAATTCTGTCTCTCTCTGTTTCTCTCTCTCTCTCACTCTTGCTTTCTCTCATAAATAATAATTTTAGAAAGAAAGAAAGAAAGAAAGAAAGAAAGAAAGAAAGAAAGGAAGGAAGGAAGGAAGGAAGGAAGGAAGGAAGGAAGGAAGGAAGAGAGAAAGAAAGAACAGAGTTACCAACTAAAATACTTTGCAAATGTTTATGTGAAATCCTGATTTTTTTTTTTTTTTTTTTTTTTTTTTTTTCAAGGTAGGGTCTCACTCTGGTCCAGGCTGACCTGGAATTAACTATGTAGTCTCAGGGTGGCCTCGAACTCTTGGCAATCCTCCTACCTCTGCCTCCCGAGTGCTGGGATTAAAGGCGTGCGCCACCACGCCCAGCTGAAATCCTGATTTTTAAACAATACGTAGAGAAGCTTGTTCTTAGCCATTCTGTGTCCAAAAATAGCTCCTGCATCTACCAGCAACTGAGTTCACAACTTGCATTATCTGTCCCTTCAGCTCCTTGTGCTGTTCCACATCTTTGAAGCCAGCTGTTGAAGGCATTCATTGAAAGGTCTCTCGTCATCCGAAGAGGGGCATTTGCCGGTGGCGCACACACACAGCAGTCACTCGTGGGCTAGGCCGAGCTAATCGCATTCAGTGCAACCTATACTGCAGATGGAAGATGAGTCTTTGGAAGCCTGCGGGGCCTGCCTAGTTGTAACAGTGTCAGCGGGAGCAGAGAGATGGTACCAGCGCAGCAGGGAGCCACCTCTGAAATTAAAAATATGTGCTATTGCCTTGTTTTTGATAACTGAGCTATGAGATCCACCAACCCAAGGTTAAGACCATCCAAGGGTGAAGCTTGTGACACATGCGGCCTTCTGTAAGTTGACATCATCAAATTTGAAGGAAGTGTTTCTTTATTCTTTTTGGGTTTTCAAGGTACGGTCTTGCTCTAGCCCAGGCTGACCCTATGTAGTCTCAGGGTGGCCTCGAACTCACGGTGATCCTCCTACCTCTGCCTCGCAAGTGCTGGGATTAAAAGTGCGCACCTGGCTTGAAGGAAGTTTTCTGACAACAAAATAATCAGTTATGTAAATTGGGGGGGGCGGGAAAGAAGCCTGTAGAATGTTACGCAGAGAACATAGGTGAATGTATATTACAGTATTTACCACTTCCTGCCTTGGTGACCTCTGACACAGGAAAGTGAATGACCGGCAGCAAACCTGTTGACTCCAAGACAGGCTCACATCTCACTGTCCAAGGAACTTCAGCCACAGTCAACTTTCCCAAGACACGTTTCACAGTGAGAGATTCTAATTCCAAGTGATGAAACCCAACATTTCTCTTTCCGTTGCCCATGGCACAGTGATAAAATAGGTAGGCTCTCCCTCGGTCCCATTTAATCTATAAGTAAAACTAGGCTGTGACTTTGTCAAGGCTAATGAAACCAGGCAAGGTGGTACTAGTTATAAGAAAAAAATGTTGGGCCGTAGGGATGGCTTAGCGGTTAAGGTGCTTGCCTGCAAAGCCTAAGGACCCATGTTTGACTCTCTAGGTCCCACAAAAGCCAGATGCACAAGGTGATGCAAGCACGCAAGGTCGCACGTGCACACAAGATGGTACATGTGTCTGGAGTTCAATTGTACTGGCTGGAGGCCCTGGCATGCCAATTCTCTCTCTCTCTCTCTCATTAAAAAAACAAAACAAAACAAAATAGTGTGTTGGGCTTGCCTCAAAACGAAAGAATCAAATGTTAAATTAGCAAGTATACTTCAATGAAATATAGATGGACAGAAAGATGAGTATGTAGTCCAGGATTTTTTTATGAGAAAAATTGTAATGTTCAAGAAGGACTGTCTTTGAACTCTCTTTATCCATCCAAATAGTTTAAACCAAAATCAAGAGTCACCAACTGGGAGCTGGGTGTAGTGGCGCACGCCTTTAATCCCAGCACTTGGGAGGTAGAGGTAGGAGGATCGCTGAGAGTTCAAGGCCACCCTGAGATTACACAGTGAATTCCAGGTCAGTCTGAGCTAGAATGAGATCCTACCTCAGAAAACCAAAAAGAGTTACTAACTGAGCTGGAGATATGGCTCAGTGGTTAAGGCACTTGCTTGCAGAGCCTAACAGTTCATGTTCAGTTCCCTTGTGAAGCCAAATATACAAAGTGGCGCATGCATCTTGAGCTCGTTTACAGTGGCTTAAGGTCCTGACATGCCTGTTCTTTCTCCCCCCCTCCTTGCAAATAAATAAAAATATTTTTTAAAAGAAAGAGGGTTGAGACATGGCTTAGCAGTTAAGGCACTTCCCTGCAAGCCCTAAGGACCCAGGCTAGGCTCCCAGAACCCACATAAGCCAGATGCACAAGGTGACACGTGTGCAAGGTCGCACATGCCTCTGGAGTTCAATTGCAGTGGCTACAGGCCCTGGTGTGCCAATTCTGTCTCTGTCTGTTTCTCTCTCTCTCTCACTCTTGCTTTCTCTCATAAATAATAATTTTAGAAAGAAAGAAAGAAAGAAAGAAAGAAAGAAAGAAAGAAAGAAAGAAAGAAAGAAAGAAAGGAAGGAAGGAAGGAAGGAAGGAAGGAAGGAAGGAAGGAAGGAAGGAAGAAAGAAAAGAGTTACCAACTAAAATGCTTTGCAAATGTTTATGTGAAATCCTGATTTTTTTTTTTTTTTTTTTTTTTTTTTTTTTTTGGTTTTTCAAGGTAGGGTTTCACTCTGGTCCAGGCTGACCTGGAATTAACTATGTACTCTCAGGGTGGCCTCGAACTCACGGCGATCCTCCTACCTCTGCCTCCAGAGTGCTGGGATTAAAGGCGTGCGCCACCACGCCCAGCTGAAATCCTGATTTTTAAACAATACGTAGAGAAGCTTGTTCTTAGCCATTCTGTGTCCAAAAATAGCTCCTACATCTACCAGCAACAGAGTTCACAACTTGCATTATCTGTCCCTTCAGCTCCTTGTGCTGTTCCACATCTTTGAAGCCAGCTGTTGAAGGCATTCATTGAAAGGTCTCTCGTCATCCGAAGAGGCGCATTTGCCGGTGGCACGCACACACAGCAGTCACTCGTGGGCTAGGCCGAGCTAATCGCATTCAGTGCAACCTATACTGCAGATGGAAGATGAGTCTTTGGAAGCCTGCGGGGCCTGCCTAGTTGTAACAGTGTCAGCGGGAGCAGAGAGGTGTTACCAGCACAGCAGGGAGCCACCTCTGAAATTAAAAATATGTGCTATTGCCTTGTTTGTGATAACTGAGCTATGAGATCCACCAACCCAAGGTTAAGACCATCCAAGGGTGAAGCTTGTGACACATGCGGCCTTCTGTAAGTTGACATCATCAAATTTGAAGGAAGTGTTTCTTTATTCTTTTTGGGTTTTCAAGGTACGGTCTTGCTCTAGCCCAGGCTGACCCTATGTAGTCTCAGGGTGGCCTCGAACTCACGGTGATCCTCCTACCTCTGTCTCGCAAGTGCTGGGATTAAAAGTGCTCACCTGGGGCTGGAGAGATGGCTTAGCGGTTAAACGCTTGCCTATGAAGCCTAAGGACCCAGGTTCGAGGCTCGATTCTCCAGGACCCACGTAAGCCAGATGCAAAAGAGGGTGCATGCATCTGGAGTTTGTTTGCAGTGGCTGGAGGCCCTGGCGCACCCATTCTCTCCCTCTCTCTCTCTCTCTACCTGCCTATTTCTGTATCTCTCTCTCTCAAATAAATAAATAAAGTAAAATAAAAATATTAAAAAAAAAAAAAAGTGCTCACCTGGCTTGAAGGAAGTTTTCTGACAACAAAATAATCAGTTATGTAAATTGGGGGGGGTGGGAAAGAAGCCTGTAGAATGTTACGCAGAGAACATAGGTGAATGTATATTACAGTATTTACCACTTCCTGCCTTGGTGACCTCTGACACAGGAAAGTGAATGACCGGCAGCAAACCTGTTGACTCCAAGACAGGCTCACATCTCACTGTCCAAGGAACTTCAGCCACAGTCAACTTTCCCAAGACACGTTTCACAGTGAGAGATTCTAATTCCAAGTGATGAAACCCAACATTTCTCTTTCCGTTGCCCATGGCACAGTGATAAAATAGGTAGGCTCTCCCTCGGTCCCATTTAATCTATAAGTAAAACTAGGCTGTGACTTTGTCAAGGCTAATGAAACCAGGCAAGGTGGTACTAGTTATAAGAAAAAAATGTTGGGCCGTAGGGATGGCTTAGCAGTTAAGGTGCTTGCCTGCAAAGCCTAAGGACCCATGTTTGACTTCTAGGTCCCACAAAAGCCAGACGCACAAGGTGATGCAAGCACGCAAGGTCGCACGTGCGCACAAGATGGTACATGTGTCTGGAGTTCAATTGTACTGGCTGGAGGCCCTGGCATGCCAATTCTCTCTCTCTCTCTCTCTCTCTCTCTCTCTCTCTCTCTCATTAAAAAAACAAAACAAAACAAAACAAAATAGTGTGTTGGACTTGCCTCAAAACGAAAGAATCAAATGTTAAATTAGCAAGTATACTTCAATGAAATATAGATGGACAGAAAGATGAGTATGTAGTCCAGGATTTGTTTTATGAGAAAAATTGTAATGTTCAAGAAGAGGGCATTGGGTGTGGGTGCCACCATTAGAAATGGCTGGGGAGATGGCTTAGCAGTTAAGGTGCTTGCCTGTGAAGCCTAAGGACCCAGGTTCGATTCCCCAGTACCCATGTAAACCAGATGCACATGAGGGCACATGCATCTGGAGTTCATTTGGAATGGCTAGAGGCCCTGGTGCACCCATTCCCTCTCTCAAATAAATAAATAAATAAATAAATAATATTTTTAAACATGGAGGTATGTGGGCTGGGGAGACGGCTCAGTGGGTAAAATGCTTGCTGTGCAAATGTGGGGACCTGGATTTGAATGTTGAGTCCCAAAGGAAGTGCCAGGCATGGGAGTGTGCACCTACAATCCCAGTGCTCAGGAGGCAGAGGCCCCTGCGCTCCTGGCGCAGCGCTGGCTGGCTAAACTAGCTGAACCCGCGAGCTATGGCTTCAGTGAGAGACCTTGCCTCGTAGATAAGGTGGGCAGTGATAGAGGCAGATACCTGTTCACCTTTGGCCTGTACATACATGTGCACACACATGCACCTATACAAGTACAAACACACACATGCAAAAAAAAAAAAAGATGATACACATGACAGGGAGGGAGGGAGAGAGAGAGAATGGGCACACCAGGGCCTCCAGCCACTGCAAATGAACTCCAGACGCATGCGCCACCTTGTGCATCTGGCTTATGTGGGTCCTGGGGAATCGAACCTGGGTCCTTAGGCTTTGCAGGCAAACACCTTAACTGCTAAGCCATCTCTCCAGCCTACGTTTTTATTTTTATAATTTCATACAAGATAAGTAGTAAGATATCAAATATGGCCAATATTGTTGTTTTAGCAAACTACAGAGTTCTAAGAGATCATTGCATCAGAAGTACCAGCAGCAGTTTCTCTCATACATATAATTTAATTTCATGAGAAAATCCCATGTATATTTTTTAATTTTTTAAAATTTATTTGCGTGTTGGGGGGGTAGCCAGGGTCTCTTGCCACTGGGAATGAATTCCTGTCTGGGTTTATGTGGTGGCTGGGGAATTGAACCCAGGCCAGCAGACTTTGCAAGCAAGCACTTTTAACTGCTGAACTATCTCCCCAGTCCCTCACTATAATTTTTTATTTTTATTTTTATTTATTTATTTTTTTTTTTTTATTGAGGTAGGGTCTCACTCTGGTCCAGGCTGACCTGGAATTAACTATGTAGTCTCAGGGTGGCCTTGAACTCTCGGCGATCCTCCTACCTCTGCCTCCCAAGTGCTGGGATTAAAGGCGTGCGCCACCACGCCCGGCCTCATTTTTTTTTTTTTTATTTGAAAGAGGGAAAGAGGCTGAGAGAGAGAGAGAGAATGGGCATGCCAGGGACTCCAGCCACTGCAAACAAACTCCAGATGCATGCTCCCCCTTGTGCATCTGGCTAACTTGGGATCTGGGAAATGTTATAAGACACTAAACGTGGGTGTGATGGTTAACATTCATTGTCAACTTGATTGAATTGACAATCATCTGGCTGTGTCTGTGAACAGCTCTGGCTGATGTCATGTTCTGGGGGCCCAGGCTGAGGATCTTTCCAGGGTGCAGTGTGACCATCTGCATGTTCTTACCAGCATGTTTTCCCATCATGATGAACTGCGTTCTTTTGAACTCTCAGCAAAATGGACCCTTCCTTCTTTAAATTGGTTGTTTTTGGTCAGGTATCTGGTCATAGCAACAAGAAAAGTAACTTATGAAATGGATAAGTTTATTTATTTATTTATTTGAGGAAAGACCAACAGACTGACTTTTTTTTTTTTAACGTGTAGCCCAGGCTGGCCTCGAACTCCTGATCCTCCTGCCTCTGCCTCTTCAGCAATATCCTACTGGCGTGCGCCACCACAACCGGCAGACTGACTTTTTTTAATGTGAGAGAGCGAGCGAGAGACAGAGAGAGAAGATTGGCGCACCAGTGCCTCCAGCCACTGCAATAGAACTCTTTTTTTTTTTTTTTTTTTTTTTTTTGCGAGGTAGGGTCTCACTCTGGTCCAAGCTGACCTGGAATTAACTATGTAGTCTCAGGGTGGCCTCGAACTATCAGCAATCCTCCTACCTCTGCCTCCCGAGCGCTGGGATTAAAGGTGTGCGCCACCACGCCCGGCTGCAATAGAACTCTTGATGCATTCACCCCCTTGTGCGCATGTGCAGCCTTGCACAGTTGCATCACCATGCGTCTGGCTTAGTAGGACCTGGAGAGTCAAACATGAGTCCATAGGCTTCACAGGCAAGCACCTTAACCATAAAGCCATCTCTCCAGCCCTGGATAAGTTTATTTTTCATGGGGAAAATGATTCTATACTCTACATAAGAATAAAACGGGACTGGAGAGATGGATCAGCAGTTAAAGCACTTGTCTGCAAAGCCTAACCATCCAGGTTCAATTCCCAGGACTCACAGAAGCCAGATGCACAAGGTGGAGCATGTGTATGCAATTTGTTTGCAGTAGAGGGTGGCCCTGGTGTGCCCATTCTCTCTGTCTCTATCTCTCTTTCTCTGACTTTCTTGCTCTCAAATAAATAAATTAAACATTTAAAAAAATCTTTTAAAAGAAAAAGAAAATGAGTACCAGGGAATTGAACCTGGGTCCTTAGGTTTCACAGGCAAGCACCTTAATTGCTTAGCTGCTAAGCCAAGCCAGTTCTCCAGCCCCTTTTTTGTTTGTTTGTTTGTTTTTGGTTTTTCGAGGTAGGGTCTCACTCTGGCCCAGGCTGACCTGGAATTAACTATGCAGTCTCAGGGTGGCCTTGAACTCATGGTGATCCTCCTACCTCTGCCTCCCGAGTGCTGGGATTAAAGGTGTGTGCCACCACGCCCGGCTCTCCAGCCCTTTTTTAAAAATATTTTTAAAAACATTATTTAGTTATTTTATTTATTTAACAAAGAGAAAGAGTCTGATAGAATGGGAGCACCAGGGCCTCTAGCCACTGCAAACAAACTCCAGATACATGCGCCACCTTGTGCAGCTGACTTACTTGGGTCCTGGGGAATTGAACCTGTGTCCTTAGGCTTCACAGGCAAGCGCCTTAACTACTAAGCCATCTCTGAGCCCAGGCTCACTTTTTCCAACCATCCAACTCATGATCACCTTTCCAGAATGAAATTGTTTCACTATCCATCATAAGAACCAAACAAATTGGCTAGATGAATGAAGATCTGACAGCATCCAGGCTATCGGAGGTGCCTTTGGTTCTGTCTTCAGACCTATGTTCATGTCTAGAGATTGGAAATATGGCACAATCAAACAGTACCGTAGCCAAACATATTAACTTTAAAACTGCAGTGGTTTGAATCACGTGTCCCCCATAAACTCCTGTGTTCTGAATGCCTGGTCCCCAGCTGTCAGTAATCTGGGAAAAGGAACCTTTCTGGAAGAGGTGTGTTGTTGGAGGTGGGCTTAAGGTTGCCATAGCCAGCTCCATCTTGCCAGATGTGGTGGTTAGAATGGATTCCCCCCAATAGACTCAGGGGTTTGATTCAAGTTTGTAACTTGGTATCACCGTATGTGGGTCCTAGGGTCCAGCCCTAAGGTTATTGGGGGTAAATTGGGAGTTTCCAGCTAAAGATAGGCAAAGTGCTTGAGCTCTGCCTTGGGTTCCTGGAGTGGGCTTGCTTCTAATGGTGATGATTTTTTTTCTCTCTCTCTCTCTCCTTGGACCTGTGAGAGGGGGGCAGCTTCTTCCACCATTATGGAACTTCCCCTTGACGTGTAAGCTTCATTAAATCCCTTCTTCCTTCCCGTAAACCGTGCCTGGTCTGAAGGTCCATCGCAGCAACATTGAAGATGACTAGCACGCCAGAGCTCAGCTCACTCTCCTGCTGCTGTTTCCCACCTGCCGTTGGCACAGGTGATGCCCAGCCTCCGCACTGCCATCATGACACTTCCCCAGAGACTGAGCCAGAATGAAAACCTTTCCTCCCACCAGCCACTCTGGGCCGAGTGTTTTGTCCCAGCAACGCGAAGGTAACTGTGACCAAACCCAACATCTCGAAGGAGCCTACCTGAAGAAAGAGTGTGTTGACTGATAGAACAGTTTTGTTTTTTTTGTTTTGTTTTGTTTTGTTTTTGGTTTTGCGAGGTAGGGTCTCACTCTGGTCTAGGCTGACCTGGAATTAACTATGTAGTCTCAGGGTGGCCTCGAACTCTCGGCGATCCTCCTACCCCTGCCTCCCGAGTGCTGGGATTAAAGGCGTGCGCCACCACGCCCGGCCTAGAACAGTTATCTTTAGAGAGTTGAATAAAAGCAAGAAGGCAGAGTGAGATTTTGGTAGTTTATTCATCACCATCCAGGGAAGATAATTGTAGCGAATCTTCACTGAGCTCCATGGCTTTCAGGCTTCTGAACACGCCACAAATACTGTGCCCCTTAATTCTACAATAACTCCGTGAAACGGGGTCTGGGGCAGAGGTCAGGGTCATTTCAACAGATGGAGGAACTGGTGGTCAGGTATTTTTATTTTTTATTTTTTGGATTCATTATTATTATTATTATTTGATGTTTTGAGGTAGGGTCTCACTCTAGCCCAGGCTGACCTGGAATTCACTAGGTAGTCTCAGGGTGGCCTCGAACTCACAGCAATCCTCCTACCTCTGCCTCCTGAGTGCCCGGCTGGTGGTCAGGTATTGTAAGTGACCTGTTACAGTTTTGTTTTTTTAAAAGTATTTATTTATTTGAGAGAGGGGGGTAGAGAAAGAGGCAGATAGAGAATGGGTGTGCCAGGGCCTCCAGCCACTGCAAACGAACTCCAGATGCATGTGCCACCTTGTGCATCTGGTTTACGTGGGTTCTGGGGAATCGAACCTGGGTCCTTTGGCTTTGCTGGCAAGAGCCTTAACCACTTAGCCATCTCTCCAGCCCCTGTTAAAGTTTGTAACATGAGCGGTAGCACTTAGAAGAATAGCACAGTTATCTGAGGCCAGAAACTACAAGCCAGTTGGCTGAGGGCAATGTGCAGCCTGTGAAAATCATGTTCTTCTTCCGTGGTGGCCAGAGAAGCATGATTCATGAGCCTCCACTTTACCTGAGTGAAAATATTTCTCAAGATTAAATTTGACTAGTGATCATTTCCAAGAATGGGGCCATAGATCCACACTGTTGTAACGCTCCTGTGGCGACTCCGATGCGTGGCCATGTTTGGAAATGGTTGTTACAGATTTCCTCCTTCACTTGCACACCACGCACGCGGGGGAAGGTTGCATTCACAAGCCATGTTGAAAACAGAACGAGCACCCTGAATGGTGTGCATGAATTCCACTCACAGAAAAATATACACCGCTGTGGATTAATAGATTCACTGTCAGTCTGCACCCCTGAGTGTCTTAGAAACTTTAACCAGCACAGCAGGTCCTCCCAAGTCTGTTCATGCCATTGTGTGGCTTAAGGAGAGTGACCGAGGTTTCCCTCGCTTGAATCCACAAAGTCCCATATTCCATGAGATTCCTCTGGACAAAGGAGAATGGTTTGTAGGGTGACCAAATCACCCCAATTTGCCCGAGACTGTCCTATGTTTTTTTTTAATATTTTACTTATATTTACTTATTTATTTGACAGAGAGAAAGAGGGAGAGAGAGAGAGAGAATGGGCATGCCAGGGCCTCCAGCTACTGCAAACGAACTCCAGACATATACGCCCCCTTGTGCATCTGGTGAACATGGGTCCTGGGGAATCGAACCTGGGTCCTTTGGTTTTGCAGGCAAACGCCTTAACCGCTAAGCCATCCCTCCAGCCCTGTCCTGTGTTTTGAAAATGAAGGTGATGAGACTAGAGCGATGTCTGAGTGGTTAAGGTGCTTGTCTGAAAAGCCTAAGGATGCAGGTTCAATTCCTCAATACCCAGGTAGAACAAGATGTACAAGGTGGCACTTGGGTCTGGAGTTTGCAGTGGCAAGAAGCCCCAGAGTGCCCATTCTCTCTCTCTCTCTCTCAAATAAATAAGCAAACAGATAAATGAAACTCAAGGTGTTGTCCTGGCAACCCTCTCTGAGTTCAAGGCAAACGGGACTTTTTGGTCCCTGCCTCCCTGTGAGTCTCTCTCTGCATAGACTGCTGGCCTGAGACAAATTCTCTTTTCCTGAAATATGCCCTCCCATTGGAACTGGAGAGATGGCTCAGTGGTTAAGGCACTTGCCTGCAAAGCCTAACGAGCAGTGTTCGATTCCCCAGTACCCACAGGTAAAGCCAGATGCACAAAGTTGTGCATGCACCTGAAGTTCGTTTGCAGTGGCTAGAGGCCCTGGCACACCCATTCTCACACACACTCTCTCTCCTTGCAAATAAATAAAATGACACAATGAGGTCCTATGTTTTCAGGACATAAGATGCTCCTAGTGAGGCCTCATGAATATTAATTAATTAATTAATATTAATATTAATATTAATATTGCAGGCCACCATACAGCCTTATTTAGAGGAAAGGAAATTACAAAGATTTTCAAAAATAGAATGCTCGGGGATTTTTCATCCTCTGTTATGTAAGATTGAAAATTAAATGAAAAAATTGTTCCCAGCATTCGTCGGAAGGGATGCCAAAGTGTGATCCTAGAAAACCTGAAGATCTCTCCGAAGCCTGCTGAAAGACTTCGGAATTTCTAAGTGACTCCTTCCCTCACCTAGCATGTCTCAGACATGGGCTTGGGGTTCTTTCTGTCCAAATCTCACTCTAGTAACTCCAGCAAGTCAATCTTCCTAATAGGTTTCCAGTAACTGCCTCAGATCTACTCCTCATGCCAGAATTGGTTAGTGTTGGGTCAGTCGCTGGACTATTAGCATATGTCTGAATATTCATAAATGGGAGCCTGCCTGCTTTATGAATAATTCATATGTTTGACCGCATCCTATGTTACTCAATTTATGTAAAGGCTACAATCAATATAGCACGCTGCTCCAAAACACAGCAGCCATCCTTTAACGGCAGTACGCTCTTTAAATTCTCTTTTTCCTTATTTCTCTATCACACTGAACCGCAAATACAGGGTAATTACTAATAATTCTGTCTCCATTTTGCATGTCACCACAATCAACATATTGATTGCTTTTTGATTATAATAAATGGTTGGTTAAATTGAGGGCTTGCGACTAAGAATGTTAAGCTCTGAGAGTTATTTAATTCAGCTGTGCCAATTTAGGTTCGACATGGTAATTTCATAAAAAGCTGTTGAGAATCAGAGTAGTTATTTGAATCAAGTTATAAAGACAACCCAGTTTCCTCAGGAGGATCTGGCGTTTAAGTCAATTACCCCAACTATGGGTTTGGCTTTGCCTCTGGGAACAAACAAAGAACCCCAGGATCGTGCTCATTTAAATATGTAAATACAGTAGAGACCACGGGGAAACCCTGTTTATTCTTATTTCAAGATCTAGAGAAATAAGACTCAGAGAAAGACTAAATGTGGACCTATTACCCCAACATGGGGAGCAATATAAGCACGGTCTCAAGTATGGGGGAGGAGATGGCAGACTAGCTATTTTGGTTAGAGATTATCTAGAATTTGGCTCATATCCAGGAAACCCATTTCAAAAGATTGAAAATCCACCATATTTTGGGTTCCCTCAGAAGGAGACAACCGTGTTTTTTTTTTTTTTTTTTTTTTTTTTTTTTTTTTTTTTTTTTTTGTTTTTCGAGGTAGGGTTTCACTCTAGTCCAGGCTGACCTGGAATTCACTATGTAGTCTCAGGGTGGCCTCGAACTCTCGGCGATCCTCCTACCTCTGCCTCCCGAGTGCTGGGATTAAAGGCGTGCGCCACCACGCCCGGCTCACGTGTTTTTGTATTAATCCAGTTTTGTGATTAATAACGATTAGTCCAAAATAGAATGATCATTGACAGGAAACTCTCACCAACGTAATGCAAGCTGCATTCCCATCTCCTTTCCTCTCATTACGTCTGCATGGCTATCTCTCAACACCTTGCTCTTTTTTTCACTAAGAAATTTATCTTCCCCTGAGGCCCGTGTTTTCCCCCTCTGTCCAGGGATGATGCTGCGCTGAAGCAGTGCTTGTATTTCCGCGGCTCTAAGTCTTCGATGTTTCCTATTGAAATGATTCTGATATCGTGACACGGGGCTAAAGTATCATTTCTCCCTTTTCTCTCTAAAAGCTGCTGTTAAACCGGGCGTGGTGGTGCACGCCTTTAATCCCAGCACTCGGGAGGCAGAGGTAGGAGGATCGCGGAGAGTTTGAGGCCACCCTGAGACTACATAGTCAATTCCAGGTCAGCCTGGACCAGAGTGAGACCCTGCCTTGCAAAACCAAAAAAAAAAAAAAAAAAAAAAAAAAAGCTGCTGTTAAACAGAAGGCGTCGTGATGCATACTGCCTTAGAATGGAGTAATCATGGGCCTGTCGTTGCTCGTGTGTTCATGGGATCATATTCCCTTGGAGGCATGCCTGGCTTCTTGCAGAAAGCCAAACCCCACCCCTGTCCAAAGCTACTGAGGAGACCAAGTCTTCCAGAAGCCTGTTGGCATGCATCGTGGCTGACCCTACTGTCAGCATTAGAAACACTCGAGACAAAACTTCCTCGTCTCCTATCTCTCAGGCTGTCTCCTCTCCACCATTTTGTCTTTCCTTTCTGCTACTTTAGCCCACTATTTTTCTTCTTTCTGAACCTGCCCACTTTGCTCTTTCAGTGACTGTTGTTCTGGCCTCTGTACTTGACACTGGGACCCAAGGATACTCCATGGACAGCAGAAAGAACACAGGCCTTCAATTCCAGCATAGCCACTCTCTGTATAATTTCTTGTGCAAGTATTTAATTTCTCCGATTTTCAGTTTTCTCACTTGTTAACTGAAAACTCCCTTCTTGGTAACAAATCAGTATTTAAAGGACAGTTCTGCTGTGTGGAAGGTTTACTTTAAATTTTTCATTTCTTGGGCTGGAGAGATGGCTTAGTGGGTAAGGCGTTTACCTGCGAAGCCAAAGGATCTCAGTTCATCTCTCCAGGACCCACGTAAGCCAGATGCACAAGGGGGTGCATGCATCTGGAGTTCGTTTGCAGTGGCTGGAGGTTCTGGCACGCTCATATTATCTCTCTCTCAAATAAATAAAATATTTTAAAAATTCATTTCTTGAGTCGGGCATGGTGGCGCACACCTTTAATCTCAGCACTTGGGAGGCAGAGGTAGGAGGACTGCCGTGAGTTCAAGGCCAGCCTGAGACAAATAGTGTATTCCAGATCAACTTGAGCTAGAGTGAGACCCTACCTCAAAAAACAAAACAACAAAAAATAAATAAATAAAATAAAATAAAATAATTCACTTCTTGACACGCTTAATTTTGATAACATCTCAGTTTAACTCCTCATGTTATTGAATAAAATGCACCTTCTTCATTCCTTCCCCTTAGAACTGTTTCCTTCCTGTACGTTAGACCATCTTCCCACAACTCATCTACATAGCCACCTTCCTCTTTGCTTTAATTTCTTCCCAGAGCTTGTTCCTGGAGCTCATTGCCTAAGCAGACACCACTAATGATTTTTGCAGAAGCTGTGGCGTCAGGCACCGCTCAGATCCATAAGTGACTGCGCATCCATGTGAGCAAAGGATAGGGCCTGCATTCCCAGGTGGGAAATGATAACTGTAATGCTGAAGTGGACACCAGTAATAGTTTTAGCAGAAATGGGACTGTCAAATCCTTCATCCCGTGGACACTTGAACTCCCAATAGCAAACAGGATAATAAATTCTGGTACAGCCCAAGTTCTCAGACAGATCTTAGGTATTAAAACACAATCTTTGTGAGCACTGGGGACAAAACAAAAGCTAGATAAGAAATCCTTCTCCGCCAGATGTTCTTTCAAATAAAAGGCTGCCTTCAGGCTCCAGGCCAACATAGATTAATTAACTAATGAACTAACTTAATCTACTAGTGTTTACTGAGGTCTTCCTATGTAGCCGGCAGTGTGAATTATGGTCTAGGGACAAGTAGTTTGGAGCAAGAAACATCTTAGCACAGAAAATTAAAAGAAAGAAAGAAGCTGGGCGTGGTGGCGCACACCTTTAATCCCAGCACTCAGGAAGCAGAGGTAGGAGGATTGCCGTGAGTTTGAGGCCACTCTGAGACTATATAGTGAATTCCAGATCAGCCTGGGCTACAGCAAGACTCTACCTCAAAAAAAAAGAAAGAAAGAAAGAAAGAAAGAAAGAAAGAAAGAAAGAAAGAAAGAAAAAAGAAAAGAAAAGAAAAGAAAAGAAAAGAAAAGAAAAGAAAAGAAAAGAAAAGAAAAGAAAAGATGTTGGGAAAATGGCTTAGTGATTAAGAAGCTTTTTGGCAAAGCCAAAGGACCCAGGTCCAATTCTCCAGGACCCACATAAAGCCTGATGCACAAGGTGGCACATACATCTGAAGTTCGTTTGCAGTGGCTGGAGGCCCTGGTGCTCCCAAATTTCTCCCCCCCCCCATCTTTCTCTCAAAAATAAATAAATAGAATTTTAAAAAGAAACATGTTAGCACAGGAGTTCACAGTGTGGATGTAAGCTTGTGTCTCTGTTCATCCAAGTCTAGGCCCAATGATTACCGAGATGTGTAACCTCAATTGATTACCTTCTCTGAGCCTCAGTGTTGTCCGTAATTGGAGGTGATGATAGTGCTTTTCTGTTCAACATTATAAGAAACAAATGAACTAGCACATGCCAGGGGTTCCTTAGTAAAGTGCTTGCTACAGCATACACTTAAAAATATTAGCCATAGCCGGGCGTGGGGCATCACCGTGAGTTCTGAGGCCATGAATAGCCTGAATGTAGACCCTTTAAAAACCAAAAAAAAATGTTAGCCATGGGGCAAATGAATAGATAAATGTATTTAAAAAATAAAAAACAATGTTAGCCACTTTTTAATTTTTTATTTTTATTTATTTATTTGAGAGAGAGAGGGAGAAAGAGACAAAGAGAGATAGAGAGAATGGGTGTGCCAGGGCCTCCAGCCACTGCAAACGAATAAGATATTTAACAAAACAACAGGGCTGGAGAGATAGCTTAGTGGTTAACGAGCTTGCCTGTGAAGCTTAAGGACCTAGCTCCATTCAATTCCCCAGGACCTATGTAAGCCAGATGCACATGGTGGCGCATGCATCTGGAGTTGGTTTGCATTGGCTAGAGGCCCTAGCACGCCCATTCTCACTCTCTCTCTCTTTCTCTCGATCCCTCTCTCTAATAAATAAATAAATAAAAATAAAATAAAATAAAATAGATTGGGGGGGGTGGCTGGAGAGATTGCCTAGGGGTTAAGATGCTTGCCTGTGAAGCCTAAGGACCCAGGTTTGTTTGTTTGTTTCTTTCTTTCTTTCTTTCTTTCTTTCTTTCTTTCTTTCTTTTTTTTTTTTTGGTTTTTCAAGGTAGGGTTTCACTCTGGTCCAGGCTGACCTGGAATTAGCTATGTAGTCTCAGGGTGGCCTCTAACTCACGGTGATCCTCCTACCTCTGCCTCCCAAGTGCTGGGATTAAAAGCGTGCGCCACCACACCCGGCTAGGACCCAGGTTTAATTCCCCAGTACACAACACACATAAGCCAGATGCACATGGTGGCGCACGCATCTGGAGTTTGTTGGTAGTAGCTGGAGGCCTCTGGATTCTTCTGTGTGATGTTTTGGTAGGAAGAGTTGTCATGACCCCGACAGCACCTCCCAGCAGTATGACATGTCAACCGTTCTGACTCCTGAGTCTCTTCCATGCTGCCCTGGGGAAGCACATCTGTTTGAGAAGAAATGGGTCAGCCTTCACATCGAACCTTCAGTCCAGCTGGCCAAGCTCTTAATTGTGTAAGTTCCTCAAGATTCCTGCTTGCCAGGTGCTGATAAGCAGGTCTGGCCTCTAGAGACACTCTGATCTCTCTTCTCCCAGGAGCAGAGGTGGCCAGTGGGGGACTAGAAAGATTAGGCTCCTAAGACAAAATGAATTGTTTATATTTCTTTCTCTCTTATTTTCAAGTGGAGAGCCAGAACGGACATGCCAGGGCCTCCAGCCACTGCAAACGAATTGCAGATGGATGTGCCACTTTGCACATCCAGCTTCATGTGGGCACTGGAGAACTGAACCCATGTCATTAGGCTTTGCAGGCAAGTGCCTTAACTGCTGAGCCATCTCTCCAGCCTGCAAAATTCTTTTTTTTTGAGGGGGTGGGTTCGAGGTAGAGTCTCACTCTCTATAGAGCCCAGGCTGACCTGGAATTCACTATGTAGTCCCAGGGTGGCCTCAAACTCACAGCCTCCTACCTCTGCCTTCGGGTGCTGGGATTAAAGATGTGCACCACCACGCCCGGCCAAAATGATTTTTTTTTTTTTTTTTTTTTTTTTTTTTGAGGTAGGGTCTCACTCTGGCCCAGGCTGACCTGGAATTAACTATGTAGTCTCAGGGTGGCCTTGAACTCTCGGCGATCCTCCTACCTCTGCCTCCCGAGTGCTGGGATTAAAGGCATGCGCCACCACGCCAGGCCAAAATGAATTATTGATCCTAAAGAACTCTAGACTGGTTTTTGTTTGCACAGCTCCACATCAAGGAAACCAGATGTGTCTCTTATAATTATATTATAATTGCAATGGAACCTACAGTTATCTCAAAATACTAGAGTTCAACAACAAAAACAAATACTTAGTATTCAACACTTACTCGAAATTGGCACCATTTACCTATATTATCCATTTGTTTGAATTTACCTATTATACCCTTAATAACCTCATTTGGCTAATTTAAAAAACTGTTCAAGTCAGAAATGGGTGCACATCCCAGCACTTGAGAGGTGGAGGCAGGAGGATCAGGAGTTTGAAATCTGCATAGATTGGTTGAGGCCAGCCAGGGATTACATGAGAACCTATAAAAAAAATAATAATGGGGGCTGAGGACATGGCTCAGTGGATAAGGCACTTGTTTGTAAAGCCAGTCAGCTCAGGTTCAATTCCCCAGGACCCACGTAAAGCCAGATGCACAAAGTGGCACATGCATCTGGAGTTCTTCTACTGTGGCAAGAGGCCCTGATGTGTCCATACTCTCTGTCTCTATCTCCCTCCTCATAAATAAATAAATAAATATTTTGTTGGGCTGGAGAGATGGCTTAGTGGTTAAGGCGCATGCCTGCAAAGCCTAAGGACCCAAGTTCAATTCTGCAGGTCCCACATAAGCCAGATGCACATGGTGGTGCATGCGGCTGGAGTTCATTTGCAGTGGCAGGAGGCCCTGGCATGCCCATTCCCTCTCTCTCATAAATAAATAAAATAAAAATAAATCTTAAAAAAAATATTTTGGCTGGGGAGATGGTTCAGTGGTTAAAGATGCTCGCTTAAAACCTGATAGCCTGCATTCCATTCCCCAGGACCCATGTAAAGCCAGATGCACAAAGTAGTGTATACGTTTGGAGTTCATTTGTAGCAGCAAGAAGCTCTGGCACACCCATTCTCTCCCTCCCTCTCTCTCTCTCTCTCTTCTCTGCTTGCAAATAAATAAATAAAACATTTTTTAAAATACTGTCCATAGCTGGGCATGGTAGTGCACACCTTTAATCCCAGCACTGGGGAGACAGAGGTAGAAGGATCGCCATGAGTTCAAGGCCAGCTTGAGACTACATAGTGAATTCCAGGTCAGCCCGGGATAGAGTGAGACCCAACCTCAAAACAACAGCAGCAACAACAAAAATACTGTCCACGCTCCCTCCCCCATCGCCATGACAGCTTAGCTACTCCTCATCCACAGATCTGGTGTGGTGTCTGGAAATTTCTAGTAACCATTACAGACAATTATGATATATATATAAACCACAGCTTAAGGCAGACTTGGATATCTTTCCCATGATTGTAAGCAAGTGGCTTTCACGGTCGAGCCATGTCTCCAGCCCCTTCCCCATCACTGCCAAGGAGCGTGCGAGTGAGGAGCCTGCCCTGGTCCTAGGGTATGACAGCACGGGCCCCAGCTCTGCTCTCCTCCCCTCCCGTCTTCTGAGGAAGTCCCAGTCCTCCTGTTTCACAAGACACAAGGTTTCCTATTGGAACAGAACACAGCCTTCTTTAACTTCCTGTGTGTGAAATGCCTCTGGCTTTCATCATCACCTCTCCCAGCCTGGGCCTGATGACCCATGAAGTTTCTCCTGGGGGGTGGGGAATACGACCGTCACAGTCCTTGGGTCAGAAAAAGGACCGCTGGAAAAGTACAAACGAGCTGATGTTGAAAGAAAAAAACTCATCTCCTTCCACTTCCTCATCCTGCCCACGGCAGGGAAAGGACCGTGTCCTGTCGCAAAGAACAGGTCAAAGAGATGAAGACTCTGGGCCTGTGCTGGCAATGAGATGATGATCCAGACCTGGAGACCAACGGGTGTCATTGCCTTGGAAAATCCACTGCAAGCAAACAGGAATGTTTTTGTTTTTCAAAAGACAGCAGCAGTTACTTCTGACACTAAGTAGAAAAAGTTCAAGCCTGCAGCAGGCAGCTGCTTCTTCCTCGCAGCTGCAGACTTCCTTGAATCTGAGCAACTAAATCTAAGGGAGCAAGTTGGGGAGCTGGAGAGGTGGCTTAGCTGTTAAGGCTAAGGACCCAGGTTTGATTCCCCAGGACTCACATAAGCCAGATGTACAAGGTGGCACATGCATCTGGAGTTCGTTTGCAGTGGCTGGAGGACCTGGTGTGCCCCAGTCTTTCTCTCTCTGCCTCTTTCTTTCTCAAATAAATAAAAAAGTAAAATAAAATAAACTTTTTAAAAATTGTATTTATTTATCTATTTGAGGGGGGTCAGTTAGAGAGAAAGAATGGGAAGAGAGAGAAGTGCATATGGCTTACGTGGGTACTGGGGAATCGAACCTGGATCCTTAGGCTTTGCAGGCAAGTACCACTAACATCACTCCAATCCTAAATAAAATATTTTTTAAAAAGAGAGCAAATTAGGGGTTACAGAGTTAACAATTCAGAAACTAGTGTTTGAAGAATTTTGACAGACCAGACAACCTACACCAAACAAATCTATGTCAAAGTAGGGGAACAGGGCCCTAAGGAAAGGGAAGGGAAGGGTGGATATGTTTGGTGTGAATTTCAGGTTGATAACTAGACTTTGATGACCTTTTCCAGCACACCTCATGACCAGGGCTAGGTGGCTACCGTGATGGTAAATTGTCATTGTCAACTTGACTAGGTTTGGAAGTACCTGGGATAAACATCTTGGGGTGTGTCTGGGTGTTTCCACGGACATTTATTTAACTGAGGAAGAAAGACTCTCCTTGAATGTGGGTAGTGCCAACCCATGGACTGGCATCCGGAACTCAACCTAAAGAAGAAAGTCAGGGGGCTGGAGAGATGGCTCAGCTGTTAAAGGAGCTGGTTTGCAATGCCTGACAGCCCAGGTTTGATTCTTTGGTCCCTATGTAAAGCCAGGCTTATGGTATTGTATGTGTCTGGAGTTCCTTTGCAACAGCAAGATGCCCTGATACACCCATCCTCTCCCTCCCTCTCTGTGTCTTTCTCTCTCAAATAAATAAATAATGTTTAAAAATAGCCTTACCAACTGCTCTTGACTGGGCTAACGGATCCACTCAATGGAATGGAACTCATAGCTGGAACTGGGAAACAAGTCAGAACCATATCCAAAATCCGAGCCCGCTCTCCAATATCAAGCTCCCACCAATCATGGGATACAAGAGGGCCTATACCTATGAAATTCTCTCTAAAATAATAATGCTTATCCCATTTATCTGGTGTTGACTTCATCTCCATTGGAGAATCTGCTTCTCTTTTTCAGATGGACGCAGGACCTGAGGAGAGAATCTGCCCATCACACCTCACCAGGGCCCCAGCTGAAACCACAGAGGAATTGGGGAAACGAGCGAGAGTGCTGCTTTCTCAGTGAACCTGGTACCAGCACAAGGGTGAAGGAGACAGACACAGAGAACACTCAACTGCTACCAAAGCAGAGATCCAGAGACACAGAGGCTCCCAAGACCTCATCACTGAAGTAGACCTAAAACGAACCCAACATGGCTCAGGGAAATTCGCAGAAGAGGGGGCGGAAAGATTGTTAGAGCCACAAGTTGGGACATTATGCACAGAGACATGGCCTCTCCCCCATAACTGATGGCTACCCCCACAATGCACAATCTACAATTCCCAACGAGGAGGGGCCCTTTGGAGGAGGCTAACGATGGTACCAATATGGCTGTATACACACTATATACATAACTAATAAAAAAAGAAAAAAATATTCTTGCTGGGTGTGGTGGCGCACACCTTTAATCCCAGCACTTGGGAGGCAGAAGTAGGAGAATTGCTGTAAGTTCAAGGCCACGCCGAGACTATATAGTGTAGTCCAGGTCAGCCTAGGCTAGAGTGAGACCCTACATCGAAACCAACCCCTCACCAAAAAGAAAAAAAAAGGAAGTGAACGGAGCATTAGCATTTATCTCTCCACTTCCTGACTTTGGACACAAACTGACCAGTAACGTCACGTGTCCACTTCTATGCTGCTTACCACCGTCTCCCCAACCCCACCACGATGGATGCACCCCTCAAACCTTGAGCCAAAATAAATCCTCTTCCCCTCTCATTGCTTTTTGTCACAGCTCTGAGAAAAGCAACTCCCGCATCTGCCAAAGCAATTGGGCTTCCTTCCAGAGGTCAGAAGAGCAAGCTGCGTTTTCTTCCCTCCCGTGGAGGCAGAGATAGAATTACCAGGGGCTGAAGGAACACTCCAGAAAACTCTATTCATGTTTTGTCCTGGCCAGAGGACTTGGTTGTAAATGATATGAAACAATTGGAAGTAAAATTGGAAATTATCCTCAGGAAACCTGAAGAACCTAGCTTAGAATAGGGGTGGGGACCTGGGCACAATGCCAAGGTCATGCCAGCTGGTTGAGAATCGTGACTGTCGCTAGCCATGCTGTGAAGTGAGACTTGCCCCAGCGGCCCTGGGGTGAAGTGTCATCATCAACATCCCTAAGGAAGTTGACTTCAAGGGGAACAGAATGAGTCAGTGGACCATCCAAATCTCAGAAGACCCTTACTGTATCGGGACCTCCAGAAGTAAAGCTGAGAAACATAGTTTTAAATAAATTCCCTACAGAGATTTTTAAAAACTTTTTAAAAAAATATTTTATTTATTTATTTATTTATTTGAGACAGAGAGAGGGAGAGTGAGAATGGGTGTGCCAGGTCCTCCAGCCACTGCAAATGAACTCCAGACATGTGCACCCCCTTGTGCATCTGTCTTACATGGGACCTAGAGAATTGAACCGGGGTCCTTAGGCTTTGCAGGCAAATGCCTTAACCACTAAGCCATCTCTCCAGCCCTCCCTACAAAGATTTTTTTGTTGTTTTGTTTGTTCTTCGAGGTAGGGTCTCACTCTAGCTCAGGTTGACCTTGAACTCACACCAATCCTCCTACCTCTGCCTCCCGACTGCTGGGATTAAAGCGTGTGCCACTACGCCGGCCTTCCTACAAAGATTTTTAAAGATCCACCTTATTTGGAAACAATGACCAAGAGTGTTAATCTTATTCCTGCCCCCTTCTATTTGTTTCCTGTTCAAAAGATTAGGTTCAGATTTTTTTTTTTTTTGAGGCAAACCCAACAGACTGCCCTCCTTTTTATGAGACAGCAAGAGTGAGAGAGAAAGGGAAAGAGAGAAAATTGGTGTGCCAAGCCCTTCAGCAACTGTAATCGAACTCCAGATGCAAGTGCCACCCTGTGCACATGTGCAGACTTGCATATGCATCACCTTGTGCATCTGGCTTACGTGGGATCTGGAGAGTCTAACATGGGTCCTTAGGCTTTGCAGGCAAGCACCTTAACTGCTAAGCCATCTGTTCAGCCCAAGTTCAGATTTTTTGGGGGGTGGGGCAGTTTGAGGTAGGGTCTCACTCTAGCCCAGGCTGACCTGGAATTCACTATGTAGTCTCAGGGTGGTCTCGAACTCATGGCAATCCTTCTACCTCTGCCTCCCCAGTGCTGGGATTAAAAGCATGCCCCATGATGCCCTGCCAGGTTCAGATTAAAAAAATTTTTTTTTTTTTACTTATTTGAGAGAGAAACAGTCAGAAATAAGGAGATAGAGAGAATGAGGACACCAGGGCCTTCTCCACTGCAAAGGAATTCTAGGCATATGTGACACTTTGTGTATCTGGCATTACGTGGGTACTGGGGAATTGAACCTGGGTCATCATCACTTGCTTTGCAGGCAAGTGCCTTAACCACTGATCAATCTTTCCAGCATTTAGGTTCAGATTGTTTTTAGAGAGAGCGAGAGAGAGAAAGAGACAGAGCAAGAGTAGGAATAGAGAATTGTCCAGGGCCTCAGCCACTGCAATTGAACTCCAGATTCTTTCATCACCTAGTGGGCATGTGCAACGTTGCGCTTGCCTCACCTCTGTGTGTCTGGCTTACGTGGGACCTGGGGAGTCAAACATGGGTTCTTGGGCTTCGCAGGCAAACTTCTTAACCGCTAAGCCGTCTCTCCAGCCCTAGGTTCAGATTTTTAAGGTTAGCATTCAACCCCCCACATGCCCTGGGCCATTCTCCATTTTCCTGATGAACGTTCTCCCTTCTTCTCCGTGTGTCCGATACTCTGGAGCTGCCCAGCAGCCTTGTTCCTCTGGGTCTGGTCTAGTTGCCTTTTCTCAAGCCTAGTCTTTCCCTGACTCACTCTTCACGTTTTAGGTCCCCTCCACTACAAATTTCTCTTAACTCCCCCTGATTTCCCTAAACGCTCTTTAACATTTTATCCCTTTTTTTTTTTATTTGAGAGAGAGAGAGGGAACGGGCACACCAGGGCCTCTCAGCCACTGTGAACAACAAACTCCAGACGCGTGCGCCCCCTTGTGCGCATGTGCGACATTGCACACTTTCGTCACTTTTGCGTCTGGGTAAACTTGGGACCTGGAGAATCAAATGGGTGTTCTTAGGCTTCGCAGGCAGGCGCCTGAGCTGCTGAGCCATCTCTCCAGCCCAACATTTTATCCCTTTTGACACAGGCTATGGTGATTCATAATACAGGGATTGTGTATGTGTGTGTTAATTATAGTAATATATGATAAGGATCTTTGAGTTTTCTATTGTGTATAGAATATTCCCTGACTCATAGCAGACAGTCAACCAATAAACAATCAAATGCCATCTTGGGTGTTTTCCCAGGCAGGTTTGTAAAGTTTATTAACCCTGCTGAAAGGTCCCAGGGGGAGTGGAGCTGGCCACAAACTCTGGTTATCTTAGGTAGCCTGCTTTTCAAATTTATACATTCTGATTCTTTTATTTATTTATTTTTAATATTTATTTATTTGAGAGACAGAGGCACAGAGATAGAGGGAGAGAATGGTCACACTAGGGCCTCCAGTTACTGCAAACAAACTCCAGATGCATGCGCCCCTTGTGCACCTGGTTTACGTGGGTCCTGGAGAATCGAACCAGGGTCCATTCGCTTGCAGGCAAATGCCTTAACCGCTAAGCCAGCCCTACATGACGATTCTTTAAAGGAATGAATAAGCCAAGCATGGTAGTATGCATATGCCTGTGCCTTGCAACACTCAGGAGGCAGAGGCAGGAGGATTGCTTGAACTGGAGGCCAGCCTGGTCTATATAGTGAGTTGCATGCTATCCAGGGCTACATAGTGAAACCGTTTTGTTAAGAAAAATGATGGGCTGGCGAGATAGCTTAGTAGTTAAGGCACTTGCCTGCAAAGCCAAAGGACCCAGGTTTGATTCCCCAGGACCCCACATAACCCAGATGCACAAGGTGGCCCATGCGTCTGGAGCTCATTTGCAGTGAATGAGTGCCCTGGCATGCCCATTCTCTCTCTCTCTCTCTCTACCTGCCTCTTCCCCCCTCAAATAAATAAATAAAAATAATTTTTTTTTAATGAGGAGGAGGGCTGGAGAGATGGCTTAGCGCTTAAGGTGTTTGCCTGCACATCCAAAAGATTCTGGTTTGACTCTCCAGGGCCCACGTAAGCCAGATGCACAAGGTGGCACATGCATCTGGAGTTCGTTTGCAGTGACTGGAGGCCCTGGCATGTCCATTCTCTCTCTCTCTCTCTCTCTCTCTCTCTCTCTCTCTCTCTGCCTCTTTCTCTCTCTTAAATAAATAAGTAAATAAAAAATATTTTTTAAAAATGAGATGCTGAGGAGATGGTTCGGCAGCTATAGGCTCCTGCTTGCAAAGCCTACCAGTCCGAATTCAATTTTCCAGTACCCACATAAAGCCAGATACACAAAGTGCCACATGTGGAGTTTGTTTGCAGTAGCAAGAGGCCCTGGTGTGTCTACACTCTGTGTATGTGGTATGTGTGTCTGTCTCAAATAAATATATTTTTTAAATTAGGTATTTTTGTTTCTTTTTTTTTTTTTTTTAAGGAAAATAAAACAAGGAATGGGTAGTAAAACTCAGTCCCATCAATTAACAAATGTACTGTTTACTGGCCGGGCGTGGTGGTGCACCCTTTACTCCCAGCACTCAGGAGGCGTAGGTAGGAGGATTACTATGAGTCTGAGGGTAGCCTGTGACTAGTGTGAGTGCCAGGTTAGCCTTGGACTAGAGTGAGACCTTACCTCAAAGAAACAAAAGTACTGTTTACTGATAAACCCCAGCTTTTCAGTGTTAGTTTGCATCCTCCTTGCTCTCAAAAAAAAAAAAAAAAAAAAAAAAAGTAAAGAGCCAGGCGTGGTGGCGCACGTCTTTAATCCCAGCACTCAGGAGGCAGAGGTAGGAGGAGCACTGTAAATTCAAGGCCACCCTGAGACTACATAGTGAATTCCAGGTCAGCCTGGGCTAGAATGAGACCCTACCTTAAAAAACCAAAATAAAATAAAATAAAATAAAATTTTTAAAAAGTAAAGATGTCTATTAACTTAGAGCAAACACTGCTGACACATTTTTTCTTGTGGTTTTTCAAGGTAGGGTCTCGCTCTACCCTACGCTGACCTGGAATTCACTATGTTGTCTCAGGGTGACCTCGAACTCACAGCGATCCTCCTTCCTCTGCCTCCCGGGTGCTGGGATTAAAGGCGTGCGCCACCATCACACCTGGCTTACACATGTATCTACGAATGATGGTTGGAAGATAACTATTTCATTCTAAGTACATAGCAATGAATTTCATATAGAAAGTTCCAAGCATCAGGTTAGGTATTTATTTTGTAAGGTTAGCTATGAAGAAAAGGTCATGTGGAGCTGGAGAGATGGCTCAGCGGTTAGGGCACTTGTCTGCAAAGCCAAAGGAGCCAGGTTCGATTCCCCAGGACTTACATAAGCCAGATGCACAAGGTGGTACATGCGTCTGGAGTTCATTTGCAGTGACTAGAGGACCTGGCACGCCCATTCTCTTTCTCTCAAATAAATAAATAAAATTAATATATAAATACACACATACACACACACACACACACACACACACACAAGGTCATGTGTTTGCCATTCTACAGGTGAAGCTTGAAGCCCTGGGGCATGGGTTGTGTGGTTAAGAAGGAAAGACTGGTCTGGAGAGATGGCTTAGCTGTTAAGGCGCTTGCCTGCAAATCCGAATGACCCTGGTTGGATTCCCCACATAAGGCCAGTTGCACAAAGTGCTGCATACATCTGGGGATCATTTGAAGTGGAGCGCATTCTCTCTGTCTGTCTCTCTTTGCTTGCAAATAAGCAAAAGTTAAAAAATAAAAATGAAGGGAGGACTAAATTTTAGATTTCTGTACTGTGGTCACCTTGTCTCTGAAGCTTGAATCAAGTTTTTGATTTAAAGTTACCAAACCACAGCCTGGTGGCGCATGCGCCTGGAGTTTGTTTGCAGTGGTTTGAGGCCCTGGTGTGCCCATTCTATCTCTGTCTGCCTCTCTCTCTCTTAAATTAAATAAATAATGTATTTAAAAAAAAAAAAACAAAGAATTTAATTCTTTTGCTCTGTTTACAACACTCTAACCAGAGCTGCTAAACAGACAGGTGAGATAACCGTGTGTTGGGACTTTATTCATGGGAAGGTGGGCAGTTGATGAATGCAAAGGCACAGTATGTAATTTTTTAAAAAAAAAATTTATTTGCGCCGGGCGTGGTGGCGCACGCCTTTAATCCCAGCACTTGGGAGGCAGAGGTAGGAGGATCGCCGAGAGTTCAAGGCCACCCTGAGACTACATAGTGAATTCCAGGTCAGCCTGGACCAGAGTGAGACCCTACCTCGCAAAACCAAAAAAAAAAAAAAATTTTATTTGCAAGCAGAGAGAGATAGAAGAGAGACAGACAGAGAGGACGGGTGTACAAGGGCCTCTTGCCACTGCAAATAACTCCAGATACATGTGTCACCTTGTGCATCTGGCCCTACATGGGTTCTGAGGAATTGAACTCAGGACACTACTCTTTGCAGGCAAGTGCCTTAACCGCTGAGCCATCTCTCCAGCCTCACAGCATGTAGTTCAATCCAGGTTAAGAAGCACATTGTGGGGCTGGAGAGATGGCTCAGCGGTTAAGGCGCATGCCTGCGAAATCTAAGGACCCCGGTTTGATTCTCCAGGTCCCATGTAAGCCAGATGCACATTGTGGCGCATGCATCTGGAGTTTGTTTGCAGTGGCTAGAGGCCCTGGAACGCCCATTCTCACTCTTTCTCTCTTTCTCTCCCTCTCTGTCTCTAATAAATAAATAAATAAAAATAAAAATAGCCAACGCATATAAAATTCCCTCCAAAATATCTATGGTCATCCCTTCTATCTAGTACTAACTTCTCTCTCCGTTGAAGAATTTTGCTTATCTTTTTTCAGATAGACAAGGAACCTGAAGGGAGGATCAGCTAACCACAACTCACCAGGGCCCCAGCTGAAACCATAGAACAACGCAGGGGAAGGGCAAGAATACAGCGTTCATGGCGATCACGACACCAGAAAAAGGCTGAAGGAGATAAACACAGAGAACATCCAACTCCAACTAAGCCAGATATCCAGTGACACAGAGGCTCCCAAAACCTCATCACTGAAGCAGAACTAAAATGACCCAATGTGGCTCAGGGAAACTCACGGAAGAGGGGGTGGAAAGATTGTTAGAGTCACAAGTTGGGGCATTATGCACAGAGACTGGGGCCTGCCCACCAGAACTCTTGACTAACCTCACAATGCACGACCCACATTCCCCATTGATGAGGGTCCCTTTGGAAGAGGGAGGACAGGGAGGAGGACAATGGAACCAATTCTATGAATGTAAAATTAGAATAATATAAATAAATAAATAAATAAATAAATAATAAAAAATACTGAAAATCGAAAATAAATAAATAAAAATAAAAATAATTTAAGATATTAAAAAAATAAAAAAGAAGCACATTGCGCAAGAAGGCTCCATATAGGATCGGGCCATGATTCTTCCTTTGTTCAACAAATGTTTATTTACTATGTTTCTGGCAACGTACACCTTAAGGGATAAAACAGATGTGGTCTGTCTCCTCATAGGATGTATTGTCAAGTGAAAGAGATAAATAATTAACAAACAATTATACAGATGACTGTTCGACTGTGGTAACAGCAAGATTTATCACAAAGGAGGGCTGGAGAGATGGCTTAATGGTTAAACGCTTGCCTGTGAAGCCTAAGGATCCCAGTTCAAGGCTTAATTCTCCAGGACCCACATAAGCCAAATGCACAAAGGGGCACATGCATCTGGAGTTCGTTTGCAGCGGCTGGAGGCCCTGGCATGCCCATTCTACCTCTCTCTCTACCTGCCTATTTCTGTATCTCTCTCTCTCAAATAAATAAATATAAATAAATAAAATATTTTTAAAAAAGAATTATCACAAAGGAAATGTATACAGTGTGGTCTGAGATTGTGTTAGAAGCAGAGGTAGGAGGATTGTGTGAATTTGAGATCAGCCTGAGACTACATAGTGAATTCCAGGTCATCCTGGGCTAGAGTGAGACCCTACCTCAAAAAAAAAAAAAAAAAAAAAAAAAGCCATGGTGGGGAAGGACTGGTTGACACAGGAACCCCAATGGGGAGGTACAGGCAATTGAAAAGGTCACAAATGGATGGGGACTGGCCAGGGGAGCTTTCAAGGAGAAGATGAAAAGCAATCAGAAGATAGAGAGTGGAAGAGCTTTGTGCTAGGCTGTGAAGACAGAGTGGACTCAAGGTTTGCCCAGGTAGACTTCACCAGAAACAGCTGGAAGAGGCAGCAAGAAAGAAGAAGGAAGTGAAAGACGGTGGGACTTTGTCAGGGAAAACGAAAGCGATCACAATTCCTCAATAAGCCAGTTGACCTGTGGCTTATTATTATTATTATTATTATTATTATTATTTGACATGCCAGGAAGCCTCTCCTGTGTCTGCCCACCCTGTGCCCGTGCCCTGGTCCTGGCCCTGCTGTCGTAACCCCCGTTGCCAGGACACCTGAGGTTTCCTCTTCCCTCAGCACAGGTGAAGCTGAGGTCCATGGGACTCTGAGAGAAAAATATAGGACAGCATTTCTTAACCATTTGAATGTTTTTTCCTTCAATTTTTATTTTTATTTTTATTTTTTTGGTTTTTTGAGGTAGGGTCTCACTCTAGGCCAGGCTGACCTGGAATTCACTATGTAGTCTCAGGGTGGCCTCAAACTCACGGCAATCCTCCTACTTCTACCTCCCAAGTGCTGGGATTAAAGACGTGCGCCACCACGCCTGGCTTCCTTCAATTTTTTTCTATTTTTCTTTTTTCTTTTTATTTATTTGAGAGTGACAGAGAGAAACAGGCAAAGAGAGACAGAGAAAATGGGCGCACCAGAGTCTCCAGCCACTGCACACTTCAGACGCATGCACCACCATGTGCATTTGGTTTACGTGGGTACTATGGAATCGAACCTGGGTCCTCAACTCATCACTTTAATGCTTCTGTGCCCTTGCCTATTCTGTTCATTTCACATGCAGGGAACCGTACAATATAGGATCTTTTGAGCTTGGGTTCCTTAACATGGCACACTGTTTTCGAGGTTCATAAAGGTTCTAGCATGAATCATTACTTTTTACAGCTGAATATCCTCTTGTATGCTTCTAGCACGTTTTGTTTACCTTTGCTTCAGTTGACGGACATTTGGGTTCTTTCCACCTTTTAGCTGCTGTGAGTCACATTGTGACCAACAAGGTTTTATGTGGACATGTTGAAGGGTTAATAGCCTTCCGTGAAAACTAGAGGGATCTAAAGAGTTAATAACTATCCCTAAAACTAGCAGGCAATAAAGAAGTCACAGAGGTATTCGGCCTGGACAGGCTACTCCCGATTGATAAACTTCCCTTACCTCAGAAAACCTTGAGGGAACAGAAACCGTCTGGGGGGTTATCCTCCCTAGACAATTTGGCTAAAAAAAGCTTGTTCTGAGCAAGGACACAAATAACTGCAGTTCCTTATCTACTTCCCTTAGACCTGCAGCTGGTCTGTTCTGTTTTTCTTAGGATCCCCTATAAGCTTGCACCCCAGCCTGGCCCAGTGCTTCAGCCTTCATCTCACGGGAAGGCTGCTGCCCCTGGCTGTTTCTCTCAATAAACAGTCTGCAGAGATCAAGTCTGGGGTTCTCTTTTACTTTTTTTCTTTTTTCAGAATTTTAAAATATATTTTATTTTGTTTATTTATTTATTTGAGAGAGAGGGAGATACAGAAATAGGCAGATAGAGAGAGAGAGAGAGAAAAAATGGGTGTGCCAGGGCCTCCAGCCACTGCAAACAAACTCCAAATGCGTTCACCCCCTTGTGCATCTGGCTGACGTGGGTCCTGGAGAATCGAGCCTTGAACCAGGGTCCTTAGGCTCCACAGGCAAGCATTTAACCGCTAAGCCATCTCTCCAGCCCTCTTTCACTTTTCTCCTACACTTTCCTTACACGTGTTGTCTTCAGTAAGTGATATTATCATTTAAATCTGGAGCGACCCCCACAGGCTCATGTATTGAGTAGTCCATTCCCAGCTGGCAGTGCTATTTTTGGGAATTTCTGGAACCTTTAGGGTTTATGGAGAGCTATCAGAAGTGGGTCTCTGGAGAAGTGGATACTTGGGGGCTGGAGATATGGGTCAGTGGTTAAGGCACTTGCCTGCAAAGCCTAAGGACCCAGGTTCGATTCTCCAGTACCCATGTGAGCCAGATGCACAAGGTGGCACATGTTCTGGCATGCCCCTTCTCTTCTCTTCCCTTCTCCTCTCCTCTCCTCTCCTCTCCTCTCCTCTCCTCTCCTCTCCTCTCCTCTTCTCTTCTCTCTCTGTAATAAATAGATAAAAATAAAATAAAAAGGGGCTGGAGAGATGGCTTAGCAATTAAGGCACTTGCCTGCAAAGCCAAAGGACCTGGGTTCAACTCCCCAGGACCCACATAAGCCAGATGCACAAGGTGGCACATGGGTCTGGAGTTCATTTGCAGTGGCTGGAGGCCCTGATGTGCCCATCGCCCTCTCTCTCTCTCTGCCTCTCTCTTTCTCTCTCAAATAAATAAAAATAAATAAAATAAAAAGAAGTGGATCATTGAAGGTGATAGATGCTTCTGGTTTCTACTTCCGGGTCCATCTGGACACACTGCCATTGCCACAGTGACACCCCACCATGCCTTCCTCAAAACGCGGACTGAAACCTCTGAACCCAGGATCCAATACAAACCTCTCCTACCTTTCTTTAGTTGCTTCTCGTGCGTATGGATGAAACTAATGGACATTACACTAAAGTAAAAACCAAGCCGGGCGTGGTGGCGCACGCCTTTAATCCCAGCACTTGGGAAGCAGAGGTAGGAGGATCGCCGTGAGTTCGAGGCCACCCTGAGACTACATAGTTAATTCCAAGTCAGCCTGGACCAGAGGGAGACCCTACCTTGCAAAACAAAAACAACAACAACAAAACCAGCTGGGCACAGAGTGTAAAAAGACCGCACGATCTTATCTGTTAACTTTCTGCCATTGTGGGGAGGAAAATGCCTGCGATAATTAGCTTATGAGATAAAGTTTATTTTGGCTCAAGGTTTCAGAAGTTTAAGTCTTGCTGTGGAACCATTGATTGCCTCCTAATTGAAGAATTCCCCCCCCCGGGGGCAGGGTGTGGTGGAAGGAAGCTTAGAGACTTAGAAGTCAAGTCTGAGGGAAGATTGCAAGATGTGGCCCTGGGGACACATAAAGGGGAAACAAGGGCTTGGGGATAGGACTCTGCTGAGCTGCCTGCAAGTCCTGAGTGTGTCTGAGACGCTCCCACTAGCCTGCAGGCTGTGCAGTGAGCTCCAGAGAGAGCAGCGTCGGTGAGTCCTCACCTCTGCTTGGGGGTGCTTTTCCGAGATGCACCTGCCTTTGAGTCACCTCTGCTGTGTAAGTGAGTCCCCAGCCCAAGGCTGAGGGAAGTGCACTTGGGGAACTCTAACAGCCACGGGGAGGCGTCATCCAGCCTGAATGGGACTTCTCGTGATGCCAGCGGCTGTTCAAGGCTCTGCATGCTGTGTGACCAAGCCCTTACCCTAAGGCACAGGGAGACCCATCGAAGTGGCTATGGGGAGGTTGTCATCCAGAATGAGCTGATACTTCACAGTGGTGTGGCTGTTTCAGAGTCTCCATTGCTCCTAGAAGCAACCCCTCACCCCAATAAACCTCAGGCTGGTTTTGGTTTTAATCATGTTTTGGCCCATCATCTGTGCCCTATCCAGAGTAAACAGACATGTGTTCCCATCGCTGCAGGTCAAAAGTTTCCTGCTACAGAGTTCATGGTTGGTTGGCCCTGTGGATTCTGGGGTGGACTGGGAAGTATATGTCAGGGTGAGGCAGCATGTGATGGCATGGAACATTGGGTGGAGCAAAGTTGCTCACCTGACCAGGAAGCCAAAAAAAAAAAAAAAAGACAGAGAGAGAGAGAGAGAAAGGCAGGGTCCCCATGTCTCTTCCAAGAATGCCCTCCAGTGACTTAAGTTTCATTCCAGCAAGCCTGTTGTAGTCAGCTTCACATTGCTGGGGCGCACTTCCAATGCTGGGGTGCACCTCCAAACAGACCAAGGGCTTGTGGGAGGAACGGGATGTATTTCAGGCTTACAGATGCAGGGGAAGTTCCATAAGGCCTGAAGAAGCTGGCTCACTTCCGCAGCTCCAGGCAGAGAGCTACACCACCAAGCAGCCAGCACTACAAACAAGCAGAATGGGAACCAGGCAGAACTCAAACCTCCCTGTACACCTTTGGCCTGAAATTCAAATCTGCTCCCCCGAGGAACACCTTAGGAGAGCTGGACCCCAGGATCCACCCCCCAGTGACACCTGCCCCAGCCAGGCAGATGGAGACAAGCTTTAATAAACCACCTGAGTTTGTTGGGGGGCATACAATCAAACTACCACAAGGCCCTACCGCCTAAATGTTGTGCCAAGGGATGCACATGGGCCTTTGGGGAACACATCCAAACTATAGAATCGCTTCTATGTGGAATTGTTTTTTAAAGATTTATTTACTTGTTTGTTTGTTTGTTTGTTTGTTTGTTTGTTTAAGACAGAGAGAGGAAGAGAGTGAGAATGGGTGCACCAGGGCCTCCAGCCACTGCAAATGAACTCCAGACACCTGTGATGCTATGTGCATTTGGCTTACCTGTGACCTGGAGAATCAAACCGGGGTCCTTAGGCTTCACAGGCATGCACCTTAACTGCTAAGCCATCTCTCCAGCCCCATATGTGGATTTTTTTAAATGCAGCTCAGGCTAGAAGTATTGAATAAAATGGTGATTAGCAGAAGTTAGGGTGACTGTGGGAGAGGTGTTGTGCAGATGTAGCTCAAAGGGAGCAAAGCTTCAGTTAGGTACAAGAAATAAGATCTGGTGACATTTGTGTGTGTGTGTGTGTGTGTGTGTGTGTGTGTGTGTGCGTGCATGCATGTGGGTGGACATGTGTGTGACAAGAAGAAATTCTGGTTTTGTGTGTGGTATGTTTGGTTTGCATGCCAGCCCAGTGCATTGTTTGGCTTTTCAAGGTAGGGTCTCACTCTGGTCCAGGCTGACCTGGAATTCACTACGTACTCTCAGGGTGGCCTCAAACTCACAGCGATCCTCCTACCTCCGCCTCCCGAGGGATGGGATTAAAGGCGTGCACCACCACGCTTAGCTCTCATCCAACATTTTGGAGAGGGGTCTCTTATTGGCTTGGAACTCATCAATTAGGTTAGATGAGCTAACCAGAGAGCCCCAACGACCCACCTATCTCTGCTTCCCTAGTATGGGGATCATAGGCAGACCTCACCATGCCCAGCTTTTCTTACACAGGATCTGGGGATCCGAACTCCAGTCTTCATGCTTGTGTGGCAAACACTTTACTACAGCCCAGTTCCAGTACCCTGTTGCATGGTTATGACGCTGTAGAGTTCAAAGTCGCGAAGAGCCAGGTGTGGTGACACACGCCTTTAATCCCAGCACTCCAGAGGCAGAAGTAGGAGGATTGCTGTGAGTTTGAGGCCATCCTGGGACTAGAGAGAGAGAGTTCCAAGACAGCCTAGGCTAGAGTGAAACCCTACCTCAAAAAAATAAATAAATAAAATAAAAAACAAGAAAATGCTCAAAAACAAACAAAGAAACAAGAAAATGCTGAGAGAGCAGGTTTTAAATGTCCTCACTGACGGAGAGTGGAGTTGTGAAGGGGAACGTAAGGAGGGAGGGGATTATCATGGTTTATTGTCTGTAATTATGGAACTTGTCAATTTTAATAAAAAAAGAAAATAGGGCTGGAGAGATGTCTTAGCTGTTAAGGCACATGACTGCAAAGCCTAAGGACCCCAGTTCAATTCTCCAGGTCCCACGTAAGCCAGATGCACAAAGGGGCACATGTCTCTGGAGTTCTTTTGCAGTGGCTGGAGGCCTGGCACGCCCATTCTCACTCTCCCTCTCTCTTTTTCCCACTGTCTCTAATAAATAAAAATTAAAAACGCCTTAATCCCAGCAAGAGGTAGGAGGATCAAAATTCAAGGCCCCTGAGACTAAAGTGAATTCCAGGTCAGCCTGGACCAGAGTGAGACCCTACCTAGCAAAACCCAAAAAAAAATAAATAAATAAATAAATAAAAAATCTTAAAAAAGAGAAAATAAATAAATAAATGTTCTCCCTACAAATATGTATATGAGGTATTAGAAAAATTATTTAACCTTATTTGAGCACTTCACACTGTAAATTTGTATTAAAACTTCACAGTGCCAAAAAGGAAAAGAAAGAAAGAAAAGAAAGGTCATGGTGGCACACACCTTTAATCCCAGCACTTGAGAGGCTGAGGTAGGAGGATGGTTGTGAGTTTAAGGCCAGCCTGAGACTACATAGGTCAGCCTGGGCTAGAGTGAGACCCTACTTCAAGAACCAAAAAAAAAAAAAAAAAAAAACCAAACCAAAACAAAAAACCAACGATAATAACAACAAAAATCACAATGTCGTTCATAGGTATATATAACTTTTATTTACCAATGAAAAAGAAAAACCCGCCAGGCACGGTAGCACACACCTTTAATCCCAGCACTCGGGAGGCAGAGGTAGGAGGATCACTGTGAGTTCGAGGCCACCTGAGACTACATAGTGAGTTCCAGGTCAGCCCGGCCTAGAGCGGGACTCTACCTTGAAAAACCAAACAAAATCAAAGAGAGAGAGAGAGAGAGAAAAGCCTAATTATGGAATGTATACAATTTGCCTCAAAGTACTATAGGAAGAAAATAGCTGGAATTTTACAAGGTAGAACTGGCTCATGCTGATACTTAGCGACATAAACACTGAGGCTTATTAAGCTGTTTCCCTCTTGCTTATCTAGTAAATTCTCTATAATAAACATAATTTGCAGAAGAAAATGTCCTTACATTGTGTGTAGTTTTAATTCATTAGTTTATTTACTTATTTATTATTATTATTTATTTTATTTATTTATTTTTGGTTTTCCGAGGTAGGGTCTCACTCTAGTCAAGGCTGACCTGGAATTCACTATGTAGTCTCAAGGTGTCCTCAAACTCACAGTGATCCTCCTACCTCTGCCTCCCCAGTGCTGGGATTAAAAGCGTGTGTCACCACGCCCAGCTATTTTATTTATTTATTTTTTGTTTTTCAAGGTAGGGTCTCACTCCAGCCCAGGCTGACCTGGTATTCACTCTGTACTCTCAGGGTGGCCTCGAACTCACGGAGTTCCTCCAACCTCTGCCTCCCAAGTGCAGGGATTAAAGGTGTGCACCACCATGCCCAGCAAATTAATTAATTTTTTTGCTAGTTGGAACTCAAACCCAGGGTCTTGGATCTGGTAGAGAGACACTGGAACGCTGAGCTGCGCCCGCAGCCCTACGCTGTTTTACCAGCAATTTCACCAGCACACAAGGGTTCCGAGTATGACGCCCTTCTCACCTCTAATTTCCCAGACACCAGCCCAAGCCCCTCCTGGTCTTCTTGAGGTCGGCAGTGTCTACCTGCCATCTAAGCTCCTCATCTCATCTCCACAGCAGGGGCACGAGAGACTGCCCTGGGAAGCACAGCAGGGCACAACCAAGACAAGACCACCTCAGAGTTAAAAAACAGACACCTAGCTGGGCGTGGTGGTGCACGCCTTTAATCCCAGCACTCGGGAGGCAGAGGTAGGAGGATCGCCAAGAGTTCGAGGCCACCCTGAGACTACATAGTTAATTCTAGGTCAGCCTGGACCAGAGTGAGACCCTACCTCACAAAACCAAAAAAAAAAAAACAAAAACAAAAAAACAGACACCTGGCTGGAGAGAGATGGCTTAACAGTTAAGGTGTTTGTTGGCAAAGCCAAAGGACCCAGGTTCGATTCCCGAGGCACAAGGGGGCGCATGTGTCTGGAGTTCATTTACGGTGGCTTGAGGCCCTGGCATATTCATTCATTCTTTCTCTTTTTCTTTATCTCTTTCTCTCTCTCAAATAAATAAATAAAACATTTAAAAATGTTAAAGGGCTGGAGAGATGGCTTAGCAGTTAAAGCATATGCCTGTGAAACTAAGGACCCAGGTTCGATTCTCCAGGTGCCACGTAAGCCTGATGCACATAGTGGCACATGCATCTGGAGTTCGTTTACGGTGTTTAGAGGCCCTGGCATGCCCATTCTCACTCTTTCTTTCTCTCTCTCTCTCTCTCTCCCCCTTTCTTTCTGTCTGTAATAAATAAATAAATAATAAGGGCTGGAGAGATGGCTTAGCGATTAAGGTGTTTGCCTGCAAAGCCAAAGGACCCAGGTGTGATTCCTCAGGTCCCACGTAAGCCAGACACACAAGGGGATGCATGCATCTGAAGTTCATTTGCAGTGGCTGGAGGCCCTGGCAAGCCCATTCTCACTCTCTTTCTCCCTGCCCATTTCTGTATCTCTCTCTCTCTCTCAAATAAATGAATAAAAATAAAATATAAAATTTAAAAAATAAAATCTTTAAAAAAATTTTTTTAAATGTTAAAGAAAAAACAACTGACACTTCTTTGTCAACAAGGAGGTACAGCAGAATTCACCACTCCGTAGCCGTGGGCTGTGACCTGATCTCTCTTCCAAAGAGAGGAACTTTTCTGTCTGGGTTACCCCAGCAGCCATGGAGGACGACGTCAGCAGGAGTTGGTCAGATGAACAGTCTTACCAGTGACAAGTTGTGATGAGAGCAGCCTCGGTAGTTTTCCTCCCCAGAGGACATACCTCCTCCCCAGTCATGAGGAAAATATCACACAAATGCCAGCGGAGGAACCTTCTACAAAACAACTGACCAGGAAGTCTCAGAACTGTCAGGACATCAAAATTAAAATAAGGTTTTAGCTGGGCGTGGTGGTGCGTGTCTTTAAATCCCCTGCACTCGGGAGGCAGAGGTAGGAGGATCGCCATGAGTTTGAGGCCAGCCTGAGACTACGGAGTGAATTCCAGGTCAGCCTGGGCTAGAGGGAGACCCTACCTTGAGAAAACAAAATAATAATAAAAATAACTAAATATTGTAAGTGTTGAGAAACTGATAGAAACAAGAAGGAAATTTGTTAGAGAAACTTTATAGCTAAATGTAATGTGCTTCCCCAAACAGGACTTTAGAATAGAAAGAAATACATTAGCTGAAACCTTTGGGGGGAAAATAAATGCAGCAAGAACTTTATCTGTGATGGGTCGATACTGGTTTATTAATTCTGACAAATATGTTATACTGATGAAAGATATTTGTAACAAGAGAAAATGTGTAGAAGCTCTAGGAATTCTGTATTATTTCGGTAAATTTTCTGCCAACTGGAATTTATTCAGAAAAGTGAAATTGATCATATTTTGTATTTTAAAATTATGTTTCATACTTACTTACATTATAGTGTTTGTGTATTTATTAAAATCTCAGAAGGAAATGGGCTTCCATAAGGTAGACTCAGTAATTAAAGCAAATGTGACTTTTGATACGCCCAAAAGAACAAGTCTTAACAGCATTAGAAAGAATGTTTTTGTTCTTGTCTTTATGGCTGCCGTCTGTTTCAGGCATATAAATAACCTCCTATTGTGGAATCATTACCTGTCTTTGAGTCGTACTGGTAGTCGGTATATAACGAGGATGGAGGATCCTCAGAAGATGCAGAGGGAATTTCTCTTCATGCCACACTTAGTGGATTCAGGGCTGCTTGCTGTACACAAGGAGTGGGAACCTCCGGCACCTTGGGGCAGTGTGTTCCAAGCTCTACCCTCCCTGGTCCTGTTGCTTCTTGGCAGCAGCCAGATCAGGAACCCAGACTTGTGTCACTCAGTTCATGGCATCCCCTTCCACACCCCCATGGTGAGCCCTGGTGGGTAGGTTGTGATTCTAAAATGTGCAATCGGAGTGAAAGAGAAGGACTCGTTCCTGGTTACCAGCTGTCATGCCTCCATGAGGGTGTCTACCCTGAGAATAAAGGTGGTATAAGATAGATGAGGGCAGTGTTGGAGAGATGGCTTAGCAGTTAAGGCGCTTGCCTGCAAAGCCACAGAACCTTGGTTTGATTCCCTAAGACCCACATAAACCAGATGCACAAGGTGTCGCACGCATCTGGAGTTTGCAGTGGCTGGATGCTCTGGCCCACCCATTCTCTCTCTCTCTCTCTCTCTCTCTTTCTCTCTCTCTCTCTTTTACTCTCTCTCTCTGCCTCTTTCTCTCTCTCAAATAAATAAATTAAATTAATTTTTTTAAAAAATGGGGCTGGAGAAATGGCTTAATGGTTAAGGTGTTTGCCTGTGAAGCTAAAGGACCCAGGTTCGATTCTCCAGGACCCACACAAGCCAGAGGCACAGGGGGCACGTGCGTCTGGAGTTCGTTTGCAGTGGCTGGAGGCCCTGATGTGCTGATTGTCTGTCTGTCTCTCTTCTCTCTTTGCTTTCAAATAAATAAATAAAATCCCAACACTCGGGAGGCAAAGGTAGGAGGATCGCCGAGATAGACCCTGAGACTACATAGAACCAAATTTCCACTTTATAGTTTTCATAGCCAGGGGGAGGGGTAAGTGAACAAACAAAATGTGTCAATTTGCATATCAATCATTTCTGTGTTCAGACCACCCTAACAATCAACTTCATTTTACTTTGTTTCAGCCTAAACTCTCTTTCCTTCTTATCATCCCTTTGGGCCCTTTCTGGACAGTTTCTTCTTTGGTATTTTTCCCTTTACTGACAAAGATAAGTTTTAGCTCCTCAGCAATTAACTCGGTCAGCCTGGGCTGCACTGAGACCCTACCTCGAAAAACCAGTTAACATTCTAAGATGTCTGAGAATTATTCTGGTCAGAATGAAGGACTTAAGGATAAGGGATCTTGGAACTTTAGCCCCAAAAGCTGACAGTAGAAGAGATCACCAGACTGAGGGGTGGATAGGGGCTAGGGAGCATCTCAGAGGGGGGTCACTGGAAACAAGGAGAAGCATTTAAATTCTGTCAGGCTGAGGGCTGGAGAGAGGGCTCAGCAAGTAATGGCACTTGCTTGCAAAGCCTGACTGTTGGGTTTGATTCCCCAGAACCCGTGCAAAGCCAGATGCACAAAGTGGCACATGCATCTGGAGTTCATTTGCAGTGGTAAGAGGTTCTCTCTCTCTCTCTCTCTCTCTTTCTCTGCTTACAAATAAATAAAACTTTAAAAAAATTTTTCAGGGGCTGGAGAGATGGATTAGCAATTAAATGCTTATCCGTGAAACCTAAGGACCCCGGTTTTAGGCTCAATTCCCCAGGACCCACGTAAGCCAGATGCATGAGGGGGCGCACGCATCTGGAATTTGTTTGCAGTGGCTGGAGGCCCTGGCGCGCCCATTCTCCCTCTCTACCTGCCTATTTCTGTCTCTCTCTCTCTCAGATAAAAAAAAATTAAAAATAAACTTGAAAAAAAAAAGAAAAATTCTTTCAGGCTTAAAGAAGCCTTGTTCAGATGGGGGGTAGGGGGAGTAAATAAAGACCATATGGGAGCAATTGAAAACAAATAAAATATGATTAGTTTAAATGACATTGTATGAACAACCAGGAGCTGTAAATGTTTAAACATGTTAATTAAAACATAGAGATTCTAATATATCAATATTGGCTCATAAATTATGTTATAAACTGAATCATATCTTCCTGAAAAAAATTCATGTTGAAGGCCTAACCCCAAGTGTGCCTATATCTGGGGAGAGGGAGCTAAGCTTTAAGTGAAAAGAGGGTCTGAAAGTTAATAAGGACCAAAGGGTAGAACCCTCATCTAATGAGTCACCCCTTCTCTCTTTCTCTCCCCTCCTCCTTTTTCCCCTCCCTCCTTTCCCATCCCTCCTCTCTCTGTGTACACATAAACTCCCTCAAGGAAAAGTCATATAAAGCTATAAAGGCTGACCTAGAACGAGACCCTACCTCAAAAAAAAACAAAACAAAACAAAAAGATATAAAGGCTGCCGGGCGTGGTAGCGCACACCTCTAATCCCCGCACTCGGGAGGCAAAGGCAGGAGGATTGCTGTGAGTTTGAGGCCACCCTGAGACTACAGAGTGAATTCCAGTTCACCCTGGGCTAGAGAGAGACCCTACCTCAAAAAAAAAAAAAAGACAGAATTATAAGGAATACTAGATAAATCCATAGATATACTAGGAGATTTTACTAGCTTCTTTCAATCATTGATACAAGGACTGGGCGTTTGCTCAGTGGTTAAAGGCACTTGCTTGCAAAGCCTCATGGTCCGGGTTTCAGTGAGATCACATAGTAAATATCTTTTGGTGTCTTGCTCATTTTATTTGATTTTTTAAAATTATTTTTAATTTTATTTATTTGCAAGCAGAGAGAGAGATAGAAGAGAGGCAGACAGAGAGAGAATGGGCACGTCAGGGCCTCAAGCCACTACAAATGAACTCCAGACACATGTGCCCCTTGTACATCTGGCTTTCGTGGGTCCTGGAGAATCGAACCGGGATCCTTTGGCTTCACAGGCAAATGCCTTAACCGCTAAGCCATTTCTCCAGCCCCTCTTGCTCATTTTAGTTAACACAATGTTCTCCAAGTTTCTCCATGTTATGGCAAATCACAATTTTTTTTTTTGAGGTAGGGTCTCACTTTAGCTCAGGCTGACCTGGAATTCACTCTGTATTCTCAGGGTGGCCTCAAACTCATGATGATCCTCCTACCTCTGCCTCCTGAGTGCTGGGATTAAAGGTGTGCACCACCCCGCCCAGCAAATCACAAAATTTTATCCTTTTTATTTTCACCTGATCATCAAATTTTCTTTTTTTAATTTTTTAAAAAATTTTTAAAAATTATTAAAATTTTATTTATTTATTTAAGAGAGCAAGAAAGGGAAAGAGGCAGACAGAGAGAGAGAGAGAGAATGGGTGTGCCAGGGCCTCCAGCCACCTTTTGCATCTGGCTTACACGGGTCCTGAGGAAATGAACATGCATCCTTTGGCTTTGCAGGCAAACACCTTACCTGCCAAGCCATCTCTCCAGCCCCAAAATTTCTTGATTTAAAAAGAAAAAAGAAAGAGAAATCACAGGAACAGTGACTAGAAGTGTGGTTCCTCAGTCTGAGCACATGCGCTTATAAAGAAAATAAGACAAAACAACAGCAAAAATAAAACCCTATGGCTAACCTTGTAATCAATGGCAAAATACTGAATGTTCAACCCCTAAATTCAAGAGTAGGGCAAGAATACGTTCTTCTGCTACTTGCATTCAACAATATGTCAGAGGCTCGAACCCACACCACAGGGCCCAAATAAACACACAGCATCCAAATCAGAAAGAAGGAAGTAAAACTGTTTAATCGGCAAAGACACAATTAACTATGTATATCACCTATTTGGATATATTTTTAAACTACTATAATATGTAAATAAGCTTAAGAACACTACAGGATTCAAGATCAAGATATAAAAATAAACTGTAGTTCTATGTACAAGTAATGAAAACTGGGAACTGAAATACAAAAGCATTTGAAATAGTATCAAGGGCTGGAGAGATGGCTCAGCGGTTAAAGCACTTGCCTACAAAGCCTAATGACCCCAGTTCGATTCTCTAGTACCCAAGTAGAGCCATATGCAGGAAGTAGCACATACATCTGGAATTTACTTGCAGTGACTGGAGGCCCTGGCAGGCACATTCTCTCTATCTCTCTCTTTCCCCATCTTTGCAAAAAAAAAACCCTCAGGCTTGGAGAGTTGGCTCAGTGGTTAAGGTGCTTGCCTGCAGAGCCCCAGGACCCACATAAAGCCAGATGCACAAAGTGGAAAATACAATGGAGGAGTTTGTTTGCAGCAGCTAGAGGCCCTGGCATTCCCATTCTCTCTTTCTCTGTCTCTTTCTTCTTGCAAATAAATCTTAAAAATTAATTTTTAAAAACTCAGTAATATGCATGAATGAAAAAATTATAATGGGCTTGAGAGATGGCTTAGCAGTAAAGCTGAAAAGCCAAAGGACCCCAGGTTTGATTCCCCAGGCCCCATGTGGTACATGTGTCTGGAGTTCATTTGTGGTGGCTGGAGGCCCTGGCATGCCCATTCTCTATCTGCCTCTCTCTTTCTCTCTTGCTCTCAAATAAATAAATAAAATATTAAGAAGGAACTATTATTCCAAGTCAAAAATGTCAGAACAGAGCCGGGTGTGGTGGCGGACGCCTTTAATCCCAGCACTCGGGAGGCAGAGGTAGGAGGATCGCCTTGAGTTCAAGGCCACCCTGAGACTACATAGTGAATTCCAGGTCAGCCTGGGCTAGAGTAAAACCCTACCTTGAAAAACCAAAAAAAAAAAAAAAAAAAAAAAAAAGTCAGAACAATACTACATCCTTCAGGTTTATCTCATAGTCTGTGTATGTGCACGCGTGTTCATATGCATGCAGGTGAGCGTGCACAGATGTAAGCACGTGTGTGGAGACCAGAAGTGGATGCCAGGTGCTTTTTCAGGCACATTCCACCTCAGCTTTTTAAAAAATATTTTATTTGTTTATTTATTAAGAGAGAGAGATTGGGAGGGAGAAAATTGGCGCACCAGGGCCTCCAGCCAGCCAAACAAACTCCAGCAATCTGGCAACTCCAGAGTCGAACTGGGATCCTTTGGCTTTGCAGTCAAATGCCTTAACCGCTCAGCCATCTCTCCAACCCCCCACTTCCGTTTTTGAGGTAGGGTCTCTCACTGTATGTAAAGCTCACTGAGATAGTCAGAAGGCCTCGGGGATCTGCTTGTCTCCATCTCCCCAGTCTAAAAAGCTCACTGAGATAAAGGCCTCGGGGATCTGCTTGTCTCCATCTCCCCAACCTAGGATTAAAGCTCACTGAGATAGTCGGAAGGCCTAGGGATCTGCTCTCCATCTCCCCAAGGCTAGGATTAAAGCTCACTGAGATAGTCGGAAGGCCTCGGGGATCTGCTTGTCTCCATCTCCCCAAGGCTAGGATTAAAGCTCACTGAGATAGTCGGAAGGCCTCGGGGATCTGCTTGTCTCCATCTCCCCAAGGCTAGGATTAAAGCTCACTGAGATAGTCGGAAGGCCTCTGGGATCTGCTTGTCTCCATCTCCCCAAGGCTAGGATTGCTCAGGATAGCCTCGGGATCTGCTTGTCTCCATCTCCCCAAGGCTAGGATTGCAGGAGCGTGACTGGTTTTCATGTGCTTTCCCGGGATCTGCCCTCGGGCCCTCGTGCTGGCGTGGCAGGCACTTGACCCATACAGCCATTTCTCCAGCCTCTTAGGGTTAATTTATGTACGATTCTAGACAATGTGGACTGTATAGTGACAGAAGGTAGATGGGTAGTTACTTGCAAATGGGTTGAGGGCAGAATGGAGGAAAGGGAGGGGCCTACACAAGACAGGAGGAAATGGTAAAGACATACTGGACATTTCATTATCTTGACTGTGACAGTAGTTTTGTTGATATAAAAAAATTATGGATATCGCCAGGCGTGGTGGCACACGCCTTTAATCCCAGCACTCGGGAGGCAGAGGTAGGAGGATACTCCTTGAGTTCAAGGCCACCCTGAGACTACATAGTGAATTCCCAGGTCTCAGCCTGGGCTAGAGTAAAACCCTACCTTAAAAACCAAAAAAAAAAAAAAAAAAAAAAAAAAGTCAGAACAATACTACATACTTCAGGTTTATCTCATAGTCTGTGTATGTGCACGCGTGTTCATATGCATGCAGGTGAGCGTGCACAGATGTAAGCACGTGTGTGGAGACCAGAAGTGGATGCCAGGTGCTTTTTCAGGCACATTCCACCTCAGCTTTTTAAAAAATATTTTATTTGTTTATTTATTAAGAGAGAGAGATTGGGAGGGAGAAAATTGGCGCACCAGGGCCTCCAGCCACTGCAAACAAACTCCAGACGCATGCGCCCCCTTGTGCATCTGGCTTATGTGGGTCTTGGAGAGTCGAACTGGGATCCTTTGGCTTTGCAGTCAAATGCCTTAACCGCTCAGCCATCTCTCCAACCCCCCACTTCCGTGAGGTAGGGTCTCACTGTATGTAAAGCTCACTGAGTCTCTCACTTGTCTCCATCTCCCCAAGTAAAAAGCTCACTGAGATAGTCGGAAGGCCTCGGGGATCTGCTTGTCTCCATCTCCCCAAGGCTAGGATTAAAGCTCACTGAGATAGTCGGAAGGCCTCGGGGATCTCCCCAAGCTTGCTCACTGAGATAGTCCCTCGGGGATCTCCCTCCCCAAGGCTAGGATTAAAGCTCACTGAGATAGTCGGAAGGCCTCTGGGATCTGCTTGTCTCCATCTCCCCAAGGCTAGGATTAAAGCTCACTGAGATAGTCGGAAGGCCTCGGGATCTGCTTGTCTCCATCTCCCAAGGGATTAAAGCTCAGGAGATAGTCGTGATCTGGTTTCCATCTCCCCAAGCTTTGCAGGGATCTGGTTTTCCCCGGGCCCTCGTGCCTCGTGCTGGCGTGGCAGGCACTTGACCCATACAGCCATTTCTCCAGCCTCTTAGGGTTAATTTATGTACGATTCTAGACAATGTGGACTGTATAGTGACAGAAGGTAGATGGGTAGTTACTTGCAAATGGGTTGAGGGCAGAATGGAGGAAAGGGAGGGGCCTACACAAGACAGGAGGAAATGGTAAAGACATACTGGACATTTCATTATCTTGACTGTGACAGTAGTTTTGTTGATATAAAAAAATTATGGATATCGCCAGGCGTGGTGGCACACGCCTTTAATCCCAGCACTCGGGAGGCAGAGGTAGGAGGATCGCCGTGAGTTCGAGACCACCCTGAGACTACATAGTGAATTCCAGGTCAGCCTGGACCAGAGTGAGACCCTACCTCAACAAACAAACGAACAAAAAAAAAAACCAAAAAAAAATTATGGATATCAAAATCTAAGAGATTCCCTGGTGTGGTGGCGCACGCCTTTAATCCTAGCACTCGGGAGGCAGAAGTAGAAGGATCTCTGTGAATTTGAGGCCAACCTGAGACTACAGAGTGAATTCCAGGTCAGCCTGGGCTAGAGAGAGACCCTACCTCAAAAAAAAAAAAAAAAAAAAAACCTAAGGGCTGGAGAGATTGCTTAGTGGTTAAGGTGCATGCCTGTGAATCCTAAGGACCCAAGTTTGATTCTCCAGGTCATATAAGCCAGATGGATTTGGTGCCGTCTGCATCTGGAGTTCGTTCGCAGTGGCTGGAGGCCCTGGTGCATCCATTCTCACTCTCTCTTTCTCTCCTCTAACCCTCTGTCTCTAATAAATAAATAAAAATAAATCTTTTAAAAAATCTAACAAATTATGCCCACTAAAATATGCAGCTTATTTGCATGTCTATTTCGCTTCAGTAAAGCTATTAACAAAATAAATAAGAGAGCTTTATGAACTCAGACTTGCTCTGCCTCGGTGGATTCCATCTGTCAGCGGAGACAGAGATTAAGGACCACAAGGATTTGGTGGTGGGACTTGGGGAAGCAGCCCGAAGACACGCGGCACACAATGAGATGGAACAAATGTTGCCGGGCAGAGCGGAGTTTCAAAGATGTTCAAAATGGTTCGTTTGCTTTTGCATTTAATCAGCTTGGAAGTGCTCGAAGTCACAGCATAACCTGGGAGATGAAATACAAATCCAACTTATTTTGCAGATCAAGAAACGAAGGCGACAGAGATAAAGGGGCTAGCCTTAGGCCACACAGCTTCTAGAGCCGGAAAGAGAACATGGGTGCTCTGAGGCCTACCCTGATGCTGCTTCATGCTACATCGGAGAAGCCCTTGGGTCTGGGCACCTAGTCTATGGAAACAGAATCGTACCCTTGGGATGCTGAATTCCAGCACGATCAAGTGGATGATCCAGAAAGTAGAAGAGAATATACTGCCCTCGCTGCAGATTGTAGGTTCCGAACCCTCTTGACCAAAATAATACTTCTTACATAGCAGGACCACCTTGCCAGCCACCAGGAGGGCTGAGGCCTCTTGAAAGCTTATGTGATGTGTGATGTGAATTCCTTTTTTTTCTTTTAAATGTTATTTATTTATTTGAAAGAAGCAGAGACAGAGGGAGAAAGACTAGCATGCCAGAGTCTCCAGTCGCTGGACACAAACTCCAGAAACTGAGCTACCTTGTGCATCTGGCTTACGTGGGTCCTGGGGAGTTGAACCTGGGTCTTTTAGCATTGCAGTCAAGCGACTTAACCTCTAAGCCATCTCTCCAGTCCTGTGATGTGAATTCTTTAGAGCTACTGTCAGTTGTGCTATGAGATCAATCTTTTGTTGGTGTTGTTGTTAATTTTTGTGGTTTCTTTTTTTTTTTTTTTAATGAGAGAGAGCAAAAGAGAGAATAAAAGAGAGAATTGGTGCTCCAGGGCCTCCAGCCACTGCAACCCAACTCCAGATGTGTGTGCCACCTTGTTTGGGGGAGTTGAACCTGGGTCCTTAGGATTCGCAAGCAAGCACCTTAACCACTAAGCCATCTCTCTAGCATGGTATTGTTCTTATAAGCATATTTATTCCAAATGTAATTGGTACATCAAAAAAAAACAACAACAGGAGCATAATGCAAATTTTCCTCTGCCTGTGTGAGATTGCACTTAACAAGAAGCACTAGTTGTTGTTTTTTGACTTTGTATTGACAAATTACATAAATATAAACAATAAACCATGATAATTCCCTCTCTCACTTCCCCTTCACAACTCCACTCTTCATCATATCCCTTCCTCCTCTCAATCAGTCTCTCTTTTATTTTGATGTCATCATCTTTTCCTCCTATTATGAAGATCTTGTGTAGGTAGTGTCAGGCACTGTGAAGTCATAGATATTCAGGCCATTTTGTGTCTGGAAAAGCACATTGTAAGGAGTCCTACCTTCCTTTGGCTCTTACATTCTTTCTGCCTCCTCTTCCACAATGGACCCTGAGACTTGGAAGGTGTGATAGAGATGTCTCAATTGTGAGCACTCCTCTGTCCCTTCTTCTCAGCACTGTGGTGACTTTGGAGTCATCCCAGAGGTCACCACCATCTGAAAAGAGAAGTTTCTCTAATAGCATTAATATATGGGTATGAACACTGGGGAAAGTGCTTACAGGGCACTTTGGTGAGCATAATATATGCATTTAGCCAGACAACAGCAGGCATTACTCCCCTAGGGCTCATGACCTCCCCTGCCATAGGCTTTTGACTAAGTTTTCAGTACCAAGTATATATTTCCCTCCCATGGAGCAGGCCTCCAGTCCAATAAGAAATACTAGATTTAAGAGCAGAAAACTTGCCAGGCATGGTGGTACATGCCTTTAATCCCAGCACTTGGGAGGCAGAAGTAGGGGATCGTCATGAGTTCAAGGCCACCCTGAGACTACCAAGTGAATTCCAGCTCAGCCTGTGCTAGAGTGATACCCTACCTCGGAAAACAACAAAGTAGAAAACTGTACTTAGTTCAACAATCTGCCTAGCTTATAAAAAGTGCACGTGTGTGTGTGTGTGCGCACACACACACACACACACACACACACCTTTCAAACATCTACCCAATACCACAGCTCACCATGTATGTTATATGTCACATCCAAAGCCAGGTGTGATGGCTCACACTTTTCATTGCAGCGCTCGGGAAGCTGAACTAGAATTTCCATGAGGGCTGGAGAGATGGCTTAGAGGTTAAGGTGCTTGCCTATAAAGCCAAAGGACCCAGGTTTGATTCCCTAGTACCCACATAAGGCAGATGCACAAGGTGGTGCATGTGTCTGGAGTTCATTTGCAGTGGCTAGAGGCCCTGGCGTGTCCATTATCTCTTTCTTCCTCCCTCTCTCTCCTTCTTTCTCTCTCTCGCAAATAAAGTAAATAAACATTTTAAAAAAGGAATTGTCCGGGCATGGTGGCACACACCTTTAATCCCAGCACTCAGGAGGCAGAGGTAGGAGGATCGCAGTGAGTTCAAGGCTACACTGAGACTACATAGTGAATTCCAGGACAGCCTGAGCTAGAATGAGATCCTGCCTTGAAAAAACGAAAAAAGAAAAAAGGAAGGAAGGGAGGGAGGGAGGGGAGGGGGGAGGGGAGGGAGGGAGGGAGAAAGGGAAGGAGGTAAGGAAGGAAGGAAGGAAGGAAGGAAGGAAGGGAGGGAGGGAGGGAGGGAGGGAGGGAGGAAGGAAGGAAGGAAGGAAGGAAGGAAGGAAGGAAGGAAGGAAGGAAGGAAGGAAGGAAGGAAAATTGCCATAAGTTTGGGGACAGGCTGAGCTGCAGGTTGGGGGGAGTCTCACCCACCAAACCTGTTATTATGACTTTGCTTCTAAGTTCACACAACTTTCTTTCCCACAAATTAACAAGCTACAACCGTCCAATGCACACTTCCATGAACAAATTTCAGATGTCTTTAAAACAAAGTGTCTTGTTAATTATATTACCTGTGAATAAGACTGTTCTACTTTCGAAATGACTATACATTATAGGTGTGAAAATATAATACTGTGTAGCATGCTGGTTTTTGTAAAAACAATTTCTTCATTTGCAAGCAGAGAGGGAGGGAGGCATGGAGAGAGACCGAGACAGAGATAGAGGTAGATGGAGACTGGGAATGGCACATCAGGACCCCTTGTCACTGCAAATGTATGTTCCCCTTTGTGCGTCTGTCTTTTCATGGGTACTGGGGAATCGAACCCAGGCTATCAGGCTCTGCCAGCAAGTGCCTTTAACTGCTGGGCCATGTCTCCAGCCTGCATTATGATTTTCACAAAGGCAAGTGTGTAGGCTTTAGTGCAGAGGGCTATATTGGCAGGGTAGACTCTTAAGAGACTAATATTGGGTCCAGAAGATACGCATATGTACACACACACACACACACACACACACACACGAAGCCTTGTTTAACCACCATCAGACAGGTTTCAACTGCCATGTAAGTTAGTTTTGGGGCTCTTGGGAAAGAAAATGCCCTTTTCAGAATCAGCCCCCAGATGGTTCTCAGTTGTGGGATATTGTTCCCTTGTTCCTCTTGATCAGGGACTTAGGATGGGATGGAAACTGTCAACAGTGGTCAACAGCAAAGACGAGCATCGGGCCCGTTCATGTGTGATGTACAAGCCTCAGCCATCTCAGGCTCTGGACATAGTTATGAATCAAAGCGTGCTCCACCCACAGCCTACCTCGGGGTCTCCCAAGGAACTGAAGAGGTTCAGGAAACCTGGGCCCTGCCAAGTCAAAACCACTCGGATTGGGCCAGGGAATTGGATTTTGACAGCACTCAGTGACCTTTTGGGGCCCTGACCTTCAGAATGGAGCCACAGGGCTAGACTCTCTACCTGAAATTCAGTGACACATATGACATAGAGCCAGGTCACAAGGGGCTGGGTGATAAAGTCAAGCTACAGTTTTCCCCTGAAACAGCTGGCTCTTACTGTTTTATCATTATTGTTCAGTTACAATGGCTTTTGTCCAACTTTAGACCACAATTGTTGAGGTTTTGTCATGTGTTGGCTTATAATGGAGGGTTGGTAAAAAAAGAAAGTTCCAGAGAGGGGCTTGATAGATCAGAGAGAGCGTTTCTGTAGCTGGTTCATTAAGTGCATGTTCCAACTGTCTGTCAATATTTCTCTTTTCCAGAACTTTGAGTTAAAATCTCTGGTGTGTTCTGAAACAAAGATAGGACATCAGTTGTTTCCTGGTGAATAATTTCTGTCTCCCATCATCTGGCCACTGATTAAACGGCAATGAATTTTGTATGTGTGTACAAGGTGGGTTGGGAACAAAACAGCACTTAAAAATTGCATAGATATTATGAGTACATTAAAGGAATATAATTATTTTCCGGAGCAAATAACCATTATCATGATGTATCATTCAGCGATGCTTTGCAGTCATTAGCAAGTGTTAATGTGTTATTTAACACCTTTCACCTTGGAAAGTGAATATTTGATTCTGCTTCAAGTCAAGTAAGTACTCTAGTACTTACTAAGCTGGGAGGAAAGAAAAAATTTCTACCTCTTAGTCTGCATGTGAAATAGGACATTGTCACACACACACAAAAAAAATGTGACTTTGGGGGGCTGGAGAGATGGCTCAGCAGTTAAGGAGCTTGCCTGCAAAGCCTAAGGACCTGGGTTCAATTTCGCAGGACCCACATAAAGCCAGATGCACAAGGTGGCGCATGTGTCTGGCATTCGTTTGCAATGGCTAGAGACCCTGTAGTGCCTATTCTCATTCTCTCTCATATAAATAAATAAATAAATAAATAAATAAATCATTTAAAATGTGACTTGAAAATAAGCAATCGAGAAGAAGAACCAGGCATGGTGGCACAAGCCTTTAATCGCAGCATTCAGAAGGCAGAGGTAGGCAGATCACTGTGAGTTCAAGGCCACCCTGACTACATAGTGAATTCCAGATCAGCCTGGGCTAGAGTTGAGACCCTACCTCGAAAAAAAAAGAAGGAGGAAGGAGGAGGAGGGGGAGGAGGAAGAGACGAACATGAAAGTGTGCAGAATTAAGATGGATTAGCTTTGTCTTCTTTGAAATCATCAAGACAAGAGCTACCAAGATGGGATCTATTATGCATGGTTTGTAAGATGGTACCACTTATTCGAGAATCAATGTGAAAATTTTCTAAGTGCTGGAAACTTCTCTTCCCAGGAGCCATGCCGACAGTTCATGTTGCCCATCTACCCTGTCTCAAGAAGACTTCACCACACTGGCTTGACAACTCTCACGTCCTGATAGCACAATGTTCACTTGATATCCACTGCTTACTTTCTTTTTTTTTTTTTTTTTTAAAGTATATTTATTTGATAGAGAGAAAGAGGCAGAGAAAGAGAGAGTGGGCACGCTGGGGCCTCTAGTCACTGCAAATGAACTCCAGATGCATGTGCACTTTGTGCATCTGGCTTTATGTGGGTACTGGGAAATCAAACCTGGGTCCTTAGGCTTTGCAGGCAAGCACCTTTAACAGCAGCTGAGCTCTCCAGCCACATAAATTTTTTTTTAAAAGAAAATTTTCAAACATCCAGAAAAGTTGAAAGACTAGTTCAATATGTACCTACATATCTTCTTAGCTGCTGTGAGTTCAAGGCCACTCTGAGACTATATAGTGAATTCCAGGTCAGCTTGGGCTAGAGCGAGACCCTACCCTGAAATCCTCCCGTCCAAATATTTTTAATTATAATAATGGGGCTAGAGAGATGGCTTAGTGGTTAAGGTGCTTGACTGCAAAGCCTAAGGACCCATGTTTGTCTCACCAGGTCCCACATAAGCCATGTGCACAAAGTGACACAAACCTGCAAGTTCACACATGAGCACAAAGTGGTACGTGCATACTGAGTTCAATTGCAGTGGCTGGAAGCCCTAGTGCGCCAATTCTCTCTCTCTGTGTCGCTCTCTCTCTTTCTCACATACTAAAAAGGCCAGTCTGTTGGGCTTTCCTAAAAAAAAATTTTTTTTTTGATAATGCTGGGTGTGGTGTCACATGCCTCTAATCCCAGCACTCAGGAGGCAGAAATAGGAGAATCGCTATGAGTTCGAAGCCACCCTGAGACTACATAGTGAGTTCCAGGTCAGCCTGGGCTAGAGTTAAACCCTACCACAAAAAAAAAACAAAAAACAAAACAAAACACACACACACACACACACACACACACACACACACATATATATATATATGAGAGAGGGCTGGGATGTAGCTCAAGGGAGGGTACTTGCCTAGTATGTGTGAGGCCCTGGGGTTGATCCTCAGAGTTGAAAAAAATAATCGAAGAGGACTTGATGTGTGCATGCCTGTAATCCTTCCACTTGGGAGGTGGAGGCAGGTAGAGATAGCTCAAGGCAGTCTAGCCTTGGTTACAGGAGACTGCCTTAAAAATGGAGAGGAAGGCTGGAGGGATGGCTTAGTACTTAAGGTGTTTGCCTGAGAAGCCAAAGAACCCAGGTTTGATTCCCCAGGACCCACATAAGCCAGGCACAAGGGGGCGCATGCATCTGGAGTTTGTTTGCCCCCCTCTTTCTCTCTCCTTGCAAATAAATAAAATAAATTTTTTAATGGAGAGGAAAAGGAATGGTTTAGCCCCTCAAAGTTGATAATATTCCCAGTCACCCTAGAAAACCTGTGAGCCAGATTTAGCATGCAATTCCTGTTTTGTGGCTCTGAGTGGCACTCCTGAAAAACTGGCTGTAGAAGGAAGTGAAACCTGAAATCGTCCCCACCCATTTTAATTCTCTTACTACAGAGTATATTCCCCTCCAGAGGTCTGACTTGTATACTGAATGTCAACAATGTGGGGGGTTTTGGTTTTTTGGTTTTTGTTTTTTTGTTTTTTGGGTTTTTTTTTTTTTTTTGAGAGAGAAAGAGGGATAGAGAGAAACACAGAGAGAGAAGAGGAAGAGGCAGAGAGAGAATGGGAACACCAGGGCCATTTCAGCTGCTGTGAACAAACTCCAGACACGTGCGCCCCCTTGTGGGCAAGTGCAGCATTGCACCCTTGCATCACTTTTTGCGTCTGGCTAAACGTGGGACCTGGAGAATCAAACGGGTGTTCTTAGGTTTTGCAGGCTGGTGCCTTAACCACTAAGCCATCTCTCCAGCCCCAAAGTGCCTCATTTTGATGTCCATATGGCAACACAGTTTCTAGTTTCATAGTCAGCTTCAGTTGCTGGGATGAACCTCCAAACCAGGCAGAAGTTATGGAAGGAAGGGATTTAAGGATGCTAAAAAATCCAGGGGAAGTTCCATAATGGTGGAAGAAGCTGGCCCCCTTTCTCAGGTCCATGCAGAGAGAAAAGCCACTGCCACAGCATTAGCACATACCCTGCAGGAACCCAGGCAGAGCTGAGGCTGCCCTGAATACCTAGACTGGAATTCAGATCCACCCTCACTAACAAACACCTTAGGGCTTGACCCCAGGATCTGCCCAGTGGCACCTTCTCCATCCAAATGGTTGGAGAGCTAAATGACAAGCTATTAAAAAAAAAAAAAAAACCTCCTGGATCTATTGGGGAACATCTATTCAAACTGCCACACCATTTAACCATAGAAAGATGACAAGTCCTATGAGCACAGGTCCAGAGGTAGAAAATCATTGTTGTCAGGGCTGGAGAGATGGTGTAGCGGTTAAAGCCCTTGCCTGCAAAGCCAAAGGACCCAGGTTTGATTCCCCAGTACCCACATAAAGCCAGATGCACAAGGTGGTTCATGCATCTGGTGTTTGTTTGCAGTGGCCAGAAGTCCTGGCATGTCCATTCTCTCTCTTTCTCTCTCTCTCAAATAAACAAATAATTTTATTTATTTATTTATTTATTTATTTATTTATTTATTTTGGTTTTTCAAGGTAGGGTTTCACTCTAGCCCAGGCTGACCTGGAATTCACTATGTAGTCTCAATGTGGCCTTGAACTCACGGTGATCCTCCTACCTCTGCCTCCAGAGTGCTGGGATTAAAGGCATGCACCACCACACCTGGCTAATAAAATATTTAAAAAAAAAAAAAAAAGAAAACCTAGGGCTGGAGAGATGGCTTAGCTGTGAAGGCACCTGCCTGCCAAGCCTAAGAATGCCCATTTGATTCAATGCCACATGTGCCCACAAGGGGGCGCACGCGTCTGGAGTTTGTTCACAGTGGCTGAGAGGCCCTGGCACGCCCATTCTCTCTCTGCCTCTTCCTTTCTCTCTCTCTCTCTCAAATTAAAAAAAATGAGGCACTCTTACATAAAGCAGGATCCCCACAGTCTTCAAAACCATGAGACCAAAAAGCTGGGAAAGGTTTCAAAATAGGCTTGTTTCCATAAGCAAATGTTATTTATCAAAGTAAGTGATAAGGTGAATTCACCCATTGAATGAGACCATGGAATCAAGATTTTTCTCCTCAAAGAGCTGCAGCTGATCACATGTTACAAGGGCTTAGAGTTATTTATCTGTGCAATGTATGTTTTCATTTCAGGAACTTAAAATAACAAGCTCAACATAGGAGGAAAATATGATGACATCAGAGTAAAAGAGAGACTGATTGGGAGAGGAAGGAGGTATGTTGGACAGTGGATTTGTGAGGGGGAAATGGGGAAAGGGAGGGGATTATCATGGTTTCTTTTCTATAATTATGGAAGTTGTCAATAAAGAAAGTTGAGGGCTGAAGAGATGGCTTAGCACTTAAGGCGTTTGCCTGCAAAGCCTAAGGACCCTGGTTCGATTCTCCACATCCCACATAAGCCAGATGCACATGGTGGCGCATGCATCTGGGGTTCATTTGCGTGGCTAGAGGCCCTGGTGTGCCCATTCTCTCCCCCTCCGGCTCTAATAAATAAATAAGTAAAAATTTTTAAAATCTTAAAAAAAAAAAAAAAAGAAAGTTGAAAACAATGATATGACCAGGCAGACTCAGGAACACCTGTACAAAGCTTCCCTCACCACCTTCAGGATGGCAGACAGTGTCGTGTGTGTTCATCTGCAGCTGCTATTATTAGAAGCACTTCGTGCTGACTAAGCTGCTCCTGAGGGTGAAGTCGGCTGACTTATGGAGTGTGAGCAGTAAACATATGACACGGAGCTTTTTGAGAGCAGGCTGCATGGGATGTGGTTTTATTCAGCACCACGCCTCACCTGTCCAGCAGGCCAAGCTATGTTAAGGGCACTCCCTAAACCACAGCAAAGCAATTCAAAAGCTTGCGTGACTCACCCAACTTGACCTTCCACCACAGCCCAACTCACCACAGGGCACACGGGCACACTGGTGTGGCATAATGTCACCGCAAGAAAAGGATGAGAGTGTGGGAAGAGAAGCAAGAAAACAGACCAATGTTTATCCACTGGGGAGAGAAGTCCCCTTGTGAAGTTTAGGAACAAGAACGTCTCGGTCCTGGCTGGTCTTCTGACATTGTTCCGGAGGACTGCAGACCATGCCAACGACGTACTACAAATTCCAAGAGCACAGCTTGAAATGGAAAGCACATGTGTGTGAACATTTGAGCCACAGGCGCCTCCACAGGTAGCTAGGGCTGCTCCATTCCTGTCTTTTCTGAATACGGGCATATGACACAAGGGTTTAGCCAGTACTCAACCTCGTCGTGATGTGACCATCCCTCAAGTGACCATCCCACACCTTTAATCCCAGCGAATCAGAGAAATGGGGCATCCTGAGACTACAGTCAGGTCACCTGGGCCAGAGTGAGACCCTTCAAAAAAACAAATAATACCCAGCACTCGGGAGGCAGAGGTAGGAGGGTCACCATGAGTTCAAGGCCACCCTGAGACTACATAGTTAATTCCAGGTCAGCATGGGCCAGAGTGAGACCCTACCTCAAAAAAAAAAAAAAAAAAATAATCAAATAATAATAATAATAATAATAACAAAAAACAAAAAAAGAAAAAGAAAAGAAATGGGGCAGAGAGAGTGAGAGTATTTCTATTCTGGGGTAAGACTCCTAGTTTAAGACATGACTGGGACCAGATTAAAGCAGAAAGGTGTTTCAGCCTTGCGTAAGCATCAGCTGACCATGCAGGGAAGTACTTCCTGTTACTGACGCAGTGACGCTTCCCTTTGCAGGGTACAAGTTACACTTGTATTTTCTTAAAATTGTATTCTCTTAAAAACAAAGCAAAAAAAAAAAAATGTCCCTGTAAATTCTGTGCCCTAGGCACCTTTCTTTCCATTTATTTATTTATTTATTTATTTATTTATTTATTTATTTATTTTTATTTGAGGGAGACAGAGAAAGAAAGGAACAGGCAGAAAGAGAACGGGTGCTCCAGGGCTCTCAGCTGCTGTGAACAAACTCCAGGTGTGTGCGCCCCCTTGTGCGCAAGTGCAACATTGCATGCCTGTGTCACTTTGGCATCTGGCTAAACGTGGGACCTGGAGATTTGAACAAGCATCTTAGGCTTCACGGGCAGGCACCTTAACCGCTAAGCCATCTCTCCAGCCCCTAGGCACCTTTCTTTTCTGGCCTTTCTCTGAAGACACTCTGTTGGAGGCTAAAGGATGCCTGTCTCTCAGTTACTTCTGCATTTGGAGTCCTGATCAATTGCAAAGACATACAACAAATTACATTTTTACTGTTACTTTTACCATTACCGGGGCAATGTCCAATGACTCCAAAAGATCGTTTCTACTGAATCACGTTGGAGGATATGCAGCCCACATTCATGGAAACAGACCAGTTCATCATTGTTTTCCAAGAGGTATTTTCATATCATTGGGGTTCGAGTGTAGATAAATGAATCATTCTCCAAACATCTCCATTACCGAGACAACAGTGCTCAGCCTGCTTCTATACGTCACTTATTTTTCAGTAATTTTAATTTCTTATAATTGTACAAAATAGAAAAGTTTGGCAAAAATATATATATATATGGTTTTTTCGAGGTAGGGTCTCACTCTGGCCCAGGCTGACCTGTAATTAACTATGTAGTCTCAGGGTGGCCTTGAACTCAAGGCGATCCTCCTACCTCTGCCTCCCGAGTGCCGGGATTAAAGGCGTGCGCCACCACGCCCGGCTGGCAAAATATTTTTAAAAAACATAGCCTCATGCTTAAATATTACCGCAACACTCTCCCATTGCTTTCTTTTGCACACCTTCCCCATATCCCTTCCACTGACGTAAGCCAGATGCACAAGGTGGCGCATGTGTCTAGAGTTCTGTTTGCAGTGGCTAGTGGCCCTGACACACCCATTCTCTCTCTCCCCCTCTCTTTCTCTTCCTCTCTCTCTCTGTGTCTGATAAATAAAATAAATAAACGTTTAAAAAAAAAGAAAGATTGTAATTACCGATATATGGCGAATCATGAGTTGATTGACTCATGTACGTACTCAAAGACCACAAGTTTGCTTGACTGGTGCTTATCAGTTCAGATCCCATTTTCGTGTTGTTTGGAGAAGCTGTGAGCTCCTGCCTTCAAGATAGCCCACCCAAGGTGCAAGGCCTTCCATGTCCTCAGCCTTAGCTAGTGCAAAGATGACACTGTTGTGAATTAGCTTAATGTCTACATCTCTCCAATTTAGCTTGATGTCCACAAGAATGGGTGCACCAGGGCCTCTAGTCACTGCAGATGCATGCACCACTATGTGCATCTGGTTTTATGTGGGTACTGGGGAATTGGACCCAGGTCCTTGGGCTTTTCAGGCAAGCATCTTAACCACTGAACCATCTCTGCAGACCCCAATCATCATTTTTTTTGGAGAAAGACAGAGAGAGAGGGAGAGGAAGACAGATAGAGATAGGTGCAACAATAGCCTCTCAGCTGCTGCGAATGAAATCCAGATGTGTGCGCCCCCTTGTGGTCAAGTGCGGCATTGCGCCCTTGTGTCACTTTGCATCTGGCTAAACGTGGGACCTGGAGATTGGAACCGCTGGAGATTGGAACCAGCGTTCTTAGGCTTAGGAGACAGGCACCTTAACCGCTAAGCCATCTCTCCAGCCCCCCAATCATCATTTTTTTTGTTTTGTTTTTTTGAGGTAGGGTCTCACTCTAGCCTTAGGCCAATCATCATTTTTAAACATCATTAAAAACTCTTACAAGCAGTACCAGGAACCATGTAAGGTCAGATGCACAAAGTGACACATACATCTGAAGTTCGTTTGCAGAGGCTAGAGGTCCCTCTCTCTCTCTCTCTCTCTCTCTCTCTCTCTCTCTCCTCCCACCCAACAAATAAGTAACTAAAATATTTAAAACTTAAAAACAAGAAAAATGATGATGAAATAATCTTAAAAAGCATGGGAGGGGGGTGGAGAGATGGCTTAGTGGTTAAGGCGCCTGCCTGCTAAGCGTAAGAACGCCTGTTTGAAACTCCAGGTCCCAGGTTTGGCCAGATGCAAGGTGGAACACGCATCTGGAGTTCGTTCACAGCAGCTGTGGTGGTTTCAATTATGTGTCCCCTATAAAGTCATGTGTTTTGAATGCTAGGTTCCCAGCTGATGGAGATTTGGGAATTAACGCCTCCTGGAGGCAGTGCATTGTTTGGGGCAGGCTTATGGGTGTTATAGCCAGCTTCACCTGGCCAGTGTTTGGCACACTCGCCTGCTGCTGTTGTCCACTTGATGTTGGTATGGAGGTGATGTCCACCCTCTGCTCATGTCACCGTTTGCCCCTGTCATCATGGAGCTTCCTCTCGAGTCTGGAAGCCAAAATAAACCCTTTCCTCCCACCAGCTGCTCTTATTCCAGTGGGTACTTTGTGCCGGCAACCAGAAGGGGACTGCAACAGTGTCTTTAGCTCTCAGCAAAAAAAAAAAAAAAAAAAAAGGAGAGAGAGAGAGAAAAAAAATCTTGACTCACAGGGCTGATGCCTGGGTGCCTTATCAGCAAATGTACTCCCAAGAAGCACATCTGTACCCTCAGGGCAGCAAAGCCCAGGAGACATAATCAATGCCAACATGATCTGCCAAGCTCCTCGCCAACAAGAACAATTGATTAACCAAACCGCAGGAAACCACGGAACAGAGACCTCAGCATCTTGGGGAAGAAGGAAGGAAATGGCCATTGGCTTTCATCCTTCACTGATCAAAATTTCTCCCTCTTGGGGCTGGGAGAGATGGTCCAGTAGCTAAAGGCACTTGTTTGCAAAGCCCGATGGCCTGGGCTTGATTCCCCAGGACCCACATAAAGCCAGATGTGCCCCAAGTGGCACATGCATCTGGAGTTTGTTCGCAGAGGCAGGAGGCCCTGGTGTGTCCATACTGAAAGAAAGAAGAAAGAAAGAAAGAAAGAAAGAAAGAAAGAAAGAAAGAAAGAAAGAAAGAGGGGGAGAAAGAAAGAAAGAAAGAAAGAAAGAAAGAAAGAAAGAAAGAAAGAAAGAAAGAAAGAAAGAGAGAGAGAAAGAAAGAAAGGGAGAAAGAAAGGGAGAAAGAAAGGGAGAAAGAAAGAAAAATTTTAAAAATGTCTCCCCGTGAGCCATTTAATTCCCCATACTGTAAGGTTTACACTGGATCTGGAGTCTTCTTAGATCCAGACTGGAAGGACCCCATTCTCTGGGCTTTGTGTTGTTTCAGTCTTGCTCTACACATTGTAAACACACACACATACTCACACTTGGGATCCTGCTGTCATTTTGCTCACAGCACAACCTCTAACCCTAAACATCTGCTCCTCCGACTAACATGGGTCAGGCCCAGAGGAACACTCCCCGATGTCTAAACTCCCTCTACTCTCCAAACCACTGCGTAGATGCAGGCAGCGTGGGTGGATGCCTCACGCTCATGGAAAGCAAAGGCTTTTTTGGAGTTCTGGGCAATCTGAGCAGTGGAAATACTTAGGTTAAAAAAAAGAGAGAGGGCTGGAGAGATGGCTTAGTGGTTAAGGCGCCTGCCTGCTAAGCCTAAGAAGCTGGTTCCAATCTCCAGTGGTTCCAATCTCCAGGTCCCACGTTTAGCCAGATGCAAAGTGACACAAGGGCGCAATGCCGCACTTGACCACAAGGGGGCGCACGCATCTGGATTTTGTTCATAGCAGCTGAGAGACTGCTGGCGCGCCCATCTCTATCTGTCTCCCTCTCCCTCTCTGTCTGTCTCTCTGTTCTCTCTCCAAAAATAAATAAAATAATAAAATTAAAAAAAAAATAAAAAAAAAAAAGAGAGAGACACATTTGTTAACTCGTCAAATCCTTCCCAGGGAGCTTGAATGTAATAGATTCTTGCAGGAAGAAGTCTTTCCCAAGAGTGACATCCACGCTTGTTTGGAATGTGTGTGTGTGGGGGGGGTGTTCCAATTCATGTTTGTGGATGACTAAGTCACTTTGTGTTCACAATGATAAATGGCAGTGAAGGAATACCCTGTAACACTGAGCAAGTTTTTTTGCCTTCATTTTGTTTTATCTTCCAGTGTGCAAGCCATCTCTGCTGTGCCTTGTGATGTATGAGGAAGCACACTGTATTTTCATCCTCTACCGATGGGGCGGGGGCGCTAGACGAGGAGTGGTGAGTGAGGGAAGGGCTACTTTTGTTTGCCAGTTCATGGCACCTGACCCAGCCGCCCACTGTTGGGTAAAAGTCTTAGAACTAGCATCATGACGTCCCATCAGCAATGACCTGACAAGGCTCACAGCTAAAAAAAAAAAAAAAAAAAAACTGGGCCCCAGTTCTGCAGAACCCCTCTCTCCCTTCCTCCCTCCTTCCTCCACTTCCTGCTGCCCTTCCCTCAGCCCATGCAGGATAGCTTCTGCAGGTGTAATAGTCTCCTCAATCCATGGTTTCACCCTCCACTTTTTCAGTTCAGTTCATTTTATTTGTCAACCAAGGTCCAAAAATATTAAATGGGAAAATTCCAGAAATAAGGAATTCATGAGTTGTTTTTTTTTTTTTTTTTTTAAGACAGTAGGTCTGATCACATTAAGAAATGTTCATTAGGGCTGGAGAGATGGCTTAGTGGTTAAGGTGCCTGCCTGTGAAACCTAAGAACTACCGCTCGATTCTCCAGGTCCCATGTTCAGCCAGACGCAAAAGTGACATGAGGGAGCAATGCCATGCTTGCCCTTAAGGAGGCACACACTTCTGGAGTTCATTCACAGCAGCTGAGAGGCCGCTGGTGTGCCCATTCTCTCTCTCTTTCTCTCCAAAAAAAAAAGTTCATTAAATAAATAATTATTGAAGCCGGGTGTGGTGGTGCATGCCTTTCATCCTAGCACTTGGGAGGCAGAGGTAGGAGGATCACCTTGAGTTTGAGGCCACCCTGAGACTACAGAATGAATTCCAGGTCAGCCTGGGCTAGAGTGAGACCCTACATCAAAAAACCAAAAGAAAAATTCTTGTGATGGAGAGATGGCTTAGTGGTTAAGGCACTTCCCTGTGAAGTCTAAGGACCCACGTTCAATTCCCCAGTACCCACATAAGCCAGATGCACATGGTGGCACATACGTCTGGAGTTCATTTGCAATGACTAGAGACCCTGGTATGCCCATATTCTCTCTCTTTCTCTCCCCCCTCTCTCATAAATAAATAAAAATTAAATATTAAAAAAAAAAATGGCCATCATAATAGGAGGAAAAGATCAAGACATCAAACTGAAAAGAGAGATTGATTGAGAGAGGGTGAGGGGATATGATGGAGAGTGAAGTTTCAAAGGGGAAAGTGGGGGGAGGGAGGGAAGTACCATGGGAGATTGTCTACAATTAAAGAAGTTGTCAATAAAAATAAAAATAATAAAATAAAATAAAATAAGTGGTAAATAAAAAATATTAAATTAAATTTTTAAAAATTGGGGAAAAGAGCCAGGCGTGGTAGTGCATGCCTTTAATCCCAGCACTCGGGAGGCAGAGGTAGGAGGATCGCTGTGAGTTCAAGGCCACCCTGAGACTACATAGTGAATTCCAGGTCAGCCTGGACCAGAGTGAGATCCTACCTCGAAAAAAAAAAAAAATTGGAGGCTGGAGAGATGGCTTAGCAGTTAAGGCGCTTGCCTGCAAAGCCAAAGGACCCACGTTCAATACCCCAGGACCCACATAAGCCAGGTGCACAGGGTGGCGCATGCATCTGGAGTTCCACTTAAGCCAGATGCACAAGGTGGTGCATGTGTCTGGAGTTTGTTTGCAATGACTAGAAGCCCTGGTATGCCCATTCTCTATCTGCCTCTTTCTCTCTCTCTGAAATAAATAAAGTATTTAAATTTTTCATTTAGTTATATGAGAGAGAGGGTGCGTGTATGGGTGCACCAGGACCTCTTCCAGCTGCAAACTCCAGACACTTTTGCCACTGTGCATCTGGCTTTACTTGGGTACTGGGAAATCGAACCCAGGCCATAAGGCTTTGCAAGCAAGTGCCTTTAACCGCTGAGCCATCTCTCCAGCCCTCAGTGTGCATAGTATGTCTAGGCTAAGTGAAGACTTTGGAGCATATCTTCTCTTCATAATGGTTTTGTTTTTCAGATTTGTGTTCTGAGGCACAGGTAGGGGGATCATTATGAGTTCAAGGCCAGCCTGGGACTGCAAGGTAAGTTCCAGGTCAGCCTGGGCTACAGTGAGACCCTGTCTCTACCCCCCCCCAAAGATATATATGTATAGATTCATAAGGACATACTAAGGTTATTTTTTTATATAATTTAGTAGGCCACATTGTGATTCACCAAAATTGATACCTTATATTATATTTAGTTATTGCTTACTTTTAATTATTTAGTAAAGTGCGTGTGTACCTGAACGAAATCTATTACAGGCTTAAAATTACTTAGAATACTTGACTGAGCCATTCTCCTTGTCTTCTAGGGAAATAGTTCAGTGTAGGCATAAAAATATTTTTTACTCTGCCTTTTTCTCTCTCTCTCAAATAAATGAATAAAAATGTTTTAAAGCATAGGGCTGCACTACAGTAAAGTTATAAATATGTTCACAAGGGGAGGGCCAGTTCTCGGGGTTGCCTGACCACTCCTGAACCTCCAGGTTCTGGTGAGTTTCTCCTCATCTCAGCAAGGCTAACCCCCACTCCCATACGGGCTCTTTTCCCCCTTCTGCCCTCTGTGTGGCAGGAGCTCTCTGTATTTTCTTTTCTCTTTCTCTGTGTAACTCTCTTTTTATGGTTTTTCTAGACCCAGCATGGCTCTCAGACCACATGGGTATATTCATTTTCCTTCCCCTGGTTCTGTACTTCCCACAATAAATATAATAATTTAGTAATTAAAAAAAGATGGGGGGGGACTGGAGAGATGGCTTAGCAGTTAAGGCACTTGCCTGCGAAGCCTAAGAATTCATGTTTGAATCTCCAGGTCCCACATAATCCAGACACACAGTGATGCAAGCATGCAATGTCACATATGCACACAAGGGGGCACATGCATCTGGAGTTTGCTTTCAGTGCCTGAAGGCCCTGGCGTGCCCATCCTCTCTCTGTCTCTCTCTGTCTCTTTCTCTCTCTCTCTCTCAAATTAAAAAAAAAAAAAAAAAAAAAGATGGTGCTGGGGAGATGGCTCAGCAGTGAAAGGCATTTGCTTGTAAGCCTGATGGCCTTGGTTTGATTATCCAGTACCCACGTAAAGCCCGATGAACAATGTGGCACATGTGTCTGGAGTCTGTTTGCAGTAGCAGGAGGCTCTGGCATGCCCATACACACTCTCATTCTCTCTCTCTCTCTCTCTCTCTCTCTCTCAAATAAAAATATTTTTAAAAATTTTTCTAAAGTTGGGCTGGAGAGATGGCTTAGCAGTTAAGGCACCTGCCTGCTAAGCCTAAGAACACCCATTCCAATCTCCAGGTCCCACGTTTAGCCAGACACAAAAGTGACTCAAGTGTGCAATGTCTCACATGCCGACAAGGGGACGCATGTGTCTGGAGTGCATTCACAGTAGCTGAAAAGGCCCTGGCGTGCCCATTCTCTCTTTCTCTTTCTCTTTCTCTTTCTCTTTCTCTCTCTGTCTCTGCCTCTTCCTCTCTCTCTCTCTCTCTCTCTCTCTCTCTCAAATAAAAATAATTAAAATTTTAAAAAAATTCAAAGGAAAGTATTGCAAACAGTAGAAGGAAATTTATCAGAATGGTAATGGTAATGTCGAAGGATAAAACAACTGAAAGATTTTAACTGGCTTTATGTTCAATCCAGAATTGGAAACACTTATTCTATTTTATGAGATGAAGTTTGTTTGATTCCAGAATAGGAAAAAAGGCAATTAAAATGTTTAAATTGTTGTAATATTGTTCTTTGACAGTAGTTATATGAGACTCACAGGATTATCAGTATTTTTTCTGCTTTAATTCCCTTATAAAATTTTCTATAGAAGCATTATATCTTTCTCACTGGAAAAAAGTTTTTTTTTTAATTTTTCATATATTCTAAGCCAAACGTGGTGGCGCATGCCTTTAATCCTAGCACCCGAAAGGCACAGGTAGGAGGATTGTCATGAGTTTGAGGCCACCCTGAGACTACATAGTGAGTTCCAGGTCAGCCTGGGCTAGACTGAGACCCTACCTCAAAAAATAATAAAATAATAAAATAAAATAAAATAAATAAATTTCATATATTCTGCTGAAATAAAAAGTCTGGCCAGGTGTGGTGGTATAGACCTTTAATCCCAGCACTCGGAGAGGCCAGGGTAGGAGGATCACCATGAGTTCAAGGCCACCCCAAGACTACATAGTGAATTCCAGGTCAGCCTGAGCTAGAAAGAGACCCTACCTTGGAAAAAAAAAATGTTAGTCTTTTGGGTGCTGGGGAAATGGTTCGGTGGATAATGCTCTTGCTCTGTAATGTACCCACTGGAGTTCAGGACCCAGCACCCACGTAAATGCCAAGGGAGGTATCAGGCCACCTGTAATCCCAGTGCTGGGAGAGGCAAAGATGGAATTGCTGGGGCAAACTGGCCAGCTAGACTAGCCAAATGAGTGATCCCTGGATTTGGTGACATGGTGGCTCAAACCTATAACCCCAGTGCTCAAGAGACTGTGGTAAGTAGATCACCATAGGTTCAAGGCCAGCCTGGGTCACAGAGTAAGTGACAGGTCAGTGTGCATTACAGTGAGAAATGTACCAGTGGCCCAGCAAGAGTCTGAGGAACTGTGGGAAAGGGCTGCTCCCCACTCACAGGAGACCTGCCCAAGCACAGCAGGAAGAAGACAATGAGGACCAAACGGAGCAGCTCAAAACCCTTGCAGTGCTCCAAAACCTCCCCTCCCCATAAGCCAGAATCAGGAGCGTGGGGCCCTGCAGCAAGCCAAGGACTCCTGTTTGCCCCTCCCCCCATATGGCATCCAGCTGAGCTGATCCTAAACCCCCAGCCTAGCCAGCTGCACCATCATAGTGCATCACGGTGGGAACTGGCTTCACAACCCAATGTAGGTGAGCTAGAAACTCACTGCAAAAGGTAACTTGGGGGCTGGAGAGAGATGGCTTAGCGGTTAAAGCGCTTGCCTGCAAAGTCAAAGGACCCAGGTTTGATTCCCCAGGACCCACGTAAGCCAGATGCACAGGGTGGTGCATGCATCTGGAGTTCATTTGTAGTGGCTGGAAGCCATGGCGTGTGCTCTCTCTCTCTCTCTCTCTCTCTCTCTGCCTCTTTCCCTCTGTCAAATAAATAAATAAAAATATATTTTTTTTAAAGAAAGGTAACTTGGGGGCTGGAAAAATGGCTTAGCCATTAAGGCACTTGCTGGTAAAGCCAAAGGACCCAGGTTCAATTCCCCAGTACCCACATAAAGCCAGATGCACAAGGTGGCACATGCGTCTGGAGTTTGTTTACAGTGGCTAGAGGCCCTGTTGTGCCCATTCTCAATCTCTCTCTCTCAAGTAAATAAGAATAAAAATTGGGGGGGGGCTTGGTTTTGAGGTCTCGCTCTAGCCCAGGCTGACCTGGAATTCACTATATAGTCTCAAGGTGACCTTGAACTCATGGTGATCCTCCTACCTCCGCTTCTCAGGTGATGGGATTAAAGGCATGTGCCACCACACCCAGCTAGAATAAAATATTTTTTTAAAAAAACGTAAAAAATAAGGCTGAAAAATGGCTTAGCAGTTAAGGCGTTTGCCTGAGAAATCTAAGAACTAACGTCTGAATCTCCAGGTCCCATGTAAACCAGACATGCAGTGATGCAAGCATGCAATGTTGCACATGTGCACAAGGGGCGAACACATCAGGAGTTCCTTTGCAGTGGCTGAATGCCCTGGTGTGCCCATTCTCTTTCTCCCTCTGCCTCTTTCTCTTTCTCTCAAATGAAAAAATAAAAAAATTGGACTGGGGGGATGGCTTAGTGGTTAATGTGTTTACCTGCAAAGCCAAAGGACCCAGGTTTGATTCTCCAGGACCCACGTATGCCAGATACACAAGGGGGGGCATGAATCTAGAGTTCATTTGCAGTGACTGGAGACCCTGGTGCACCCATTCTCTCTATCTCTTCCTCTTTCTGCCAAATAAATAAATAAATAAATAAATAAATAAATAAATAAAATATTAATAAAAGTGTTTTTAAAAACATAAAAATAATACAGACTAATATGATAATATGATGTTTTAATACATATACGATCCTTTGTGTCTTGTTTGATTGAGACTGGCATAGGGTCTCAGCATGCAGCAGTCAGGTGGGCCTGGAACTCACTACTGAAACCCAAACAAACCCAAACTTATGATCCCTCTGCCTTAGCCTCCTGAGTATTGGGATTATAAGGAGTTCCACCACACATGGCTCTTCTCGTGTTTTGCTTTGTTTTTTTAATTTTATTTTGAGAGAGAGAGAGAGAGAGAGAGAGAATTGACATGCCAGGGCCTCAGCCACTGCAATTGAACTCCAGACACTTGCGCCACCTAGTGGTCATGTGCAACCTTGCGCTTGCCTCACCTTTGTGCACCTGGCTAACATGGGATCTGGAGAGTTGAACACGGGTCCTTAGGCTTTGCAGGCAAGCTCCTTAATGGCTAAGCCATCTCTCTAGCCCTCTTCTCATATGTTTTTGTAAAAGCATTTCACTTTCATCTTTCACATTTATATCTATGATTTAATCACAAATTAATTTCTGAGTCCTCTATAAGATATAGCATGCTATAAGGGCCTTTCATATAAATAATGAAGGGCTCCATTGATTGAAAAGTCTTTCTTTGCCCCACTAAATTCCCTTGGTAACTTTGTGGTTAGTAGCTAACTATATATGCATATGTCTATTTTTAAACTCTATTCTATTCCATCAATCTATTTGTCCTTATGCCAATATCATACTTAATTATACTTTTAGAGGAAAGTTTTAGATTAATTTAGCTATGTAATATATTTTTTTGAAAGCCAGAGGGACTACATGAGTTCCTATTTCAAATCATACTGTTTCAAAAACTCAAATATAGCCAGGAGTGGTGGCGCACGCCTTTAATCCTAGGAGGCAGAGGTAGGAGGATTGCTGTGAGTTCAAGGCCAGCATGGGACTACAGAGTGAATTACAGTTGAGCCTGGGCTAGAATGAGACCCTACCTTGAAAAAAACCAAAATAGGTGGAAGGATAGATAGATGATAGATGATAGATAGATAGATAGATAGATAGATAGATAGATAGATAGATGGATGATAGATGATAGATAGATAGATAGATGATAGATAGATAGATGATGATGGATGGATGATAGATATAGATAGATAGATAGATGATAGATAGATAGATGATAGATGTCAGATAGATAGATAGGATAGATAGATAGATAGATGATAGATGTCAGATAGATAGATAGATAGATAGATAGATAGATAGATAGATAGATAATGTGTGTGTATGTGTGTGTATATTTTTTTTTTCATATCCTGGTCCCAACTTAAAGAAGAAACATTTAACAGTTCACCATTAAAACTATACTATCTATTGTTTTCTGTATTTTTATTTATATATTTACCTGAGAGAGAGAAACAGAGTTAGAGAGAGAGAGAGAGAATGAGACAGAAAGAATGGGAGTGCCATGGCTTCTAGCCACGACAAACTCCAGATGAATGCACCACCTTGTGCATCTGGCTTACATGGGTCCTGGGGAATGGAACCTGGGTCCTTTGGCTTTGCAGGCAAGCACCTTAAGCACTAAGCCATCCCTCGAGCTCTGTTTGTTTCCTGTGTGTACTGAGAGGTGTTAGGACACGCCACTCCAAAGTACAGCTCCTTAGAGACAAAGCAAACAGCAGAAGCAGAAAGGTCACTTACTGCAGCTCCCTTAAAGCAGGCCATAAAACCTCACTGACCTTCCTCTCCGTGGATCACAAGACCTTCACCCCACAGACACCCAGTCTGCATTGGAGGAAAGGAACGCCCTTATCTCAGAAGACTCAGAGCACAGAGGACAATCCAGCCCATTTCCACCCAGTTATCCCCACTGGATTGTAGCACCTTGGCCCAGTTATGACTACTGCACAACGCCTAAATGCCTCTCTTCACCAAGCCCAAACACACAAATACACACGGTCCCTGCGCATGGGGAATCGTCATTTCTTTTTTTTTTTTTTTAATTTTTAATTTTTATTTATTTTTTTTATTTAATTATTATTATTATTATTATTTTGGGTTTTTGAGGTAAGGTCTCACTCTGGCTCAGGGTGACCTGGAATTCACTATGTAGTCTCAGAGTGGCCTCGAACTCTCAGCGAGCCTCCTACCTCTGCCTCCCGAGTGCTGGGATTAAAGGCATGTGCCACCACGCCCAGCTTATTTTTTTATTTTTTTGGAGAGAGACACAGAGAGAGACAGACAGAGAAGGAGAGGAAGACAGATAGAGATGGGCACGCCAGCAGCGTCTCAATTGCTGTGAACCAAATCCAGATGCGTGTGCCCCCTTGTGGTCAATTGCGGCATTGTGCCCTTGCGTCACTTTGCATCTGATTAAACGTGGGACCTGGAGATTGGAACCGCTGGAGATTGGAACTAGCGTTCTTAGGATTAGCAGGCAGGCGCCTTAACCGCTAAGCCATCTCTCCAGCCCTCTTAAAAAAAAAAAGATTTTATTTAATTAATTTATTTATTTATTTATTTATTAGAGACAGAGAGAGGGAGAGAGAGAAAGAGTGAGAGAATGGGCACACCAGAGCCTCTAGCTACTGCAAACGAACTCCAGACTCATGTGTCCCCTTGTGCATCTGGCTTACGTGGGACCTGAAGAATTGAACCAGGATCCTTGGGCTTCACAGGCAAATGCCTTAACCACTCTCCAGCCCGGAATCTTCATTTCTGAAAACACTCCTGTCACATAAAACTTACGCCAAATAAATTTGTGTGCTTTTCTCTTACCAGCCTGTCTTTTGTTCCAGTTGCCCCATCCGTGAAGCTAGCAGTAGAAGAGTTAAAAATACAGCTCTTCCTAGTTGGTTGAGAATGATGTAAGTTTTTCTTAACGTTTCTTTGGTTTTTTAAGTTTTTTTTTTTTTTTTAGGTAGGGTCTCACTCTAGCCCAGGCTAACCTGGAATTCACTATGTCGTGTCACTTGGGCCTTGAACTCACAGCAGTCCTCCTACATCTGCCTCCCCAGTGCTGGGATTAAAGGCATGTGCTACCATGCCTGGCAATAACTCTTGGATTAAATTTTTCAAAATATTTATTTATTTATTTATTATTTGAGAGAGGAGAAAAGCAGAGAGAGAGAGAGAGAGAGAATGGGCACGGCAGGGCCTCCAGCTGCTACAAACAAACTCCAGACACATGTGTCACCTTGTGCATCTGGCTTATGTGGATCCTGGGGAATCTAACCTAGGTCCTTTGGCTTTGCAGGTAATCTCCTTAACCACTAAGCCATCTCCCCAGCCCTAAAAATATTTTAATCTACGTATGTGCACACACACACAACAGAGTGGCTTGCTCCTGCAAACAAATAACCAGACACACGTGTCACTTTGCATCCAGCATTACATGGGTGACTGGGAAATTGAAGCAGGCCCGGCAAGCTTTGCAAGCAAACTCCTTGACCACCAAGCCATTTTATATATATAATTTATATATAATTTATATTTTATTTATTTTATTTTTATTTATATTATTTATATATTATTTTATATATTTACTATATATTTATATTTATGTAATGTAGCATAATTGCTTTTTGCATTTTTGGATATGAGCACAATAATCTAAAATTATATTATTAGCCTGGCATGGTGGTGCATGCCTTTAATCCCAGCACTCAGGAGGCAGAGGTAGGAGGACTGCTGTGAGTTCAAGGCCACCCTGAGACTACATAGTGAATTCCAGGTCAGTCTGGACTAGAGTGAGACCCTACCTCAAAAAACTTAAAAAAATAATAATAAAATAAAATAAATAAAATAGGGGTAGAGAGATGGCTTAGCAGTTAAGGTGTTTGCCTGCAAAACCAAAGGATCCCAGTTCAATTCTCCAGACCCACGTAAGCCAGATGCACAAGGGGGTGCATGCATCTGGAGTTTGTTTGCAGTGGCTGGAGGCCCTGGTGCACCCATTCTCTCCCTCTTTCTCTCTCTGCCTGTTTTTTCTCTCAAATAATACAAATAAATAAATAAATAAATAAATAAATAAATAAATAAATAAAATTATATTATTAGTAGCAAAAAGTTACTGCTAAGTATAATACAAGATTTTTTGGTAATTAACTTTACTCATATCTCACTACAGATATAGAATCAAAGTCCAATTAGAGAGCAGTTTGTTTCCCCCATAACAGACATGCCACCATTGCACCCATTCAGTCATTTGGCCTGGCTGGTCAAACATAGGCTTGCAGTGCCCACTGTTGTTTATCTCCACTGGTGACTTCTCTCACACAGGGCTGCATGCAGCATAGCTTTTTCCAGCTTTCCATCAGCTGGTCTATAAGGAGGAGGTTTTCAGCTCAGCCCCAGCTTGATTTCTCAGTGACCTTGCAGCCCAGGCATGTGGAGTCTTCAGCATTAGGGACTTACCATCTATTCCTGATGGGAAACCAAGAGCTTTGGCAATGGTCTGTAATGTTTTGGGGATATCAGGGCCCTCCCTGACCAACAACTCACTGGAAGGTATCCCATCCCTGGCACTGAAATTGTTCTAGTAACAATCTATGGCTTCTGGGTCAGGAACACAATTCTTTTTTTTTTTTTTTTTGAAAGAGAGAGAGGGAGAAAGAGGCAGAGAGAGAGGAGAATGGGCATGGTAGGGCCTTTCAGCCACTTGAATGAACTCCAGGCACATGTGCCCCCTTGTGCACATGTGCGACATTGCACGCCTGCGTCACTTTTGCATCTGGCTATATAAGCGTGGGACCTGGAGATTCGAACAAACGTTCTTGGGCTTTGCAGGTAAGAGCCTTAACCACTGAGCAATCTCTCCAGCCCAGGAACACAATTTTTTTTCGAGGTAGGGTCTCACTGTAGCTCAGGCTGACCTGGAACTCACTCTGTAGTCTCAGGGTGGCCTTGAACTCACGGTGATCTGAGAGAATGCCATGAGCAAACTTCCCAGGAACACACTCCACGGACAAGGTATGTTAACCACATGGTGAATGAGCACCCAAGTCACTGACATCCAACTGCTTAAATGGGAAGCAGGGGGCTGGAAAAATGGCTTAGCAGTTAAGGCATTTGCCTGTGAAGCCCAAGGACCCCAGTTCAATTCCCCAGGACCCACGTAAGCCAGATGCACAAGGAGGCCACATGCGTCTGGAGATTGTTTGCAGTGGCTGGAGGCCCTGGCGTGCCCATTCTCTCTCTCTCTCTCTCTCTCTCTCTCTCTCAAATAAATAAATAAATAAATATTTTTTTTAAAAAATAGAAGAGATGGGCTGGAGGGATGGCTAAGCGGTTAAGGTGTTTGCCTGCAAAGCCAAAGGACCCAGATTCAATTCCCCAGGACCCACGTTAGCCAGATGCACAAGGGCGCTCATGTGTCTGGAGTTCGTTTGCAGTGGCTGGAAGCCCTGGTGCGCCCATTCTCTGTCTCTCTCTTTCTCTCTCATTCTCTCTCTCTCTCTCTCCCTCTTTCTCTGTCAAATAAATAAATAAATAAAAATAAACTTAATAAAAAAATAGAAGAGAGACAAGGAAGGAAGAAAGAGGGCAGTGGGAGGGGATTATGATTGGGGTATATCGTATATAAGAATGGAGGTTGTCAATACAAAGTTGTTTTTAAATATATATTTTCTTAAATTTTTGTTTATTTTTATTTATTTGAAAGTGACAGACAAAGAAAGAGGCAGAGAGAGAGAGAGAGAGAGAGAGAGAGAATAGGCGCACCAGGGCCTCCAGCCACTGCAAACGAACTCCAGATGCTTGCGCCCCCTTGTGCATCTGGCTTATGTGGATACTGGGGAATTGAGTCCTTAGGCTTCAAGCCATCTCTTCAGCCCTATATTTTTTATTTATGTGCGAGGAGAGAGAGAGAGAGAGAGGATACACAGAGAGAGAATGAATATGGGCACATCAGGGCCTCTACTGCTGCAAACTAATTCCAGATGCTGCAAACTAATTCCAGATGCATGCACCATCTTGTACATCTGGCTTTACATTGGTACTGGGGAATCGAACCCAGGTTGTTAGGCTTTGCAGGCAAGTACCTTACCCACTGAGCATCTCTCCCCAGCCCAATACAAAGTTTTCTTTTTTAATGTTTGGGGCTGGAGAGATAACTTAGTGGTTAAGACACTTGCCTGCAAAGCCAAATGAACCAGATTCACTTCTCCAGGACCCATATAAACCAGATGCACAAGGTGGCGCATATGTCTGAAGTTCATTTGTAGTGGCTGGAGGCCCTGATGTACCCATTCTCTCTCTCTCTCTCTCTCTCTCAAATAAATAAAAAATAATATTAAAAAGTTTTTTTAAGTTTGAAGTGGGCCTGGGGAGATGGCTGAGCCATTAAAGGCACCTGCTTGCAAAGCCTCCCCCCTCAGATTCAGTACTCCAGTACCCACATAAAGCCAGACTCACAAAATGGCACATGTGTCTAGAGTTTGTTTGCAGTGGTAAAAGGCCCTGGCACACTTTTACCTCTCTCTCTCTTCTTGCAAATAAATAAATAAAACAAAATTTTAATTAGGACTGGAGAGATGGCTCAGCAGTTAAAGGTACTTGCTTGCAAAGCCTAAAGCCCTGCATTCAATTCCCTAGTGCCCACAATAAGGCCAGATGCATGCATTTGGAGTTTGTTTGCAGTGACAGGAGGCCCTAGTGGGCCCGTACCCATTCACTGTCTGGTTCTTTCTCTTTGTCTCTCACACACATAAACAAACAAAATATATTTTTAAATATGTGAATATTCATTAATCCTGCATAAAACCACAGAATCCCGAGCCAGGTGTGGTGGCACACACCTTTAATCCCAGCACTTGGGAGGCAGATGTAGGAGGATCGCCATGAGTTCGAGGTCACCCTGAGACTACATAGTGAATTCCAGGTCAGCCTGGGCTAGAGTGAGATCCTACCTTGAAAAACCAAAAGAAAAAATCAATAAATAAATAAAAATGAAAAACTACAGAATCCCTCTAAACTAACACAGATTGATTAATTATAGATGATTCACCATTGTGTTAAATTAGCTAATAATCAGGGCCTGGAGAGATGACTCAGCAGTTAAAGGCATCTGCTTGCAAAGCCTGATAGCCAGGATTCAGTTCCCCAATACCCACATAAAGCACAATGCACAAAATGAATCATGCATCTGTACATCTGAAGTTTGTTTACAGTGGCAAGAGGCCCTGGCATGCCCATTCTCTACCCCCCACCCTCTCTGCAAATTAATTAATTAAAAAGAAAGGGGAAAAAAGCTAATAATGTAATCCAGATAAGTACATTATTTTCCAAATCACATTTCTTGAACTCAGCCGTGAGAATATCATGATCATTTTTGTCAAATATCTCTGTAGGCTAAAAATTAACAATCTATGTAACATCTCTGGACAGGGCATGGGTGGCCTACTCCTGTAATCCCAGCACTTGGGAGGTGCAGGTGGGAGGGTGAGGAGTTCAAGGTCATCCGTGGCTACATACAGAGTTCCAGATCAGCCTGGGACACACAACAAAACCAAAAACCCAACCCGAACAAAAAACACTGTCTTCTAAGGGAAAATGAAATTTAGCTGGGGACGCCCTTGTGCTCAGGGAACCCAAACTGGTGCGTCCTGGTAAATAAAAGGCTATGTTTCCGGGACTTGTAACACCTCCCGGCTCTCCCCATGGGGAAGCGAAGATGTTACTTTCACAGAAAACAAACAAGAAAAGAAAGAAAAGACAAGAAAAGGACAGGAAAGGAAAGGAAAGGAAAGGAAAGGAAAGGAAAGGAAAGGAAAGGAAAAGAAAGGAAAGAAAAGAAAGGAAAGGAAAGGAAAGGAAAGGAAAGGAAAAGAAAAGAAAAGAAAAGAAAAGAAAAGAAAAGAAAAGAAAAGAAAAGAAAAGCCAAGACAAGCCAAGTGTGGGGCTAGAGAAATGGCTTAGCAGTTAGCCTGTGAAGCCAAAGGACCCAGGTTCGATTCCCCAGGACCCACGTAAACCAGATGCACAAGGTGGCACATGCTTCTGGAGTTCATTTGCAGTGGCTGGAGGCCCTGGCGTGCCCATTCACAGTAAGTCTGTCTCCTCTTTGTCTCTCTCTCTCTCTCTCTCTCTCTCTCTCTCTCTGCTTGCAAATAAATTAATTAATTAACAAAGAGAAAAAAAAGAAAGAGCAAGCGGGCTTGGTGATTCACTTCCAGGAGAAAGGTTGTCCCTTTGTAGTCAGAATCCAACAGCACGCATGCACCGTGCCTTCCCATGATAACTTCCGAAAAGAGACGGAGCCTTGCTCACCCTCGCTGGGCTGAGCACTAGACCAGTCCAGAGGGCTTCATGGCACAGGCCTGGCCTTGGTGTGACTAGAGGATTCTGTCCCAGGTCCTCTCCTTCCCTTGCAAATCTCTAGAGAGAATGGGCACACCAGGGACTCCAGCCATTGCAAACAAATTCCAGATCCAAACGCCACGTTGTGCATCTGATTTTACCGGCATACAGGGGAATCGAACTCAAGTGTTTAGGCAGGCAAGCACCTTAACCGCTGAGACAACTATTGCAACAAATGTCTCTCTTTCTTTTCAAAAAAATTATTATTATTATTATTATTATTTGAGAGAGACAGAGAGAGAGAGAGGAAGACAGATAGAGATGGGCATGCCAGCAGCCTCTCAGCTGCTGGGAACGAAATCCAGATGCGTGCGCCCCCTTGTGGTCAAGTGCAGCATTGCGCCCTTGCGTCCTTTGCATCTGGCTAAACGTGGGACCTGGAGATTGGAACCAGCATTTTCAGGCTTAGGAGGCAGGTGCCTTAACCACTAAGCCATCTCTCCAGCCTAATTATTATTATTTTTATTGACAACTTCTAAACCAAATGTCTCTCTTTCTGACCCAGCATCTCACTGTGTAGCCCTGTCTGGCGTCAAAGTTGCAGACACCCTTGCCTTGGCCATGGAGTACTGAGAGAAGAGGTCTTTGCCTCCCCACCCTGCTTTCTGCTGTGGTTGTGCGTAAACAAGGTCTTACTTGGTAGCCCAGACTGGCCTCAAACCCAGGACAGTCCTGGTGTTTCAGCCTCCAAGTCTTTCCCTTTGGCACTTGCCATCAACCATAAGGAGTTTCTTTTTTTGTGGGGGGGTTAATACTTTTATTTATGAGAGAGAGAGAATATGAATGTGTATTCCTGGGCCTGTTGTAACTGCAAACGAACTTCAGACACATGCACAACTTTGTGCATCTGGCTCTATATGGGTGCTGGGTAATTGAACCTCAGACCTTCAGGCATTGCAAGGAAGTGCCTTTAATGCTGAGCCATTGCTCCATCCCCTCGATTTTGTTGTTGTTTTTCAAGGTAGGGTCTCACTGTAGCCCAGGCTGACCTGGAATTCACTACATAGTCTCAGGGTGGCCTCAAACTCATGGCCATCCTCCTTCCTCTGCCTCCCGAGTGCTGGGATGAAAGGCGTGCGCCACCACGCCCAGCTCTGTGCTGAGATTACTCTGGCCCAGGCTGACCTGGAATTCACTATGTAGTCTCAGGGTGGCCTCGCTCTCAGCTCCTGCCTCCCAATGCTGGGATTTTTGTATTTTTAAAATTATTTATTTATTATTTGAGCAAGTGAGTATGCACTCGAGCATCTTGCCACTACAAATGAATGCTAGTGCATGACCACTTTGTGCATCCAGCTTTATGTGAGTACTGGGAAATTGAACCCGGGTTGTTAGGCTTTGCAGGCGAGTGCCTTAGCTGCTGTGCCGTCTCTCCAGCCCCAATCCACGTGTTTCAATGCATACACAAAGAAGTCATCAACACCCTTGCATTGCGGTGGCTTGATATATAGCAACCTTTATTGCATACCCACCACCTCCTCCCCTAGGCACACCTGGGACCCCTGTAGATCTGTGGCTGACCTCAAACTTGCTATGTAGCCAAGACTGGCCTTGATTCCTGATCCTCCTGAATTTCAGAAAATTGCTCTCTGACCACAGATTTCCACCTCTGCCCCTCTGCCTTCCACTGCCCTCTCCCCTATCGGACTCCTCCACCTGGCCTTTGAGTTGCTCCAGCGGGAGTTCAACAAGGGCCCGAGGGGAGATTAACCTGGATGAGAGACCAGACACAAAGAAGGAGACTAAGCCTAATACCTGGTCACCAAATTTTATTTTTCACACAGAGGTTTATATAGGGGAGGCATAAACTGACTGCCTTGTGTTCCCTCTAACTTTCACACCCTTGCTGTCGTCTTATCCGCTTTCTTTATTTACTCAATCTTTTTTTTTTTTTTTTTTTGGTTTTCCTCCCTTCTTTTATACAAACAGGAGGGGGAGGCCTGTAGGGTCTCAACTGGGGGTCTGTCCAGGCTGACCTTTTGTGGAGGAGGCATTCACTCCATGTAGTCTCAGGGTGGCTCTCAGAACTCAGAAGCAGTCAAAGGACCTCCTACCTCTGCCTCCAGAGGGCTGGGATTAAAGGTTGTATTGAACGCCAACATGCCTAGAATGATTATAAAAAGTAAACAAATTTACAGTGCTTATGTTTTTACAGTTTGTTTGTTTGTTTGTTTTTTTTTCTGTTTTGTTTTTTTGAGCTCTGACAGAGTCTCATTGTTTGCTCGCCCAGGCTGACCTCAAACTTGCTTTTTTTTACTTAGAAGACATCATTTAATAACCAGACAACAGTACTGCCAGAACAGATAGTCATTAAGCCAAGACAAGCCTGGGAGAGTTCCTGATCCTCCTGACGCCACCTCCCCTCTGTAATGTTGGGATGACAGGCATCTGAGAAGGGAAACTGCTTGGGAGATACTACACCAGGCAATCATGTGACTCACCAGGGACCATGATTTTTAACCCCATCTGCCTTCCACTGCCCAATTGCTTTTGGCCCCTTTTAAATACATAAACTTTTCTAGAGGATGCCTTTTTATCAATATCTATCTGTGGACTTGAGAAAATTTTAATCAGTCCAATAACAGCTTTTGCACCTGTAGGACCTTTTAGAGATACTCACCTCTGGTCCTTGTAACTCTTCTTTTTGACCATTTACAGAGAATCAGCAGAGAGACAAACACCAAAAAAGGGAGGGGTGAGGGTGAGATTAAGTCAATGGGCACACCAGGGCATTTAGACAGAAACACATAGGGCCCAATAACACAGCAAATGAACAGCAGATGCCCATGTGTCACTTTCAAGGCCACCCTGAAACTAAATTTAAAAAGGAGAAAGAATTCCAGGTCAGCCCAGGCTAGAATTCCAGGTCAGAGAGACCTACCTTGAAAAAAAAAAAAAAAAAAAAAAAAAAAAAAAAAAAAAAAAAAAAAAAAAAAAAAAAAAAAAAAAGCGCTCAGCTGTGAAAAAAAAATGTTTTGAAAACACAGTCGGATAGGAAACAATTATCACAGCTGGAGAAATGGCTTAGTGGTTATATCAACCATGTGGTGCTTGCCTGCAAAGCCAAACTTAATTAACTTTATTGGGTACTCTACTTTTTAACCATCATCCAGGTTCTATTCCTCAGAACCCACATAAGCCATGATGCAAAGGGGTCACATGTGTCTGGAGTTCATTTGCAGTGGCTGGTTTAGGCCCATTTACATATTTTTATCTTACAAGCACCCAATCTCTCTCTCTCTCTTTTATTGTTTTTACCTGCTCTCTCAAATAAATAAATTAAATTAATTTTTTGAAAATTTAAGACACCAAACTTCCTGGTATTTATAGTAATTTGCACTTCTCATAACGTTCCATAACCATATTTTTTTTTTTATTAATGCTACTCTGTGGCTGGACTTTTGGTCAGAGAAGCCCCTTCCCTTTTCAGGGAAGGCAGTGACGTTGGGATGATCTAAAAGTCACCATAGTGCTGGAGCAGAAGAAGTGACAGAGGAGTGCTCAGCACTGAAGATGTCATTAATCGGCTGACATCTCCATCACACCTTCCAAGGCTCAGGATCCATTTCCTGAAGGGCTTAACGCGGACTGCAGGTGGCAGAAAGAAAGAGCACGGGCTGGAGAAATGGCTTAGCGCCCCGTTAGTTGCCCTGTCGGATTCAAGCCTGCCTCCTAAGCCTAAGAACCAGGTTCCAATCTCCAGGTCCCTGGGCCTGTAGTTTAGCCAGATGCAAATATCTGACACAACTGGGGAGGCGGCCACAATGCCTGCATGGAGAAAGGAAAGTTTGTTTTTTTGACCACAAGTGGGGAGACTAGTTCCTCACTGGGGAGCGCACACCCATCTGGATTTAGTTCACAGCAGCTGAGAGACTGCTGGTTTGTCCCGCCCATCTCCATCTGTCTCCCTTTCCCTCTCTCTCTCTTCACTCTGTCTGTCTCTGTGTCTCTCTCCAAAAATAATAAAAAAAAAAAAAAAAAACAAAGAGAGCAGTTTAAAAAAAGAAAGAAAGAAACTAGCCAAAGGAAGGGTTTGAGGACTGGGGTCATTTACATTCAATACACTCTTCCAGACATAAAATGGCCTGGATATCCATGACCTCATTTACAGAGCAGAGAGAGACAAACACCAAAAGTGAGAGAGAATGGGCACACTACCTGCAAATGAACAAGACAATCATAATAAGAGGAAAAGATGATGACATCAAAATGAAAAAAAAAAAAGGAGGGCTAATGGAGAGGGGATATGAACCCACATAAGCCCGATGATGATTTGCAGTGGCTGGAGTTACAAATAAATAAATTAAATTAATTTTTAAAAAGGGGTAATATGGTGGGGTAGGGGAATTACACATGGTTTGCTGTCTATAATTATGGCTCAGTTTACAATAAAAATAAAATTTTTTTTTAAGATGCAAAGGAGGGCTGGAGAGATGGCTTAGCGGTTAAGGTATTTGCCTGCAAAAATAATAAAAAAAAAAAAAAAAAAAGCCAAAGGATCCCAGTAAAATGGCCTGATTCTCCAGGACACTACCTGCACAAGACAATCATAATAAGAGGAAAAGATGATGACACCAAAATGAAAGAGAGACTAATGGAGAGGGGGGATATGATGAAGAGTGCCAGATGCACAAGAGGGCACATGCATCTGGATTTCCTTTGCAGTAGCTGGAGGCCCTGGCTCGCCCATTCTCTCTCTCTCTCTCCCTGTCTCTCTTTCTCTCCCTCTCTCAAATAAACAAATAAATAATTTTAATTAAAAAAAAAAAAAGGAGTTACTGCCTTGGAGAGTTCTGCTTCCACTCAGAGCTTTATCCAGCAACATAGTAGTGGTGGTGTCTGAATTGTGCTTGTATCAGAAACGCCATGTGTTTCAGCAACAGGAACAGTGTGTGGATGAGATGCTGACACAGACTTATCACGTTTGAAACCTGACGAGCCGACCATCCTGTGTCATCAGAGGTAAGGCAAGAGTTTACGAGGGACAGCCCTGACCACGCAGACACGCTGAACACACTGAGATGTAAACATTGGCCAGGTGGGGGTGAAGGTCCCATCTGGACACAGTTATGTTTCTTATCATCATGAAATTGACTTGGCTAGTGCACATTTAAGATGTTGCACCCACGTCTTGATTTTTGACGACAATGGTTTATTGTTCTGTAGCTCCTCATTTTGAGACAATGAGGCCTGTTTGCTTGACGTTTTGAGAACTTTTGTTTCCTCATTGTTATATGCATTCAGTTTAAATTCCTTCCTCACCATTGTAATTGATCTGATTAAAGGACTGTGGGGTTTTGTTAGAATTGGGGGGGGGTATATATCTATTTTCTTCCTTTTGTGAGTTGTAATATTTTCCACCTTTTTTTTTTTTTTTTTTTTTTTTTTTTTGTAAAAACCTATCACCCTGAGACAGATTTGGAGACATAGATCATGCATATGACCTGTAACCCCAAGTTTGGGAGGTAGAGACAGGGGGATAATGAGTTCAAGGTCATCCTAAGCTACACAGGGAGTCCAATGCTACCCTGGGTGGTTACATGCAATTTTGTCTCAAAACAAAACAAAACAAAACAACAATGACAACAAAAATGAAAAACAAAGGCATAGTGATGCACATTTTTTAAAGATTTATTTATTTATTTATTTATTTATTTATTTATTTATTTATTTGAGACACAGAGACAGAGAGTGAGAATGGGCATGCCAGGGCTTCTAGCCACTACAAACGAACTCCATGCACGCACCACCATGTGCATCAGGCTTACGTGGGACCTGGAGAATCGAACCTGGGTCCTTAGGCTTCACAGGCAAGCACCTTACAGCTAAGCCATCTCTCCAGCCCAGTGATGCACATTTTTAATCCCAGAACTCAGAAGCCTGAGGTAGGAAGATCATCATGAGTTTGGGGCCAACCTGGGACTACAGAGTGAGTTCCAGGTCAGCATGGGCTAGAGTGAGACCCTAGTTCAAAATAATAAATAAACAAATAAATAAAAACCTATACAAAAGTAGACATGATCTCTAGGTGTACAAAGAAGTTCCTATATGTGCAGAAACATTATTCAAATAAAATGCAGAAATTCAGCTGTATCTGTTATACTGCAGAATTCATCTCCGAAGCCGATTTCGGAGGCCTCAGTGGCTTAGGTATCTCTTCCCAAAGCAAATGCTGTTAAGAATGCGTCTCTGCTTCATTGGCTATGTGTTTGACTGTCTAAAAAAAGTAGTATTGGGCTGGAGAGGTGGCTTAGCGGTTTAAGGCGCCTGCCTGCTAAGCCTAAGAACCGGGTTCCAATCTCCAGGTCCCACGTTTAGCCAGATGCAAAGTGATGCAAGGGCGCAATGCCGCACTTGACCACAAGGGGGCGCACGCATCTGGATTTTGTTCACAGCACCTGAGAGACTGCTGGCGCGCCCATCTCTGTCTTCCTCTCCCTCTCTCTCTCTCAAAAATAAAAAATAAAAAATAAAGAAAATAAAATATTTTAAAAAGTAGTATTTACATAAATAGTAGGTAATCACATTGTAATCCATCAGACACCATAGGAAGCCTCTGTTTTTGTTCTTTCATAAAGTTCCCCGTCTCTGCGGGTGGCTCCTCTGTGGCTGCCATGTACAGCTCGCTTTGTGATGCCCTAAATAAGCTTATCCTTCACAATAATAATAATTAAAAAAAAAGATTTAGCCAGGTCGGACGTGGTGGTGCATGCCCCATAAAGGCACAGCCACTGCTTGTCAGGGTAGTGCATCTACCTCGAAGTTTTCTTTCTTTTTTCCTTTCCTTTCCTTTTCTTTCTTTCTTTTTTTTTGTTTTGTTTTGTTTTGTTTTTGTTTGTTTGTTTGTTTGTTTGTTTGTTTTGTTTTGTTTTTCGAGGTAGGGTCTCACTTCTAGTCCAGGCTGACCTGGAATTCACTATGTAGTCTCAGGCTGGCCTTGAACTCACAGTGATCCTCCTACCTCTGCCTCCCGAGTGCTGGGATTAAATGTGTGCGCCACCACGCCCGGCTCTGACCTGGAAGTTTTTCTGATGTACATCCAGATTCCTCACCCCACCCTGGGTGTGAGCACCTGGCCCCTCAACTCCCCTCCAGCCACTGCTGAGCAGAAGCTTCCCACAAGTCTCCATGTTCCCCCACTCACATGACGGAAGGAGTTCTCTCTCCTGAGACTGCCCAACATGGATGTGCACGTATGGTGGAATGTTTTCTTCTCCTTATGCATATATGGATGTAGTTAGAATAAATGGGATGACATCATTTATGCCTGCAACTCTGATAATTGCTTCTTTTTTCCCCCTTTGTGTTTCATGGACATCTTTCCAGATCAATCAGTATAGTTCTAATTGTTCTTTTGAAAAATATTTTATGGGTCTGGAGAGATGGCTTAGCAGTTAAGCACTTGCCTGTGAAGCCTAAGGACCCTGGTTCAAGGCTTGATTCCCCAGGACCCACGTAAGCCAGATGTACAAAAGGGCACATGCATCTGGAGTTCACTTGCAGTGGCTGGAGGCCTGGTGTGCCCATTATCTCTCTATCTGCCACTTTCTCTCTGTGTCTGTTGCTCTTAAATAAATAAATAAATAAACAAAAAAAAACAAAAAATATTAAAATATTTTATTTATTCACTTTTTTATTTGAAAGATAAAGAAAAAGGCAGATAGAAAGAAAGAGGGAGGAGAATAGGCACAGCAGGGCCTCCAGCTGCCGCAGACAAACTCCAGATGCATATGCCACCTTGTGCATCTGGTTTACATGGGTCCTGGGGAATCAAACCTGGGTCCTTTGGCTTTGCAGGCAAGTGCCTTAACCACTAAGCCATCTCTCCAGCCCTTTTATTTTCTTTTCCTTTTTCTTTTATTTATTTATTTGCCAGCAGAGAGAGAGAGATAGAAAAGAGGCAGACAGAGAGAGAATTGGCACGCCAGAGCCTCTAGCCACTGCAAACGAACTCCAGATGCATGTGCCCTTTTGTGCATCTGGCTTATGTGGGTCCTGGAGAATCGAACCAGGATCCTTTGGCTTCACAGGCAAACGCCTTAACCACTAAGCCATTTCTCCAGCCCTCTCCAGCCCTTTTTAAACTATTGATCCTCTTGCGTCAACCTCTGAAGTGCTGAGATTTCAAGTGTGAGCCACCACACTTTGGTTTCCACTATTTCTTCAATTAATGTACAAATGTAATAAACTTCCATTTGGCAAAATTATATTAAATAAATTATTAACCTCTTAAGTGTAGGAGAACAAGCTTATGCCATCACACCCCACTACTCTTTCCAGTTTTATGGTATATTTTTAAATAAAGCTTTAGTCTCAGCCAGGCGTTGTGGCGCACGTCTTTAATCCCAGCATTCGGGAGGCAGAGGTAGGAGGATCGCCGTGAGTTCAAGGCCACCCTGAGACTACATAGTGAATTCCAGGTCAGCCTGGGCTAGAGCAAGACCCTACCTAGAAAAACCAAAATTAAAAAAAAAAAAAAAAAAGCTTTAGTCTCCTTAAATTGTCCCCATTTAACTTGTCCCCTTGGATTTTATAGTTTTGTCTCTATTTTGGATATTTTTATCCTTTTTACATTTCTAACTGATTATTCCTGGTGTAAAGATAATAATAGATTTAATATACTTCTTTTGTGTTCAGCCGTCTTACTTCAGTTTCTTATTAGGTTTAATAGTTTTTAAATTGCATTATATTTTCTGGACATATAATCACATTATCTTCGAATTCTGTCGTCTTTTTTTTAATGTCTTTATTTTAATACTACTTATTTCATTTTACATCCTTACTCTCTCGTAGCTAAAACTTCTAACACAATGCTGAATAATAATTGTGCTGGTAAGTATTATTGTTTGGTCTCTATTATTATTATTATTATTATTATTAATTATTTTCTCTCCTACACCCTTAGAGACATTAAGCTACCAACCATTGCTTCTCTGGTATGTGTAAATTCTCTCAACTGTTCTTTTTCTTCTCTTCCTTCAGTCATTAAACAACAGGCCTAAGTCTCTCCTATCTTATTAAAGCAAACCCCTCCCTTAACGCTGGCTGTATTGCCCTCTAGTTTACCTCTCCATCTCTCCTTCCTTGCCTCCACAGCCAGGTCACTGAAAACAGTCTACGGCTTCCCAGGCTAGCCTTCCTCTGTCCCTATGACTTCTTCAAATCTCGCTTCACAGTCAGCAACAGCCACTGAATTTTCTGGAAACCACTGGACTCTCCCCTCCTTGAAATGTTTTGCTTTCTCAACTTGAATTCCTCCCACAGGCTCTTCAACCTCTCTTTCTCCTCTTCCGTAGTCTTTTCTTCCTTTCTGGAATAATGGAGGCCTTTGAATGTAGTGTAACCACCATCCTTAGCTCTTTCTATTTACTGGGGAGGTGGGGGGAAGGGCGGTTGTACTGATAAATCTCTGGGGCTGGAGAGATGGCTTAGCGGTTAAGGCGTTTGCCTGCAAAGCCAAAGGATCCTGGTTGGATTCCCCAGGACCCACATAAGCCAGATGCACAAGGTGGCACGCATGCGTCTGGAGTTCGCTTGCAGTGGCTGGAGGTGCTGGCATGCCCATTCTCTTTCTCTCTTTCTCTCTCTCTCAAATAAATAAATCAATTAAATATTTTTTAAAAGTTAAAAAAAATAAATCAGGGCTGGAGGGATGGCTTAGCGGTTAAGGCACCTGCCTGCAAAGCCAAAGGACCCTGGTTTGACTCCCCAGGACCCACATAAGCCAGATGCACAAGGTGGCACATGCATCTGGAGTTTGTTTGCAGTAGCTGAAGGTCCTGGAGCACCATTCTCTCTCTCTCTACCTGCCTATTTCTGTATCTCTCTCTCAAATAAATAAATAAAAATACAATATTAAAAAATATTAAAATAAATAAATCTTTGCATAGTGATTGCTCGCAGAGCTGAGCTCTGATCTGAACCATGCCCTCAAGGTCCTCTGCATCCACACTGGACTTGCCTGGATAGCCAATGGCACCACAAAATCAACACACATCGTTTTTCTTCAAAGTTAGTTTTTCCTCCTACACTTCCTTCTTGATGAATGGCACCAATACCTACTTGGTCATCTAAGCCAGAGACTTGGTGTGACAACGTGAGACAGTGTAATCACAAAACCCAAAAAGAGCCGGGCATGGTGACACACACCTTTAATCCCAGCACTTGGGAGGCAGAGGTACGAGAATCACCATGCGTTCAAGACCACCCTGAGACTACATAGTGAATTCCAGGTCAGCCTAGAGTGAGACCCTGCCTCAAAAAACCAAAAAAATTAAATTAAATTAAATTTAAAAAAGAGATGCAAACAAAAAGATGTATCACACACTTAAGAATGACCTCATGGAAAAGCCGGGCGTGGTGGCGCATGCCTTTAATCCCAGCACTCAGGAGGCAGAGGTAGGAGGATCGCTGTGAGTTGGAGGCCACCTTGAGACTACATAGTGAGTTCCAGGTCAGCCTAGAGTGAGACAGCTACCTTGAAAAACCAAACAAACAAACAAACAAATGTCCTCATGGAAGGCAATTACGAGAAGTGTAAACCAGACCTCACAGCAATCGCTCTCCTCAACTTCTCTCTCCCAAGTTCACCTGAATTGCTTTTCTTGGCTTTTGTCTGTTTTGCACCACTTTGAAGTAGATTCTTCTGTTTATGCGTGCTTGATGAGGCTGCTATCATTCTGACCCGGATGACTTTTCATTCTAAGCCCACACAATGCTCTTTGGGGTTTCAGGTTATCTGATCTTATACCAGAAGAGCAGCAGCTGCTGCAAGGTGGGATGCCCACAGATTCCGTGGATCTCAAGGAACTGGAAGAAAGGATTCTGAACAGTGTCATCATAAAAGCTAAATGTAAAAGCCGGGCGTGGTGGCGCACGCCTTTAATCCCAGCACTCGGGAGGCAGAGGTAGGAGGATCGCCGGGAGTTCGAGGCCACCCTGAGACTACATAGTGAATTCCAGGTCAGCCTGGACCAGAGTGAGACCCTACCTTGAAAAACCAAAAAAAAAAAAAAAAAAAAAAACAAATAAAAGCTAAATGTTTGAGTAGACACAGAAACAAACATGTGTCAAAAGATCACATGATACCCCTCTTTCTCTGTCCCTCTTTCTCTGTCAAATAAATTTGTAGGTCTTTGTATATTCATTTAAACATGAATTTAAATTTTTTAGAAATTCAAACTTTTTTTTTTTTTTTCCGGTTTTTCCGAGGTAGAGTCTCGCTCTAGCCCAGGCTGACCTGGAATTCACTCTGTAGTCTCAAGGTGGCCTCGAACTCACGGTGATCCTCCTACCTCTGCCTCCCAAGTGCTGGGATTAAAGGTGTGCGCCAATTTAAATTTAAATTTTTTAGAAAATTTTTTAGAAAGACAATTAGGGCTGGAGAGATGGCTCAGTGGTTAAGGCACTTGTCTGCAAAGCCTAAGGACTGGGGTTTGGTTCCCCTGTACACACATAAAGCCAGATGCACAAGGTGGTGTATGAGTCTGGAGTTTGTTTGCAATGGCTATAGGCTCTGGCATGCCCGTTCTCTGTGTGTGTGTAAATGTAAATGTCTGCCTCTCTTCTCTCTGTCTCTCTCTGCTTGCAAATAATAAAATAAATAAAATAATTCTAATAAAACAATCTAATAATTTATTTTTCATGATTAATTGTTTTAAATTTTATTTATTTTCAAGCAAACACAGGCAGATAACAAGAGAATGGGCACACTAGGGCCTTTAACAACTGCAAATGAACTCCAGACACATGTGCCATCTTGTGCATCTGGCTTTATATGGGCACTGGGGAACTGAACTTGGGTCATTGGACTTTTCAGGCAAGTGCCTTAACCGCTGAGCCATCTCTCCAGCCCTTCTTTCATGATTTTTAAATTTTATTTATTTATTTATTTTATTTTTGGTTTTTCAAGGTAGGATCTCACTCTAGCCCAGGCTGACCTGGAATTCACTATGTAGTCTCAGGGTGGCCTCGAACTCATGGTGATCTTCCTGCCTTTGCCTCCTGAGTGCTGGGATGAAAGGCTTGTTCCATCATGCCCAGCTCTTTCATGATTTTAAAGATAAGAAATATGGACATTTGCAGGCCCATGCTACCCTGCCTTTCCTCCTCCTCCAAACTTCCTGTGGTTCCTGGGAGTTTTTGGAGAACGTTGGCTTGGAGTTACAGTGCTTGAATCCCAGCCTTGTTCTTCGCATGATCTACTCTGAGTCCCTCTGAGAACCACCCCCTCCTTGTATTCTAATTCTTTTCCTCTCATTTTGTTTGTGTGTGATGTGTGTTGTATGTGTGTATTTGCATGCATGTGGATGCACACGGATGTACTAGAACATGTGTGCATGTGTGTGGAGGCCTGAGGTTGATATGAAATGTCTTTCTCAGTTGCTGTGTAGTTTATTGATGGAGGCAGAGTCCATCCCTTCAATCCAGAGCTCACCAATTTTCTGATTTTCATTATTGACTGAGGCAGAGTCCATCCCTTCAATCCACAGCTCACCAATTTTCTGATTTTCATTATTGACTGAGGCAGGGTCCATCCCTTCAATCCAGAGCTCACCAATTTTCTGATTTTTGTTTATTTATTTATTAGACAGAGAGAAGGACAGGGAGAGAGAGAGAGAGAGAGAGAGAGAGAGAATGAGTGCTCCAGGGCCTCCAGCCACTGCAAATGAACTCCAAATGCATGTACCACTATGTGCATCTGCCTTACATGGGACCTGGAGAATTGAACCTGGATCCTTAGGCTTCACAGGCAAGCACCTTAACCGCTAAACCATCTCTCCAGCCCCAGAGTTCACCGGTTTTCTTCTTCTTCCTTTTTTTCCTAAACATGTAGCCCAGGCTGGCCTATGTCCACTTGCAAGTACTGGGATTACAGGTGTGTGCCACCACACTGGGCTGCCTGATTTGCTTGCTTCCTTCCCTTCCTTCCTTCCTTCCTTCCTTCCTTCCTTCCTTCCTTCCTTCCTAATTTTTTTAGTTATTCCTAGATTTATTGAAAATATTACAGAATAGCAGAAAACATTCAAACAGCTCCACATGGTATTTTGAAACTCATCCCAAGAGTAGGCTGAGTGACCTGTGGGTTAGAGAGACTGTCGTAGTCCAAAAGCTTCAGCATTTTGGGCTGGAGAGATGGCTTAGCGGCTAAGGCGCCTGCCTGCTAAGCCTAAGAATGCTGGTTCCAATGTCCAGCGGTTCCAATCTCCAGGTCCCACGTTTAGCCAGATGCAAAGGGACGCAAGGGCGCAATGCCGCACTTGACCACAAGGGGGCGCACGCATCTGGATTTCGTTCTCAGCAGCTGAGAGACTGCTGGCGCGCCCATTTCTGTCTTCCTCTCTCTTTCTATCTATCTCTCTCTGTCTCTCTCTCCAAACAAATAAAAAATAATAAAAAATAATTCAAAAGCTTCAGCAGTTCCTTAGTGTCAGGATCCACCTCAATGATCCAGGGCTGGGACCTCAGGAATATAGTTATATCTCCGCTCTCTCTCTCTCTCTCTCTGCCTCTTTCTCTCATTGTCTGTCACTCTCAAATAAATAAATAAAAATAAACAAAAAATTTTTTAATTCCTTTAGAGGCCAGGCATGGTGGCACATGCCTTTAGTCCCAGTACTTGGGAGGCAGAGGTTGTGAGTTCAAGGCCACCCTGAGATTACATAATGAATTCCAGTTCAGCCTGGGCTAGAGAGTGAGACCCTACCTTGAAAAACCAAAAAATAAAATAAAAAAGATTTCCAGGTGCTAAAATTGGTCTGCAATGGCATCTGTGATAGTTTCTTTTTACATTTGTCCTTGACAAAGAATAATAACATTGTCTGAAGAAATTGAGGAAATTACTCTATGAATATTAAATATTATATTAGGCAGTATTAAATTACTCCATTTAGTTTTGGTGTTGCATGTGTTGAAAACTCACTTTGATCTGACCATGGCTCTATTCATTGTGATTATCTTTAGATCAAATAATATAAGATTCTCAATTACAACCATAAATTTTAATGACAAAATTACCATTTGAATGGGTTTGGACTTCATATTAATATTAACTTTAAAGCAAATGATGTGAGTTTTTTTTTCCCCCCTGAGGAAAGTAGAACCTCTTTTGAAATCAGAAAATGTATATACCTAACAAGTTAGAGAAGTAGAAATAGGGGCTGGAGAGATGGCTTAGTGGTTAAGGCACATGCCTGGGAGCCTAAGAACTCAGTTTTGATTCCCCAGGACTCACATAAGCCAGAGATGCACAAGGTGGCACATGCCTCTGGAGTTCTTTTGCAGTGCCTAGAGTGGTATGCCCATTCATAAATAAATAAATATCACAAAATAAGTAGAAATAGAGCCTTAATAAAAAAAAAGTTAAGATCATATTTACTATCTTCAGATAATTCTTCATTCTCATCATTAATTGCATGCAAATTAGGCAGGCACCTTAAATAAAATGAGGACAGAAAAAAAGGTTATTAAGGAGCCTGGGTTGGTGGCACTCACCTTTAATCCCAGCACTCAGGAGGCTGAAGTAGAAAGATCAGCGTGAAAGGCTGGAGAGATGGCTCAGTGGTTAAGACACAGGCCTGTAACTCACAAGGACCTGAGTTTGATGCCGCAGGACCCACGTAAAGCCAGATGCACAAGGTGGCGCATGCATCTGAAGTTCATTTCAGTGGCTGGAGGGCCTGGCACGTCCGTTCTGTCTCCCTTCCTCTCTCTCTGCTGCTTTCTGCTTCTTACTGTGTCTCAAATGAATAAATAAATAAAATTTTTTTTTTAATCCAGAGGTGGTGGTGCACACCTTTAACCCCAGCATTTGGGAGGCAGAGGAAGGAGGATAACTCTGAGTTTGAGGCCAGCCTGAGACTACTCCAGTGAATTCTAGCCTGAGCTAGAGTGAAACCCTACCTCAATAAAACAAACAAAAAAAAAGGGCTGGAGAAATGGTTTAGTGGTTAAGGCACTTGCCTGCAAAGCCAAAGGAATTAGGTTTGATTCACCAGGACCCATGTAAGCCAGATGCACAAGGGAGTGCATGTGTCTGGAGTTCGTTTACAGTGGCTGGAGGCCCTGGCATGCCCATTCTCTCTTGTCTTTCTTTCTCTCTGCTTCTTTCTCTCTCAAATAAATAAATATTAAATAAAAAGAAAAAAATGAAGATCAGCATGAGTTTGAGGTCAGCCTGGACTAGAGCAAGACCCTGCCTCAAAGAAGTAAAAATGAAGCTGGGCGTGGTGGCACACGCCTTTAATCCCAGCGTTCGAGAGGCAGAAGTAGGAGGATTGCCGTGAGTTCAAGGCCACCCTGAGACTACATAGTTAATTCCAGGTCAGCCTAGACCAGAGTGAAACCCTACCTCGAAAAAACAAAACAAAAAAAAAAAAGAAGAAGAAGAAGTAAAAATGGAGCTGGGCATGGTGGCGCACGAGCACTTGGGAGGCAGAGGTAGGAGAATGACCATGAGTTTGAGGTCCACCCTATGATTAAAAAGTGAATTCCAGGTCAGCCTGGGCTAGATGAAACCCTACCTCAAAAGAAAAAGAAAAGTAAAAATGGAATGGAGATGCCTTAGCAGTTAAGGTGCTTGCCTGAGAAGCCTAAGGACCCATGTTTGACTCTTCAGATCCACATAAGCCAGATGCACAAGGTGATGCAAGCACAAAGTCACACGTGCCCACTAGTTGGCAGAAGCGTCTGGAGTTCATTTTCAATGGCTGAGGTCCTGGCGTGCCAATTCTTTCTCTCTCATTAAAAAAAAAAATATATAGTGAAAACAAGCCAAGCATGGTGGAACACGCCTTTAACCCCAGCACTTGGGAGGCAGAGGGAGGAGGATCGCTCTGGGTTCTAGGCCAGCCTGAGACTACACAGTAAATTCCAAATCAGCCTGGACTAAAGTAAGATCCTACCTCAAATTTAAAAAAAAAAAAAAAAAAAAGAGTGGCTGGAGAGATGGCTCAGTGGGTTAAGGTGCTTGCCTACAAAGCCTAACAATCCTGGTTCAGTTCCCTAGTACCCACGTAAAGCCAGATGCACAAAGGGGCACATGCATCTGGAGTTTGTTTGCAGCAGCTGGAAGCCCTAGCACACCCATTCTCCCTGTCCGTTTCTCTTCTCTCTATCTCTCTCTGCTTACAAATAAAAAAAAAAGTATTTAACTTAGGGCTGGATGGATGGCTTAGCAGTTAAGATGCTTGTCTGTGAAGCCAAGGGACCCAGATTCGATTCTCCAGTCCTCATGTGAGCCAGATGCACAAGGTGGCACATACATCTGGAGTTCGTTTGCAGTGGCTAAAGGCCCTGATGTGCCCCGACCAGGGGGGTTCAACAAGAGCCCGAGGGGAGATTAACCTGGATGAGAGAGACAAACAGACACAAAGAAGGAGTCTAGGCCTAATATATGGTCAAAGTCTCAAATTTTTATTTTTCACACAGAGGTTTATATAGGGGAGGCAGGAGGAAGGTAAACTAGAAACTGACCCAGGGTCACAAGACTTTCTGATTGATAAGGTTTGATCATGGGACTCTTAATCCCAGGGGTCACTGACCCAGGATTACAAGATGTTCTGATTGATAAAGTTAGATCATGGGACTCTTAATCCCAGGGGTCATGGGAAGGTCTGTTGTTACATTCCAATAGGCAGATAAAGGAATCGCCTGCAGCCAGGGCTTGTAGCTGGGGCAACTCTGATCCGATAGGTAGATAAAGTGATCGCCTGCAGCCAGGGCTTGTAGCTGGGGCAATTCTGATCCTAAGGCCTTTTGAGTCCATAAGATGGCTTCTCATACAAAATGGCTGTTATGCTGCTCATGGTCTCCGACACTGATGTGCCCATTCTCTTTCTCTCTTAAATGAATATTTTTAAAGTATTTAATTTTTAAAAAGTTGGGGCTGGAGAGATGGCTTAGGGGTTAAGGCGTTTGCCTGCGAAGCCTAATGACCCAAAATCAGTACCCACATAAAGCCAGATGCACAAAGTGGCACATGCATCTAGAGTCCGTTTGCAGCAGCTAGAGGCCCTGGCATGCCTATTCTGTCTGTCTGTCTCTCTCCTATCTCTCTCTCTGCTTGCAAATAAATAAACAAAAATATTTAAAAAATTTTTTAAATGAGAATAATATCATTTGCCCGTGTATAACGTGTCAGCTAAATATTATCGATTGCTTCTTGCAGACCATAAATATGCACAGTGACCTTCAATGTTTGATTATGATTCCTGCAAGCCCTCAAATGCTGCCTAGTTGAAGCCCTGATTGCCCCCATCTTATCTCCTCCCGACAGATGGTGGAACACAGGCTACTTTCTGCATCCTTCACTCTGCCCATTGCTACTGTGCGCTTGTTTCAAGGAATGTTCCTGCCCATCACTGCGGAAAATTCACTTTCTCTTTGTTCTCTTTTCTTGCCAGCTAATCTAATCTCTTCAAGCATGATCACATTCACTGCCTGTACTTTCCCTTGACTTCCCAACCTGCAATGTGACTTGGGCCTTCAACGTCCATTAAAAATGACCTTTCTGTGGTCAGGGCCAGTTGATGTGAGAGTGATAAAAAGAACAAAAGGGCAGGTGGATCATCCGAGAGGCTGTGACTCCAAAGCCAGGTGACAGCAATGGCCCTAGGAAAAACAGGATATTAGTGAAAGATCTCAGATGGAACTGACCCGGAAGCCTCATCCTTACTAATTAAGCTGTCAGGTTGCTGGAAAGATCTACACAGCGCACAGCCTTTGGAAGAAGAAAAGTCATCAATGGCATTGACCAGCAGTGGACCCGGCAAGCTTTAAAGCCAATAGCCAGGCCAAACGTATCAACTGGTGCAATGGTGGCATATCTGTTTTGGGGGATCCCAACTGCTCTCTGGATTTGAGGCCTGCTCCATGGGAGGGAATTTGTATGTTTGGCACTGAAAACCTAGTCAAAGCCTATGGCTAAGAAGGTCATAAAGCTAGAGGATTTTGCCCACGCTCCCTCGTTGGCTTATTTCTGTCTCAGAAAACCTCCATGACTTGAGAACGATACTAAGAGTACATCTCACTTGCTGGTCACTTCCTTAGCATACATCAGAACCAGAAATGCGAGGCTAAGAAACTTTCAGAGGTTATGGAGATGGCTCAGTGGTTAAAGGAACTTGCTTACCAGCTTACCAGCCTGGGTTCAGATCCCTCACTACTCATGTAAAGCTAGAGGCATAAAATCTGGAGTTCATTTGCAGTGGAAGAGGCCCTGTTATGCTCATACACACACATTCTCTCTCTCTCAAATATTTGTTTGTTTGTTTGTTTATTTATTTATTTATTTTATTTATTTATTTTTTGTTTTTTGAGGTAGGGTCTCACTTTAGCTCAGGCTGACCTGGAACTCACTATGTAGTCTCAGGGTGGCCTCGAACTCATGATGATCCTCCTACCTCTGCCTCCTAAATGCTGGGATTAAAGGTGTGTGCCACCATGCCCAGCTAAATTCATAAAAATATTTTTAAAAGAATTCTCGGCTGAAGCTGAGCTGAAAGCCTCCTCCACGTGGGCCAGCTGACAGAAAGTTAGAAAAAGCTACGCTGCATGCAGTTCCATGGGAGAGAGAAAACACCAGTGAAGGTACTCAACAGTGAACACTGCAAGCTTTAAATTTGGCCAGCCAGGCCAAATGAGCCAATGGGTACGATAGTGGCATGTCTGTTATGGGGGAAATCAACTGCTCTCTAATTGGACTGTAGACCCAGTCCATGGGAGGGAATACATCCCTGATACTGAAAACCTACAACAGGGTAGTCATGAGCCCTAAGGGTGTAATGTCTGCTGGTGTCTAGCTAAATGCATATACTATGCTCACCAAACTGTCCAGTAAGCACTTCTCTTAATGTCCATACCCATATATTAATGCTACTCTCTCTTTTGGTTAGAGAAGCTTCTCTTTTCAAATGGTGGTGACCTTGGGATGACTCAGAAGGCACCATGGTGCTGAGAAGAAGTGACAGAGGAGTGCTCAGTACTGAATCTCTAACACACCTTCCAAGGCTCAGGGTCCACTGCGGAAGAGGTGGCGGAAAGAATGTAAGAGCCAAAGGAAGGGTAGGACTCCTTACAACGTGCTCCTCCAGACACAAAATGGCCTGGATATCCATGACCTCACAGTGCCTGACACTACCTACACAAGACCCTTATAATAGGAGGAAAAGATGATGACATCAAAATTAAAAGAGAAAGCCGGAAGCTGGGTGTGGTGGCGCACGCCTTTAATCCCAGCTCTTGGGAGGCAGAGGTAGAAGCATCGCTGTGAGTTCGAGGCCACCCTGAGACTACAGAGTGAATTCCAGGTCAGCCTGGGGCTAGAGTGAGACCCTACCTCAAAAAAAAAAAAAAAAAAAACAGAGATTGATTGAGAGGGGGAGGGGATATGATGGAAAGTGGAGTTTCAAAGGGAAAGTGGGGAGAGGGAGGGAAGTACCATGGGATATTGTCTACAATTAAGGAATCTGTCAAAAAAAAAAAAAAAAAAAAAAAAAAAAAACCTGAGTTGGGTGTGATGGTGCATGCCCCAGCACTGGGAAGGTAGGGGTAGGAGGCTCACTGTGAGTTCAAGACCATCCTAAGACTACATAGTGAATTCCAGGTCAGCCTGGGACAGACCCTACCTCAAAAAACAACAACAACAAAAAAAATCTTTGGAAACAAGGATGATAGTTTTTCACAATATGAAAAAACCTTGCAGCATATTACTACAGCGAATCTGTAGGTCAGCTGAGATCTGGATGGAGCACATTCATCTGGAAAACAATAGAGAAAAGGCATTCCTATGATTGTTATAAGACCCAGAGCTGAGCAAACTTTTAAACTTCTTATCATTTTATTTAACCAAAATTCCATGCTGCCGAACTTCATGATTCAGAAAATGGGGCAGATTGAAGAGTATGCTATTGCTGTGAGATAATAGAGAATTGAAAAGTAATGATGCCCAAGCGGCTGAGGAAAGTGGTTATAGAGAGTTGAATGAGCAATGAAATGAGTGATGTTAAAAAAGAAATGAAATCTCCAAAATTAATTCTAGTCGGGAAATCACAGACTGAAGAGATGTTAATAACCACCTACATGCACAAGGAATTTGATTCCACCTCTGTTCCTAAGACCTCAAGCTTATGAACAGCTCACTGTGGTAGGAAAATAATTTGAAATGCATGATGGGTAACATCAATACGTGTTTTATGATGGCTGGGCTAGGTGAATTGCTAGCTCAGAAAGCTAGACCCTCTGGGTTTCAGCTGTTTGTTCGGGGCCTTCTCACTTTGCCCTTTCACCCCAAGGTGTCACAATACCTCACAAGCTTTCAGTGATGGCCTTTAGGTGCCTTTTCCTCTCTCCACCACACTTCTCCTCTGCAGGCTGCAGACTCGCATCAGTCTTTTTGTTATAGGAAAGCTACCAGTATTTTTACATACACTCTATGTAACCCACACTGACTTTAATTTCCTGACCCTCACCGGCCGTGGCAGCGCACGCCTTTAATCCCAGCACTTCGGAGGCAGAGGTAGAAGGATCGTCACGAGTTCGAGGCCACCCTGAGACTACATAGTGAATTCCAGGTCAGCCTGGGCTAGAGCGAGACCCTACCTTGAAGAACCAATAATAATAATTCCTGATCCTCAAGCCCGGGATGGAGGCCCAGATACTCTTGTGGTGCTGGGTACAAAATACATCTAAATATATCTAAAATTAATTCACTGAGCTGGACGTGGTGCTGCACACCTTTATTCCTAGCACTTGGAGGGAGGCAGAGGTAGAACGATTCCCCAGAGTTCAAGGCCACCCTGAGACTATATGGTGAATTAGAGGCATGTGCCACCATGCCTGGCTTGTGGCCTTTTTTTAAATGTGTGTGTGTGTGAGAGAGAGAGAGAGAGACAGACAGACAGACAGACAGACAGACAGAAAATTGGTACACCAGGGCCTCCAGCCACTATAATCAAACTCCAGACACATGCACCACCTTGTGTGCATGTGTGACCTTGTGCACTTGTGTCACCTTGTGCGTCAGGCTTAGGTAGGATCTGAAGAGTCAAACTGGGTCTTTAGGCTTTGCAGACAAGTGCCTTAATTGCTAAGCCATCTCTCCAGCCCTGAAAACTGTCTTTTTTATGTTTGTTTTTGGTTTTGTGAGGTAGGGTCTCACTCTAGCTCAGGCTGGCCTGGAATTTACTATGTAGTCTCAAGGTGGCCTTGAGCACACGGTGATCCTCCTACCTCTGCCTCCTGAGTGCTGGGATTAAAGGTATGTGCCACCATGCCTAGCTGAAAACCATCTTTTTAATATTTTATTTGTATTTATTTATCTGACAGAGAGAGGGAGGCAGAGCAAGAGAGAGAATGGGCTCGCCAGGGCCTCTAGAGGCTGCAAACAAACTCCAGATGCATGTTCCATCTTGTACATCTGGCTTATGTGGGTCCTGAGGAATCAAAACTGGGTTCTTTGCTTTTGCAGGCATGTGCCTTAACCGCTAAGCCATCTCTCCAGCCCTGAAAACAGTCTTTAGTGGGGCTAAGTGGTTCATGTTCTCTTGCACTAATGACTGCGAATAATAAAATGACATTTAAGATATTATTAAGAGAAACCATGGTGGCGCACGCCTTTAATCCCAGCACTCGGGAGGGAGAGGTAGGAGAATTGCTGAGAGTTCGAGGCCACCCTGAGACTACAGAGTAAATTCCAGGTCAGCCTGGACCAGAGTGAAACCCTATCTTGATACATACATACATACATACATACATACATACATACATATTATTAAGAGGAACTGGGGCTGGAGAAATGGTTTAGTGGTTAAGGTGATTGTGTTCGAAACCCAAGGACTCCGGTTTGATTTACTAGAACCCATATAAGCCAGATACATATGGTGGCACATGCATCTGGAGTTCGTTTGCACTGGCTGGAAGCCTTGGCATACCCACTCTCTCTCCCCCCACATAAATAAATAATTAATAAATAAATAAATATTTTTTTAAAAAAAGAGGAGCTGGAAAGATGTCTCATCCATTAAAGGCATTTTCTTGGAAAGCCTAATGACCTGGGTTTGATTCCCCAGTACCCACTTAAAGCCAGATGCACAAAGTGGTGCATGTGTCTGGAGTTCATTTACAGCAGCAAGAGACCCTGGTGTGCCCGTTCTCTCTCTCTTTCATAAGTAAATATTTCTAAACATAGCTGAGAATAACGCTCAGTGGCAGAATACATGCCTAGTATGTGTAAGGCCCTGGGTTCTATAGCCAGCACCCCAGGAAAGTTATTTTTATTTTTGGAGAGAGACAGAGAGAGAGGGAGAAGAAAACAGATAGAGATGGGCGCGCCAGCAGCCTCTCAGCTGCTGTGAACGAACTCCAGATGTGTGCACCCCCTGTGGTCAAGTGCGGCATTGCGCCCTTACATCACTTTGCATCTGGCTAAACGTGGGACCTGGAGATTGGAACTGCTGGAGATTAGAACCAGCGTTCTTAGGCTTAGGAGGCAGGCGCCTTAACTGCTAAGCCATCTCTCCAGCCCAAAAGTTATATTTTTAACTTTTTTTTTCTTGGTTTTTCAAGGTGAGATCTTGCTCTAGCTCAGGCTGACCTGGAATTCACTATGTAGTCTCAGGCTGGCCTCAAACTCACAGTGATCCTCCTACCTCTGCCTCCCAAGTGCTGGGATTAAAGGTGTGCACCACCACGCCCAGCTTTTAGATTTTTTTTATTGACAACTTCCATAATTATAGACAATAAACCATGGTAATTCCCCTCACTTTCCCCTTCGCAACTCTACTCACCATCATATCCCTCCTCCTCTCAATCAGTCTCTCTTTTATTTTGATGTCATCATCTTTTCCTCCTATTATGAGGGTCTTGTGTAGGTAGTGTCAGGCGCTGCGAGGTCATGGATATCCAGGCCATTTTGTGACTGGACAGTTGCATTGTAAGGAGTCCTACCCTTTTTTTAGCTCTTACATTCTTTCCGTGCCCCCTCCTTCTGCAATGGACCCTGAGCCTTGGAAGGTGTGATAGAGATGTCTCAGTGCTAAACATTCCTCTATCATGTCTTCTCAGCACTATAGTGCCTTTTGGGTCATCCCAGTGGTCACCACCATCTGAAAAGAGAAGCTTCTCTAACCAACAGTGAGAGCAGCATTCATATATGGCTATGAATGTTAAGAAAAGTGCCTACAGGGCAGTTTGGTGAATACAATATTCGCATTTAGCCAGACAAGAGCAGGCGTTACCCCCCTAGGGCACATGACCGCCCCCACCATAGGCTTTTGACTGGGATTTCAGTATCAGGCATGTATTCCCTCCCATGGAGCCGCTGCATTTCCCCCATGACAGACATGCTGCTATTGCACCCGCTGGCTCATTTGGCCTGGTTGGCCAGACTTAGGCTTGCAGTGTCCACTGTTGTCTATCAATGCTGATGACCTCTCTCCCATAGGGCTGCATGTAGCGTAGCTTTTTCCAGCTTTCTGTCAGCTGGTCTACAAAGAGGAGGTTTTCTGCTCAGCTCCAGCTTGATTTTTCAGTGTCCTGCAGCCCAGGCATGTGGCATCTTCAGCAACAGGGTCTTACCATCTATTTGTGGTGGGAAACCAAGGGCCTTGGCAATGGCCTGTAATGTTTAGGGGGCATCAGGGACCTCCTTGACCAACAACTCACTGGAAGGTATTCCATCCCTGACACTGAAAATTGGCTTCTGGGTGTGTGCTGTTGTCCAAAAAAGTAGGTTTCTATATGGCTTATTCATAACATCTTAAATTTTTTTTTTTTTTTTTTTTTTTTTTTTTTTGGTTTTTCGAGGTAGGGTCTCACTGTGATCCAGGCTGACCTGGAATTAACTATGTAGTCTCAGGGTGGCCTCGAACTCTCAGCGATCCTCCTACCTCTGCCTCCCAAGTGCTGGAATTAAAGGCATGCGCCACCACGCCCGGCTCAACATCTTAAATTTTGATTAACTCTCTCCCCACCCTTCTTATTTTACTCAAACTTTCCCCAGGAACGTTTTGTTGTTGTTGTTGTTGTTGTTGTTTGTTTGTTTGTTTGTTTGTTTGTTTGTTTTGTTTTGTTTTGGTAAGGTCTCGCTCTAGCCTGGCTGACCTGGAATTCACTATGTAGTCTCAGGGTGGCCTCGAAATCTCTGAGATCCTCCTACCTCCGCCTCCCAAGTGCTGGGATTAAAGGCGTGCACCACCACGCCTGGCTTTAGGAAAGTTTTAAACTAAGAACACACTGAAAAGGAACAATATAAAAATAAGGCATGAAGCATTTTAGGTGTGTCCTGGTGATGGTGGTGAAACATTAACTAAATCCCTGGGCATTCAGTGTCTAAATGTCCGTGTCAGACAGTGTGGTCAAAGGTCCCATTCATTCCACTCTCAACACAGGGAGGCACACCAGGGAGGTGTCCTATTTACGGGAAATGCAATGAAAATCCAAGGTCCAGTAAAGTCAAAGGAGGACCCCTTCCTGGAGTTGAGGCTGTCACCCAGTAGTAAAGTACTTGTCCAGCATGTTCAGGAACCAGTAATGAGAAGAAGAGAAAAGTTCATACAAAAGCCAGGAGGAGTGGTGGTACGTGATTGTAATCTCAGGAAAGAAATGAAATGAGAACTTGTCACTAACGGAAGGCAGGAAGGGAGGAAGGAAGAAGGAATGAAAGAAGGAAGGAACGAAGGAAGGGAGGAAAGGAGGCAGGAAAGAAGGAAGAAAGGAGAAAATGGAGGAAGGGGAAGGGAAGGAAGGAAGGAAGGGAAAGAGAGAGGGAGAGTACACTTAAAGTGTGGGGTCAACTGGATTTATGTCTTAAAGATACTATATTAAGGGCTGGAGAGATGGCTCAGCAGTTAAGATGCTTACCTCGGAAGCCTAAGGACCCATGTTCGACTCTCCAGATCCCACGTAAGCCAGATGCACAAAGGTGAGGCAAGCACAAGACTGCACATGCCCACTAGGTGGCGCAAGCGTCTGAGGCCCTGGCATGCCAATTCTCTCTCTCTCTAAAAATAAAGATACCAAGCTGGGAATAGTGGTGCACTCCTTTAATCCCAGTACTAGGGAGGCAGAGGTAGGAGGATTGTCATGAGTTTAAGGCCACCCTGAGACTACACAGTGAATTCCAGGTCAGCCTGGGCTAGAGCAAGACCCTACCTAGAAAAACCAAAAAGAAAGAAAGAAAGAAAGAAAGAAAGAAAGAAAGAAAGAAAGAAAGAAAGAAAGAAAGAAAGAGGGAGGGAGGAAGGAAAGAGGGAGGGAGGGAGGGAGGGAAGGGAGGGAGGAGAGAAGGAAGAAGGAAAGGAAGGAAGGAAGGAAGGAAGGAAGGAAGGAAGGAAGGAAGGAAGGAACCATATTAAGTCTGATCTTGCTGGTCTTCAGTCTTAGAACCAATACCTGGAGACCCCACAACAGGCCAGTGAATGAAGTCAGCCTGGAACAGAAGGCACTGGTTTTGTGAATTAGAGGCCCCCAAGTGCTTCTTCCACAGGCGTTTCTTCCTAAGGATCGAACGAGAGTGACACTATGTCATCCTGACACTGCACCAGAGCATGGGACTGAGCCTGCATTCCAAACCCAAGTTCATGGCCATCTCGAGACCATGTAGGTTGGGACTGGGAAGATGGCTCAGTGCTTGACATTGTTTGCTTACAATTTCCCAAGCCACCCATGGAAGCCAGAGGCAAAAAGGGGTGTCTGGAGCCAGGCGTGACGGCCCGTGTCCGTAATCTCAGTGCTTGGGAGGCAGAGGTAGGAAGATTCCTTGGACTTGTTCGATAGTGAGTCTAGCGGAGTCAGTGACCTCCAGGTTCAGTGAGAGATCTTGTCCCCCAAAAATAAGGTGGACACAGGAGTGAGGCAAACTGCAAGACCGCACATGCCCACTAGGTGGTACAAGCATTTGGAGCTCGATTGCAGTGGCTGAGGCCCTGGCATGCCAATTCTCTCTGTGTGTGTCTCTCACTCTCTCCAAAATAAAATAAATAAATAATAAGGTGGGGCTGGAGAGATGGCTTAGCAGTTAAGGCATTTGCAAGCAAAGCCAAAGGACCCAGGTTCGACTCCCCAGGACCCACATAAGCCAGATGCACAGGGGTCCCATGCATCTGGAGTTCATTTGCAGTGGCTGGAGGCCCTGGTGCGCCCAGTAGAAAATAAATAAATTTAATTTAAAAGGGGGCGGGCATGGTGGCACATGCCTTTAATCCCAGCACTTGGGAGGCAGAGATAGGAGGATCGCTGTGAGTTTGAAGCCACCCTGAGAATACATTGTGAATTCCAGGTCAACCTCAGCTAGAGCAAGACCCTATCTCGAAAAACCAAAAATATAAAAAATAAAAAATAAAAAGGCGGGTGCTGGAGAGAAGGCTTAGTGGTCAAGGCACTTGCCTGCAAAGCCTGAAGACCCAGGTTTGATTTCCCAGGACCCATGTAAGCCAGATGCACAAGGTGGCACATGCATCTGGAGTTCATTGGCAGTGGCTGGAGGTCCTGGCGTGCCCATTCTCTTTCTCCCTCTCTCTCTCTCTCTCCTCCATCTCTCTCTCTCTCTTCCTCTGTCTCAAATAAATAAATAAAAAAGATTAAAAAAAAAAAAAGACACAGCTTCCAGTTTTCCATTTAGTCCCTCTGTCTGCTTTTTCTGCTGTCTTCGCCCCTTGAGTCTCTCGGGTCTTCCCTTCTTAACCTGAAGCACTTCCCTGCTCACCCAGAAGCTGTCCTCTTATCTGGCTGCCACTCACTATTGCAGTTAAAGGCCAAACAAAGGGATATTATCCTGAGGGAACTGGATGGCCTACCGGCCTGACATGGAGGAGCCTTGACTCTTTTATCTTTGCTCAGCACATTTAGAGATGAAGCTGCTGAAAGGGAGTTTACCTGAGGCTTTTCCCCCCATCACAAATGTGTGACCTGGCTGCTCCTGGTAGCAAAACCCAAATAGTCATGGCAAAAAAAGCAATGGAAGGGCTGGAGAGATGGCTTAGTGGTTAAGGCACCTGCCTCCTAAGCCTAAGAACACTGTTTCCAATCTCCAGCGCTTCCAATCTCCAGGTCCCATGTTTAGCCAGATGCAAAGTGAGACAAGGGCGCAATGCCGCACTTGACCACAAGGGGGCGCACACATCTGGATTTCGTTTGCAGCAGCTGAGACACTGCTGGCGCGCCCATCTCTGTCTTCCTCTCCCTCTCCCTCCCTCTCTCTCTCTCTCTCTGTCTCTCTCAGTGTCTCCAAAAAAATAAAAATAAAAAATAAAAAAGCAATGGAAGAGAACTGAAGTGAGAGGAGCCAGAGGGCTAACTCACTGGTACAGTGTGTGCTCAGCATGTGCGAGGTTCTGAATTCAGTCTCGGTGCCAATAAAAGAAAAACAAGCCAGGTGCATGCCTTTAATCCCAGCACTCTAGAGGCAGAGGTAGGAGGATCACCGTGAGTTCGAGGCCACCCGAGACTACATAGTAAATTCCAGGTCAGCCTGAGCTAGAGTGAGACTCTACTTCGAAAAACCAAAAAATTAAAAAATTTTAAAAAATAAAAATCAAGTGAGGGATACATAGCAATGGAGCAATGCTGGAGAAAACAAAAACAAAAAACAAAAAACAAAACACCTTATTACAACTGGGTGTGGTGGCGCACACCTTTCATCCCAGCACTCGAGAAGCAGAGGTAGGAGGATTGCTGTGAGTTCAAGGCCACCCTGAGACTATATAGTGAATTCTGGAACAGAAGCAGCTTGTAGGAGGAAAGGATTATGTCAGGCTTACAGATTCCAGGGCAAACTTCATCGTGGTGGAAAAAAAAAAACAGTCACCTCACAACACCACACATCCGCTGCAGAGAGAACAGCAAGAGTGTGCTGGCTTTGAACACACATAAGCTGGACTCAAGACCCAACCCCAGTGCCAACACCTCCTCCAGCAAGACTCCACCTGCTGGGGACTAAGTGGGAAGCTTAAAAACACTACACTCGATGCCATGGGGGACATTCACATCCAAACCACCACAGCAAATAACAATAACAAGAGAGGCTAGTTTGGGCTAGAGAGATGGCTCAGCAGTTAAGGCACCTGCTTGTAAAGCCTGATGGCCTGGGTTCGATTCCCTCGTGCCCAAGTAAAGCCAGGTACACAAATCTGGAGTTTGTTTGTAGTGGTAAGAGGCCCTGGTGCACCCATTTTTTCCCTCTCTCTCTTTCTCTCTCTCCTTGCAAGTAAATAAACAAAAATATATATTTCTTTCAAGGTAGGGTCTTGCTCTAGCTCAGGCTGACCTGGAATTTACTCTATTCTCAGGGTGGCCTCGAACTCATGGCAATCCTCCTATCTCTGCCTCCCGAGTGCTGGGATTAAAAGCATGTACCACCACGCCCAGCCTAGACAAAAATATTTTAAAAAGAGGTTATCTGAAGATCCTTTCTGGCACAGTGTTAATTAACACACCAAGTTACTTAGTGTAACCAACACAGAATAAACTCAATCTTAAATTCATGACACTAATTTATATTCTTTCACAATTCAGTAATTGACCTATTTCCCCACCCTATGCATCCATGTTCCCTTCACCCCACTACTCTTTCACTAAATTTATATTACAAAATAAACTTAATTAACATGGACTTGACACATCTCATCTGTTTTTACCCGGAATAGCCACAAATGTACAAGAAAATGGTAATTAATTGATATTAAACCCTTTGGGTGAGTTTCAATTAACTACCATTTTCTTGTACATTTGTGGCTATTTATGGCAACAATAGATCTTTAGTACGGAGTGCCCTTAGGACTATCACCCAGGGGGCTGGAGAGATTGCTCAGTGGTTAGAAGAGCTTCTTGCAAAGCCTGACTGTCCAGATTCAATTTCCCAGTACCCACATAATACCACACATATTAGAGGGGTTCCACATGTATCTAGAGTTCATTTGCAGTGGCAGGAGGCCCTAGCTAGCCCATACTATCTCTCCTTCTCTCCCTCAAATAAAATAAATATTAAAAAAAAAAACTTTCTCCTTTTTATTTATTTGAAAGAGAGAGAGGATGGGTGTACCAGGGCCTCTAGCCACTGTAAACAAACTCCAGATGCATGTATCACCTTGTGCATCTACCATATGTGGTCCTGGGAAGTCGAACCTGGATCCTTGGGCTTTGCAGGCAAACGCCTTAACCACTAAGCCATCTTTCCAGCTCTAAAATAAATATTTAAAACAAAAAGAAAGAGCTGGGGGCGGGAAAGATGGCTTAGCGGTTAAGCGCTTGCCTGTGAAACCTAAGGACCCCGGTTTGAGGCTCGATTCCCCAGGACCCACGTAAGCCAGATGCACAAGGTGGTGCATGTGTCTGGAGTTCGTTTGCAGTGGCTAGAGGCCCTGGTGCACCCATTCTCTTTCTCTCTCTCTCCCTTTCTGTCTAAATAAATAAATAAATAAATAAATAAAATAAAACAAAAAAAGAAAGAGCTGGGCATGGTGGTGCACGCCTTTAATCTCAGTCCTTGGGGAGGGAGAGGTAGGAGGATCACCGTGAGTTCAAGGCCACCCTGAGACTACATAGTGAATTCCAGGTTAACCTAGGCTAGAGTGAGACCCTACCTTGAAAAAACAAAACAAAAAAAAAAAGAAAGAAAGAAAGAAAGAAAGAAAGAAAGAAAGAAAGGAAGGAGGAAAGAAAGAAGAAAGGGAGGGAGGGAGGGAGGGAGGGAGGGAAGGAAGGAAGGAAGGAAGGAAGGAAGGAAGGAAGGAAGGAAGGAAGGAAGGAAGGACGAAAGATGCCAGGCATAGTGGCACACACCTCTAATTGACTTTACCTTGAAAAAAAAACAAAAAAAACAAAAAAAAAAAAAAAAAAAAAAAAAGAAAGAAAGAAAGAAATGAAGAAATGTGATCTCATCTCTTCTTGGGCTGGAGAATTGGCTCAGTGGATAAAAGTACTTGCTTGCAAAGCCTGACAACCATGAGTTCAATTCCCTAGTGCCCACATAAAGCTAGATGCACAAAGTGGGTGCATGGGCCTGGAGTTCATTTGTAGTGGCTGCAGGTCCCAGTGCACCAACTGTCTCTCTCTTCCTGCCAGGCGTGGTGGGGCACGCCTTTATTCCCAGCACTCAGGAGGCAGAGGTAGGAGGATCGCCATGAGTTCCAGGCCACCCTGAGACTGCAGAGTGAAATCCAGGTCAACCTGGGCTAGAGTGAGACCCTACCTCAAAAAAAAAAAAAAAGTGTATCATAATGATCATGAATGTTTCAAAAGGAATTATGTATATATGGTTTATGTTTATGGAAGTTGCTAATAAAAAAAAGTTTTTTAAAAAGGAATAATAGGGCTGGAGAGATGGCTTAGGGGTTAAGGCGCCTGCCTCCTAAGCCTAAGAACGCTGGTTCCAATCTCCAGGTCCCATGTTTAGCCAGATGCAAAGTGAGGCAAGGGCGCAATGCATCTGGATTTCATTCGCAGAAGCTGAGAGACCGCTGGCGTGCCCATCTTTATCTGCCTCCCTCTCCTTCTCTGTCTCTCTCTGTGTCTCTCTCAAAAAAAAAAAAAAAAAAGGAATAATAAAGCCAGGTGTGGTGGCACACACCTTTAATCTCAGCACTCAGGAGGCAGAGGTAAGAGGATGGCCGTGAGTTTGAGGCTACCCTGAGACTACATAGTGAATTCCAGGTCAGCCTAGAGTGAGACCCTACCTCGGACAAAACAAACAAACCAACAGGAATAATAAGAGGTGCGATGGAGATGAATATGATTGAAAGAAGAAGGGAAGCAGGGTGTGGTGGCACACACCTTTAATAGCAGCACTTGGGAGGGCAAGGTAGTAGGATCACTGTGAGTTCAAGGCCAGCCTGGGACTACAGAATGAATTCCACATTAGCCTGGGCTAGAGCGAGACCCTACAAAGAAAAATGAGGCGGGAAATGGAAAAATAAGTTTAAGAATTATGAAGTTTGGGTTGGGGAGATGGCTCAGTGGATAAAAGTGCTCTGTTGTGAGGCTGGAGAGATGGCTTAGCGGTTAAGGCACTTGCCTGCAAAGCCAAAAGACATCAGTTTGATTCCCAGGAACCACATAAGCCAGATGCACAAAGGCGCATGCATCTGGAGTTCGTTTGCAGGGCGTGAAGCCCTGGAGCGCCCATTCTCTCTCTCTCTCAAATAAATAAATACATTTTTTAAAATTTATTTTTATTTATTTATTTTTATTTATTTATTATTGGGGGGGGTTCGAGGTAGGTATCACTCCGGCTCAGGCTGACCTGGAATTCACTATGTAGTCTCAGGGTGGCCTCAAACTCATGGTGATCCTCCTACCTCTGCCTTCCGAGTGCTGGGATTAAAGGCGTGCGCCACCACACCCGGCTTCTCTCTCTCTTTTTAATCGTGGTACTTGAGAGGTTGAGATAGGAGGATTGCCATGAGTTCAAGGCCAGCCTGAGACTACAGAATGAGTTCCACATTAGCCTAGGCTATAGTGAGAACCTACCTTGAAAAACAAATTAAAAAAAATTTTTTTTAACTAAAATTTGTTTTGAGGCAATGGGGACATACATTCACATTCAAACCACCACACTGTGTGACATTGTAAAGTGAAATCCACAAGATGGCACGTGGGTCTAGGGCTTACAGTGGCAAGAACCCCTGGCACACACATACACATTTTCTTTTTTTTCTTAATCTCACACTGGAGCAGCTGGGTTGTTGCCTCAGTTCCTCTATTAACTTATTTTTATTTTTATTTTATTTTTGGTTTTTTTGAAGTAAGGTCTCGCTCTAGTCCAGGCTGACCTGGAATTCACTATGTGGTCTCAGGTAGCCTCAAACTCACAGCAATCTTCCTACCTATGCTTCCCAGGTGCCAGGATTAAAGGCATGTGCCACCATGCCTAGATCTCTATTAACTTTTAAAAATATTTTTTAATTTATTTCTCTTTCTCTCTCTCTGCCTCTTTCTTGCCAATAAATGAATACAAACAAAATATTCTAAATAAGGGGCTTGAGAGATGGCTTAACAGTTAAGGCCTGCAAAGTCAAAGGACCCAGGTTTGATTCCCCAGAACCTACATTAGCCAGATGCACAAGGGGGCGCATGCATCTGGAGTTCATTTGCAGTGGCTGGAGGCCCTGGTGCGCCCATTCTCTCTCTCCCTCTTTCTCTGTCAAATAAATAAATTTTTTAAAGTTTTTTAAAAATAAAAATATTCTAATTAAAATAGGGGGGCTGGAGAGATTGCTTAGTGGTTAAGGCTCTTGCCTACAAAGCCAAAGGACTCGGGTTCAATTCCCCAGGACCCACATAACCAGATGCAAAAAGTGGCACATGTGTCATCTGGAGTTCATCTGCAGTGGATGGATGCCCTGGCTCACCTCACAACACCACACATCCGCTGCAGAGAGAACAGCAAGAGTGTGCTGGCTTTGAACACACATAAGCTGGACTCAAGACCCAACCCCAGTGCCAACACCTCCTCCAGCAAGACTCCACCTGCTGGGGACTAAGTGGGAAGCTTAAAAACACTACACTCGATGCCATGGGGACATTCATCCAAACCACCACAGCAAATAACAATAACAAGAGAGGCTAGTTTGGGCTAGAGATGGCTCAGCAGTTAAGGCACCTGCTTGTAAAGCCTGATGGCCTGGGTTCGATTCCCTCGTGCCCAAGTAAAGCCAGGTACACAAATCTGGAGTTTGTTTGTAGTGGTAAGAGGCCCTGGTGCACCCATTTTTCCCTCTCTCTTCTTTCTCTCTCTCCTTGCAAGTAAATAAACAAAAATATATATTTCTTTCAAGGTAGGGTCTTGCTCTAGCTCAGGCTGACCTGGAATTTACTCTATTCTCAGGGTGGCCTCTGAACTCATGGCAATCCTCCTATCTCTGCCTCTGAGTGCTGGGATTAAAAGCATGTACCACCACGCCCAGCCTAGACAAAAATATTTTAAAAAGAGGTTAGCTGAAGATCCTTTCTGGCACAGTGTTAATTAACACACCAAGTTACTTAGTGTAACCAACACAGAATAAACTCAATCTTAAATTCATGACACTAATTTATATTCTTTCACAATTCAGTAATTGACCTATTTCCCCACCCTATGCATCCATGTTCCCTTCACCCCACTACTCTTTCACTAAATTTATATTACAAAATAAACTTAATTAACATGGACTTGACACATCTCATCTGTTTTTACCCGGAATAGCCACAAATGTACAAGAAAATGGTAATTAATTGATATTAAACCCTTTGGGTGAGTTTCAATTAACTACCATTTTCTTGTACATTTGTGGCTATTTATGGCAACAATAGATCTTTAGTACGGAGTGCCCTTAGGACTATCACCCAGGGGGCTGGAGAGATTGCTCAGTGGTTAGAAGAGCTTCTTGCAAAGCCTGACTGTCCAGATTCAATTTCCCAGTACCCACATAATACCACACATATTAGAGGGTTCCACATGTATCTAGAGTTCATTTGCAGTGGCAGGAGGCCCTAGCTAGCCCATACTATCTCTCCTTCTCTCCCTCAAATAAAATAAATATTAAAAAAAAAAACTTTCTCCTTTTTATTTATTTGAAAGAGAGAGAGGATGGGTGTACCAGGGCCTCTAGCCACTGTAAACAAACTCAGATGCATGTATCACCTGTGCATCTACCATATGTGGTCCTGGGAAGTCGAACCTGGATCCTTGGGCTTTGCAGGCAAACGCCTTAACCACTAAGCCATCTTTCCAGCTCTAAAATAAATATTTAAAACAAAAAGAAAGAGCTGGGGGCGGGAAAGATGGCTTAGCGGTTAAGCGCTTGCCTGTGAAACCTAAGGACCCCGGTTTGAGGCTCAATTCCCCAGGACCCACGTAAGCCAGATGCACAAGGTGGCACATGCATCTGGAGTTCGTTTACAGTGGCTAGAGGCCCTGGCGCGCCCATTCTCTTTCTCTCTCTCTCCCTTTCTGTCTAAATTGTCGGAGACCATGAACAGCATAACAGCCATCTTGTATGAGAAGCCATCTTATGGATTCAAAAGGCCTTAGGATCAGAATTGCCCCAGCTACAAGCCCTGGCTGCAGGCGATCACTTTATCTACCTATCGGATCAGAGTTGCCCCAGCTACAAGCCCTGGCTGCAGGCGATTACTTTATCTGCCTATTGGAATGTAACAACAGACCTTCCCATGACCCCTGGGATTAAGAGTCCCATGATCAAACCTTATCAATCAGAAAGTCTTGTGACCCTGGGTCAGTTTCTAGTTTACCTTCCTCCTGCCTCCCTATATAAACCTCTGTGAAAAATAAAAATTTGAGACTTTGACCAGGTATTAGGCTTAGTCTCCTTCTTTGTGTCTGTTTGTCTCTCTCATCCAGGTTAATCTCCCTCGGGCCTTGTTGAACTCCCCGCTGGTCGGGGGCAAGTGGCGCCCAAACGTGGGGCTCGAGGTACGAGGACTGACTTGGGCGTCGCCGGGTGAACGGCCGTCATTCTTTCATTGGATCGCCACCTCGTTGGTGAGTGAAGATCCGCACAGAGGTCACCGCAGGAAAGCCCGCCTGTGACACAGACCCGGATAAGGTAAGAAGAGCGATGAAATTATGGGACAAACATTGAGTAAACATGAGTTATTCATTCAGGGACTTAGAGTCTCTCAAGACACGAGGAAATTGGGTTAAGATGCGTGGTTAATAGGTGAGTGATCCCTTGGGGACATCCTCCCCTGGGACTAGCAGGCCCCAGTGGCCGCCTCCCAGTGAGGAACTAGTCTCCCCACTGACGGACTAGGCGAGATATAATGTAAAGAAAAAACAAACTTTCCCTTTCTCTATCAGAGAAAGGCAAAACTATAGGCCCAGTGGCCGCCTCCCCAGTGAGGAATTAGGTGAGGTGTACCCATCAAAAGGAACCCCAAATCAGTGGATTAAGGACATTTCTTAAAGTTAGGGGCATAAAACTCTCTCAAAAAGAGGCCAACTTATTCTGGGAAAAAGTCCTCCAGATCTCAGTCGCTGTGGCCGCTGGCCCATGCTCCAAAGCAGCGGCAGGCTGACAAGAGGCAAAGGCTGCTGGACTGCGCTCCACTCTGGAGCCAGGGCTGCTAAAACGCCACAGGCAGCAGAGGAGACAATAGCTACACCTGAGGGGAAAAGACACCCCCCCTGTTTCTCTCCATGCTCACAGTTGGGTTCAGGGCCCAGGCTCCAGGGGCCTGGCTGATGCCACGTGGGCTCAGGTGGCCTGATACCCTCCAGCCACACCCGCCCAACAGGGTAAACAAGGAGATAATGGATTTATTTAAAAAAAAAAAAAGGCTTAAAAGGCAAGATCAGAAAGCTGCCTTATAGCATGAGGGAAAAGATCCAAAACCCTCTTTCTTAGCTTCACTGGTTTGTAGATGTGGACTTCTTATAAGTATTTACAACTGTTTTAAGCTCACTTTGCCTCTTTATGCTTATCTGGGACTACTAACAAAAAAAAAAAAACAGTCTCAAGAATTATATTTAAATTTAAATATGTACTCAATACTAAATTTGTTAGAAAATTTCTAATAATGTTCAAATCTACTTTCCTAATGTGTTTCAAAAGTCAAGTCTGATCTACTCTTTAAAGATATTTCATAAGATCTTTTATTAAAAGCCTCATGGTAAAAACAATAAAAGTTTAGTTAAACTGGAGAAAAAACTTTAAATGTTGGTAACTATTTGATAAAAAAAAGATTGTTACAAAATGGTTACATAGCTTGTAAGATAAAAATATGTAAATGTAGATATTAAGTAAACTTGAACAAGGTTAAAGACAAAACACTTAACCAGATTGCAGATTTTTTTAAGATAGAATAAAGTAATATAACTCTAGGGCCTACATCAGACTAATAAAAGCATGGCTCTAGCTGATAGGTTACTATGGTATTCAGTTTGTAAACTCAAAACTTTAACTTGTTGATATTAATCTGGTCATGATGATGGTTAAAAAAGACTAAATTTAGAGTACCCAATAAAGTTAATTAAGTTGCTATTTGTAAACATTTTTAACTATATGTTAAGGTTAAAATTGACTCATTAATATTTAATTCTCTCACATGGTTGATATAACTAATATACAAAAATTCCTAACATCTCCCCATTGCCTGTGATAATTGTTTCCTATCTGACTGTGTTTTCAAAACATCCAACCCTGGGATCCCCAGCACTCAGGCCCGTCTGGTGAGTATCTGAGCGCTCTTTCTCTCTCTTTCTCCTTTTTAAATTTGGTTCTGAAGCGCGCATAGCTTTTCTTGGGCCCTCTGTTTCTGTCATATTCATGTGTCTATGTTATTGGGCCCTCTGTTTCTGTCATATTCGTGTGTCTGTGTTATTGGGCCCTATGTGTTTCTGTCATATTTGTGTGTCTACATGTTAATTGTTTCCCTATGGACGGACGCTTCTCCCTTGACTTAATAACATGGGACAGTTCCCTTCCCCCTTTTTCACCCCTTTCTTTACAGGTGCTGGCGGCCACAGCCAAAAGAGACATCAAGCCCACTGCTGAAGCTTCGGTCCCGATTCTTGTGTGGGGGATGGAGTGGGGACTGGGAGTTACATCTCAGGTCAATAAATGGTTTACAAAATTTGTCTGTTACAAGGACCAGAGGCCCCATGGCTGAGTATCTCTAAAAGGTCCTACAGGTGTGAAAACTCCCCAAAAGCTGTTATTGGACTGATTAAAAATTTTCTCAAACTTTTCATCACAGATAGATATTGATAAAAAGCTGTCAGTCAGGTTAGATGCTCTAGAAAATGCTGTTATGTATTTAAAAAGGCAGATTGTTAATCTTGTGGTTCAAAAGCAATTGTTCTGTCATGTAAATTATCAATTCATAAGTATTACTCCTTTATCCTACAATGGGACTGCTACTGTATGGTAAAAGGTTAAAAATCATATTTGGGCTATTTAAAATCATAATAATCTTAACATAGATTTACAAGGTTTACAAAAGAAAATATCTGTTATTTCATATAGTCATTTGTCTTTTGGTGATCCTGATAAGGCTGCAAAAGGATTTTTTTGATGCCTTAAGTATCTCCCAAGCAGTTTCCTTCTCAGATTCTCATTTGGCTTAAGCAGGGGAATTTACTGCCAAACAAACAAACATAGATTACAGAGTTGGAGGTCAACACGTTTGTCAGCTAGTTCCTTATCTGAATCAGGTCTGGGCTTAATGACTATCTGTTCTATAATGGCAGTACTGTCGTCTGGTTATTAAATGATGTCTTCTAAGTAAAAAGAAAAAACTTTAACTTGGTTTACAACAGTTTCAACATGCAGGAATGGCTGTGCCTGAGTCAGGCGAGCAAACAATGTTACAGAGGCTAAATGTAGCGGCTTCCAGAGCTCAAGTGTTCCAGCAGCTCAACAGATTGCTGATCACAGACTGGAGCTGACAAGCCGAGGAATCGCGACTGAGGACCTGCCTCCGGCTGAGACCCTCCCCTAACAATGACTGTAAAACATATAGTCTCTGTAAACGCTATAGCCTCTATAAGCACTGTAAATTTGTTTACTTTTATAATCATTCTAGGCATGTTGGCCAAGGTTCAATACTCCAAGCCTCCGGGAACCGCATAAGCATTCAGACCTATGCACCCCTAGGGGATGGGTACCAACGTGGGTGTGGAAAAACCGCAAGGGAAGGTCCTTTGACCGCTTCTGAATTCCCTGAGAGTCAAACCTGACTTGCATGGAGGTTGGTACCATACATAATGCCTCCCCCCACAAAAGGTACTGAGGGCCAAATCTGTGGGTGATACATGACCCACGGGAGGAGTCAGGTCACTACTCCCAGTTGGTTAAAGCCCACTGCTGGATAGCAGGCCTCCCCTCCTGTTTGTATAAAAGAAGGAGGAGATGTCGGAGACCATGAACAGCATAACAGCCATCTTGTATGAGAAGCCATCTTATGGATTCAAAAGGCCTTAGGATCAGAATTGCCCCAGCTACAAGCCCTGGCTGCAGGCGATCACTTTATCTACCTATCGGATCAGAGTTGCCCCAGCTACAAGCCCTGGCTGCAGGCGATTACTTTATCTGCCTATTGGAATGTAACAACAGACCTTCCCATGACCCCTGGGATTAAGAGTCCCATGATCAAACCTTATCAATCAGAAAGTCTTGTGACCCTGGGTCAGTTTCTAGTTTACCTTCCTCCTGCCTCCCCTATATAAACCTCTGTGAAAAATAAAAATTTGAGACTTTGACCAGGTATTAGGCTTAGTCTCCTTCTTTGTGTCTGTTTGTCTCTCTCATCCAGGTTAATCTCCCCTCGGGCCCTTGTTGAACTCCCGCTGGTCGGGGCACTAAATAAATAAATAAATAAAATAAAATAAAACAAAAAAAGAAAGAGCTGGGCATGGTGGTGCACGCCTTTAATCTCAGTACTTGGGGAGGGAGAGGTAGGAGGATCACCGTGAGTTCAAGGCCACCCTGAGACTACATAGTGAATTCCAGGTTAACCTAGGCTAGAGTGAGACCCTACCTTGAAAAAACAAAACAAAAAAAAAAAGAAAGAAAGAAAAGAAGGAAGGAAGGAAGAAAGGAAGGAAAAGGAAGGAGGAAAGAAAGAAGAAAGGGAGGGAGGGAAGGAAGGAAGGAAGGAAGGAAGGAAGGAAGGAAGGAAGGAAGGAAGGAAGGACGAACGAAAGATGCCAGGCATAGTGGCACACACCTCTAATTGACTTTACCTTGAAAAAAAAAAAAAAAAAAAAAAAGAAAGAAAAGAAGGAAGGAAGGAAGAAAGGAAGGAAAAGGAAGGAGGAAAGAAAGAAGAAAGGGGAGGGGGGAAGGAAGGAAGGAAGGAAGGAAGGAAGGAAGGGAGGAAGGAAGGAAGGAAGGACGAACGAAAGATGCCAGGCATAGTGGCACACACCTCTAATTGACTTTACCTTGAAAAAAAAAAAAAAAAAAAAAAAAAAAAAAAAAGAAAGAAAGAAATGAAGAAATGTGACCTCATCTCTTCTTGGGCTGGAGAATTGGCTCAGTGGATAAAAGTACTTGCTTGCAAAGCCTGAAAACCATGAGTTCGATTCCCTAGTGCCCACATAAAGCTAGATGCACAAAGTGGGTGCATGGGCCTGGAGTTCATTTGTAGTGGCTGCAGGTCCCAGTGCACCAACTGTCTCTCTCTTCCTGCCAGGCGTGGTGGCGCACGCCTTTATTCCCAGCACTCAGGAGGCAGAGGTAGGAGGATCGCCATGAGTTCCAGGCCACCCTGAGACTGCAGAGTGAAATCCAGGTCAGCCTGGGCTAGAGTGAGACCCTACCTCAAAAAAAAAAAATCCCAGCACTCAGGAGGCAGAAGTAGGAATCGCCATGAGTTCCAGGCCACCCTGAGACTCATAATGGTCAGCCTGGGCTAGATGAGACCCTGTTTCAAAAAAAAAAAGTGTATCATATGATCATAATGTTTCAAAAGTTTATGTATATATGGTTTATGTTTATGGAAGTTGCTAATAAAAAAAGTTTTTAAAAGGAATAATAGGGCTGGAGAGATGGCTTAGGGGTTAAGGCGCCTGCCTCCTAAGCCTAAGAACGCTGGTTCCAATCTCCAGGTCCCATGTTTAGCCAGATGCAAAGTGAGGCAAGGGCACAATGCATCTGGATTTCATTCCCAGCAGCTGAGAGACCGCTGGCGTGCCCATCTTTATCTGCCTCCCTCTCCTTCTCTGTCTCTCTCTGTGTCTCTCTCAAAAAAAAAAAAAAAAAAAAATAATAAAGCCAGGTGTGGTGGCACACACCTTTAATCTCAGCACTCAGGAGGCAGAGGTAAGAGGCTGGCCGTGAGTTTGAGGCTACCCTGAGACTACATAGTGAATTCCAGGTCAGCCTAGAGTGAGACCCTACCTCGGACAAAACAAACAAACCAACAGGAATAATAAGAGGTGTGATGGAGATGAATATGATTGAAAGAAAAAGGGAAGCAGGGTGTGGTGGCACACACCTTTAATAGCAGCACTTGGGAGGGCAAGGTAGTAGGATCACTGTGAGTTCAAGGCCAGCCTGGGACTACAGAATGAATTCCACATTAGCCTGGGCTAGAGCGAGACCCTACAAAGAAAAATGAGGCGGGAAATGGAAAAATAAGTTTAAGAATTATGAAGTTTGGGTTGGGGAGATGGCTCAGTGGATAAAAGTGCTCTGTTGTGAGGCTGGAGAGATGGCTTAGCAGTTAAGGCACTTGCCTGCAAAGCCAAAAGACATCAGTTTGATTCCCCAGGAACCACATAAGCCAGATGCACAAGGCGCATGCATCTGGAGTTCGTTTGCAGGGCGTGAAGCCCTGGAGCGCCCATTCTCTCTCTCTCTCAAATAAATAAATACATTTTTTAAAATTTATTTTTATTTATTTATTTTTATTTATTTATTTTTATTTATTTATTTTTTGGGGGGGGGTTCGAGGTAGGTATCACTCCGGCTCAGGCTGACCTGGAATTCACTATGAAGTCTCAGGGTGGCCTCGAACTCATGGTGATCCTCCTACCTCTGCCTTCCGAGTGCTGGGATTAAAGGCGTGCGCCACCACACCCGGCTTCTCTCTCTCTTTTTAATCGTGGTACTTGAGAGGTTGAGATAGGAGGATTGCCATGAGTTCAAGGCCAGCCTGAGACTACAGAATGAGTTCCACATTAGCCTAGGCTATAGTGAGAACCTACCTTGAAAAACAAATTTAAAAAAATTTTTTTTAACTAAAATTTGTTTTGAGGCAATGGGGGACATACATTCACATTCAAACCACCACACTGTGTGACATTGTAAAGTGAAATCCACAAGATGGCACGTGGGTCTAGGGCTTACAGTGGCAAGAACCCCTGGCACACACATACACATTTTCTTTTTTTTCTTAATCTCACACTGGAGCAGCTGGGTTGTTGCCTCAGTTCCTCTATTAACTTATTTTTATTTTTATTTTTATTTTTGGTTTTTTTGAAGTAAGGTCTCGCTCTAGTCCAGGCTGACCTGGAATTCACTATGTGGTCTCAGGTAGCCTCAAACTCACAGCAATCTTCCTACCTTTGCTTCCCAGGTGCCAGGATTAAAGGCATGTGCCACCATGCCTAGATCTCTATTAACTTTTAAAAATATTTTTTAATTTATTTCTCTCTCTCTCTCTCTGCCTCTTTCTTGCCAATAAATTAATACAAACAAAATATTCTAAATAAGGGGCTTGAGAGATGGCTTAACAGTTAAGGCCTGCAAAGTCAAAGGACCCAGGTTTGATTCCCCAGAACCTACATTAGCCAGATGCACAAGGGGGTGCATGCATCTGGAGTTCATTTGCAGTGGCTGGAGGCCCTGGTGCGCCCATTCTCTCTCTCCCTCTTTCTCTGTCAAATAAATAAATTTTTTAAAGTTTTTTAAAAATAAAAATATTCTAATTAAAATAGGGGGGCTGGAGAGATTGCTTAGTGGTTAAGGCTCTTGCCTACAAAGCCAAAGGACTCGGGTTCAATTCCCCAGGACCCACATAACCAGATGCAAAAAGTGGCACATGTGTCATCTGGAGTTCATCTGCAGTGGATGGATGCCCTGGCATGCCTAATCTCTTCCTCTCTCTCTCTCTTTCTCTCTCTCTCTCAAATAAATAAATAAATAAAAATAAACATGGTGGTGCATGCCTTTAATCCCAGCACTCAGAAGGCAGAGGTAGGAGGATCACCATGAGTTTGAGGCCACCCTGAGAATACATAGTGAAATTCCAGGTCAGCCTGGGCTAGAGTGAGACCCTACCTCAAAAAAAGAAAAAAAAAAAGTATATACACAGAGAGAGAGAGAGAGAGAGGGAGGGAGGAAGACAAGGAGAGAGAGAATGGGCACGCCAGAGCCTCCTGCCACTGCAAACTATAGATGCATTCCCCACCTTGTACACCTGGCCTTTTGCGGGCACTGGGGAATCAAACCCAGGCAGTAAGGCTTTACAAGCAAGCACCTTAACCACTGAGCTATCTCTCTAGGTGCCCCTGCTAACTTTTATTCCTCTTCTAGCTTGGTCTTAGTTCACTCTAGGACTGTCCCCAATGGGCAAGAAACCCTTTTGCAACCTTGTTGGAAGGCCTCAGCCCAGGCTTTCCTCAGTAGTTCAGGCAGCTCTTGGCTGCCCTCTTCTGGGATCAGGTCCCCCAAGCCACCCATTCCTAATGACTATCAACCCACTGGAGTCGATTTCTGTGACATGGGACAGGTGGTGCAGTCGTGCTGTGCCTCTGACTTTCTGTTCTGTTCACATGGCGTTTGAGTAATGCTACTTGACCCATATGTCTCTGTTTTGATTTTCTTTTTCTCGAGGTAGGGTCTCGCTCTAGTCCAGGCTGACCTGGAATTCACTATGCAGTCTCAGGGTGGCCTCGAACTCACGGCAATCCTGCTCCCTCTGCCTCCCGAGTGCTGGGATTAAAGGCATGCACCACCATGGCCGCCTTTGATTTATCTGTTCTGAGGGACAGATCAGGCCCATCTCAGACTGGTCTCAAACTCATGTGGTCCCAGCCTCCTGCAGGACTAGTATCATATCCAGACTCTGCCCCCGCCCCCACCATCTCATCAATGCCATAGCTATTTTACCAACAAAGACAGTTTGAGGGTGGGGAGCAATGAAAAGGACTCTCAAATAATAAAACCTAAACTGGATTCAATAAGAACAGGGATTGGGGGCTGGGGAAAGGGCTTAGTGGTTAAGGCAAAGCCTAAGGACCCCAGTTTGATTTCCCAGGACGCACGTAAACCAGATGCACAAGGGGTGCATGTGTCTGGAATTCATTGCAGTGGCTAGAGGCCCTGGTGTGCCCATTCTCTCTTTCTCTCTATCTGCTTCTTCCTCTCTCTCTCAAATAAATAAATAAAGCCGGGTGTGGTGGCACACGCCTTTAATCCCAGCACTTGGGAGGCAGAGGTAGGAGGATCACCATGAGTTCAAGGCCACCCTGAGACTACATAATTAATTCCAGGTCAGCCTGGACCAGAGTGAAACCCTACCTCGAAAAACCAAAATAAGTAAATAAATAAAATATTTTTTTAAAAAAGAAGAGGGATTGGGCTAGAGAGATGGCTTAGTGGTTAAGGCACTTGCCTGCAAAGCTTAAGGATCTGGGTTCAATTCCCCAGGACCCACGTGAGCCAAATGCACTAAGTGGCATGCCCATTCTCTCTCTACCTCTCTGCCTCTTTCTCTCTCTTTCAAATAAATAAAAATAGGCTGAGTGTAGTGTCACACGCCTTTAGTTCCAGATCTTGGGAGGCAGAAGTAGGAGGATCACCAGGAGTTCAAGACCACCCTAAAACTACATAATGAATTCCAGGTCAGCCTGGGCTAAAGCTAGACCCTACCTCAAAAAAACAAAAGAAGGCCAGGCATGATGGTGCACACCTTTAATCCCAGCACTAGGGTTGGGGGGCAGAGGTAGGAGAATGGCTGTGAGTCTGAGGCTAGGACCAAGAGTGAGTTCCAGGTCAGCCTGGGCTAGAGTGAGGAAAAAAAAAAAAGGCAAAACAGTAGAGAATATATGAAGGCCGCATACCTAAGATTAATGAAATGTATCTGCTGCTAAGGAAGAAGGCAAGCGAGATGGGCTGGAGAGCTGGCTTAGCAGTTAAGGCACAAGCTTGTGAAGCCCAAGGACCCTGGTTCGATTCCCCAGGCCCCACGTAAGCCAGATGCACATGGTGGCGCATACATCTGGAGTTCGTATGCAGTGGCTAGAGGCCCTGGAAAGCCCATGCTCTTTCTCTGTCTCTCTCTCTCTCCTCTCTCTGTCTCTAATAAATAGATTAAAATGAATCTTAAAAAAAAAAGAAAGTGAGAGAGAAAGAAAAAAGAGGAAGAAAAAGAGAGAATGAAAGAAAGGCAAAAATAAATTAAGATGCCTGTACATCTGGCTACCTGGAACCTGGAGATTCAAACATGAGTTCTTGGGCTGGAGAGGTGGCTTAGCAGTTAAGGCGTTTGCCTGCAAAGCCAAAGGATCCGGGTTCAACTCTCCAGGACCCATGTAAACCAGATGCACAAGGGGGTACATGCATCTGGAGTTCAATTGCAGTGGGTGGAGGCCCTGGTGTGCCCATTCTCTCTCTCTCTGCCTCTTTCTCTCTCTCAAATAAAAAAATATATATATATGCATACATACACACTCAAGCCGGGAGTGGTGGCGCATACCTTTAATCCCAGCATTTAGAGGCAGAGGTAGGAGGATCACTGTGAGTTCAAGGCCACCCTGAGACTACATAGTGAGTTATAGGTCAGCCTGGACTAGAGTGAAAGCCTACCTTGAAAAATAAAATAAATAAAATAAATAAAAAACACTCAAGAGCCGGGCATGGTGGCACACACCTTTAATCCCAGCACTTGGGAGGCAGAGGTAGGCGGATCACCGTGAGTTCGAGGCCACTCTGAGACTACATAGTTAATTTCAGGTCAGCCTGGACCAGAGTGAGACCCTACCTCGGGAAAAAAAAAACCACACTCAAACACGTGCCTTAACCACTAAGCCATCTCTGTGGCCTCCATCAGCAGGGTGCCTATCTAGCAGGTATGAGGCCTTAGGGTCCAGTCACAAGCATTGTAAAAATAAAACTTAAACATTAAAATCTGTAGCTGGGCGTGGTGGCGCACGCCTTTAATCCCAGCAATCGGGAGGCAGAGGTAGGAGGATCACTGTGAGTTCGAGGCCACCCTGAGACTACATAGTGAATTCCATGATGATCTATGCTTGAAATCCCAGAACTCAGGAGTCAGTTTTTGTTTGAGATGAGATCCCATGGAGGCCCGCGCTGGCCCAAGTCAGAGCATTCAGACTAGGGAATCAGGAATAGACGGGCTCATAACAAGACCTGGTGGAACAGCAGTGGAGCAGGGCGCCTGACATTCCACTCTGGCCACCACAGGAGAGCGCCCCCTGCCGCAGGTGAGTGTATCTACACACACACACACACACACACACACCCCCCACACACACCCCACAGGAGAGCGCCCCCTGCTGCAGGTGAGTGTATCTACACACACACACACACACACACCCCACAGGAGAGCACCCCCTGACACAGGTGAGTGTATCTACACACACACACACACACACACACACACACACACAGGAGAGCGCCCCCTGCCGCAGGTGAGTGTATCTACACACACACACACACACACACACACACACACACCACAGGAGAGCGCCCCCTGCTGCAGGTGAGTGTATCTACACACACACACACCCCACAGGAGAGCGCGCCCTGCAGGTGAGTGTATCTACACACACACACACACACACACACACACACCCCACAGGAGAGCACTCCCTGCTGCAGGTGAGTGTATCTACACACACACACACCCCACAGGAGAGCACTCCCCCCACAGGAGAGCGCGCCCTGCTGCAGGTGAGTGTATCTACACACACACACCACAGGAGAGCGCTCCCTGCTGCAGGTGAGTGTATCTACACACGCACACACACCCCACAGGAGAGCGCCCTGCTGCAGGTGAGTGTATCTACACACTGCAGGTGAGTGTATCTACACACACCCCCCACAGGAGAGTGTGCCTCCAGGTGAGTGTATCTACTGCAGGTGAGTGTATCTACACACACACACCACAGGAGAGCGCGCCCTGCAGGTGAGTGTATCTACACACGCACACACACCCCACAGGAGAGCGCCCTGCTGCAGGTGAGTGTATCTACACACGCACACACACCCCACAGGAGAGCGCGCCCTGCTGCAGGTGAGTGTATCTACACACACACACCCACAGGAGTGAGTGTATCTCCCACACACACCCCACAGGAGAGCGCGCCCTGCTGCAGGTGAGTGTATCTACACACACACACCACAGGAGAGCGCCCCCTGCTGCAGGTGAGTGTATCTACACACGCACACACACACAGGAGGCGCACCTGCTGCAGGTGAGTGTATCTACACACACAGGAGAGCGAGGTGCCAGAAGCACAAGGTGGCTCATGTGTGAGTGTATCTGGAGGCGCTCTGGAGTGCTGGTAGTGTATCCACACTCGGAGCGCCCCCTGCTGCAGGTGAGTGTATCTGGAGGCCCTGGCATGCCCGTTCTCGATCTCATAAATAAGTAAATAAATAAAAAGAATAACTATGCCACTGCTAGATAAGTTGTCATTCCAAATTCTGCTTTTCTCTCACACACCACAGGAGAGCGCGCCCTCAGGTGAGTGTATCTGGAGAGCTGCAGGTGAGTGTATCTACACACACACACCACAGGAGAGCGCCCCCAGGTGAGTTTGGTTCACTAACACACACACTCCCCTCACCCACAAGGTGGCTAAAGTCAGTTCCTTTCTCACAGCCTCATTTCCCACTCGTAGAAGTTTGGTTGAATTCGTCCTTTGTGGCAGGAAAGAACATGAGTTTCGAGATTTCCTGACGTCTCTAAGATCCCCTTCCATTCTGCTGAAGTGAAAAGAAGTTCTACCCTGGGTGACCGAGGAAAGTGAGCAGAATTGGGCTAGGGTAAATTGTTTCCTTTGCAATTTACTTTCCACAAAAGGATGCGTGCTTTTAAAGGGAGCCTTGTTTATACACTGGATACGTGATTTCACTGCTTCTTTCAAGGAACGCTGCCTCTGACACGAAAAGAGAAGTGTCAGACTTGCCTCACTCTTGTCTCACATGACCAGTTCCTGTATCAGAAGCAGAGGGTCTCCCTCAATTCACTTTAGGTGTCACCTGATGAAAGAAAAGCATGGCATGGTGTCAGTCACCTTAAACAACAAAGGCTTTGGGCTTTGGCTTCATGGTTATTATGCCTCGGTCCTGAGGGTTGTGTGATGTGTGACCCTCCACTGCACACAGAATGTTTTGAATGAGGAGCTGATAAAAGCTGGGCCATTATCAGTGTTTATTTGGTGAGGGATGCCCATGATGGCGAAGGTGGACAGCGTATGGCATATCAGCCTTTTTGTATTTTCTCCTGTCTGTGCCATGGCCCACATGAAGTAGGAGTATGTATCCACCGTTACAAATACATATTTTTGGCGACCGAATTGGGGTGGCCATCAATATGCCAGAGGGCATTCGCTTTAAGGCCTCTGGGGATGGTGCCCATAGTCTGGAGAGCTGGTGTGGTAATTAATGAGAACAGGAGTGGCAGGTTTTTAAGATGCGTTGGAGCTGACTTTTAGGAATTTGGGGAAAGCACAATTGAAGCCCTTTGAGGTATCAGCATGGGAGTTTTCAGCCTCCTCAAGAGTGGTTAAGAAGGCATCTGTCTGGCTAGGCTTCCGAGTGGGGCCACCTGATTTGCTAGTGTATTTCCCTCCAAAAGGGGGCCAGGCAGGGGGCTGTGGGACCTTATGTGTTGCACATATAGAGGGGCCTTTCTCTTACAAATGAAGTTAGAAACTTTTATCAGGAGTGGTGATCTAGCCGGATATGTGAGCGAGCAAGCCAGGGGAGCAAGTTAACAGCACATATACTATTGGAGAAAAGATTGAAAGGACCATCTTCCTTGAATAGTGCCAGATAAATGGTATATAATTCTTTATATTGTGGGGATCCATCAGGAAGTTCCCTAAAGCTAATGAGGGGGGGTTGATCCCTGGGTGGTAGAGAATTACAGCTGCTCCCTTTTCTCCCAGCTGTAAAAATGGGGGTGCCCCGGGGATGGGTTTTCTTGAACAAAGGCAGGGTAGGAGCCATTTTAACAGGGGTATTGCAGGGATCAATTTTTCATTAGGATAATGGTTGCCGATTTGACCAGAGAAGCCCAGTAGACTGATTGCAAATCAGGAGTGATTCCTGAGTAGCCATTGTATGTCAGAGAGGGGGAAGGGGTTATGATTGTGTCAGGTTCTTTGCCCAAAGTCTGGAGGGCCCAGTCTCACCCGGTTCTAACATGGTCGCCAGGGCATCAACCTCTGTTGATATGCGTGGGACTCCACCAATAGAGGTGTGGAGCCATTCTAGGACTCCTTGGGGTTGATGTAGCGCCCCCATAATGGTCATGGAAGAATTAAATATTAAAAGTTGGATCGGCTTGTCTGGCGAGTATCGTGCAAGGGCCATATCAGAAAAGATGTTATTAATCTTGGTTAATGCCTGCTTTGCTTCTGGGTTTAGTGAGTGGGGGAGGAGGGTCATTGTCACCATTTAACATGTCGAATAGCTCACTGGTAAGGATGGGGAGCCATGGCCGAAGCCAGTTGAGGTTTCCCAGAAAGCTCTGGAGCAAGGCTAGTGTGAGCTTTTGGGGGAAGGAGAGGGTGGGCTTTAGGGGCTGGGCAGAAGTAAGGCAGAGCCCCGTTCCCAGAAAGGTTATGGGTGGGATTAGTTGGACTTTATTGGGGCGATTTTAAAGCCTGCCTCAGTCAGGGAAGGTAGCAATTGGTCTCTTAATTCTATTGGTGAGGTGGAGGAGTCTTTCCAAACAAGAATATCATCCATGTAATGATAGATGTTAAGGCCTCGGGTTAAATGGGGCCTTAATGCTGCAGCAACCACCTCCTGGCATATGGTAGGACTGTTAGCCAAGCCTTGAGGCAGGACCATGCATTCAAAATGTTTGGAAGGTCCCAAATTATTGACAGAAGGGACTGAGAACACAAAGTGCTGTCAGTCCCTAGGGTGCAGAGGGATGGAAAAGCAGCAATCCTTGATGTCAATAGCAAGGAGGGGGGATTGGCCGGTATGGCTGAGACAAGGGGCAGTCCCTTTGAGGGGCACCCCAAATGAGCATGGCCTTGTTAATGGCCTAAGGTCTTATAATAATCTCCATCCTCCTGAGCTCTTTTTTTTTTTTTTTTTGAGAGACAGAGAGAGAGAGACAGAGAGAGAGAGGGTGAGGAAGACAGATAGAGATGGGCACTCCAGCAGCCTCTCAGCTGCTGCAAACAAACTCCAGATGTGTGCGCCCCCTTGTGGTCAAGTGTGGCATTGCGCCCTTGCGTCACCTTGCATCTGGCTAAACGTGGGACCTGGAGATTGGAATTGGCGTTCTTAGGCTTAGGAGGCAGGTGCCTTAACCACTAAGCCATCTCTCCAGCCCCTGAGCCCTTTTTAATTACAAACACTGAAGTATTCCATGGGCTTCGAGAAGGGTGGATATTGTTAAGTTGAAGTTGTTCTGTTACCAGCTGATTTAGGATTTCAAATTTCTCTCTTGATAGAGGCCACTGTTCAGCCCAGACTGGCTCATTAGAGAGTCATTCCAGGCAGGGCGTTTCGTATTTCACAGTGGCCTTTAGGATTGGGGGTGACATCGGCGGAGGTACCTCTCATCATCCTCTGTTTCAATGCTTTCTCCTTCAGTGTTGCTGTCAATAACTACATCTAGGGCTTCAAGAATATCTCTTCCTAGTAGCTTAGTTGTCACATCAGCCACTACGGGTCTAATAAGGCCCACAGTGCCATCTGGGTCCTTCCACTTTAAGCCTCTTTGGTAGCATATGCTTGTGAAGGACCTCCTAGCCCCATTAGTTGGGGTCCTAGGATCAACTCCCGGTGTCAAGGGACCTCAGATTGTTTCAAAATACTTTTATCTGCTCCAGTGTCAATTGAACATTTAAAAATGTTCCTCCTATTTCTAGGGCTAATTTTGGGTGGGACTCTTGATTTCCATTTCCTACCTAACCCGTTTCCCTGCCTACGTTGCTCAACTCAGGGAATGCCTCCAGTATCCATCCAGCTTCTTAAATTAGAAACCAGTTATTATCAATGTTTGTTCTTTTTCTTTTTTTTTTCAACTTTTCTTCACAAACATAACATTCTTGGAATTCTGTTCTCTCTTTTTGGGTAAGGTTGGGGACCAGCAACCTAGGAACTTAGGGAGTGAGAGTGCTAGGCAAGCATTCCAGCACTGAGCAGCGGCTCCAGCCCTGTATACTAATTTTTGTTGTTGTGTCTGTTTGCAACAGAGTTTCATGTAGCCCAAGCTGGCCTTAATTTTTAAAAAATCTTCTTCTTAAAAATATATTTATTTATGAGAAAGAGAGACAGAGAATGAATGGGCACACTAGGACTTCCAGCCACTGCAAACAAACTCTAGGTGCATGTGCATCTAGCTTATGTGGGCTCTGGTGAATTCAACCTGGGTCCTTAGTCTTCACAGGCAAGCACCTTAACCACTAAGCAATCTCTCCAGCCACAAAAGAATAACATTTTTTCATTTTTTTTTTTTTTTTGAGGTAGGAATTCACTATGTAGTCTCAGGGTGGCCTTGAACTCACAGTGGTCCTCCTACCTCTGCCTCCTGAGTGCTGGGATTAAAGGCACACATCACCACATCTGGTTTTCCTTCCTTTCCTTCTTTTCTTTTCTTTTTTTTTTTTTTCTTTTTTTTTTTTTTTTTTTTTTTTTTTTTGGCTTTCTGAGGTAGGGTCTCACTCTAGCCCAGGCTGAGCTGGAATTCACTATTAGTCTCAGGATGGTCTTGAACTCATGGCGATTTTTCCTACCTCTGCCTCCTGAGCGCTGGGATTAAAGGCATGCACCACCACGCCCGGCTTCATTCAATTCTTCATGAAACTCAGAATCCAGTGAGTGAATAAGACATCAAGCATACAACCTCATAAATAATTGTTCAATTTTTTTGCTTGTTTTTTTTGAGGTAGAGTCTCACTCTAGCTCAGGCTGACCTGGAATTTACTATGTAGTCTCAGGGTGGTCTTGAACTCATGATGCTCCTCCTACCTCTGCCTCCCGAGTGCTGGGTGTTTAATTTTTAATTAGGATCAATGCTATAAGGGATAGGACAAGGAAGCAAGGGGCTCAGAGCAGCTACCTAAGGAAATGACATTTAGACTGAGAAATAGTTCTACTTAAAAATTTTTAAAATTTTATTTTTGTATTTACTTATTTGAGTGTGTGTGTGTGTGTGTGTGTGTGTGTGTGTGAGCGAGAGAGACAGAGAGAGAGAGATAGAAAGAGAATGGGTGCACCAGGGCCTCCAGCCAGAGCAAATGAACTCCAGATGCATGCGCCACCTTGTGCATCTGGCTTACGTGGGTCCTGAGGCTTTGCAGGCAAGTGCCTTAACGGCTAAGCCATCTCTCAAGCCCTGAGAAACGTTTCTAAGAGTGAGGAGCAGTTAGTGGCACTCCCACCGGAGTGCACCTAGGTTCCAGGTGGGAAAAACAGTGTGTATGGAGAACAGAGGTTTGTAGAAAAACACGGAAAGATGGCCCAGTTCCCATCAGTTTCCCTTTCTCATCTGGTTTACTACTGGCAGCCTCTTACCTTCTTTTCTGTCTAGACTCTCATCTCCCTTATGTCTCACTCTTTGCCTGGGCAAAGTGACTTTATTAGCGGAAACCAAGGACTTAAGAGTTAGCCCTGGGGCCCTTCTTGCCAAAGGAGGGCACATCGACAAAGAGCTGGGTGCAGTGCATCTGCTATGTGGCCCGGACTGTCTTATTCATTCTCCTCCACCTCTTCCTCCTTCCTCTTCTGTTTGGCCACCTCACTTTTCCAGCAGAGGCCAGGGAACCACAGACTTTACCTCCCAACATGCGCCCGGCTATTTCTAGAATGGTCAGGGCCTCCATCCCACCCTGGGCTCATTGGATGGCCTCATCTTCCAGTGGCCTGCAGGAGCATGACTTTGCATTTTTGAAATGCATTCACTTAACAAGGGCAGTATTTATTGAGTGGCCACTATTGCTAGGTCTTAGGGGATATAGTAGTGAATAAAATAGATATATCATGGGGCCGGAAATGGTGGCGTATGCCTTTAAGCCCAGCACGTGGGAGGCTGAGGTAGGAGGATCGTACTGGGGAAGCAAACCTAAGTGGATGGGCTTTGCAAGCAAGTGCTTTAACTACTGAGCCATCTCCCCATCCTTTTTTCTTTGTGTGCTTTTTTTTTTGTTGTTGGTTTTTCAAGGTAGGGTCTCATTCTAGCCCAGGCTGACCTGGAATTCACTCTGTATTCTCAGGGTGGCCTCGAACTCTGTGTTCCTCCTACCTCTGCCTCCTGAGAGCTGGAACTAAAGGCGTGTGCCACCACAGAGTAGAGTAGGGTCTCACTCGAGCTCAGTGTGACCTGGAATTCATTATATAGTGTATGGCACAATATAGGCCTGGTCCTAGCCAGACCGCATGGCAGAAGAAAACAGGAAGTGGCTTCTGTAAAAATGGCGTTCTGCGCAGGCTTGATGTGACAACAGTTACAGCCCCATGCTCGCGAGAAGCCTACTACGAGATGTCCTATCCAGAGACAGGCTGTCATCGGTCACCAAAAGGGGACCAACCCATACAAGGATTAGCCTACCAAGCCCCTCAAAACCCATGTGCACTTCCTGAATAAACGAGTTTGTGGATTCTCGCTTCCGCTTTCACCCAGCTCCCGGAGTCTGTGTCGTGACTCCGCGCTGCTCACCCCAATTCGGCAGAGACCCTATCGTCCCTCCTGAGCTGGCCTTGGGGGGGACCCCAACAATATAGTCTCAGGTTGGCTTTGTATTCATAACCTCCTACCTCTGCCTCCCCAGTGCTGGGATTAAAGGCAGGCACCACCATGCCAGGGCTGTTTGTTTTAGAGGTCGGGCCTTGGTCTGGTCCAGGCTGGCCTGGAATTCACTATGTAGTCTCAGGCTGGCCTCGTACTCGGGGAGATCCTCTACCTTTGCCTCCTGAGTGCTGGGGTGTAGGACGTGCACAGACAGGGAGAATGGGCGCACTGTTAGGTCAGACAGGCTCTCAAAATGGAGTCACCAAGGACAGCAGGATGGCGACAGAGACACAAGGAAGTGAATTATCCACATTCCTCAAGCCATTGTCCCTTCCTTGCCTCACAGTGTCCCCAGGTCATGGTTCTGCCCCCTTCTCTCCTAAATTGTCTGGTCTGTGTTCTGGTCTCACATCCTAGCTTTTTGAAATGGCTAAGGTAAAGAACAAAGGAGTTCTTTTCCATTCCCCAAATGAAGAAGCCTATGAAGCCCACTATCTACAAAACTCAGTCCTGGCAGCTCAAGCTTTTCCCAAATAAAAGCTTTCATCTTTGCCTCACAGTGGTCTGTGTGATCTTGGTCACAAACCTTATGCACACCAGGGCCTCTAGCAACGAAATCCAGATGCATGAGCCATCTGGCTTATGTGGGTGCTGAGGAATTGAACTTGGGTCCTTTGGGTTGGCAGGCAAGCACCTTAACTGCTGAGCCATCTCTCCAGCCCCTCCTTATCCTTTTTTTTTAAAATTTTTTTAAATTATTTTTATTTATTTTTGGAGAGAGACACAGAGAGAGACAGACGGAGAGGGAGAGGGAGAGAGATAGAGATGGGCGTGCCAGCAGTCTCTCAGCTGCTGTGAACGAAATCCAGATGTGTGCACCCCTGTGGTCAAGTGTGGCATTGCGCCCTTGCGTCACTTTGCATCTGGCTAAATGTGGGACCTGGAGATTGGAACTGCTGGAGATTGGAACCAGGTTCTTAGGCTTAGGAGGCAGGTGCCTTAACCGCTAAGCCATCTCTCCAGCCCTCCTCATCCTTTTTGTTGTTGTTGAGGCAGGATCTCATTCTCGCCCAGGCTGACCTGGAACTCACAGGGCACTTCCTAGATCACCCTCTCCAGTGCTGAATTGAAATTGAATTGGCATAAGCCACCACACCTGGCTGAATATTAGAATTTTACTCCCCATTACCTATTGTCTATGCCCCTGCAGATGTGGGCAAATCTGTGTGCCTGAAGCAAGACTCAAAATTCAGAAACTTGGGGCTGGAGAGATGGCTTAACAGTTACAGCATCTGCCTGCAAAGCCAAAAAATTCCGGTCGATTCTCCAGGACCCATGTAAGCCAGATGCACAAGGGGGCACATGTGTCTGGAGTTCGTTTGCAGTGGCTGGAGGCCGTGGTGCACCCATTCTCAGCCTCTCTCTCTCCCTCTTTCTCTCAAATAAATAAATAAAATATATTTAAAAAATTTAAAAATTCAGAAACTGAAGGTATGAGAATTATTGTTAGCGGATGTTCAGAGTGATGGAGTTTTCTCAGCTTTGGGACAGGCTTAGCTTAAGGGTTAAAGTGCCAGACACTCGATCATCAGTAACAAACCAGTGACTCTTGAGTTCACTGCGTTATGATTCTCCAAGAACGACTAGTTTCAGACGCAGCAGACAGGTAAGTTAAACACAAGGGTTTGCTAGAAAAAGAAAGAAAAGCAGAAAGGGACCCTAGCGAGGGTAGTCGCCTAACATGGTAGCTGCCTATTGACCTTGAATACCCTTGGGAATGTAAATAAGTGTCAAGTGGTTACTTTGAATGTACATGGTGGCTCCTGATAGGCTCAAGAGTTAGACAAAGGACTGGTTACTTTGTATGCATGGACCAGCTGGCCACCTGGTGAGTCAGCAGGAATCAGAGCTTTTTGACCTTTCAGAGGTTGGGGATATTTGGATTTTGGTGCCTGGACTGCTCTTTTTTTTTTTTTTTTTTTTTTTTTGGTTTTTTTCGAGGTAGGGTTTCACTCTGGTCCAGGCTGACCTGGAATTCACTATGTAGTCTCAGGGTGGCCTCGAACTCTCGGCGATCCTCCTACCTCTGCCTCCCGAGTGCTGGGATTAAAGGCGTGCGCCACCACGCCCTGCAATTGGACTGCTCTCTTAACAACTTCTTAGACTGGGAATGGTGGGGCACACCTTTTAGGAGGCAAACGTAGGAGAATCACGGTGATTTCAAGGCCAGCCTGGGACTACAGAGTTTCAGGTCACCCTGGGCTAGAGTGAGACTCGACCTTGGAAAAAACAAAAATAAACAAAATGGGGCTGGAGAGATGTCTTAGCGGTTAAGGTGACTGCCTGCAAATCCTAACGACCCAGGTCCCACATAAGCCAGATGCACAAGGTGGCACATGCCTCTGAAGTTCCTTCGCAGCAGCTATAGGTCCTGCTGTACCCATTCTCCCTCACTCTCTCTGTCTCTAATAAATAAATAAAAATAAAAACTTTAAGTCGGGCATGGTGGCACACACCTTTAATCCCATTACTTGGGAGGCAGAGGTAGGAGGATTGTCATGAGTTCAAGGCCAGCCTGAGACTACATAGTGAATTCCAAGTCAGCCTGAGCTAGAGTAAGAGTCTCTACCTCAAAAAGTAAAAGAAAAAAAATTTTAAAAATAAAAACTTTAAAAACAAAACAAAGCAACAACAAAAGCAAACCTCTTAGACCCACTGAAGATGTATCCCAACTTCCACACCCAAGATCCTGTGCCGCTCACAGAAGCCTGATCAGTCATCACCCCCAATTTCCGAAGGGCAGTTAGGGTTGTTCTTTTTTTTTTTTTTTTTTTGGTTTTTCGAGGTAGGGTTCACTCTGGTCCAGGCTGACCTGGAATTCATTCTGTAGTCTCAGGGTGGCCTCGAACTCTCAGTGATCGATCCTCCTGCCTCTGCTTCCCGAGTGCTGGGATTAAAGGCGTGCGCCACCACCCCCGGCTAGGGTTGTTCTTTTTTTTTTTTTTTTTTTTTTTTTTTTGGTTTTTCGAGGTAAGGTCTCACTCTAGCCCAGGCTGACCTGGAATTAACTATGTAGTCTCAGGGTGGCCTTGAACTCTCGGCGATCCTCCTACCTCTGCCTCCCGAGTGCTGGGATTAAAGGCGTGTGCCACCACGCACGCCCGGCTAGGGTTGTTCTTTAGAGGGGGGATTGAGGCAGTTAGGGTGACTGGGACCGGGAAAGTAAAAGCAGGCGTGTCCTTGAGCCTCTCCTTGGCAGTCTGCTCTTTGCTAGAGGTCAGAGAAGAATCTGGTTTCTCCTTATCTCTTCCCTAAAGGAGTTCCCTATATCTGTTTTGTTTATTTATTTGAGAGAGACAAAGAGAAAGAGACAGAAAAAGGCAGAGGAGAGAGAGAAAGGGAGCGATAATTGGCATGCCAGGACCTTCAGCTACTGCCAATGAACTCCAGACATATGTACCACCTTGTGTACCTGGCTTACATGGGTCCTGGAGAATCAAACGTGGGTCCTTTGGCTTTGCAGACAAATGCCTTAACCACTAAGCCATCTCTCAAGCTCTCGGTCTATTTTTTGTTTGTTTGTTTTGTTTTTTGAGGTAGGGTCTCACTCTAGTCCAGGATGACTTGGAATTCACTATGTAATCTCAGGCTGGCCTCAAACTCACAGCGATCCTCCTACCTCTGCCTCCTGAGTGCTGGGATTAAAGGCATGCGCCACCATGCCCAGTTTAAAAATATAATTTTTTTATTTTATATTTATTTGGGGGAAAGAAAGAATGAGAAGTAGTGTGTTGGAGCCTCTTGTCACTGCAAATGAAATCCAGATACATGGGCTACTTTGTGTGTCTGGTTTTATGTGAGGAATGGAGAATCAAACCTGGGACATCAGACTTTGCAAACATTTTTTTTTCAAGGTACGGTCTTACTCTAGCCCAGGCTGGCCTCGAACTCCCAGCAGTCCTCCTACTTCCTCTCTTAAGAGGTGAAGAAGTTAGAGATTATAGGCCTGTGTGACTGCACCCAGCTGTGTGTAACTTTTATTTAATCTGAACCGATTTTCTCATAAAACTGAGGAAAACAACATCCACTTGGATAGCAATATGAGGATTAGTAGGCATCACATCCAATGTCACATACCTTCCCTTTGTACCCAGCTGGGCATTTATAAAGGACCCAAAGGTGGCTTCCATTTCAGCAGCCTTCCAGTATGGTTCTGTGTATGAAGTTCTTGTAGCTTATGTGCAGGCAGAAGAGCCTAGAACTTTTTTTTTTTTTTTATTTTTTTTTAGGTTTTATTTATTTGAGAAAGCGAGAGAGAGGGAGGGAGAAAGAGAGAAAGAGACAGCGAGAATGGGCGCGTTAGGGCCTCTAGCCACTGCAAACGAACTCCAGATGCATGGCCCCCCTTATGCATCTTGCTTATGTGGGTCCTGGAAAGTGAACCAGGGTCCTTTAGCTTTGTAGGTAAATACCTTAACCGCTAAGGCATCCCTCCAGTGCCCTAGTACTTTTTATTTTCTGGCTTTTCTCTTGTTAAGACACCTCCCCTGTACACATGTATTTATTTTTCTTTGTCATGGAACCCCAACATGACTTTTCAATGAATGTTCAATTATCACAATTAGAGAAAGAGAATACCACAACATTTTTGTTTGTTTGTTTGTTTTTTGAGGTAGGGTCTCACTTTAGCTTAGGCTGACCTGGAATTCACTATGTAGCCTCAGAGTGGCCTCGAGCTCAAGGCGATCCTCCTACCTCTGCCTCCCAAGGGCTGGGATTAAAGGCATGTGCCACTACACCCCGCTCAACACTTATTTTTTTTAAGATTTTTATTTATTTGTAAAGGGAGAGAGAGGGAGAGGGAGGGAAGGAGAGAGAGGGCGGGAGAGGTGAAAGAAGGTGCACATCAGGGCCTCAAGTCACTGCAAACAAACTCCAGATGCATACACTACCTGTGCACCTGGCTTACGTGGGTACTGGGGAATTGAACTCAGGTCGTTAGGCTGTGCAGGCAAGCGCTTTAACCGCCGAGCCATCTCTCCAGGACCCTAACATTTATTTTTGGTTTTTCGAGGTAGGGTCCAGGCTGACCTGGAGTTAACTATGTAGTCTCAAGGTGGCCTCGAAGTCACAGTGATCCTCCTACTTCTGCCTCCCGAGTGCTGGGATTAAAGGCGTGCGCCAGCATGCCCGGCTTATTTATTTATTTGCAAGGAGAGAGAGGAAGGGACAGGGAGAGAGCAAGAGGAAAGGTGAAAGAACGGGCCAATAATCTCCAGATGCATGAGCCCTCCACCTTAAAAAAAAAAAACTTTTTATTTTTCTTTTTTGTTTTATCCCTTCTGTGTACGTGGCTTTACGTGGGTACTGGGGAATCGAACCCAGGTCAGTGAGTCTTTGCAGGCAAGCGCCTTAACCACTGAGCCATCTCTCCAGTCCCCTAACACCTAAAAAAAGAAAACAAACCAGCCAAAACACCATAGTCTCGGTATGCGGATCCCTAGACCTCTGTAGAAATAATTGGACTAATTTCGATTTCGGAGAAAGCACGATCGTAAGAGGCGAGTTCACCCGGTGAAAACCTGGGCGTAGTTCCCAGGGAAGCCCTGCTTCCCTCCGCCCGGGTTTCCGCGCGCGTGTACTCTCCGGGTCCCACACGCTCCACATTTGCATACGATGCTCCCGGCCGCGCGCTCCGCTCGTCCCCGCCCAACCCCGCGCGCGTGCCCGCTCCCCTCCCACCCCTACCCCCACGCAAGCGCGAAGCTACGGGCCGCGGGAGGGACTCACTCGCGCGCGCGCGCGTCACGGACGTTCGGAGCTCAGCGTTCCGGAAGACGCGCGCCCGGTGCAACCCCTCCCCCGCCCCCCGCCGCGCGTGCAGCGAAGTTCCTCCGTGCGGCCACACAGCCGCCTCCCTTACTCTAGGTTCCGGGGGTGCGGTGGGGTGGGGGGGAAGGAGGCGCGCTCTCCAGGGGGGAACGGCGGCGAGGGGTGGTGGGGGGGAGGTGCTGGGGGAGGGAATTCCCCCTTCTTTCCACCGAACGTTCCCGATGCTTCCCTCTGCGTACTTCTAGTCAGCTGCAGGGGGTAATCCCCGACTCCCAGCTGCTCCTGACGTCATCGCACCGCGCCTCCGCCCCTCTCCGTCGCGCTGCCACAGGCCTCCGGGTCCTCCCCGAAGCCACGCCCCTCCCGGGTGTAACCACGCCCACAGTGCGTAGCCACGCCCCCAGACGTAGAGGGCGGGGTTGTTCCCCCGCCCCCCGGTACGTAGGTGGGGAGTGTGAGCAGTGACTCGAGCCAGAAGGTTCTCGGGTGCAAAGCCCTCCCTACGCCGCCCCGCCCCGTGGGTTAGTTTACATCGCTTCATTCCACACCCTTTTCTTCCGTCGCCGCCCCCCCGCCCCGCCCTCCATCCCTTCCCTTCCCCCCCTTCCCTCCGCCCTCTCTCCCTCCCGCCGCTCTCCCCGAGATCTCGCGAGACTTGGAGCCTCGGAACATTGCGGATCGGGCCGGCGCCATTTTGGGACTGAGAGTGGTTGTGTGGGGGGGGGGAAGGGAAAAGCGGCAAAAGGGGGATTATTCAAAGTACCGGAAAATTAAAAAAAAAAAACAACAACAGAAAAAGCGACGACGACGACGACAAAAAAACAAACCCCAAAAAACAAAACACCTCGTCCTCCCGGGGATCGAGCGCGAGCGGCAACCCTCCCCAGGCCTTGGGGCAGCTCTGCTGGGGTCGAAGGTAAACACGGTCCGTCTGGACTCTCCTCCTCCCCCTCCTCCTGACACCCCGTCTTCCCAGCACCCCCCGCCGGCGTCGGGACTTTTGGGGGTTCCGGGGAGAAGGAGGACGAGGAGGAGGAGGTCGGGTGTGCGTGTTCCGGGGCTTGTCGGTGCGAGCGGCGGGCTCTGCCGCGTCCCCCCGGCCGAGGTGCCCCGGATGAAGGAAGCCCCGGATGAAGCCCGGTGTGTGCGTGCGTGTGTGAGTGAGTGTGTGTCGGGGGGACACGGAGGTGGCGGTGTGGGGTGATGCTGATGGTGGTCGTGATGATGATGATGATGATGGCCGTGGACGCGGCTGGTGGGGGAGGAACGGCTGCTCCGCTCGTCGCCGAGGCCGCCTCATGCCGGGTTCGAGGCCCGGCGGTGGTCCAGGCCGAGCTTTGCAGGCCGTCGGGCCGGGCGATGGCATGGGCACGAGCGCTTGCCTAGTCCGCCCTCCCTCGCTCTTCTTTTGGGCTCCGCTTTCCCGGCCCCGGGTGGTGGTGGTGGTGGGGGCGGTGTCGGGAGACTGGGTGTTGGAGGTCGGGGGTGGGGTGTGTGAACCCCGCTTTGCACTTCGCTCCACCACCACCATACCACACACACACACACATAGACGCACGCACGCACGCGCACACGCGCATCTTGCAAACGGGAGCTTGCACCTTGATCTCTCCATGCCCACCTCTGCATTTTGCAAGCCCTCTGCCGCCTGGCATCCACCTCCCCGGCCCTGTTGCACCGGTTCTCGTTCTCTCCCCCCTCCCCCCGCCCTTAGAGGGGCTGTAAGAAGTCGGGGTGCTGGATGGGGGGAAGCCTCTCGTTTTCTTCCTCGTACTCACGCCCCCGCGGCAGCTCCCCCACCTGTCTTGTGTGTGTGTGTGTGTGTGTGTTCTCCCCTGAGCACATTCATTGCGTAGACTCGAGGAAGGCCCTGTGCGAGGCTAGGGTGGGCCAGGTCGTAGCTTGCACATCAGCCGGAAAGTTTGCAAGGCCTGCTCGCTCCCAGCAGGACGCCCGCCCCGGTTCCGGGTGCTGTGGGAAACCGGGTGGTCAGGTTTGAGCCGCCCTTCTGTCCCCCGAAATTCCGTCCATTCAGTACACTTTTGTTTTGAGTGCTTGCCCAGGGCACAGCCCCTTGTTGCCAGAGTATACAGAAAACTCCTCTCCAAGGGCCGTCTTCACACGAGGGCTTCCTTTTCTTTCCTTCTGTTTCTTTTTTCTTTTTCTTTTTGGTTGCAACTCAAAAAAAGTACGATGTGATTTGTCTTTTTTTTTCCCTTTGTGACTTTTTACAGGTGATTGAATCATGCAGATATGAAGATCATCATCTAGGTTTTGTATAAAAAGTCCCGGATATTTCAAGTGGCCATTTTGGAATTATAATAATTTTTTGGGGGGGTTAATTTTGCTCCAGAAGTTTATTCGGATTGGCAAGAATCATCTCTCAAGTGAAGTGATAGTAGTGAACAAATTCGACGGGACCCAGCCATTTCTTGGATACTTTGGTTCGAACGGATTATATCGCTGGTTAAAGTGTTTCAGCTGGTGGCGTATTTGCCCACCTTCCTCAGTCCCTCTCCTGGTGTTGGTGTTCTTCAGCCCAAACTGTAAGATATGTTTGATTTGTGTACCGAGTAGTTTCAGCAGTTTCAAATTACTGTTTAAACATTGCTGACGTTTTATGGCAGTTTCTTTTTTACTAAAAAGTTTTAGGAGTTTTTGACCTCAACTCTTTTCATGTTTCAATGGGACAGCTTTTCTAAATGAAGACATTGAAGGAATACAGAATTTTTTTTTTCTTTTTATGTTTTATTTACATGGGAATTTGAGATGTTCCAGTTTCCCACCAGCATGGTAGTATTAAGATAGCTATTTGTGTCTGTATATGCTGATGTTTAGAAATACTCTTCAGATGTGAAGTTTTCTTTTTGTTTCTGCTTTTTGGGTCCTAAAATTGGATATTTCATCTGGAGTGGATAAGTTCAACAGTGACAAGTACATGGAATAATAAAGAAGACTTTGCTCTTATTCCAAGGAACTTGGCTAATTCTGGAGATAGCCATATGAAAACTTGAAAACAGAAATATGGGTAGCTGACTTGAAATAGCTCTATGTCAAATAGTCATAGGTTAAGTATCTTCAAAGAACTTGGATATTATTTCAGAGGATACAACATAAAAAAACCAAACTGGAAAACAAAGATTATAGAGAGAAAACCAACGCCTTCCTGTGCAGTCCTGTTGGAATTTGTAAGTACTCCATGGCGAGCAAATCATTCATTGGTAATCTGTAATGAGAATCGAGTTTACCCTTGTTGCTCTTGGAAACCTTTCAGTTTCTTGCAAAAGTATTGCTTTGGCTGTTCCTGGATAGTCCTAAAAACTACCGTTAGCCACTGAGCAAATTGAAATGCAGAAAAATATGATTATAAGGCTTAAGAATATTTCAAATTCATCCCAAGTTAAAAGTTTTTGTGCTTTTAAAGCTAAAAAAAATCTGGGTAGTATTTCACTTGAACTTCCTTGATTCCTAGAGTGGTAGAAAAGTAGGGGGAAAGCCTAAAGATTTCACATGTCTGGTTAGCTGTTCTACCTTTTAAATGTGTCTTGATTGCTAGTTTATTTTCTAAATGTGAATTTAGACTGATTTCCACAGTACGTTAGTGTTCCATTTAGAGTTTGTAGTTGTTGACAACAAAATAGTATAGGTTTGGCTTTAAAAGTGATCATTTATGAATAGCTTGTTTCAAACATTACCCCCCTTTCCCTCCAGGCTCAGTCTCACTACAACTCTGACAGACCTGGGGCTCACTCAGTGATCCTCCTGTCAGTCTGTATTCCTCCCGTGTAGTTCCAGGCTGGCTCGAACTCACAGTGATTCTACTACCTTTGTCTGCTGGATTAAGTTAACTTTTTTTAAAAAAATTTTTTTTTTATTGACAACTTCTATACTTACATACAAAAAACGCATGATATTTCCCTCCCCTCCCTCCATTCCAATCTCCATCATATCCCCTCCCTCTCTCCATTATTCTTTCTTAATTTGATGTCATCATCATTTTCTTCTATCGTGAGGGTCTTGCGAAGGTATTGCTAAGGCACTGCAAGTTCATGGATATCATGGCCAATTTCATTGCAGTTGCATTGTAAGGAGTCATACCCTTCCTTTGGCTCTTACATTCTTTCCGCCCCCTCTTCCTCAATGGGCCCTGAGCCTTGGAGGGTGTGACAGAGATGTTTCAGTGCTGGGCATTAAGTTAACTCTTAAACAACTTGATGAAGTGGTTTTGTATTTCAAATTAAGATTTTGATTTCAAAAATAAAAATTACCAGAAAACAGTAATTTAGCAAGTTGAATTAAAAAAGATATTCTCAGGAATTTATGCTGGTTTAAGTTTGTAAACAATTTTTTAACAAGGTGTTTACTAAAAACTTGTTAATGTTGGGCTGGAGAGATGGCTTAGCGGTTAAGGTGTTTGCCTGCAAAGCCAAAGGATCCTTCCATTGCATTCCCCAGGACCCACCTAAGCCAGATGCACAAGGGGGTGCATGCGTCTGGAGTTTGTTTGCAGTGGCTGGAGGCCCTGGTGCACCCATTCCCCGTCCCTCCCTCCCTCCCTCTCTTTGTCTCTTTCTCTCAAATAAATAAATAAAAGATTTTGAGAAAACTTGTTAATGTTAATTGCTATAGTGAAAATCTTTTTGACAAATGGGAGAATTTTTAGTGATGTTAGCAATTTTTTAGGATTGAATGGATTTTAGAGCCCATTGGTTATATTTAATTCTTAAGTGAATTGTAGGCACTCAGGAATGTGTAAAACATTCAGTGAAATTTATTTTCAAACAATTACTGCTAGTGAATAGATGACTGTAGCTAAAGTTTATTTCATCTAATATTTTTTCTGAGGTAGATTGTAATTCTTGAACACTTTTCCCAAGATGACTTAACTAATTTGTAAGTTGCTCATTCATTTCTTAGCAAGTTTTATTTTATTTTTTTAATTTGAGAGAGAGACACTCTCTCTCCCTCTCCGATAGAGAATGGGTGCATCAGCTTATTTGTCATTTTTTTTTTGAGGCAAGGGTGTACACTAGCTCAGGCTAACTTGGTGTAGCCCAGGTTGGCCTGGAGCTCATGGTGATCCTCCTACTTCAGTCTCCCGAGTTCCTTAACACCTTTTGATTTATTTATTTATTTATTTATTTATTTATTTATTTATTTATTTGGTTTTTTGAGGAAGGGTCTCACTCTAACCCAGGCTGACCTGGAATTTACTTGGCAGTCTCAGGGCGGCCTTGAACTCTTGGCAATCCCCCTACCTCTGCCTCCCAAGTGCTGGGATTAAAAGAGTGCGCTGCCATGCCTGGCTTTTTTTTTTTTTTTTTTTTTTTTTTTTAAGAGGGAGGAAGAGAGAGAATGGGAGCACCAGGTCCTCTAGCCATTGCAACCAAACTCCAGATGCATGTGCTATCTTGTGCATCTGGTTTATGTGGGACCTGGAAAATCAAACCTGAGTCCTTAGATTTTGAAGTCAAACTTCTCATTCTCAGGCAAGTGTCTTAACAGCTAAGCCATCTCCCCAGCCTCCGGGTTTTTTTTTTTTTTTTTTTTTGGCTTTTCAAGGTAAGGTCACTCTAGCTCAGGATGACCTGGAATTCACTATGTAGTCTCAGGGTGGCCTTGAACTCATGGCAATCCTCCTACCTCTGCCTCCCAGTGCTGGGATTAAAGGCATGTGCCACCACTCCCGGCCTGTTTTGTTTTGATAAAAACATTTAGATAACAGTTTAAATTCAGGTGTAATGATTAGAGAAAGAGCAATCTTTGAACGCTTAGAAAAGATAATAGAAAAGACTAGAATGTCTAGAAAAGGCCTACAAAATCTTGTGTGTTAACCTTTTTGCCTTAAGCTGATAAAAATGTGGAAGCTTTTTGTTATTGGTGAAGTATATGTGAAGTTGTATTATTTTTTATTTTATTTCATTTTACTTTATTTTACTTGAGATAGAGAGAATGGGCACACCTAGGTCTTCTGCCACTGCAAACAAACTCCAGACTCATGTGCCACCTTGTGCATCTGGCTTATGTGGGTCTTGGGGAATCAAGCCTGGGTCTTTTGGCTTTGCACACAACTGCCTTAGCCACTAAGCTATCTATGCAGCCTAAGTTCTATTGTCTTAATATAAACATTTTGCTTAATACAATTTACATGTCAAACCAGCATTTATTGTTGAGTCTCACACTGTTCTATTTGTTCTGTTAATGGCATTTCCTGAATCCCATTTATGGCAACCTGAAATTGTGTCTTTGAATTCTCTGGATATTCATCTTTGCCTCCCCATTTTCAGTTCTCATGTACTGTCTGCATTTTGTTCTTTACTAAGGAAGTAGCACACGGTGGCACATGTTTTCAATGGCTAGAGGCCCTAGCACACCCTTCCTCTTTCTTTCTCTCTCCCTGTCTCTAGTAAATTAAAAAAAAAAATCTTAAAAAAAAACAAAGATAGATTTGTGTATTTTACTATAATTATTTAAGAAAACTTAATGTACTAACTGGAAGATCTTTGCAAAGCAAAAACAAAACGAGGGTTGGGGTTGTAGTTCAGCAGTAAAGCACTTGTATAACACGTGATATAAGACTCACTGGCTCAGCTTCTGTATGCCACCACTCCCACCCCCAGATGAACTCTTTAGATCTTATGGAACAGCTAGCATCAAACCCTGAGCCACATAAATCCATAATACACTTTCACCCCAACTATGTAACACTCTACCTGTGAGCTGAAGAGTTTGGATATTTATGTAGAGGACTAACTCTACCATATAGCTTTTAAATATGTCCACAAATCCTTTAATGAATGGTAGGACCTAATTTAATTCCCCTTAATTACCCTTGCCTTAATTTCAGGATAAACTTAGTAACTTGCTTAAGACACAAAACAGTGTGATAGAAGGGACTTCTGAAACTAGATCATAAAGGGTACTACTACACTTTTCTCTCTTCTTGGATCCCCTACTCTACGAGACCCAACTGGTACCCCCAGCTCCCGTTAATCTTTCAAATGATTTTAATCCTGAGCAATACCTTCACAGAGGGAAGCTGCTGCAGCTGACGATGATGATGGTGGTGGCAATTTTTAAAATATTATTTATTTATTTATTTATTTGAGAGAGAGAGGAAGAGGCAGGTAGAGAGAGAGAATGGGCACACCAGGGCCTCCAGCCACTGCAAATGAATTCCAGACGCATGCTCCCCTTTATGCATCTGGCTTATGTGGGTCCTGGGGAATTGAACCGGGGTCCTTAGGCTTTGCAGGCATGCACCTTAACCGCTAAGCCATCTCTCCAGCCCCTATCATATATTAAAAAAAATCTTTTTATTTGCAAGCAGAGAGAGGGGAGTGATACACAGAAAATATATGTGCCAGGGTGTCCAGCCATTGTAAACAAATGCTAAATGTACGTGCCACTTTGTGCATCTGGCTTTATGTGGGTACTGGGGAATTGAAGCTGGGTCATTAGGCTTTGCAGTCAAGTATCTTAACTGATGAGCCATCTCTTTAGCTTTATTTTATTTATTTATTTATTTATTTATTTATTTATTTATTTATTTATTTAGTTTTTTTAGTTTCTCAAGGTAAGGTCTCACTCTATCCTAGGCTGACCTGGAATTCACTAGTCTCTGGGTGGCTTTGAACTCATGGTGATCTTCCTGCCTTTGCTTCCCAAGTGCTGGGATTAAAGGTGTGTGCCACCATGCCCGACTCCTGTGTTACTTTCTTTTATTTATTCATTTTTTTTGAAACCAGAACATTTATTGTGATTGACAATCGAAATTCTTAAGATGAGCTGCTGCTGCAACAGCTGCCTGCTTGGTTCTTTCACAGAATTCATGCCTGAATCCCCAAAAGTCAATTTTTAGGTGCCTCATTCATCCAGTTCGGTAGTGTTTCGCCTCTTAGCCTTGGCACTCCAGTTATACTTTCTCTTGTGTTTGGCAGGGTAGTCACACTTGCCACAGGTCGACTTCTGAAGGGTGTGCATCTTATTGCGACGCTTCCCAAACGATGACATTCCCTTCGCCATCTTGCTTCTGCCCTGGAGACCAAAGGGTTTATTCATTTTTTTAAATGGGGGTGGGGGTGTTGCTAGGTGGGTAATCCATCTTGTGACTCTGAGCCAGGAATTTTGTTGTTGTTGTTTATTTTTGAGAGCAACAGAGAAAGAGACAGAGAGAGAGAATGAGCACGCCAGGGCCTCCAGTCACTGGAAACGAACTCCAGACACATGTGCCCCCTTGTGCATCTGGCTTTCGTGGGTACTGGGGGAATCGAGCCTCGAACCAGCGTCCTTAGTCTTCACAGGCAAGCACTTAACCGCTAAGCCATCTCTCCAACCCCCAGGGTTTTTATTTTTTTAAGTTTTATTTATTATTTGAAAGAGAGTGAGAGACAGACAGAGAAGGGGCATGCAAGGGCCTCCAGCCACGGCAAACAAACTCCAGACACATGCACCACCTTGTGCATCTGGCTTACATGTGACCTAGGAAATCAAACCTGGGTCCTTTGGCTTTGCAGGCAAATGCCTTAACCACTAAGCCATCCCTCTAGCCCTATTTATTCATTTTTTTTTTAATTTGAGAGAGAGAGAAAGAGGGAGGGAGAGAATGGGCACTTTGGGGCCTCTAGCTGCTGTAGAGGAACTCCAAATGCATGTGCCACCTTGTGCATTTGGCTTATGTGGGTCCTGGGGAATCGATCCTGGTGGATCCTTTGGCTTTGCAGGCAAGTGCCTTAACCACTTAAGCCATCTCTCCAGCCCCTGTGTTATTTTTTTTTTGAGAGTGATTTTGTGCTATTTTATAGCAGGTGCCTTATTTTTACTTTGCTTCCAATAGTGCACAAAAGGTCCCCCCCCACCATACCCTTTCTTTCTTTAGCCCAGGCTGACCTGGAATTCATTATGTTGTCTCAGGGTGGCCTCGAACTCATGGCAGTTCTCTTATGTCTGCCTCCCAAGTGCTGGTACTAACGGCGTGTTCAACCATGTCCCCATATCCTTTCTAATATTTAATTCATTTAAAAAATATTTTCATAATATTTATTTATTTATGTGGGAGAGGGAGAGAATGGGCTTACCAGGGCCTCTAGCCACTGCAGACAAACTTCATTGCATGTGCCACCTTGTGCATCTGGCTTATGTGGGTCCTGGGGAAATCAAACCTGGGTCCTTAGTCTTTGCAGACAAGTGCCTTAACTGCTAAGCCATCTCCGGCCCTTTAATTCCTTTTAAATAAAATAGTTGTCCTATTGGTAAGAAGTGATATCTTGTAGCTTGGTACGCATTTTTTGTGTGTGTGTGATGTGTGTGTATAATCTGTAGGGTCCAGAGGACAGCCTTGGTTGTTTCTCAAATAAGCTCCATCTCATTTTGAGGCAAGGTTTCTCATTGGCCTGGAGTTTGCCACTTAGGCTAAACTAGTTTGGCCTTTAAGCTCCAGAGATTTGCCTGTCTCTGCCTCTCCAGCACTGGGATTATAATTACACACCACCACAGTTGACATTTTATGTGGATGCTGAGTATTGAACTCAGGTCCTCATCCTTGTAAGGTAAAATACTTTAACCATTTTCCCAGCTCTATGTGCTATCTTGTGCATCTGGTTTATGTGGGACCTGGAAAATCAAACCTGAGTCCTTAGATTTTGAAGTCAAACTTCTCATTCTCAGGCAAGTGTCTTAACAGCTAAGCCATCTCCCCAGCCTCCGGGTTTTTTTTTTTTTTTTTTTTTGGCTTTTCAAGGTAAGGTCACTCTAGCTCAGGATGACCTGGAATTCACTATGTAGTCTCAGGGTGGCCTTGAACTCATGGCAATCCTCCTACCTCTGCCTCCCAGTGCTGGGATTAAAGGCATGTGCCACCACTCCCGGCCTGTTTTGTTTTGATAAAAACATTTAGATAACAGTTTAAATTCAGGTGTAATGATTAGAGAAAGAGCAATCTTTGAACGCTTAGAAAAGATAATAGAAAAGACTAGAATGTCTAGAAAGGCCTACAAAATCTTGTGTGTTAACCTTTTGCCTTAAGCTGATAAAAATGTGGAAGCTTTTTGTTATTGGTGAAGTATATGTGAAGTTGTATTATTTTTATTTTATTTCATTTTACTTTATTTTACTTGAGATAGAGAGAATGGGCACACCTAGGTCTTCTGCCACTGCAAACAAACTCCAGACTCATGTGCCACCTTGTGCATCTGGCTTATGTGGGTCTTGGGGAATCAAGCCTGGGTCTTTTGGCTTTGCACACAACTGCCTTAGCCACTAAGCTATCTATGCAGCCTAAGTTCTATTGTCTTAATATAAACATTTTGCTTAATACAATTTACATGTCAAACCAGCATTTATTGTTGAGTCTCACACTGTTCTATTTGTTCTGTTAATGGCATTTCCTGAATCCCATTTATGGCAACCTGAAATTGTGTCTTTGAATTCTCTGGATATTCATCTTTGCCTCCCCATTTTCAGTTCTCATGTACTGTCTGCATTTTGTTCTTTACTAAGGAAGTAGCACACGGTGGCACATGTTTTCAATGGCTAGAGGCCCTAGCACACCCTTCCTCTTTCTTTCTCCCTGTCTCTAGTAAATTAAAAAAAAAAATCTTAAAAAAAAACAAAGATAGATTTGTGTATTTTACTATAATTATTTAAGAAAACTTAATGTACTAACTGGAAGATCTTTGCAAAGCAAAAACAAAAACGAGGGTTGGGGTTGTAGTTCAGCAGTAAAGCACTTGTATAACACGTGATATAAGACTCACTGGCTCAGCTTCTGTATGCCACCACTCCCACCCCAGATGAACTCTTTAGATCTTATGGAACAGCTAGCATCAAACCCTGAGCCACATAAATCCATAATACACTTTCACCCCAACTATGTAACACTCTACCTGTGAGCTGAAGAGTTTGGATATTTATGTAGAGGACTAACTCTACCATATAGCTTTTAAATATGTCCACAAATCCTTTAATGAATGGTAGGACCTAATTTAATTCCCTTAATTACCCTTGCCTTAATTTCAGGATAAACTTAGTAACTTGCTTAAGACACAAAACAGTGTGATAGAAGGGACTTCTGAAACTAGATCATAAAGGGTACTACTACACTTTTCTCTCTTCTTGGATCCCCTACTCTACGAGACCCAACTGGTACCCCCAGCTCCCGTTAATCTTTCAAATGATTTTAATCCTGAGCAATACCTTCACAGAGGGAAGCTGCTGCAGCTGACGATGATGATGGTGGTGGCAATTTTAAAATATTATTTATTTATTTATTTATTTGAGAGAGAGAGGAAGAGGCAGGTAGAGAGAGAGAATGGGCACACCAGGGCCTCCAGCCACTGCAAATGAATTCCAGACGCATGCTCCCCTTTATGCATCTGGCTTATGTGGGTCCTGGGGAATTGAACCGGGGTCCTTAGGCTTTGCAGGCATGCACCTTAACCGCTAAGCCATCTCTCCAGCCCCTATCATATATTAAAAAAAATCTTTTTATTTGCAAGCAGAGAGAGGGGAGTGATACACAGAAAATATATGTGCCAGGGTGTCCAGCCATTGTAAACAAATGCTAAATGTACGTGCCACTTTGTGCATCTGGCTTTATGTGGGTACTGGGGAATTGAAGCTGGGTCATTAGGCTTTGCAGTCAAGTATCTTAACTGATGAGCCATCTCTTTAGCTTTATTTTATTTATTTATTTATTTATTTATTTATTTATTTATTTATTTTGTTTTTTTAGTTTCTCAAGGTAAGGTCTCACTCTATCCTAGGCTGACCTGGAATTCACTAGTCTCTGGGTGGCTTTGAACTCATGGTGATCTTCCTGCCTTTGCTTCCCAAGTGCTGGGATTAAAGGTGTGTGCCACCATGCCCGACTCCTGTGTTACTTTCTTTTATTTATTCATTTTTTTGAAACCAGAACATTTATTGTGATTGACAATCGAAATTCTTAAGATGAGCTGCTGCTGCAACAGCTGCCTGCTTGGTTCTTTCACGGAATTCATGCCTGAATCCCCAAAAAGTCAATTTTTAGGTGCCTCATTCATCCAGTTCGGTAGTGTTTCGCCTCTTAGCCTTGGCACTCAGTTATACTTTCTCTTGTGTTTGGCAGGGTAGTCACACTTGCCACAGGTCGACTTCTGAAGGGTGTGCATCTTATTTGACGCTTCCCAAACGATGACATTCCTTCGCCATCTTGCTTCTGCCCTGGAGACCAAAGGGTTTATTCATTTTTTTAAATGGGGGTGGGGGTGTTGCTAGGTGGGTAATCCATCTTGTGACTCTGAGCCAGGAATTTTGTTGTTGTTGTTTATTTTTGAGAGCAACAGAGAAAGAGACAGAGAGAGAGAATGAGCACGCCAGGGCCTCCAGTCACTGGAAACGAACTCCAGACACATGTGCCCCCTTGTGCATCTGGCTTTCATGGGTACTGGGGGAATCGAGCCTCGAACCAGCGTCCTTAGTCTTCACAGGCAAGCACTTAACCGCTAAGCCATCTCTCCAACCCCCAGGGTTTTTATTTTTTTAAGTTTTATTTATTATTTGAAAGAGAGTGAGAGACAGACAGAGAAGGGGGCATGCAAGGGCCTCCAGCCACAAACAAACAAACTCCAGACACATGCACCACCTTGTGCATCTGGCTTACATGTGACCTAGGAAATCAAACCTGGGTCCTTTGGCTTTGCAGGCAAATGCCTTAACCACTAAGCCATCCCTCTAGCCCTATTTATTCATTTTTTTTTTAATTTGAGAGAGAGAGAAAGAGGGAGGGAGAGAATGGGCACTTTGGGGCCTCTAGCTGCTGTAGAGGAACTCCAAATGCATGTGCCACCTTGTGCATTTGGCTTATGTGGGTCCTGGGGAATCGATCCTGGTGGATCCTTTGGCTTTGCAGGCAAGTGCCTTAACCACTTAAGCCATCTCTCCAGCCCCTGTGTTATTTTTTTTTTGAGAGTGATTTTGTGCTATTTTATAGCAGGTGCCTTATTTTTACTTTGCTTCCAATAGTGCACAAAAGGTCCCCCCCACCATACCCTTTCTTTCTTTAGCCCAGGCTGACCTGGAATTCATTATGTTGTCTCAGGGTGGCCTCGAACTCATGGCAGTTCTCTTATGTCTGCCTCCCAAGTGCTGGTACTAACGGCGTGTTCAACCATGTCCCCATATCCTTTCTAATATTTAATTCATTTAAAAAATATTTTCATAATATTTATTTATTTATGTGGGAGAGGGAGAGAATGGGCTTACCAGGGCCTCTAGCCACTGCAGACAAACTCCATTGCATGTGCCACCTTGTGCATCTGGCTTATGTGGGTCCTGGGGAAATCAAATCTGGGTCCTTAGTCTTTGCAGACAAGTGCCTTAACTGCTAAGCCATCTCCGGCCCTTTAATTCCTTTTAAATAAAATAGTTGTCCTATTGGTAAGAAGTGATATCTTGTAGCTTGGTACGCATTTTTTGTGTGTGTGTGATGTGTGTGTATAATCTGTAGGGTCCAGAGGACAGCCTTGGTTGTTTCTCAAATAAGCTCCATCTCATTTTGAGGCAAGGTTTCTCATTGGCCTGGAGTTTGCCACTTAGGCTAAACTAGTTTGGCCTTTAAGCTCCAGAGATTTGCCTGTCTCTGCCTCTCCAGCACTGGGATTATAATTACACACCACCACAGTTGACATTTTATGTGGATGCTGAGTATTGAACTCAGGTCCTCATCCTTGTAAGGTAAAATACTTTAACCATTTTCCCAGCTCTTGATAGACATTTTACTTGTTCTTTTTTTTTTTTTTTTTTTTCAAGATAGTTTAGTCCATCAGGTCTTAGTTCCAGGCGGGCCTCCTACCTCTACCTTCCTAGTGTTGGGATTAAAGGCGTGTGCTGTCTTGGCCAGAGCACACTTTTTTGTTTCTTCTTTTTTTTTGGTTTTTCTAGATAGGGTCTCACTGTACTCCAGGCTGACCTGAGATGGACTTCACAATGTAGTCTCAGGGTGGCTTTGAACATATGACGATCCTCCTGCCTCTGCCTCTGCCTCCCTGAATGGATACAGAATAAAGAGCCTTTGTGTTTTGTTTTATTTTTATTTGTTTTAATTATTTGAGGCAGAGTCTCTAGCCCAGGCTAACCTGGACCCCACTGTATAGCAGAAGCTGGCCTTGAACTCATGACGATTCTTCAGTTTCACTAGTTCTGGGATTAAAGATGTGTGCTACTATGCTCAGCCCAAGCCAGTTTTATAAGACTGTTAATTCTTGCTCCATAAAATTGTGCCTCACAATGTGACTGAGAATGAAGTGAAATAACGAATGAATGCTGAGTGTGTTGGGATTGTAAAAAACCATACAAACACAGGTAATTCTATAACTGGTGTCTTAGAGCAGGGTTTCTTAAATTACTCCACTGAAAGCTGGTTGTGGTGGTGCATACCTTTCATCCCATCACTTGGTTGTGCTGAGGTAGGATAACAGTGAGTTTTGTTCCAGATCCTCTAGTCCCTGCAAGTGAACTCCAGGTACGTGTGCCACTTTGTTCTGTTTTTTTGTGGGGAAATGAGCCCAGCAGGCTTTGCAAGCAAGTGTCTTTAACTGCTGAGCCATCTCCTCAGCCCTGGAGTGGTGTCTCTCTCTCTCTCTCTGTTTTCCACATAAGATGTCACTCTAGCCCAGGCTGACCTGGCATTCACTCTGTAGTCCCAGACTGGCCTCAAACTCACAGTTATCCTCCTACATGTGCCTCCTTGAGTGCTGGGATTAAAGGTGTGCAGCACCATGCTTGGCTGAGTGGGATATATATAATTTTCTTTTCCTCCAAGGTAGAGTCTCACTTTAGCCCAGGCTGACTTGGAATTCACTATGTAGTCTTAGGGTGGTCTCAAACTCTTGGCAATCCTCCTACCTCTGCCTCCCAAGTGCTGGGATTAAAGGCGTGTGACCACCACACCTGGTTCTATTAATATTTTTTAATTAAATATTTTACTTATTCATTTATTTGAGAGCGAGAAAAAGGAAGGAGAATGTGCACACCAGGGCCTCCAGCCACTGCAAAAAACTCCAGACACACATGCATCACCTTGTGTATTGGCTTATGTGGGTCCTGGGGATTCCAACATGGGTCCTTTGCCTTTGCAGACCAAAAGTAAAAGTTAAAAGGTATTGGTAAGCCGGGCATGGTGGCGCATGCCTTTAATTCCAACATATGGGAGGCAGAGGTAGGAGAATTGCTGAGTTCAAGGCCACTCTAAGACTATATGCTGAATTCCAGGTCAGCCTGAGCTAGGGTGAGATCCTACCTCGAAAAACCAAAAAGAAAAACAAACAAACAAAAAAACCCCCAAAAAGTAACAGTCACATAGTTGACCATTTAAGTTGTAGAGTTGTTTGATGTTTTATCACATCCATGATATTACCTTTGTGAAATGTCAGAATGTTAATCACTTTAAAAGAAGATGTTAAATACTAACTACCACCCTCAATTTGATCCTTCAATCAGTTCCTGGAAACTACCAGTTTGTTTTTTTAAAAAAGATTTTATTGGGCTGGAGAGATGGCTTAGGGGTTAAGGCGCCTGCCTCCTAAGCCTAAGAACACTGGTTCCAATCTCCAGCGGTTCCAATCTCCAGGTCCCATGTTTAGCCAGATGCAAAGTGATGCAAGGGCGCAATGCCGCACTTGGCCACAAGGGGGCGCACACATCTGGATTTTGTTCACAGCAGCTGAGAGACTGCTGACGCACCCATCTCTGTCTTCCTCTCCCTCTCTCTCTCTGTCTCTCTCCAAAAAAATAATAAAAAATAAAAAGTTTAAAAAAAGATTTTATTTTTATTTATTTATTTGAGAAGGAGGGAGGGAGGGAGGGTGAGTGAGTGAGTGAGAATGGGAACGCCAGGGCCTCTAGCCACTGCAAAGGAACTCCAGATGCACACACCACAATGTGCATCTGGCTAACGTGGGACCTGGAGAATTGAGCCTGGACCCTAAGGCTTTACAGGCATGTGCCTTAACCACTAAGCCATCTCTCCAGCCCCAGTTTATTTTTCATTTTTTATTTATTTATTTATTTATTTATTTATTTATTTATTTATGGTTTTTTTTTTCGAGGTAGGGTCTCACTCTGGCCCAGGCTGACCTGGAATTCACTATGTAGTCTCAGGGTGGCCTCGAACTCTCGGCGATCCTCCTACCTCTGCCTCCCGAGTGCTGGGATTAAAGGCGTGTGCCACCACGCCCGGCTTATTTTTTGTTCTAAATTTTTCTGTTAACAGAGATCTTATATAAGGAATCATACATTATGTGATCTTTTGTGTCTGCTTTCCCCCCACTGAACATATTTTTCAGCTTCCTATGTATGTACCCATACTTGATTTATTTTTACTGCTAACGTTTCATTGTATGCCATAGTTCGTTCTTTTGTGTATTTCTGGGCATTTTTGATGATTCTGCCTTTTTGTCTATTGTGTCTAGTGCTCCTGCAAATTTGTATATACTGGTTTTCAATCCTTTGGATGTACTTAGTAATTGTTGGATTATAGAGTAATTCTGTTTCAACTTTTTGAATGATGGTTAAGCTGTTTTCCAAGTGGTTGCACAATCAGTAGTGTACAAGTGTTACAATGTGCAGTTACTTCATGTCTTCAGCACTTTTTAGTTTTAGTTTAAACAAATGTTATGGGCTAGAGAGATGGCCTCGTGGCTAAGGCACTTCCCTGAGAAGCCTAAGAAGCCTAAGTTTGCAGTGCCTGGAGGCCCTGGTGCGCCCTCTCTCCTTCTTCTCTCTCTCATGAATGAATGATAGCTGAAGTGGTTGTTTTCCTTTTTTAATGCAGTTTTAAAAGACTGGTACAATTTCCATGAATAAGAACAATATACCATGATCATAATCCACTCCAGTCCCCTCTCCATTTAATCCTTTTCTAATTAGTCTCTTATTTTGATGTCATCATTCCCCCCTCCTATTATGCAAGTATTGTTTAGGTAGCATCAGCCACCATGAGGTCATGAGTGTCTAGGCCATTTTGGGTTCGGAAGACAGTATTGTCAGCCTTTAGCTCTTAGAATCTTTTTATTTTATTTTATTTTTGTTTTTCTTTTCTTTTTTTGATTTTTTAAGGTAGGGTCTCGCTCTAGCCCAGGCTGACCTGGAATTCACTCTGTATTCTCAGGGTGGCCTTGAACTCATGACAGTCCTCTTACCTCTGCCTCCCGAGTGCTGGGATTAAAGGCGTGTGCCACCACGCCCGACAATTTTTGTTTTTCAAGGTAGGGTCTCACTCTGACCTGGAATTCACTATGTAGTCCCAGAGTGGCCTCTAACTCATGGCCTTCCTACCTCTCCCTCCTGAGTGCTGGGCTTAAGGGCGTGTTTCACCATGCCCAGCTGGCTCTTAGAATCTTTCTGCCACCTCTTCTACAATGATCCCCTGAATCTTGGGTGTGATAGGGTGTATCATTTAGTGCTGAACACCCCACTACCACTTCTTATCATTTTGGTGAGTTTGGAGTCTTCCCCAGTGGTCACTGGCCATCTGAAAAGAGAAGCTTCTCTAACCAGAAGAAGTAAATATACCTTGCCACTGGCACCCAAACCAAGAACAGTTATTTCTGGAAGCTTAGAGCATGCCTGCTTTCATTTGCTGAGCCCCACGGATGGTTAACACCTTCCTCCTGCCCCTTGTACTGCGGGCCCCTCTTCCTTGTTTGCTTGAGACAGAGCCTCGCAGTGTGGCCCAGGCTTGCCTCCTGAACTCATGGCAGACCTCCTGCCTCAGCTTCCTGATGGCTGGGATTATAAGCATTGGCCATGTTACATTTTTTTCTGTGGTGCTGGAACTGAACCCAGGTCCTTGTATCTGCCAGGCCGGGGCTCTTCCTACTACGGGGCTGTGCTCTCACACTTCTCCTGGCTTTGGTGAACTGTGTATGAATAATACAGCATTTTTTCCCCACACTTTTTTCCCATTAACATATTTTATATGGGTACATCATTTGTTGGGTCCCTCTTATTCCTCATCCCTGCCCGCTTTCCGCCGGGTACCCTCTTGTGGTGTTACAGGTATTCCCCATGGGGTTGTCCCATACTTTTTTAAAAACATGTTTGCAGGCGTGTGGGTGTATGTGAAGGCCAGAGGACCACCTTGGGTGTCAATCCTTGGGAATGCCATCACCTTGTTTTGAAAACAGTCTCTCATTGGCTCGGAAGTCAACAATTAGGCTGGCCGGCTGGCCTATGAGCCACAGAGGTCCTCCTGTCTCTGCCTGCTCAGTCCTGGGAGCATAGGGTAGCATCATCAACGCTGGTGCTGGGGATTGAACTTGTGTGTGGGCATGCATGCTTTTGAGACAAAACTTTGCCGCCTTCCAAACTCATGATTCTCCTATCACAGTCTTCTACTTAGCCGCACCCAAGTCCTTAGCTGTGATTATTTGTCTCTATACAGACCTCTTTGTTTTTTTTCTCAAGGAAGGGTCTTCCTCTAGCTGGGGCTGACTTGAACTCATTGGTGGTCCTCTTACCTCTGCCTCCCAAGGGCTGGGATTGGAGGCACATGCCACCAGGCCAGGCGCCAACCCTCTCTGTTTAGCACGATATATATTATTAGCTAGTGAAGAATGAGGTATCCATACAGCTTATTTATAAATTTCAATTTTTTTTTTTGTTTTTTCATTTTTCAGTTATTCAAGGTAGGGTCTCACTCTATCCCAGGCTGACCTGGAATTTGCTATGTAATCTCAGGGTGGCTTCGAACTCATGGTAATCCTCCTACCTTTGCCTCCCTAATGCTGGGATTAAAGGCGTGCGCCACTAAATTTCAAATTTTGATTAGCTCCTCCCACCCCCTTCTCCATCCTCTCCCATTGGACCATCTCCCCCAATATTCTGCTCTCTTTGGACACATAATCATATGTGTATTTATTGAGTATAGTATGACACTTCAGTAAATGTACATGTTGTGCAGTGATTAGTTGAGAGTAATTGATGTTTATTATTACCTCAGGCATTATTTGGTTGTGTTGAGAATGTTGAGTTAATTTTATTTAAGCTTGAGATTTGTTAGAGTATTTATCCATACAAAGTATATATTACGTGTTTGTGTTCTACCTGTTAAAAACTATGTGTTGGTTCAGCATGGTAGTGCCTGCTTGTAGTGTTAGCACTAGGAAGGCTGAGGCAGGAGGATCAGGACTTGGAGGGCAAACCAAACTGTAATAAGCCATTTATTGTTGAAGCCATATTATCTGTTATGGAATCTGCCTGTCCCCTTTTTTGCTGTTTACTATGCCAGTTACTGAAATGAGTTTTGCACAAGGGAAAAGGTTGATTCATAGGGTGGCCAGGTTTGAGAGGGGGAGATACAACCCTCAGATTTGCCTTCCTGAGGACAGTTTTAGGGGTGTTTATGAGACAAGGAACAGGGTGATTTAAGATGTAGGGAAAGATTGGGAGCAAGGAAAAGTGAAATATTGGTGGTCTGCAAATAGGTAATCCAACTTCACGACCCTTCATGGATCATGGCTCAAGTACGGAAAATGGTGACTTGAGCAGGCTCTCTGGGTTTTCAGAACATCGTCACCTGTTGGGCTCTTTTGTAGGTGGTAGTAATTGGTTTGAGCTGTTTTGAAGTTCTTGCGAACGTGCTTAGGCAACTGTAACTATCTTGACTAGCATGTTAGAGATGTTATCTATAGCAAAGTTAATGGGAATATATTGCTTAGCTAGGTGACCTCTAAAATTGGCAGTAAAAGCAAATGAAGCTAGAGGATTATTTAGGTTTTTTCCTTCAGTTTCATGACTGTTAGAATAACCTATTAGCTAGAATTGGTGGATTACTTTTCACAGATATTCTTGTACTTGTCTTGAATTTTCTGCAAATTGGTAGCTAAGTTATATCAATTTGAGATTCTTTTAAAATATTTTATTTATTAGAGAAAGAGGTACACACACAGAATGAGAACAGGCATACCAGGACCTCCAGCCACTGCTAACAAACTCCAGATACATGCTCCACCTTGTGCACCTGTGGGTACTAGGGGACCAAACATAGACCACCATGCCCTCTCTCCAGTCGTTGAGATTCTTTTTGGGATGTGTATAAGAATGTACCACAGAGGCTAACTTAGATGCTTCATACTGCTTTAAAAGAGGAGACTCTTGATTCTGCTTATTTGAGCTTTTAAAATGAGCTTTATTTTTACAAAAAAGAACAGTTTTTAAGTATACAGTTTTGTTGAAATTTGAAAAGTGTGTGGTTTCATTACCGTCGTCAAAGCCCATTGACCCCCAAATTCCTTTCTGCCTCTTCTAGCAATCCAATTTATACTTTGCAACTGATCTCTTTTTAGTACTGTAGTTTGGCCTTAGATTTTCATGATGTTTAAAGCAGATTTACAAATTTAAAAATCTTATTCAGCTTTATGCTATTCTAGAATTAGGAAACTACTTTTTCTGTTAAATAGAATATATGTTCTGATGGGATGACTGCAAATGGAAGTTTCTGTTTTAAAAATATTTTTATTTATGAGAGGGGGGGGAGAGAGAGAAAGGGAAAGCATGGATGTGCCATGTCCTCCAGCCATTGCAGACAAACTCCAGACACATGCACCACCTTGTGCATCTGGCTTATGTGGGTCTTGGGGAATCAAACTGGGTCCTTTGGCTTTACAGGCAGATGCCTTCACTGCGAAGCCATTTTTCCAGTCCGGAAGTTTTTTCTTTTTTTAAATTTTGCTTTGTTTTTCAAAGTAGGAGAATTCCAGGCTGACCTGGAATTCTCTATGTAGTCTGAGGCTGGCATCACAGCTATCCTCCTAACTCAGCCTGCTGGGATGAAAAGGGACATGCACAACCAGGTCTGCTGGAAGGGAAGAAAAATTTTGGCCATTCAAAGTTAATTTCTTTCTTTCTTTTTTTTTTTTTTTTTTTTTTTGGTTTTTGAGGTAGGGTCTCACTCTGGTCCAGGCTGACCTGGAATTAACTATGTAGTCTCAGGGTAGCCTCGAACTCACAGCGATCCTCCTACCTCTGCCTCCCGAGTGCTGGGATTAAAGGCGTGCGCCACCACGCCCGGCCAAAGTTAATTTCTTAATAAGGCGAAGACTGAGCTATTGTAATAGGTGATTGGCTAATTTCAGGTTACTTACTTCAGATTTCCTTTTTGGGTAAGGAATAAAAAATAGGGAACTTGGGCTGGAAAGATGGCTTAGCAGTTAAGGCGCCTACTTGCCAAGCCTAAGAATGCCCTTTCGATTCTCCAGGTCCCATGGTTAGCCAGACATAGTGACGCAAGGGCACAATACTGCACTTGCCCACAAGGGATTGCATGCGTCTGGAGTTCGTTCACAGCAGCTGAGAGGTTGCTGGTGCACCCACTTTCTATCTCTCTCAAATAATAATAAAAAGGGAACTTTATTATTACAGTGTTTTGGGGGGGGCAAGTTATTAAAAAATTATTTGAAAGAGAGAGGCAGAGAGAATGGGCACCCCAGGTCCTCTAGCCACTGCAAACGAATTCCAGATGATGCATGCACCACCTCATGCATCTGGCTTACATGGGTCCTGGGTGAGCCTGGGTCCTTTGTCTCTGCAGGCAAGCACCTAAGCTGCTAAGACATCCCTCCAGTCCTATTATTACAGTGTTTTGAAAGTGGTCTGTTAGACAATTTGGCTGTTGAAGGCCAGGGGCTTAGTTCAAAGTAATGCCCTGTATATAATTTGGTAATTGCAAATAGAATCCTTTTTTTTTTTTTTTTTTTAAAGTAGGGGCTCACTCTAGTCTAGGCTGACCTGGATTCACCATTTAATCTCAGGGTGGTCTTGAAGTCATGGTGATCCTCCCGACTCTGCCTCTAGAGTGAAGTGCTGGAATTAAAGGCGTGCACTACCACACCTGGCTTTGTAAATGGAATCTTAATATACAATGGATCATTGTAATTTAAAGGTGGTATCACATAAGGATATAATGTTGGCCAAGAACTACAATTATAATATTTTTCACTTTTCTATGACAGGGACTTGCCATGAGGTGTTGAAGCCTTGTTTCACTGAGTTGGAGAGACTGGACCTAAATGGCGCAGCATGACTTTGCTCCAGCCTGGCTTAATTTTCCTACCCCACCATCATCAACAAAGGTACTCTTTTTCTGCATCTCAGTGTCTCACTATCTACTTTTCTTTTGCTCATGTTGTACACAGGTGTAATTAAATGTAAAGGCTTAGACTGGGCTGAGGGTGGCTCAGTGGTACAACACCTAGCATGCACAAGGCTCTGGGTTTGCATCTCAGTAAGGGCTGAGGGAAGTGCATCTATGATACCATCCACATCAAGTCCAGGCTGGGCTGAAGAGATGGCTTAGTGGTTAAGGCACTTGCCTGCAAAGCGTAAGGACCCCTGTTCGATTCTCCAGGTCCCACGTAAGCCAGATGCATGTGGTCACGCATGAATCTGGAGTTTGTTTGCAGTGGCTGGAGGCCCTGGTGTGCCCATTTTCTCTCACTCTCTCTCCCTTTCTCTGTCTCTAATAAATAAATATAAAACTTAAAAAAAAAAAAAGTCCAAAGCCGGGCGTGGTGGCTCACTCCTTTAATCCCAGCACTTGGGAGGCAGAGGTAGGAGGATCGCCGAGAGTTCGAGGCCACCCTGAGACTACATAGTTAATTCCAGGTCAGCCTGGACTAGAGTGAGACCCTACCTCGAAAAACCAAAAAAAAAAAAAAAAAAAAAAAAAAAAAAGTCCAGGCTAAGGATATAACTTACTCAGAAGAGAGATGAGGTGGGGTGGGGGGGGACGAGAGCACCTCAGGGCCTGTAGCCACTGCAGATAAACTCCAGATGGATGTGTCACTGTGCATCAGGCTTTATGTGGGCCCTGGGGAATCGATCCCTCGGTCTTTAGGCTTTGCAGGCAAGTGCCTTAATTGCTGAGCCATCTCTACAACCCCCAAAACATTTTCACTCAAGTTTATCTTTGGATTTTTCATTTTATTCTATTTTATTTATGGGAGAGAGAGGAGAGAATGGGTGCACCAGGGCCTTCAGGACCTGCAAATGAACTCCAGAAACATGTGCTACCTTGTACATCTGGCTTACATGGGTCTTGGGGAATCAGACCTAGGTCCTTTGGCTTTGCAGGCAAGTGCCTTAACTGCTAAGCCATCTCTCTTATTTTTGTATTTTGAGACAGGGTCTCATATGGCCAAGTTTGCTTTGAACTCCATTGTGCAGCTGAGAATGACCTTGAACTCCTGATCCTTCTGCTCTGCTTTTACCACTCAAGTTGCACATCACACCTTGCCTAGTTTCAATTTGTCTTTGTAGTGTTCCAGGTTCCACACATTTTAATTCAGACCAGTTAGAAACCTTATTGGGGCGGGGGGATCGAGGTGGGTCCAAGCTGACCTGGAATTCACTGTATAGTCTCAAGGTGGCCTCGAACTCATGGTGCTCCTCTTACCTCTGCCTCCTTAGTGCTGGGATTAAAGGCGTGCACCACCACGCATGGCTCTGGATTGTCCTCTTAAGTAGTACTTTATAAAGTTTGCAAAGTACTTTGTCACATATCTAATTAGAGGATAATTTCACAAATTTGGTAATTTAAGTATTTTTAATTTATTTACTAGCAGAGAGAGTATGTTTGTATGGGTGCACCAGGGCCTTTTGCTGCTGTATATGAACCCCATTCTCACCACTTTGTGCATATGGCTTTACATGGATTCTGAGGAATTGAACCCAGGTTGGCAAGAAAGCACCTAGTCTGAATGTGGTAATTTAGAATTACTCCCAGTTCTTGCTGTGTTCATTTGAAATACTGATCTTTAGGCCGGGGCATGGGGCACAAGCATGCCATTAATCCCAGCACTTGGAGACCAAGGTAAGATGATCACCATGAATTCAAAGCCACCCTGAGACTACAGAGTGACTTCCAGGTCAGCCTGGGTTAGATGGAGACCCTACCTCACCCTCCCCTCCTCCCCCGCAAAAAGAAAAAAATGTATCTTTATCCACAGAAGGAAAGTAAAATGATTGAGGTTCATAGTCTGGGGCATGGTACATGGTTTTGGTAATGGCTGTTTTACTTGGGCTGTCCCTTACTGATTTTACTATAAAGCTGCCTGTCTCATTTGACATCACACCCATCTGGAGGTTCTGTTAATTGCTGGTTGATAGCTGGGTTTGTGTTTAACAAAACCCTGGGATATAACTTGCTGCTGCTGCTACTGCTTTTTTTTTTTTTTTTTTTTTGTACGAGGTAAGGTCTCCTCACTCTAGCTCAGGCTGACCTGGAATTCATTATGTGGTCGCAGGGTGGCCTTGAATACACTGCGATCCTACCACTGCCTCCCGAGTGCTGGGATTAAAGGGGTGCGCCACCACGCCCGCCTCATAACCTGCTTCTTGTTCTAATTCAATTCAATATTTAAATAAAGGGCTGTTTGAGGCCAATCTTGGAAGGCTTGTTCTGACCCCAGAAGGGTGCTCTTAGCTGTTTCTTCTCTAACTGGTTTGTTTATTTAGTTAGTTGCTGTTCATTAAGAAGAGCCACCAGCCTTCTTGTTTTTTTTCCTAAAATATTATTTGAACTTATGTGTGTGCGAGTGTGGAGGAGGGGCACCAGGATCTCTAACCACTTCAGATGAACACAGGTTGCTTGAGCCAAACTTTGTGTATGGCTTTACATGGGTGCTTAGGAATTGAACCCACATCCCAGAGGTCTTAGAAGGTCTGTGGCTAGGATCAGGACGAGACCGGCCACAGGTACTTCATACAGTGCATAGTGTTTCAGCAGAGACCAGATTTGTTTCTCTTACTTACTTACTTTTTTTTTTTTTTTTTTTTTCCTTTGAAACAAGGTATCACTCTAGCCCAGGCTAATCTGGACCTCAGTCTGTAGCCCAGACTGGCCTTGAGCTCAACAACAATCCTCCTTCCCCAACCTCCTGAATGCTGGGATTGAAGGCATGTATGTGCTACCTTGAAGAGATCAGACAAGTTCTAATATTTTTTTTCCCTGCTGGGCTGTTTTTTTTTAAGGTGGGATCTCACTCTAGTCTAAGCTGACCCGGAATTCACTAAATAGTCTCAGGGTGGCCTTGAACTCACGATGATCCTCCTACTTCTGCCTCCCAGAGTACTGGGATTAAAGGCGTGCGCCACCATGCCTGGCTCTTCTTTGTTTCTTTAGTGTGAAGGAATCCAGAGAGTCCTGATCATTTGCTCTGGCTGTTAAGGGTAAGCTCCACCCTGGTGAGGCAGCTGTTGAGCACCTTCAGGTGTACAGACAGTTCTTAGCCAAGTTTATTAGAAGTAGCTCTTACAAGAATGATTTTATTTTATTTTTATTTATTTATTTGAGAGAGAGATACAGAAGTAGGCATGGAGAGAGAGAGAGAGAGAGAGAGAGAGAGAGAGAGAGGGAGGGAGGGAGGGAGGGAGGGAGGGAGGGAGAGAATGGGCACGCCAGGGCCTCCAGCCACTGCAAACGAACTCCAGACACATATGCCCCCTTGTGCATCTGGCTTATGTGGGTCCTGGGGAATCGAGCCTCGAACCAGAATCCTTAGGCTTCACAGGCAAGAGCTTAACCGCTAAGCCATCGCTCGAGCCCACAAGAATGATTTTAGTGGTCATATTTGTTCCCCTGAAAGGCTTTGCTGGGTTGTCTCAGTACATTGAGAAAATGCATTGAGTGGACGCTCTTCTAGACAACATAATTGCAGTTTGAAAATGGATATTAGTAATTCTGTACTCTGGTTTTGTATACGCCCTTACGAATGTTAACTAACTTACCCACCTGCCTCCACATAGCTAATTAATGTGAGCTTGTATTACAGAATCCATGATGCCCCTGCTAGTTGATGTATTTGCTGTGGGATTCATTTTAGATTTACATAAAATGGTTAAAAATTAATTTTGCTGACTATACAAAGGGACTTGAAATTATTAGAAATGAAGACTGGAGACTTGTTGATTGAGCTACCGATTGTTTTCTTTTTCTTTTTAAAATTAATTTATTTATTTGAAAGCAGAGAGAGAGATAGAAGAGAGGCAGATAGAGAGAATGGGCATGCCAGGGCTGCCAGCCACTGCAAACCACCTCCGCATGCATGTGTCCCTTGTGCATCTGGCTTATGTGGGTCTGGAGAATCGAACAGGGATCCTTTGGCATCGCAGGCAAACACCTTAACCGCTAAGCCATCTCTCCAGCTCTTTTTTTTTTTTTTTTTTTTTGAGGCAGGGTCTCAAAATTTTTTTATTGGGGTGGAGAAATGACTTAGCGGTTAAGGTGTTTGCCTGCAAAGCCTTAGGACCCACATTTGATTTCTCCAGTACTCATAAATGCTGGATGGACAGGTTGGCAAATGCATCTGTAGTTTGTTTGCTGTGGCTAGAGACCCTAGCGTGTCCATTTTCTCTCTCAAATAAATAAATATTTTAAAATAATTTTATTTATTTATTTGCAAGCAGAAAGAGATAGAAGAGAGACAGACAGAATGGGTGTGCTCGGGTCTCCAGCCACTGCAAACAAATTGCAGTTGCATATGCCACTTTGTGCATCTGGATTTATGTGAAATTGAAACTGGGTCCTTATGCTTTGCAGGCAGGCAGCTTAAGTGCTGAGCCATCTCTTCAGCCCTTAAAACAACATTTTTTTAAAAAAAAATAAATTTGTTTATTTAGTTGCCAGCAGAGAGAGAGAATATGAATGAATGAATGAATGGGTGCGCCAGGGCCTCTAGCCGCTGCAAACAAACTCCAGATGCATGAGTTACTTTGTGCATCTGGTTTTACATGGGTACTGGGGAAAAGAACTCAGGTTGTTAGGCTTTGCAGGCAAGTGCCTTAACTGCTGAGCAATCTCTCCAGCTCTAAAAAATATTTAAATTTTTTTTATTTGAAGAGGTTGGGGAGGGAGAATGGGAGGGATGTGTTGCGAGAGAATGAGTGTGCCAGTGCCTCTTGCTGTTCCAAACTTCAGATACATGTGCCACGTTGTGTGTCTGGCTTTATGTTATGTGGGCACTGGGGAATTGAACCCCTTGGGATGTTAGGCTTTGCAAGCCAGCACCCAGTTTTATGATGGCTTCTCCTTTCATCTTTCAGAGTCATGAATCATGCATGTGTAAGGAACTGCTCATTTTTGCCAGGGACTTTTGTGTGCCTCAGTCACTTCTCCTCTTAATCTTGCCTTGAACAAGTGGAGTAGACATTCATTACTACTGCATTCTCTATTTCAGTGTAATGATAGTTTTTCGTTGTTTAATTTGTTTGGAAAGATGATGTATGGATGAATTGAGGGTAAGAATGTTTTCATAGTTGCACTTCTGTCTTTTTCTGAAATGTAGTATTTTAGCCCCATCATGTGGTGATATTATAAATTGCATGTGACTGATTATGTCTGGATTAGGGCAGTTTATATAGTGGTTTTGTATACACATAAATAAAATTAAGACCTTTATTTGCCTGTATGTGCTAAATATTTTTTTTTGTGATCTTCTGTTCTTTTTTATTCTGTTAAAAACCTGTAATTGTGTTAAAAAAAAACAAAACCTGTAATTGTGACTCACGATTTTATTTTGGATTAGTACGTTCTGGCCTGCTGTTTCAAAGTAACATTTTTATAATAGAATTACTGACATTGTTAAAGACATTGAAAAGTGGTGATAAGTAGAAATTTCCCCTTTGCCCAAACTTTCCCTTTTCCCCTACATCAATATTATTAGCTAGCAAAGAAGTAGGTGTCCATATGGCTTATTCATAACATCTTAGATCTTGATTACCTTTCCTCTCTTCCTCTCCTCCATTTCCTCCCCTGATCCCGCTTAGACAATTTCACCCCCAGTATTCTGTACCTTTACTTATATATTTACTATACCTTCCCCTCTTACTTTTTTCAAAGCCTCTTTCTAGCTTGAGACTTGAGACAGGATCCCCCCCACACCCCCCAGGTACTTTTAGCTTAGGCTGACCTGGAATTCATTATGTAGTCTCAGGATGGCCTTGAACTCATAGTGATCCTCCTACATCTGCTTCCTGAGTGCTGCCACCACGCCTGGCTAGGATCTTTGATTTCTTGCCTCTGAATGCCCAGACAAGTAGTCCACTAGGGTTTTCTGCACTCTGCCTTCCATTGCTATAGGCCCATTGGGATTACAGACATGAACTCCACTGCATCAGGCTTTATCTGTTAGGAAATGGAGTGTTTCTGTGTCTCAGATACTGCATTTATGCTTTTGTGACTTAGAAAAATTATTTATTTGCAAGCAGAGAGAGAGATAGAAAAGACAGTCAGAGAGAATGGGCACACCAGGCCCTCTAGCCACTGCAAACGAACTCCAGATGCATGTGCTCCTTGTGCATCTGACCTTCATGAGTCCTGGGGAATCAAACCTGGGTCCTTTGGCTGTGCAGGCAAATGCCTTAACTGCTAAGCCATTTTTCCAGCCCTGCTTTTTTGTGACTTTTAAGAAACTTTATTTATTTTTTTTAATTTTTATTTATTTGAGAGAGAGAGAGAGAGAACTGTGGGTGTATGTACATGCTAAGGCCTCTTGCCACTGTCAGTGAACTCCAGATAGTGGAATCGCTCTGTGCATCTGGCTTTCCGTGGATACTGGAGAATTGAGCCTGGCTGGCATTAAAGGTGTGTGCCTCCACTCTTTTTTTTTTTTTTTTTTTTTTTTTTTTTTTTTTTTTTTTCGAGGTAGGGTCTCACTCTGGTCCAGGCTGACCTGGAATTCACTATGTAGTCTCAGAGTGGCCTCGAACTCTCGGCAATCCTCCTACCTCTGCCTCCCGAGTGCTGGGATTAAAGGCGTGCGCCACCATGCCCGGCTTCCACTCTTGATCTTGTATTAGTTTGTTTGTTTGAAAGAGAAAGAGAAAGAATGGGCATATCTGGGTAATTACACCCAGGTGGTCAGGCAACTTTAACCACTGAACCCTTGGTACAACCTTTTTGCTTATTTTCTAAGTTCTTTTTCTTTGATGATTAGTTGGTTAAACATACAGTGGTGTATATGGGCTTATGTGTTATCTTTGAAGTTATTGTTTCCTTTTTCATTGTGCTAGATTCATTCTAGTACCTTACAGTACTGGACGTTTTAAACATTTTCTTACTAAGATTTTGTTGTAAATATGTTATATTCCATGCTAGTCTTATACCAGACAACATTAGTTAAATCAACTGCCCCTGTCTACTTTCCCCTTCCTGGAATGACTCCAGGGCTTCTTATGTGCTAAGCAAGTGCTCTACTTGTGAACTATGTCCCTATTCCTCTTGAATGTTTTTAAATGTCAGTCACTGGTTTCAGCATGGAACCCTGTCTAGCCTGGAGTTTGCTGTGTGTACCAGGATGACCTGACTCCCAGAGATTATTCCACCTTTGCCTCTGTGTGTGTTGCCATGCCCAGCTATATCCAGGCATTGTTTGTTTGTTTGTTTGTTTTTCGAGGTAGGGTCTCAGTCTAGCCCAGGCTGACCTGGACTTCACTATGTACTCTCAGGGTGGCCTCGAATTTACGGTGGTCCTCTACCTCTGCCTCCCAAGTGCTGGGATTAAAGGTTTAGTGTGCCACCACGCCCGGTTTATCCAGGCTTTTTTTTTTTTTTTTTTTTTGTTTGTGAGGTAGGGTCTCACTCTGGTCCAGGCTGACCGGGAATTCACTATGTAGTCTCAGGGTGGCCTTGAACTCACGGTGATCCTCCCACCTCTGCCTCCCGAGTGCTGGGATTAAAGGCGTGCGCCACCACACCCGGCTGTCCAGGCATTTTTATGTGGGTGATGAAGATCAGACCTAACTCCTCATGCTTAAGGGACAAATACTTCACTGACCTGGCCAGCTCCCCAGCCTCCCATTATGCAACTGTTAATGTAATGTAGTTTTTAAAGTCCTATGCCGGCATAGGAGTTCCTTCTGTACTCTTACTGAGCCCCAGTCTGTGTAATCATTCCTCCAAAAGGGCCACTGATTTTGTTGGGGAAAGGAAAAAGATTTATTTCATAAGGCAGCAAACCAAGTCAATGGCAGACTATCACCAATAACCATCTTAACTCCGTGTTTCAAGCACTTTTTTTTTTTTTTTTTTTTTTTTTGTTTTGCAAGGTAGGGTCTCACTCTGGTCTAGGCTGACCTGGAATTAACTATGTAGTCTCAGGGTGGCCTTGAACTCTCGTCCATCCTCCTACCTCTGCCTCCCGAGTGCTGGGATTAAAGGCATACGCCACCACGCCCGGCTTTCAAGCACTTTTTACACTTTGGTAAGGGCTAAAGTGGGGTTAGGTGGAGAAAGGATTGGTGACTGAACACTGTGAAGTTTCATTCACTTCCATGGTCTGGAATTGGGTGTTGAAACCTCGCACTCAGTATATACATATGTAAGCACACTACCACCATACCCCATGAACCTTGCAAATAGTTTTGTTTACCATCTTCTTGTTATCAACCTGACAAGAATAGATAGGGGGAGATTTCAGTTGTGTCAGTTACTTTGGCCAATTCTGAACAAATATTCCTTAATGACTAACGTGTGTGTGTGTGTGTGTGTGTGTGTGTGTGTACGTACATACAGTGGAGCAGAGATTTAATCCAAAGGATAAAGTAGCAAAGGAGACAGAGCCTGAAGGCCGAGCTGCACAGCCCTTCCTCCTGTTTTCCTCACTTGAGGATGTCTACAGGCTCAAGTAGGAGTCACTGCTTTCAGCAAAAGTGGTTTTCAAGTCCATGGAAAGTCTCTAGAGCCATTGTGACCCCACGTCAGAGGTGTTCTTTATAACACACAAAATGAGACACTAAGAATCTATTGTTTAGCAGTGTGACTGCCAAAATTTTTAGTCACCTAAAAGCAAGTGAGGCTGTAAGACTTACTTGCATTTTCCCTCCCTTATAATACTTGTTTGTAGTCAGTTCCTCTTTATTTCTCTAGACCTAGACAGCCACTAAGCTGCTTTCCTTTGTATTGAATTTTTTCCCTAAATACATAGTATCAGTTACTATGACATAGAAACTTTGGAATGTGATGGAGAAGATAAGTCATGCTTCAATTTGAGATAGTGGGGTTGAGGAGAGAGGTCAGAGGTTAAAGGTACTTGCTTGCAAAGCCTGCTATTCCTGGTTCAGTTCTCCAGCACTCAAAGCCAGTGCAAAAAGTGGCACATGCATCTCGTGTTAGTTTGCAGGAGGCCCTGGTGTGTGAGTGTACACATACACACACACACTAAATAGTACTGAATTGGTTAGTTAAAGGAATGTCAAAATGATTTCACAAGACAGGCTAAACCCTGTAAGACAAGAACTGTTGTCCTTTAAAAAAACTTAAATTGATTTATTTGCGTAGAGATAGAGACGAGAGACAGAGAATGGGCGCACCAGGGCCTCCAGCTGCTGCATACAAACTCCAGATGCTTTCGCCACTTTGTGCATCTGGCTTTAAGTGGGTACTGAGGAATGGAACCTGGGTCGCTAGGTTTTGTAGGCAAGCACCTTAGCTGCTGAGCCATCTCTCCAGCCCAAGAGCTGTTACCTTTGGGACTCCCTGTACTACCAACATTTGTATTGCCATTGGCTAAGAATTAGGGTGATGGTTAATCTTGTCAGTTGTTTTACTGAAAGGTGCCTAGGAGACTAGTAAAGCCTTCCTCTGGGTGTGTCCGTAAGGACATCTGCAGAGAGGACTGAGGGGCAGGCCAGCTCTGAATGAGGTGGCAGCGTTCCCTAGGTGGTAGACCTAGATGAGAGAAGGAGGGAGAGCGAGAAGAAGGAAGCTAATACCTTTGTAATAGAGACTTCCGAAATAAAGTGCCAAAGTGAATAGCTGTGGTTTCTTGTACAAGATTGATCTTGTCACTGTTTCATGATTGACAGGCGAAGGGTCTGTGAGACACTTACTTCAGTGTAGCTCGTGGTACCTAATGGGTGCTGGGAGAGGAGAAGTAAGGTTCATCTCTTGTGTAGCCACTGGTGAGTTTCTCCATTCCACAGTCAATAACCCAACACCCATAATATGTGAGCAACCCTAATTTAACACTGTGGGTTAAAATAGAGGCACCAATGTAAAATGGGGATTCATGGGGAATAAGGGTGTTAGTGGGATGGTGAGGGAGACATGAAAATGGAAATTACGAAAATTAAATATGGCACATGTAAAAATGCAATTTTATTCTGTCATAAAGAAGAATGATATGTCATTTGCAGGAAAATGAATGGTGCTGAAGTTAGTTACTGAAAAAAAAAATGGATTCAAAAAGACAAATTAGCCGGGTGTGGTGGCACACGCCTTTAATCTCAGCACTTGAGGAGGTAGAGGTAGGAGGATCGCATGAGTTCAAGGACGCTCTGAAAATACATAGTGAATTCCAGGTCAGCCTGGGCTACAGTGAGACCCTACCTCGAAAAACAAACAAATAAAAAAGAAATTATTGCATGTCTCTGTCATATGTGGAATTTAATTTCTATCTATCTAGCTACAGACGATTTTCATGCTGTAAACATGAAAGTAGAAAGGGGATTATTTGTGAAGAGGAAAAAGACCATTAAGTGGTGGGATGAGAGACAAGAGAATAATGTGGAAGTGTGAATATGAGCAATGCATAGCATATGTGTGTATGAACGTTATAATGAAATCCATATATATATACACACTTAATTTAATTTTTTTTTCCAAGGTAGGGTTTCACTGTAGCTCAGGCTGACCTGGAATTCACTCTGTAGTCTCAGGGTGGCCTTGAACTCAAAGTGATCCTCCTACCTCTGCCTCCCGACTGCTGGGATTAAAGGCATGGGCCACCACACTCAGCTTCTTTTTAAACATATTTTTATTTATTTGAAGGCAGAGAGAGGGAGCGGACGGGCATTTAAGGGCCTCTTGCCACTGCAGACATACTCCAGATGCATGTGCTACTTTGTGCATCTGGTTCTGCGGGAGTACTGGGTAATTGAACCTGGGCTGTTAGGCTTGGCAAGCAAGGTCTTTAAGAGCTCAGCCATCTCCTCGGCCAAACTACATGTATTAACCATTTACAACTTTTGGAAGTTTGAGGGTTGGTAGTATTAAAAATATATTTAGGGTTAATAAATGTATTTGTATCTTTATAATTTCAGTCATCATTGAATTTTGAGAAACATTCTGAAAATTTCTCATGGACAGAAAATCGTTATGATGTGAGTCGTCGACGACACAACTCCTCAGATGGCTTTGATTCTGGTATTGGACGTTCTAATGGAGGTAAAATTTGCCAGGAATATAGATTTTAAGGCTTAAAAAACTTTTAACAATGTTTTGATTGCTGTTCAATCTTTAAGCATAACTATCTTTGAATTTGCATTACTTTACTGTTATCAAATGAAGGTAATTTTGGGAGGAAAGAAAAAAATGGATGGCGTACGCATGGCAGAAATGGTACTGAAAACATAAGTCACCGAGGGGGATACCATGGTGGAAATTCCCGATCTCGTAGCAGTATTTTCCATTCTGGAAAGAGCCAAGGACTGCATGAAAACAACACAGCTGACAATGAGACTGGGAGGAAAGAAGACAAAAGAGAGCGCAAACAGTTTGAGGCTGAGGATTTTGTAAGTTTCTTGCAATTTTAATACAAATGATGTTTCTGCAAGTGTCACTTTAGGATCACAACACCCCTAACAGGTTTATTAGTACAAATTCTTTTTTTGTAAGGATAGCTCTCAAGTTTTCGTCCAATTCTTCCTCCTGAGCTGGGCTGAGGCTGCCTTGAATTAGAACTTGCTCTCTTTTGGGTGTTCCCTTCTGCCTCACCTGGACCTCCACCCTGTTTCCAGGGACACCTCAAGCCGCCTGAACTTGGGTCTTGTCTAGTGCCTCCTAGCACATGAATTGAGTTATGTAGAATGAAATATTCCCCCTTGACCCTACAAATTAGAAAAGCGAGAAACTCCCTTTGTCATTCAGAAGCTGAAATTCCTATCTGGTTGGGGTGATCCAGTTTACCTGCCCTCTCTCTCAAGCGCCCCCAAAACTTGCTATATTTATGTGAGGTTTTATTTCTTGCAGGCAACTGATGACTTTCCCTTAGAACTAATAGCCCAGCAGAGCACTCATCTGAGTGCTTTGTGATTTTCTCTAGAACTGTTAAACTTCTAGAAAACCTATTCATTGAGATGGGAGGTTACTGCTGCCCAGGCTGGTTCTGAGCTCATGGTCTTCCTCTTGTTTTAGCTTCTTGAGCAGCTGAGACCACAGCCATGCCCTGCTGCAGTACAGTTTTTGTAGATTCCCTCTCTTATTTATTCTAAAGTTTGTTTTACTTTCTCTTGATGGTGCTGGAGATCTAACCTGTCTTCGCACATGGTAGGTAAACAGTCCGCTGTCGCTCCTCTCCCAGCTCTAGAGTGTTGCTTTAAAACAAAACAAAGGAGCCCAGGGTTGTGAAGCTCATCAGGTCGCTAGGGCAGCTTTTTATATTTCACAGCTGTATCTGTTCAAAAGTTTTTTTGTGGTCAGAGAAATAGCTATACTTTGTCAGATGTAATAATGAATGTTACTATCATTACTGAAAATGCGTCTACATTAATAAAAGCAGTTTTCATACTGTTTTTTTAAATTCTCTTACTGTTTTCTATTCCATGAATAACTAATAGAGCATACAGATCTGCTTAGTTAATTTTTTTTGTTTGTTTTTTCGAGGTAGGGTCTCACTCAAGCCCAGGCTGACCTAGAACTCAATCTGCAGTTCTAGGCTAGCCTCCAACTCACAGTGATCCTTCTGTTTTTGTTTTTTTGAGGTAGGGTCTTACTGTAGCTCAGGGTGGCCTCGAACTCACTGTGATCCTCCTACCTCTGCCTCCCCAAGTACTGAGATTAAAGGCGGGTACCACCATGCCTGGCTACACACAGTCTTTTTACCTCTACCTCCCAAGTGCTGGGATTAAAGGCATGTGCCACCACGCCCAGCTATTTGTTTTATTATTATTATTATTATTTTATTTTTTGGTTTTTTTCAAGGTAGTGTCTCCCTCTAACCTAGTTTGACCTGGAATTCTCTAGGTAGTCTCAGGCTGGCTTTGAATTCACAGCAATCCTCCTACCTCTGCCTCCCAAGTGCTGGAATTAAAGGTGTTTGCCAGCACACCTGGATTTTTATTTTTAGATTTTGGTTCTATATAGTATATATTTGAGTGACTGTATGAGTTTGTTGCTGTTCTTAGCATACAATGTGGCAGAGTCTGTGTTCTCATTGAATTTCTTTTTTTTTTTTTTTTTTTTTTTTTTTTTTGCTTTTCAAGGTAGGGTCTCCCTCAGCCCATGCTAACTTGAAATTCATTCTGTAGTCTCAGGGTGGCCTTGAACTCATGGCAACCCCCCTACCTTTGCCTCCCGAGTGCTGGGATTAAAGGCACACTCGGCCTCATTGAATTTCTATTTTCATTCAAACTATAAAATAAAGTAACTCATAGCCGGGCGTGGTGGCGCACCTGAGAGGCAGAAGGTAGGGGGATCACTGTGAGTTTGAGGCCACCCTGAGACTGCATAGTGAATTTCAGGTCAGCCTGAGTTTGAGCAACACTCTACCTCATATTTTGCACAGGCTGGCCTTGAAATCATACAATCCTCCTACCTTTGCCTCCCAATTGCTGGAATTAAAGGCATGTAACTACCAGGACCAGCCCTCACTTGTAAGATCTTTGAATGGATTATGACATTAGAAAGAAGACTAGTTAGAAAGTAGAAGTAGTGAAGGAGAAAAGGATGGTTTCAACTGGATAGCTGAAATAAATGAAGACATGACTTTTTTTTTTTTTTTTTCCTCGAGGTAGGGTCTCACTCTGGCCCAGGCTAACCTGGAATTCACTGTGTCGTCTCAGGGTGGCCTTGAGGCAGTCCTCCTACCTCTGCCACTACGCTTGACTCCAAGACCTGTTTTTTTTTTTTTTTTTTTTTTTTTTTTTTTTTGCTTATTTTATTTGCAAGCAGAGAGAAAGGTGGGAGAGAGAATGAATGAGAATGAGTGGGGGTGTACCAGGGCCTCCAGTTGCTGCAAACAAACTGCAGATGCCTGTGCTACTTTGTGAATTGAACCTGGGTTGTTAGGCTTTGCAGGCAAGCGCCTTAACCACTGAATCATCTTTCCAGCCATGAGCATTTTTTGTTTTTGTTTGTGTTTTGGTTTTTCGAGGTAGGGTCTCACCCTAGCCCAGGCTGACCTGGAATTCAATATGTAGTTTCAGGGGGGCCTTGAACTCACGCTGATCCTCCTACCTCTGCTTCCCAAGTGCTGGGATTAAAGGCATAGGCCACCACACACCGATTTTTATTTTATTATTTTATTTTATTTTTTTTGAGGTAGGATTTCATTCTAGCACAGGCTGACATAGAACTCATTCTGTAGTCCTTGAACTCAAGGGGATCCTCCTACTAGTGCCTCCTTAGTGCTGCGACACGCCTCGCAAAGACATGAGTTTTGAATTTCATTTGGAAGCAATTTACATAGTTTGTATAATAGTAAGAATTTGATAGATTGGATCCATAGTCGGGGAGGGATTAGGTAAAATGCAATATAAATGATTACTCAAGTTTTATTAAATAACATGAAAATCTCTGTATTATTTGGTCTGCTTTTTCCACTTGATAATTACCATAAAACTGAATTTTTGTAATCAAATTGGGAGGATAAGTGCTGTCTCATGGTCTAATAAATATTAGATGAGTAATCTTGGTGAATTCAAAGTAACAAATTATTTCTCACCTCTATCCCCCAAAATAGTGGTAATCACTTATTATAATCCAAACCTGGAATATAAACATAATTTCTAATAATATATTTAATAAGTAGCATACTTAAGACACCTATTGACTGGAGTTTGATTTTGCTCATACCCACATAAAGCCAGATGCAAAGTGACACATGCATCTGTGATCACAACGTGCCTACAGAAATGGGAGGCTATGGTAGGAGTTTGCCAAACAAACTCCAGATACAGATGTGTATCTCTGGCTTTACATGGGCATTAGGGAATTGAACTTGGGCCAGCAGGCTTTGTAAGCAAGTGCCTTAGCTGCTAAGCCATCTCTCCAGCCCTGTGTTGCATTTTGAGACAAAAGTTTGACTATGTAAGATGTAGCATACTGTGTTGCATGCACATGCTCATGCCCTGTGTGCACATGTGGAGAGGCTAGTGGAGGTATCCTCTATTGCTCTTTTGCCTTATTTTCTTCCTTTCCTTTTCCTTTTCTGTGCTCCTTTTCCCTCCCCCCCCTTTTTTACTTTGGTTTTTCGAGGTAGGGTCTCACTCTATCCCAAACTGACCTGGAATTCACTATATAGTCTCAGGGTGGCCTTGAACTCATGGTGATCCTCCTACTTCTGCCTCCCAAGTGCTGGAATTAAAGACGTGCCACCACACCCGGCCCTTACTTTATTTTTTTAATTTAATGTTTTCATTTATTTTATTTTATTTTTGGTTTTTCGAGGTAGGGTCTCACTCTAGTCGAGAACAGCCCTTGTTTTCTTGATCAGGGTCTCTCATTGAACATGGAGCTTGTACCAGGTGTGGTTTTTGTTAGACTGACTAGTGAGCCTCAGTGATCCTCCTGTCTTAGCCCTGCTGTTACAGTTATGTTGTCACACTCAGCTTTTTCACAGTTGCTGGGGTCAAACTCAGGTCTTCATGCTTGTACTGCAAGGGCTCTTACACAATAAGCCATTTTTCTTGCCCCCTTTTTTGTTTGAGCCAGGGTCTCCTGTAGCCTGGCTCACAACTCACTCTGTAGCTGGCGTAGTACCCTCCTCCTGAGTGCAGGAGAGAATGAGTAGGTGTTTTGTTTTTGTGGGGGTTTTTGTTTGCTTGATTTTTGGTAGTGCTGAGAATTGAATTATTTTCTTGCAATATATGAAGATAAAGATTCTGTTTGTCTCCAGCTAGCAGGGAGTATAGATATTAGGCTTTTTTTTTTTTTTTTTTTTTTTTTTTTTTTATAGCAAAGTAAGCTGAAAGTAAATGAATAATTAGTCATTAATAGCCAAGTTGATCACGTTCCTCAGTGAAGCCATGTAGTTATGTATTTGCTTTTAAAGAAGTTATTTTTGAAGTGTGAGACACTTAAATACTGCCTTACATTTTTTAAATCCAACTTTCTTTTCAGCCATCTTTAAACCCTGAATATGAAAGAGAACCAAACCAGAATAAGTCTCTAGCTGCAGGTGTGTGGGGTAAGTGAATTTTCCATTTGTTTTTGAGGGTAGAAAATATTGGTATCAATAGGGTCTTTTCTATATATATATAATAGGCTACGATAAAATTTCTCTTTAATGTACTTACCTACAAAGATATTTGGTGAATAATAGTATGATTTAAAGTAGTTGATTAGTACCATTAAGTATGCTCAATGTGAATGTAAGTTATAATAGTTTTGAGATCAGTCTGATAATGTTTAAAAAATTAGTTTAAAAAGTTCAGGTGTTTTATGACTAAAAATTTAGTTAACTGAAAACACAAGTATTGGCTATAATGTGCCTTGAAATTAATCTTACTGTGAAAGTGGTTATCCATAAACTGTTAAAGTTGTGGTGTCAGCTTGCTTGTGGCTAGTCTATAAATTTATTTGTCTTCTTGTTTTACAAAGCTTAATGAGAATTTCTGGTAATAACTCCCTTTTCTTTACAACTGCTAAGAATTTAATTTGATAGCATCTTACTGAGGAAAGTTCACTTAGAACAAATTAGACGGCTTTTAAAAGATATATGTGAAGTTTAAAATAATGAAAAAATTCATATGAAATTTTGTGAGATTTAAGCTCTGAAAAAAAGTTTATTTGATATCACATTCAAAGTGCTGTGTCTACTTTGAAACTTGCACATATATTAATTTGAAATTTTAAGTTGAAAATCATTTTACTAAATAAATCAAAAGGATTGTGGCTTATCATAGCATACTAGTCCTAACAATAAAGGCATTATTTTAAACTTTGCCACTTCCTGTTGTGATCTTAATTGTATTTTATGTGGTGAAATTGGGGAATTACTTTGTTTTCTTTTGATCTTCCTCTTTATTTAATGGCTTTTTTGAGGGTGGGGGTGGGGGAGGTCAGCCACTTGTTAGAACCATGTGAATGGCTTTGTTTTTTCTGTATTGCAAATTAGTATTTCTACCACTCTCCCCAGGCCTACACGCCCAGACACACACATACCCAACCAAAAAAATCTCCCAAGCTCCTCTCTTAGGTATGTGTCCTTATTATTCAGTTTTTCTGGGAACAGCTGATTGCATAAGAATTTAGAACCACCTGGAAAGTGATAAATAGAATCTCTAAGAAATTAGGAATCATTTGGATTTTAGTTGAATGAAAGTAATTTAAAAAAAATCAAGAATGTTAGTGAGCATTTGTCATATAAAACTACCTATAAGATATTTTTGGTATTGATCCTTGGTTGACTTAATATTAGAGATGATTAAAAGCAGACCTTTTTGAAAATAGACTAAAATGTATTAATATAAAAACTTGGTTCTACTGTTTCAGAGCGCATCTAATGATTTTGAGTACTAGTTGAAAAAGTTGTTAAATGGAAGACGTACTGTGTTTAGGTAAACTGAGAAGTGTGTCTGAGTTAAAATTTTTTTAAATGAGAGAGAAAAAGATGGTTAATTGTGGCCTGCCTAATTGTTAAGTTTCCAGTACTTCCCATAGGAATGCAATGAAACTCCCATTGTATCGCACTGTTCCTTTCTCACTTTCCCCACTGGGTTCCCAAGTATTGTTATCCTCATTGCAACATTTAGAATAGCTATGTTCCTGAGGAAGATGAGAAAATTTTAGGAAAGACTTCAGTAGAACTTTTCTAGTGATACTTCCTTCCAGGTAAGCAAAAATTTACTAATAGAAATGTAGTATGTATAAAAAGAAAAACATTTTGTTCCCCAAACTGTGACTTTGTTGACCAAAAATTGGCCAATTTTAAACATAGTACCCTACTTTAAAAATAATTTGAGGGAAAATGCCACTTAAAATAAAGTCACCTAAGTTTAATTTTACTTCTGAACTTAGTTGGCCTTATTTGAAACTCCTTCATCCAAAATTTATTTGTGACTTCTGTGTTTTAATCTTAACGAGGACCATAACTATTTGGTGCAAAAAATTGACATTTATTAAATAATCTCTTTCCATGTTCTTAATAATTTAGGACTAAAATAGTAACTCAAGGCACTGTACTGTGCCAAGAATATTCAGATGCTTTTATTATTTAGTTACTTGGAGGGTGACAGACAAAAATAGAGAGATGTTAGCTGTTTGAGATGTAATTATTGGCCTATGACTTACGAGTGTTTAGGAGTCAAAACTGGCAGTTTTTTCCCCAGTGACCCAGTATGCTAGCAGCATATCATTGGTAGAGCTTACTTAACCTTCATGCTTAAGGGATGACGTTACCAATAGCTTATTAATAAGTATAGTCATCAGCACTTATATTTGTATATTAGATAATTTGATGACCTCATATTTGAAACTATATGCAGGCATAAAAGATTTATTATTATTATTATTATTATTATTATTAATTTTTTTGTTTTTCGATGTAGGGTCTCACTCTAGCTCAGGGTGGCCTTGAACTCACGACAATCCTCCTACTTCTGCCTCCCAAGTACTGGGGGTAAAGGCGTGCACCACCATGTCTGGCTTATTATTAATATTTTTATCCACTTAAACCAAAGCAAGTTAGTGACAAACTCATAAATACAGCCTTTTTTTCTAGAGAGTTCTAACAGAACTAGCTGGAAGTATACAGAAGGGGAGGCATAATTGAATTAAGTGAAGTAGATCATAATGAAAACAGTGAGTTTCTTTGTAGAAACTTTGATAACTAGAATTAACGTGAGGGAATAATCTGACAGTATTACTGATGGATGATGTTGCTTGTTTATTGAAATACTTTTCCTTGTAAAAATACACCGTAACATTTTAAGAATAAAGGTAAAGTGGGCTACAGAGATGGCTTAGTGGTTAAGGTGCTTGCCTACAAAGCCAGAGGACCCTGGTTCAATTCCCCAATACCTACGTAAGCCAGATGCACAAGGTGGCGCATGTGTCTGGAATTTATTTGCGCAGCTGAAGGCCTTGATGTGCCCATTCTCTGTTTCTCTTCCTCTCTCAAATAAAATTAAAAAAAAAAAAAAAACTAAAAAGAATATCTTTTACGGGCTGGAGAGATGGCTTAGCAGTTAAGGCATTTGCCTGCAAAGCCAAAGGACCCTGGTTCGATCCCACGTAAGCCAGATGCACAAGGGGGCACATGCATCTGGAGTTTGTTTGCAGTGGCTGCATGCCCTGGCGTGCCCATTTTCGATCTCTCTCTCTCTCTCTCTCTCTCTCTCTCTCTCTCTCTCTCAAATAAATAAATAAATAAATAAATAAATAAAATATATTTTAAAAAAGAATATCTTTTAAAGAAAGAATGAAGTTTAGTAAAGCAAAAGATACTTAAGATTGAGAAGGGAAATTAGTAGGGTATGAGTAAGACAACTTGGTGCTATTAAATAAATTTTGCTTGATATGAATTAGAAATACTTTCTGGGCTGGAGAGATGCTCAGTGGTTAAAGCATTGCAAAGCCTAATGACCTGAGTTCGATTCCCTGGTACCCATTTAGAGCCGAGTGTACAAAGTGGCACATGTATCTGGAAGCTTGATTGTAGCAGCTAGAGGCCCTGGTGCACCCATTATCATTCTCTCACTCTCATTCTCTCTCTGGGCGTGGTGGCACACACCTTTAATCTCAGCACTTGGGAGACCAAGATAGGAGAATCTCTGTGAGTTCCAGGCCACCTTGGACTACAGAGTGAGTTCCCGGGAGGTCAGCCTTGTCTATAGTGAGATCCCACCTCAAAACAATAACAACAGAAACCAAGAACAAAACACAGAGAGAGAAGAGGAAAAAGAAAATGAAGAATTAAAAGAAAAGAAAAAAAGAACCCTATCATTTGCTTGACAGCCTGTAATGGTGTGGTGGTGCACTCTTGTGATCCCAGCCACTCAGAGAGCAGACAGAGGACCTCTGCAAGTGTGTGAGGCCAGCATGGTGCACACAGTGAGCACTGAGCTACAGAGCTCACCTGCTTATTTACGCCTGTTCTCCACGTGAAGGAAAAGACTCTTATCTGTTGCTGTTGATGTAGATTTAATTGTGAAATTCAGGGTTAAAACTGACTACTATAAAACAGATTTATTCTTTATTTTTAAAAAATATTTTATGTATTTATTTATTAGAGAGAGAGAGAGAGAGAGAAAGAAAGGCAGATCGAGAGAGGGAATGGGCGCACCAGGGCCTCCAGCCACTGCAAACAAACTCCAGATGGGTGTGCCACCTTGTGCATCTGGCTTAAGTAGGTTCTGAAAAATCGGACCTGGATCCTTTGGCTTTGCAGGCAAGTGCCTTAACTGCTGAGCCATGTCTCCAGCCCTGACATGTTCTTTAAATAACATTCAAAACCAGCAAAATTCGTTAGTGTCAGTTTTTAGAAATATCTTAAACAGATTGGTGTTCAATAGATTTATTTATTTGTTGGGGGGGTGCAGTCAGAGCGAGGGTGTAGCAGCTCTTCAGGTTTGCTGAGATGAACTTCCTGACCAGGCACAGTTATAGAGGAAGGGATATTTATTGAAGCTTACAGATCCAGGGAAGTTCCATAATGGCAGAAGAAGCTTTCACAGGCCCAAACACAGAGAAGCCACAAGCCAAAAAAAGCCACACAGCACAGCACACCTCAGGAACTCCAGATAGGCACACTTTGCATATCTTTACATTGTGAAATCTCAAACCCACCCCCACACCTTAAGATCCACCCAGTGACACTGCCTCCAGCCAGGTGCTGCAGATGCAAACTACAAACTAGTAAAGCACTGAATATATTGGGGGCCATCTATTCAAACTACCACATTCCGCCCCTGGCCCCCAGTAGATTCATAACCATCACACATTGTAAATTGTATTCTGTCCAATTTCAAAGGTTCCCACAGTCTTTACCAACTTAAGATAGTTCCAAAGTCCCAAATCTCATCTGAGATTTAAGATTGTCTCAGCTGTGTGTCCTGTAAAATCAAACAACAGTGCACTCCATGGTAGACCTTGCACAGTCCTGGTATATACAGAATGTCTTCAGGTCTCCATGCAAACCACAGTCCATCTTCCAAAAGCTCTTTCAGCCTATCAGGGCATCACACCCTGCCTCATGCTGCATCTCACAGTAGCTCCTGGAACCATGTGCAATTCATGATCACTCCACGCATTTTTCATGCTTCCAAAACCAATACCAGGTGTGCAGGACACAGCCATATTCTTAATTCAGGGACGAAATAATTCATAGACTTGAAAAGCAGGTTCCTTCTCCAGTCAACTCTTTCCAAAAGAGTTTGCATTTCTAACAGTCTTTCCTCAGGCGTTATCTCCATTGTTTTAATGTAAAGCAGTCTGGCCACCTTCCTTAAGATTGCTAATGTGTTGATAATAGCAGCTTCAGAAAACTAAAACCAGTCTCAGTGCTTGTAGTTTAAACTTGCTTGAGGTTTTCTAACTTAAAATGTTGAATCTTTCAGTCTAATATCTTTAGCCAAGCACTTCAGTGTCCATTACAAATTTAACCTTGATCAAACTCTCTGGGCCTGGGCAGCAGGAAGCAGTCATCCCTTATGCCTTATCCCAGTTCCAACAAAGTCCTCTACAGTCTTTCCTTCTCCTTAGAATGCTCATAAGACAAACCTGAAAGTTCAGTACTGTCTGCACTTAGCATCTTCAAACTCTTATCAGAATAGTCCATAAAATTGAGCTTACCACTCCAGAAGGCGTCTTCAGTTGCAAGCACCAAGTCCATGCCCAATCCTCCAAAACAAAGGATCCAGAAGGTCAAAATCAACATGGTCAAGTTCATCTTACCCCATATCCTGGTGCCAACTTCTGTAGCAGACAGCTTCAAGTTCGCTGAGATGAACTTCCAGACCAGGCACAGTTATGGAGGAAGGGATTTATTGAAGTTTACAGGTCCTGGAAAGTTCCATAATGGCAGAAGAAGCTGGCCTGCTTTCACAGGTCCAAACACGGAGAGAAGCCACAAGCCACTCAGCACAGCACACCTCAGGAACTCCATCTAGGCACACTTTGTGTATCTTTAGTTTGAAATCTCAAACCCATCACCACACCTTAAGATCCACCCAGTGACACTGCCTCCAGCCAGGTGGCTGCAGATGCAAACTACAGTTTAATAAAACACTGAATATATTGGGAGTCATATGTTCAAACTACCACAGAGGGCCAGAGAGAGGGGGGGACGTGCCAGGGATTCAGCCTCTGCAAACTTCAGATGCATGTGTCCCCCTGCGTACATATGCGACATTGCACACTTGTGCCACTGCATCTGGCTACAAGGGACCTGGATAGTTGACATGAGTTCTTAGGCTTCACCACCTCTCCAGCCCTGTTTTGTTTTTTTAATTGTTTGCTACAGTTTGAGGCTGACAGTGTAGATGCTGCTGTGTGAAGAACACTACCTTTGACTTGGTTGTATACTGTTTACACTGCTTTTGCTCTTTCCACTCAGACAGCAACCCTGGATCCACTGGCAGTATACTACAGGCTTCTTATCTGGACCATTTGATTTGGGGGAGTGTTGTAAATATTTTGAAAATATCTGCTGTATAAATATTGTAATTTCCCAATTTTTTTCCACCAGTAGTTTAGTAGTTAAGAGCACTGGCTTCAGAAATGCTGGTCTAGGCCCCCACATTAGATGCTTTTCTTATCATTTCAATCTGGGACAGATAACTGTATTTCTTTTTTTTTTTTTAATTTTATTTTTATTTATTTGAGAGTGACACAGAGAGAGAGAGAATGGGTGCACCAGGGCCTCCAGCCTCTGCAAATGAACTCCACATGCATGTGCTACTTTGTGCCTCTGGCTTACATAGGTTCTGGGGAATCGAGCCTCAAGCCTAGGTCCTTAGGCTTCACAAGCAAGCGCTCAACACTAAGCCATTTATTTCTCCAGCCCAAATAACTCAATTTCTTATGTTTGAGAAATTTTTTAAAAAGATATTATTTTCATTTATTTATTTATTTATTAGAGACAGAGAGGTAGCGAGAAAGAGTGAGTGAGAGAGAATGGGCACACCAGGGCCTCTAGCTAGTACAAACGAACTCCAGACACGTGTGCCACCATGTGCATCTGGCTTATGTGGGACTTGGAGACTTGAACCTGGGTCCTTAGGCGTCACAGGCATGCGCCTTAATTGTTAAGCCATCTCTCCAGCCCAGTTTTTTATTTTTTAATCTGATAGGCATGCTCACAAAAATAATATTGAGGCCAGGCGTGGTGCCACATGCCGTTAATCCCAGCACTCGGGAGGCAGTGGTAGGAGGATCGCTGTGAGTTCGAGGCCACCCTGAGACTACATAGTGAATTCCAGGTCAGCCTGGGCTAGAGACCCAAAAATAATAATGAGGAAGCATTTCTATTGCTTACTATCCAAAACCTGTGTCATGCCCCAAGTGTTTAGTAAATGTCAGGTGGTTGTTTTGTTCACCTAAAGTGAATTATAAATTTTTTTGAAAGGCTAAAGGAAATTTGAGGATGGTAGACCAAAAAAAAAAAAAAAAAAAAAGTTGGGCCTGGAGAGATGGCTTAATGGTTAAGTGCTTGCATGTGAAGCCTAAGGACCCCAGTTCAAGGCTTGATTACCCAGAACCCACATAAGCCAGATGCACAAGGTGGCACATGCATCTGGAGTTCGTTTGCAGTGGCTGGAGGCCCAGGAACACCCATTCTTTCTCTCTCTGCCTCTTTCTTGTCTACCTGTTGCTCTCAAATAAAATAATTTTTTTTAAAAAGTTGTATTTAATGTATATATTAGGTAGGTATATAGTATAGAAAAAGAGGTTGAAGAATTGTTACTGAAATTGAGGTTGCCCTCTTGTCTCTGTCTCCATATTGCAGGTTTTCTTTTTATTGTGTTGTCTTCTGAAGAATTGAGGCAGTTTTTCTCTACTATTGACTTTTTTTTTTTTTTTGGTAGGGTCTCACTCCAGCCCAGGCTGACCTGGAATTAACTATGTAGTCTCAGGGTGGCCTCGAACTCATGGCGATTCTCCTACCTCTGCCTCCTGAGTGCTGGGATTAAAGGCATGTGCCACCACGCCCGGCTACTATTGACTTTGTATTTAAAACATTCTTACATTCATAGGTATGAAGAGATTATGAATAAATAACAAGAAAAGTGATAATTACTTCCTGTAACATTATAGTTAATTGTGTCACAAATCCTAAAGTCATATTTATCTTTAGTGTTCTTAAGTGTTTTTTAAAGATTTTATTTTTATTTATTAGAGACAGAGAGAGGAGGAAAGGGTGAGAATGGGTGTGTCAGGGCCTCTAGCCACTGCAGGTGAACTCCAGACGCATGCGCACCTAGCTTACATGGGACCTGGAGAATCAAATTGGGGTCCTTAGGCTTCACAGGCATGCGTCTTAACCGCTAAACCATCTCTCCAGCCCTTAAACTTAAATTTGAATATGAGAATATCTTCTTATGAATGTGTTATTTTGTTTCAGGCGTCCTTCATAAACTTTGGTGTTCTGAATGCTTGGTTCCCAGCTGATGGAGATTTGGGAATTAACGCCTCTTAGAGGCAGTGTATTGTTGGGGGCGGTCTTATGGTTATTACAGCCAGTGTCCCCTTGCCAGTGTTTGGCACAGTCTCCTGTTGTCCACTATATGTTGGCCAGGGGGTGATATCCACCCTCTACTGATACCATCATTTTCCCCTGCCATGGAGCTTCCCCTTGAGTCTGTAAGCCAAAAAAAAACCTCTCTCTCTCTCTCTCTTTTTTTTTTTTTTTTTTTTTTTTTTTTTTTTTTTTCGAGATAGGGCTTCACTCTAGTCCAGGCTGACCTGAAATTCACTATGTAGTCTTACCGTGGTCTTGAACTAACGGTGATCTTCCTACCTCTGCCTCCTGAGTGCTGGGATTAAAGGTGTGTGCCACCGTGCCCCGCTAAATAAACCTTTTTTTCCCCCACAAGCTGCTCTTGATAGGGTGATTTCTGCCAGCAATGCAAACCTGACTGCAACAATGAGCTTGAAGTAATTTGCACATAAACTTACGGAAGGATGTCACTGAGGTCATTTATCTTTCCCTTTTCCCTGTCATTTCCTTTCCCCTTTTCCCTTTCCTTTCCCTTCCCTCCCTCTTTTTTTTTTTTTTTTTTTTTTTTTTTTTTGGTTTTTCGAGGTAGGGTCTCACTCTGGCCCAGGCTGACCTGGAATTAACTATGTAGTCTCAGGGTGGCCTCGAACTCTTGGCGATCCTCCTACCTCTGCCTCCCGAGTGTTGGGATTAAAGGCATGTGCCACCACGCCCGGCCCCTCCCTCTCTTAAGGTTGGGTCTCAGTCTAGCCCAGGCTAACCTGGAATTCACTCTGTAATCCCAGGCTGACCTCAAATTTACAATGATCCTATCTCTGTCTTCTGAGTGCAGGGATAAAAAATGTGCACTACTATGTCCAGGTCTAATAATTATTTCTGAGTCATCCATTAATATAAACTTTACGGTTTAACAACGGACAAAGTAGATTTTAGATTATGCTTACATACTTGAAAAGTTGTAAGGGAATGTGAAAATTTGTGAAGAGTTATAAAATAATAAAATAATGTAAAATGAATATGGCTTGCAGAAATTAAAATTTTGCCCATCACTCCCTTCCATTACTTAATGCTCGTACCATTAAGAACCACCCTTCTCTTTTGGGGCTGGTTGAAACGAGGTCCCATGTTGTAGCTCATGCTGACCTCAGAGTGAGTCACTGTGATCCTTTTGCCTCAGCCTCCCAAGCTGAGGTTATGGTCAAGTTTGTATGGTTTATTCTTCACAATAGGTATTCAGTAAATAGGTTAAGCTTTATTGTGTTTCTCTTAGTTTTCTCATTTTCTTACTTTTAGGTGCTATCTTAAAATTACTGAAAAATCCTAATTGAATGGTTACACTTTGACCAGTAGCATACAATTTGTATTGTGTAGTTATTTGAATGTTAAACATTTTACAGTAATGCTAGGACAAGGTGAGCTTTGCATTTTATAGATGATAGACGACTTTCCGCAAAGTAGTACAACTCAGGCTAGAGCTAGTTGGAGGTTGATAGTAAGGCATGAAAGCATCTCACTGTGAATACTTCCAAATCCCAGCACTCTGTCTGCTTCTCCTCTAATTCCCTCACTTTCCTTCAGGTACCCTTGTCATCTCTGACTTGGCATATGCTTTCTGAGAATGGCTTCTTAGGCTTCACCTTTCTTCTTTATAGGGCATTCTATCAGTCTTTGCACGGAGGCTCTCATAGAAGAACAACCAGAATATTTCTTGCTTCAAGGAATCCAGTTTTAGGACAGGTGAAATTCTAGTCAGATTTGATTTGAGGCTGGAAAACAATATATGCTTACTTTACCTACTTTCCATCTTCTACTGCTGATTTTGTTTGTGGAGGTCAATTCTTACTATGTAGCCCAGCCTACACCTTTCTGACCCCTGGAATTACAGGTGTGCACCACCACACCATTTTGCTTTTTTCTTCTAAAATCAGTGATTTTTTTTATGCATAAAAAATATTTCTTCCAGTAACATAAACCTTCATATCAAATCTTTTTATTTCTGCCTAAAACAAAAAATAGGATTTGCTTAGTGAATTATTTGACTTTGTCTGAAAATGTTTCTGTTCTGCCCTCTTCCATATCTGACATTTTGAAGCCCCAGTCTCTCAGATTCTACAGGACAGGGAGATCACTGAGCTGTTACATTCCATGTGCACATTCTAAACGGAAGCCTTTCTTCCTCACATTTCTATCCAGGAATGGATGTAGAGATCATTCCTTTGCTGATGACATTTTTCTGTACAGTTTCTTTTTCCTTTCCCATTGTGGTGACACAATGGAATGTAGGGATCTGTAAGGAAAGGAGATGAGCTTAGGTGCTTAGTCACAGTGAGCTAGAAGTGGTCAGTCATGCGAAAATTCCTCTACCAGTGCCCGAATTCTTCTTGAGATGAGACCTGTCAGTCATTACCTTTTATATTCTCTCCCTTCCCTTCCCTTCCCCTTCCCCTTCCCCTCCCCTCCCCTCCCCTCCCCTCCCTTTCTTTTCTTTCCTTTTTTCTCTTTTCTTTTCTTTTCTTTTCTTTTCTTTCTTTTCTTTTCTTTTTCTGTTTTGTTATTCAAGGTAGGGTCTTGCTCTAGTCCAGGCTGACCTGGAAGTCAATCTGTAGTCCCAGGGTGGCCTTGGACTCAGAGTGATCCTCCTACCTCTGCCTCCCAAGGTCTGGGATTAAAGGCGTATACCACCACGCCTGGCACCTTTTATATTTTCTAAACATCAGTTATTTCTAAAATTCCTTGGTTAGATTTTTAAGTTTTAGGCTAATACTGTGTCTGGAACTCCTAGACGCAAGCACTCCTCTCATCTCATCTCTGAGTGCTGGAACTATAGGTATGCACCACCATACCTGACTTCACTTAGGTAAAAGCAGACTTCAAAATGATGATCTTCCTGCCTTAGCCTCCATACCCAACTAAGAACTCTTTTGTTCTTTTAAAATACTTTATTTGTTGTCTTTTCCAAAAGTAATCCTTGGGACCTTACTAGTATAATACTTAGTGTTCTTCATTGTTCTCTATTTGAGTCCTTTAGGAAGGTTATTCATTGCTGATAATACTTCCTGTGTTCTTGAGGATTTGGCCATTTATATTCTTTTTTTGGTACGTGTGTACGTGTGTGTATAGAGTGTGCGTGTGTTGTGTTGACATGCTTGTGTGTGTACAGATGTGTGTGCGTGGTCCTCAAGCCTATCCATGAGGAGGCCACAGGAGTCCTTACTCCTTAGCTGCGTTTTTCCCTCCCCTCCCCTCCCCTCCCCTCCCTCCCCTCCCCTCCCCTCCCCTCCCCCCCACATTTTTGAGGTAGTGTCTCACTCTAGCCCATGCTGACCTGGAATTCACTATGCAGCTCAGGTTGGTCTCAAACTCAAGCTATCCTCCTACCTTGGCCTCCCAAGTTCTGGGATTGAAGGTGTATACCACCATGCCTGGCCATATTTTTATTTATTAGGGACAGGGAGTTAAAAAACAGTATAGGTGCATAATGGCCTTTTCTATTACAAACGAATTCCAGACACATGCTTCCTATTATGTCTTTGTGTGGCTACTGGCGAATTGAACCTGAGCCAGTAGGGTTTACAAACAAGCACCTTTAACTGCTGAGCCATCTCCCTAGCCCCTTACCTGTATATTTCTTTGAGATGGGGACTGTCTGTCAACCCAGAGCTCCTGTCTATAAGTAACCCAGGTATTCTCTGGTTCTCCCTCCCCATGGACTGGGGTTACAGATGTTCCTGGCCATGCCCTGCCTTTTACGTGAGTTCTGGAGAGGTGAATTTGGTGGTATCTGGTTGAGAGGTGATCATGCTTAAGCACCCACCCCCCAACCCTACATTGGGCCTTTTCAGTTTAAAATTTATTATTTATTTTTAAGCAGAGAGGGAGGGAATGAGAATAAATGAAAGAGTGAGAGAATGAGAATGGGCATACCAGGACCACTTGCTACTGGAAACTCCAGATGCATGTGCCACTTTGTGCTTCTGGCTCCATGTGGGTACTGGGGAGTTGAATCTGGGTGGTCAGGCTTTGCAAGTAAGCTCCTTTAACTGCTGAGTCAGCTCTAGCCCCTTTTTAGATAACCAAAATGTTGGAATTTTTGCCACCATCATTCATCATTACTTTTAAAAAAATATTTATTTTATTATTTATTAGAGAGAGAGAGAGAGAGAATGGGCGCACCAGGGCTTCTAGCCACTGCAAATGACCTCCAGATGCATGTACCCTCTTGTGCATCTAGCTTACGTGGGTCCTGGAGAATCGAACCAGGGTCCTTTTTGGCTTTGCAGGCAAGCACCTTAATCACTAAGCCATCTCTCCAGCCCTCCTTTTTTTTTTTTTTTTTTAAGTTTTTCGAGGTAGGGTCTCACTCTAGCTCAGGCTGACCTGGAAATCACTCTGTAGTCTTAGGCTAGCCTTGAACTCATGGCGATCCTCCTACCTCTGCCTCCCAAGTGCTGTGATTAAGGGCATGCGCCACCACGCCTGGTCCATCATTATTTTCTGTAAATATCTTCTGGTTTATTCTAAGCTGGGGGTCTCCTCAGTGTCTTCTGCTCTATCTCTAGAGGAATGGGGGCCTCTTCCTCCATAATGTCTCCGGGACCTGCTAGATGTGATAGAGATGGCTCGTCTCACGTGAGGTAGTTGGTTTTCTTTTCTTGTTATACTGATGAATCTTAGGTCTCCTTGGTATTTGCCACCATTTTTTGTTTGTTTTTTGAGGTTGGGTCTCTCTCCAGCCCAGGTCAACCTGGAACTCACTGTAGTCACAGGTTGGCCTCAAAATCATGGAATCTTTCTACTTCAGCCTCCCAAGTGCTGGGCCTAAAGGTGTGTGCCACCATGCCTGGCTTTTTGCCACCATCTTTAAAAGGCAGATCTTTCAACTAAGAGTGAGAGCAGTGTGGCTCAAAGTTATTTTAAAAACTTTTTGATGAGTATCAACTCTCATCATAGCCAAAGAACAGTGGGTACTTCCCTGCAGAGTCTATGACCTGCTGAGTCCTAGGCTTCTGACTTGGTGCTCAGTATCAGGTGTGAATTCCCTCCCACTGAACGTGTCTCATATTCAGTCGGAGGCCACTTGATTTTCCCCATAGCCTGTGTGACAGTATTGCACGGGTGTGGACATCTTATCTGGCTGGTTGGTTTTGCAGTTTACAGGATACCCTGCTCATTCCCACTCTTGGTGACAATTATCCCCCAGTATTTCACAAAGCACTTAGCAGCACTATGCGGGCTGGCCAGAACTGAGAGTTTTAATCCCTGTTTATTTGTCAGCCTGGCAATAGCTAATGCACCGTTATTAGCCTTATTTTTTGGGTAGATTTCTAGTCCTTAACAGTTTTGTTGGATTGATCCAGTAGAAGGAAGTATGTAGTTTTGGAATGGGGTGTAACCAAAAGCATCTGCCCATTTCATCAACTCAAGATACATCATTTAATATGTTGAACTAATTTTAATTTAGATTTCCTAGAAGTTTTCTTTGAGTTAATTCTGACTGTGAAACTGATGCTTCTTGAATTTTTGTAAGGTATGAAGGACACTACAATATATGAATGCATTTATGTCTAAAACTTGGTTGATTACATATGCACGTGCATGCATGCACACATACCGAGAGATTAAACTCTAGGAGTAGTATTTCATTTTTTTAAAAATCAAGTACAGTAGTCTTGACAAACTCTGCTTTTAGCAGTTATCTACATTGCTGTCTTCAGAAAACAAGATCGAGTTGGTTGGCCTGTTTCACATGGTGATGATTAACTTGGCATTATGAAAATAAAATTATCTTTTTCTTACTTTAACCAGTTAGTTAACTTAAATATTAGAAATCTTGAGGTCTGAGGTCAGTTGTTACAGTGTGTGTATTGTAAGTGTTGTCATTAGGTTGGCATTTGCGATTTTTAAACTAAATGAGTGGTAAATGTTAGACTTTAAGATTGGTTTCCCATTCATCTGCATCAGTATTACTTTTATATTTCATGGGATTATGTTTTAGCTTTATTTCTTAAGCTAAAATAAAGGTTTTACTTATTTAGCTTATTTTGCCCAAGAACCATTTGCTGTCATTAAAAAAATGTAATCAGTGTTGAGAATATACTGGGTTTTCTTGGTGAGTTTATTTTATATTGAAATTTGAAGCTTTGTGTAACTCTTGTTTATGCTTTATTCATGCAGAATATCCTCCGAATCCTAAATCTAGAGCTCCGAGGATGCTGGTCATTAAGAAAGGTAATACAAAAGACTTACAGCTATCTGGATTCCCAGTAGCAGGAAACCTCCAGTCACAGCCAGTTAAGAATGGAACTGGTCCAAGTGTTTATAAAGGCTTAGTCCCAAAACCTGCTGCTCCACCTACAAAAGTAAGTTCTCGATTGTTGCGAAAGCAAATTTTGAATTGACATTAATTTATTTGGGTGGAAAATGTTAAGTTAAAATGTAGAATGTTCATGAGGTACTACTGATTTTTTAATAGTGGAAAGAATTGTCCCATTATGCTTTTTTTTTTTTTTTTTTTTTGGAGGTAGGGTCTCATTCTAGCTCAGGCTGACCTGGAATTCACTGTGTTTTCTCAGGGTGGCCTCAAAGTCACGGTGATCCTTCTAACTCTGCCTCTCGAGTGTTGGGATTAAAGGCGTGCGCCATCACTCCCAGTGTGCTTTTTTAAAAACTTGCATTGTGTACTCTTCATTTTGATAATCTTTCTTGTGTGTGTTGGTTCCTACACGTGAGTTTTTTTGTTTGTTTGTTTGTTTGTTTTTACTGGTGCTGAGGACTGAACCCAGGGCCTTGTGCTTGCTAGGCAAGAGCTCATCTACTGAGCTAAATCCCCAACTCCAGTTTTTTATTTTAATAGTAATAAATTAAACTTATACAATTACTACTTTGCCAGATGCACTGGTATATATTATTTACTTGTAGCTCAGTTTTAAGTTTGAAATTCACAGTTTATAATCAGATGAACAATGCTCCTAGCATTGAAAATAACAATGATTTAGTTAGATCTTTTTTTTTTTTTTTTTTTTTTTTTTTTCAAGGTAGCATCTCACTCTAGCCCAGGCTGACCTGGAACTCACTCTCTAGTCTCAGGGTGGCCTCAAACTTGTAGTGATCCTCCTACCTCTGCCTCCTGAATGCTGGAATTAAAGGCGTGCGCCACCACACCTGGCCTTTTTATTGCTTATTATACTTTGACTTATTTGTAGAAAAAGATAGGAGAGGGACTGGAGAGAGCGGACTCAGTGGTTAAAGGCACTTGTTTGCAAAGCTTGCCAGCCTGTGTTCAACTTCCCAGTGCCCAGTCTGAAGCACAAAGTGGCGCATGTGTCTGTTGGTCACTTGCAGTGGCAGGTGGTCCTGTCATGTTCCCACTTGTCCCTCCTTGGAAGTAAGTAGATATTTAAAAGAAAAGATAGGAGAGGAGCCAGTTGTGGTGACTTTTATACTTGTAATCCCAACGCTGAGGAAACCCAGACAGGAGGATCGTGAGTGCTATATCTGTTTGGGAGATGCACAGAGAAATGTTTTTTTTATAAAACAAACCACAAAACAAAAGATAGGAGCAGAGAACCATGCAGGAATGAGTAGATAGTGTAAAAATAGTAATTTTTGTGACCTAAATCTTTTTATAATTATGTTCACTTCAGTGTATTTTCTAAAATATGCTTTATGTAAGCAACATTAATGTTTGTGTTTTTCTTCAGCCTACACAATGGAAAAGCCAAACTAAAGAAAATAAAGTTGGAACTTCTTTTCCTCATGAATCTACATATGGTGTTGGCAACTTTAATGCTTTTAAATCAGCTGCCAAGAGTGTTAGTCCATCAACAAACCCAGTGAAAGAGGTATGGCGTTAACATTTCTTGAGGTGCGCAGCACATTCTAAAGTAAAGGCAGGCTTCTTGTTCTATGTCAGAGAGCCTGGAGCTCCTGCTCACAAGTGATCGTCAGCCTCCTGACTGCAGGCGTGTGTCACCACAGTACGGTGCGTGAATTCACTAAGTGTATGCATTAAAAATAAGGCACTCCATAAAATTTGGATTCAAACACTTCATTTTATTTGCTAATTGCTCTTGTTCTTTGAGAAGGAAAAATAATTTAAAATTTATTTATTTGAGAGAGAGGGAGAGAAAGAAAGAGAGAATAGGCATGTCAGGGTCTCCAGCCATTGCAGATGAACTCCAGATGCATACGCCACCTTGTGCGTCTGGCTTATGTGGGTTCTGGGGAATCAAACCTGGGTCCTTAGGCTTTGCAGACAAACACCTTAACCACTAAACCATCTCTCCAGTCCCTACTTTAAAATTATAAGTGAAAATTTCCAATTATTCTACACAATAGGGAAAATAATATGGTGAAGCCTTGACGTATACCCATCTCCCAGAATGAATTTTCAAGGGAGCAAATTTTTAAAAAACATTTTTTAAAAGCGTTTTAATATGTTGTTGTTTATTTATTTATTTATTTGAGAGCAACAGACAGAAAGAGGCAGATAGATAGATAGATAGATAGATAGATAGATAGATAGATAGATAGATAGATGGAGAGAGAGAGAGAGAGAGAGAAAGAGAGAGAATGGGCGCTTCATGGGCTTCAGCCACTGGAAAAGAACTCCAGATGCATACGCCACCTTGTGCGTCTGGCTCATTATTTGGTTCCTGGGGAATCGAACCTCAAACTGGGGTTCTTAGGCTTCACAGGCAAGTGCTTAACTGCTAAGTCATCTCTCCAGGCTCGACCTTTGCAATTTTATGTGATGTTTGTGAACATTATGTCATGGCATTAAACCTTGTCAATGAGGATGTGTGTAATCTGATTTTGGGAGCGATGGGCATATTTTATTAACTGTAAACAACTGAAGCAGGGAAATAGGAAGAAAAGGGAAAGGTATGCCATGTTTGTGGTAAGCTCAAGTATTTGCATTTCATTTGACCTGTTCTTTGGTTTTTCCAAGTAGGATCTTGCCTAAGCCCAGGCTGATCTGATTCACTAATGTAGTCTCAGGCTGGCTTGAACTCATAGTTATCCTTCTACCTCTGCCTCCTGAGTGCTGGGATTAAAGACATGCACCATCATCCCAGGCTGACCTGGTTTTTAGACCACCAGAATGGGGAGATTCTCAGCTAGGTTAGGCTCAGAGGACATTTTGCTGTATCATTACACCTGAATTGCTTTGGGTACCATGCTGCAACATCATAACCTATCATTTAATTTGTGTGTGTGTGTGTGTTTGTAGAAAATTTTAGATGAAAGGGAAGTACTAGCATTTTATTTTTTATTTCTCTTTTGGTAACTTGATCCTCCATTTCTCTCTCATCTTCCTCTCTTGCTAACCCCCTTCTTCCCAACTGGCTCCTTTCCTGCTTTTCTGTTTTTTGTTTGTTTGTTTTGTTTTTGTTTTTGTTTTTGGTTTTAAATCCATTGAGTTGTAATTAGGGTTGTTTCATAGTATGGGTAGGAGGGGTTATTCACTGGAGCATAAGCAATGTATTCCTTGTTACAGACCTGAAGAACATGACTCCCCTTCCCCAGCAACCATTAACACTAGCCTCAGACAGGAGTTGCTTCCTATGAGCCCCTCCCCTAGGACAGGACAGGACAGGACAGGACAGGACAGGACAGGACAGGACAGGACAGCTCAACTGCTATGTTGTCAGTAGCACTCCCCACTGTCCTGCTCTTGAATTCTTCCCCTTCCCCATCTGCTGCCAGCATTCTTAATTGGTTTATTTTACTTCTATATTACATATATTAAATTCAGCAGTTAAGTAGTTCAGATTTATTTCCATTGCCCCAAATCCCCTGCTAGTTTTAGCACTCAACTTTTTTATTGTATTCCACTATAAATAAATAAATAAATAAATAAATAAATAAATAAATAAATAAAGTAAGTAAGTAAGTAAGTAAGTAAGTAAATAAATAAATCCACCAAAAGAAGCACATAGAGCCAGGCGTGGTTGCATATACACGTTTTATTCCAGCACTCTGGAGGCAGAGGTAGGAAGATCACCGTGAGTTCGAGGCATAATGAATTCCAGGTTAGTCTGGACTAGAGTGAACCCTACCTCGAAAAACAAACATAAAACAAAAAAACAAAAGCATATAAAATGATTCTAGCTAAACATTTTCCCCTCTTCCCTTCTTCTTACAGACATCCTTTGTGCATGAGTAATTACAAAGTAGATCTTGGGGATATGGTTTGAAAAAAACTGCTCTTCTGTATCATAAAATGTCTAAGCAATGCTAGGATACATTATTTTAAAAATAAAAGTCCTCAGGCTGGAGAGGTGACTGAGCGGTTAGGGGGCTTGCCTGCAAAACCTAAGGACCCATGTTCAGTCTCTGTCCAGACTCTACATAAGCCAGATGCACGAAGGTGAGGCAAGCGCAAGGTGCCCACTAGGTGGTGCAGGAATTCAATGCACTGGTGTGCCAAGTCTCTCTTCTTCTCTAAAAATATTGAAAAAAAAATAAAACTCCTCATTTGATATTACAGTTCTGAGTTCTCTCTGTTATCAGACCTTTACTATCTCTAGCATATGAAAATTCTTTAGTTGACTCATTCTCTGGCAAAGACAATTACACAATGCTAGAAGTAGACTGAAATATGGCTGAAAAATGCATTTTGCACTGTGAGTAAATATAAGGAAGAAAGTTGTGAACTTTATATTGACATTAATTCCCTGCTTACGTATTTATTAGTATTTCTGAATCTCCTCAGTGTAATCGCTCCAATTCAGCTTCACCTGTTGACAAACTTAATCAGCAGCCTCGTCTAACCAAACTGACACGGATGCGCACTGATAAGAAGAGTGACTTTCTGAAAGCCCTGAAGAGAGACAGAGTGGAAGAGGAGCACGAAGATGAGAGCCACGCTGGCTCAGAGAAGGTGATCGAGTTGGCAGTGGTTTTGCATTCAGCATTAAAACGTCACTAACCTACTGGGCAAATAAGCACTTACGACCTTGTAATAAACTAATCAAAATGTTCTCTCCATAGAAAGAAAGCTAACATTTCCAAAAACAATGGCTTCCTTGGGGCTGGGAAGATGGCTCAGCAGTTGGAGGTACTTGCTTGCAGAGCCTGCCAGCCTAGTCCCCTAGTACCATGTAAAGCCAGATGTCTAAGTTGGTACATGCTTCTGGAGTGTGTAGTGGCAAGAGGCCCTGGTGTGCCCACATACTTTTTTATTTTCCCCTCAAATAAATAAATAAATAAATAAATAAATAAATAAATAAATAAATTTGTTTAAAAAGTAATAGTTTCTCATGTAGTATTTTCTCTTATTTTGCATTTCCTATGCAAAAATACTTTGTTTTTGGTAGTAGTGTTTTGAGGTAGGGTCTCACTCTAGCCCAGGCTGACCTGGAGTTCACTGTGTAGTCCCAGGCTGACCTGGAGTTCACTGTATAGTCCCAGGCTGGCCTTGAGCTCACAGTGATCCTCCTACCTCTGCCTCCTGAGTGCTGGGATTAAAGGCATGGCTCAAAAATAATTTTTAAAAATTCAAGATTTCTGTTCTTCACCTAGTTTGATTAGGGTCTCTTGTCACTGCAGACTAACTGCCAAAGTGCAGATTGGCCAATGAGCTTTGGATTCCTAGATCTGTGGGCTTTGCAAACAAGCAAGCAAGCACTGTTTACCACTTGAGCTATATCTTCAAACATAACATATCTCCCCCCGCTTTTTTTTTGAGGTAAGGTCTTGCTCTAGCCCAGGCTGAGCTAGAATTTACTGTGTAGTCTCAGGGTGGCCCTGAACTTAATGGCGCTCCTTCTACCTCTATCTCCTGAGTGCTGGGATTAAAGGTGTGCACCACCACGCCCTGCTATTCTTTTCTTGTATTTTTCTTTTTTTTTGAGACAGAGTCTCCCTTTGTAGCCCAGGTACTTAAGTTTGTGGCCCTCCAGCTTTAGCTTCCCAAGTACTACAAAAAAGATTGCTAGTGTGTACCGCCACACATGTTACTACATACGGTGGTGCATGCCTATAACACTAGTACTTATTTAAGAAACTGAGACAGGGACTGGCACCTAGGTTGAGCCCATCTTGGACTAATCTGGAGTACGAGGGCTGCATTGTAAGGCTCAGCCTGAAAAAAACTAAGACCAAGACAAATTTTGTTTGTATCTTTTTCTTTCTCTTCTTTCATCTTCATCCTGTTGCCGTGTGTGTGTGTGTGTGTGTGTGTGTGTGCGCGCGCGCGTGCACATGTGTGGGCGTGTGGTATGTGTATTACTGAGTAATTCAGTAGCTTGGTTCAGAAAGTTTTGAGTATCCTTCCCATTTTAGTGAGAAAGCTTTCTAAATTTTTTTTTTTTTTTTTTTTTTTTTTTGGTTTTGCAAGGTAGGGTTTCACTCTGGTCCAGGCTGACCTGGAATTTACTATGTAGTCTCAGGGTGGCCTCGAACTCATGATGATCCTCCTTCCTCTGCCTCCCGAGTGCTGGGATTAAAGGCGTGCACCACCATGCCCAGCTTAAACTTTTAATAATTGTATATACTTATGTGTTCTTGGGAACATAGCCATGATTACTTAGCTTTTATTTTGAAAGAGAGAAGCTGGGCGTGCTGGCGCACACCTTTAATCCCAGTATTCATGAGGCAGAGGTAGGAGGATCGCCATGAGTTGGAGGCCACCTGACACTACATAGTGATTCCTGGTCAGCCTGGACTAGAGTGAAACCCTACCTTGTTAAACTAAAAAAAAAAAAAAAAAAACCAAAAACTAAAAACAGAGAGAGAGAGAGAGAGAATGGGTGCGCCAGGGCCTTCGGCTGCTGTGAACTCCAAATGCGTGTGCTCCCCTGTGGTGCGTGTGTGACATGGAGTACTTGTGTCACTGTGCTTCTGTCTACATGGGACCTGAATCCTTAGGCTTTGCAGGCAAGCGCCTTAACCGCTAAACCATTTCTCCAGCCTAGTTTTAATTTTTTAATATTTATTTATTTATTTGAGAAAAATCAGATAGATAAAGAGAATGACCATCCTGAGACTACATAGTGAATTCCAGGTCTGCCTGGGCTAGAGTGAGACTCTACCTCAACAAACCAAAAAGAGAGAGAGAGAATGGAGAATGAGAATGAATATGGGTATGCCAGGCCCTGTAGCCACTGTAGTAAATGAACTCCAGGTGTTTGTGCCACTTTGTGCATCTGGCTTTATGTGGGTACTGAGTAATCAAACCAGGTCCCTTAGGTTTTGAAGGCAAGTGCCTTAACCACTGGACCATCTCTCCAGCCCTAGTTTGTATTTTATTTTATTTTATTTTTTATTATTTTATTTTATTTTATTTTATTTTATTTTATTTTATTTTATTTTTTTTTTTTTTTTGCGAGGTAGGGTCTCACTCTGGTCCAGGCTGACCTGGAATTAACTATGTAGTCTCAGGGTGGCCTCGAACTCTCGGCGATCCTCCTACCTTTGCCTCCCGAGTGCTGGGATTAAAGGTGTGCGCCACCACACCTGACTTGTATTTTATTTTTTAAAAGTATTATTTATTTATTTGAAGAGAGATGGGCGAGTGCTCCAGGGCTTACTGCCACTGCAGAGTCTAGATACATGCATCTGTCTTGTTACTTGTGTACTAGGGAATCAGACAGGGCCATCAGGCCTTTGCACCTTTACCCTCTGAGCCATCTGTCCAGCCTGGTTTCTTAGTTTGCGGTAACTATCTTCATTTTTTCTTCAAACTCCCTAAAAATCAGGATGAAGATTCATTTAATTTGCATAACAGCAACAGTACTCACCAAGAAAGAGATATAAACAGAAACTTTGATGAAAATGAAGTTCCTCAAGAGAATGGCAATGCTTCAGTAATTTCCCAGCAGATCATCCGATCTTCAACCTTCCCACAGACTGACGTTCTTTCCAGTTCACTCGAGGCAGAACACAGGTCAGTAGTATTTGTTTCTTAACCTTTCTTGGGCATTTTCTGAATTCAACATGTATATTAAAAAAAGTTCTTGTGCGAGTCATGAACTATTCTTTTGGGGGTCTCACTCTAGTCCAGGCTGGCCTCAAACTTATAGACATGCTCCTACCTCATCCTTCCAAGTGCTGGGATCAAAGCTGTGTGCCACCACACCTGGCAAAGTTCTTACATACTGTCAAATACAGTGTACTTAATCAGTTAACTTAGTTTTGGAAAAATCATTCGGGCATGAACTCAGAAGTTCTTGTGAAATATCTTGGACCCTTTGTCTAATAGATAGTGGGTCATGTTTTCTTGCACCTAGTATGAATGGAATTGTAGTTCTCAGGTGAATCTCTAAATTAAATGGGATTTTCCTTTGCAGATTATTAAAGGAGATGGGCTGGCAAGAAGACAGTGAAAATGATGAAACGTGTGCTCCTTTAACTGAGGACGAAATGAGAGAATTCCAAGTTATTAGTGAACAGGTAAGAAAAACTGAGTCTTAAGTTCCCTTTTAAATGCCTTTCCTCAGTTCCAACAACATACTTCTAGGTTAATGTAGACATGGTGGCAGTTCACAAATTTCATCTAGGAATTATTGGACATTACCTTGTAGTTTAGAATTGCCATACAGTAATTATTACTGTAAACAAAATACCTAGGACTTTTTGTTATCTAGATCTTTATTTTGGTTATTGATTTGACATGATAATCTTAATGGACTAAAAAATGATTGATTATTTATTTATTTATTTATTTATTTATTTATTTATTTATTTATTTTTGAGAAAGGCCGAGAGAGAGGGGAAGAGAACGGGCACACCAGGACCTCCAGCTGCTACAAATGAATTCCAGATGCACACACTACCTTGTGCATCTGGCTTTACGTAGGTACTAGAAATTGAACCTGGTTCCTTAGGCTTCGCAAGCAAGTGCCTTAACTGCTAAGCCTTCTCTCTTCAGCCCCCACGTATTTTCTCGAGGTAGGACTTTGCTGTAGCCCAGGCTGATCTTGAATTCAATAATTCAGTATTCTAAGGGTGGCCTCAAACTCACTCACCTCTGCCTCCCATGTGCTGTGATTAAAGGCATGCACCACCATACCTAGCTTTCCTCTTTTTAAGTATTATTATATTTTTGGTTTTTCGAGGTAAGATTTTCCCTCTAACCCAGGCTGATCCACTATGTAGTCTCAGGGTGGCCTTGAACTCATGGCGATCCTCCTACCTCTGCCTCCTGAGTGCTGGGATTAAAGGTGTGCGCCACTACGCCCAGCCCTTAATTGCTTTTAATTAACTAGTCTTTAATTCCTTTTTTAAAAAAGGCATTTAATATCTAAAAACATTTTCTTTCAGATCTTAGTAGGACATCAAGAAATTGAGTGATTTTTTTTTTTTTTTCCAAGATAGTTGTGTTGTTGATTTTTACTAGCTGTGGTCATGCAGTGTAAATTTTTCTGATCAGAGATAGTATGGTTGGTATACTTCAGAAACAGAGGATTTGGGGGGGGGCAGCAGAGTGTTACTGTAGCCCAGGCTGCCCCCAAACTCGGTGATCCTTCTACCTTAACCTCCCCAGTCCAGTGCTGGGATTAAAGGCCTGCACCGCCACATCTGACAACACAAGGAATGTAGTCTTTCAAGAAGTAGTCAGGGACCTATTTCTCTTAGCTTTACATTTGTTCTACAACTACTAATTAATCTAATATTTCTGTATTTCCCCCATTGTAGTTTTAAAAACTGTGTTGTTTAAAATACTGCATGTACTATACTAGCTTAATAGTTTTTGCACATGTAGTTGAGAGGTTTATGTAGTTATACTGTTTGGAATCACCACCATCCACCCTAGAATGTTCATTTTTCCAAACTGAAGCCCCACGTAACTGAACAGTAACTCCCTATTTCTTGTTTCTCTCTCTTTTGGGGGGGGGGTGCGGTTCCAAGGTAGGGTCTCACTCTAGCTCAGGCTGACCTGGAATTCACTCGCTCTATAGTCTCAGGCTGGTCTCAAACTCACAGTGATCCTCCTGCCTCTGCCTCTCGAGTGCTGGGATTAAAGGTGTGCACCACCATGCCCGGCTTCTGTTTCTCTTTTTCATACATTCCTGGTCCCTGTGTCATGGGCTTATTCCACATTCACATGATTTCATGTTGTCCTGGTTGTGTGTAGCATGTTATGGAATGACAAGTGCTCAGCTTGTGTGGGAGGCTCCATTGAGTGTTCATTATATTCCATCCTTTCTTTTTATCTGTTTGTTACTACACACTCCAGTGGCTTCTACCTTTTAGCTGTGGTGAATACATGCTATGAAAACATTTTTAAGTGCCAGGTGTGGTGGCGCACGCTTTTAATCTCAGCACTCAGGAGGCAGAGGCAGGAGGATCGCCGTGAGTTTGAGTCCACCCTGGGACTACAGAGTAAATTCCAGATCAGCCTGAGCTAGAGTGAGACCCTATCTCGAAAAACCAAAAAATAAACAAACAAAACCCTTGTTTTCAGTTTCTTTGGGAATGTATTTAGCAGTAAAATTGTTATATTCTGTTGTAATTAAAGGAATCTTTTATAGGAATTGCCATACTGTTTTTTCCATAGGGACGATACTATTTTACATTCCTACCAACAGTATAAAAAAGCTCCAGTTTTTTTTAAAGAAAGGTTTTTTTTTTTAATTTATTTTTATTCATTTATTTGAGAGAGAGCTAGTGAAAGAAGCAGAGAGAGGGAAGCAGATAGAGAGAGAGAGTGGGTGCACCAGGGCTTCCAGCCACTGCAAATGAACTCTAGACTCGTGTGCCACCTTGTGCATCTGGTTTACGTGGGTCTTGAGGAATTGAATCTGAGTCCTTTGGCTTTGCAGGCAAGCACCTTAACTGCTAAGCCATCTCTCCAGGCCCCTCGCCCCTTTTAAGCTCGTTTTTCTACCTCCTTTTTGACACTTGTTACTGCCTGTGTTATTTTCTCTTATATAATAGCCATTGATTTTGGCTTCTTAAATATTTTATTTATTTATTTGAGAGAGGGAATTGAACCTGGGTCCTTAGGTTTCTCAGGCAAGTGCCTTAAGTGCTAAGCCATCTCTCCAGCCCAATATAATAGCCATTTTAATTAAAATAACTTGGTATAGTTCTGACTTGCCTAATGGTTGGAGTTGCAGTGACCTTCTCACTGCTGGTTACAGCACCTGACCAAGAGCAGCTTGTGCGAGCAAAGGCTTTTATTTGGCTCACAGTCTTGAGTTGATGCTCCATGATGGCAGGGGAAATGATGGCATGAGCAGAGGGTGGACCTCACCTGTGCAACACTGGCAAGCTGAAAGCTAAAAACCTCAATGTCCACTCCCCACCAACACACCTCCTTATGTTTTTATTAATTCCAGTACTGATTTACTGATTTGTGTAGTTTTTTTATTTTTATTTTTCTGAAGTAGGGTCTCACTCTAGTCCAGGCTGACCTGGAATTCACTGTATAGTCTCAGTCTGGCCTCGAACTCACAGCTATCCTCCTACCTCTATCTCCCCAGTGCTGGGATTAAAGGTGTCCGCCACCCCCGGCTAGTTTTTTTTTCCTTTTGTTGTTTTTGTTTTTGGTATCATATCCAAGAAATAACTGACAAGTTCAGTACCGTGATCATTTTCCCTGGATGTTGAAAGTTTTAATTTAGCTCTTATGTTCAGATCTTCTACTCATTTGGATTAAATATACAATTGTGATCCAACCTCATAAGGATATTGAATTGATTACCTTGTGCCTAACTTAAGGGAGGAAGTATTTCTGGTAGCTCAGTGTGTGGGTATAGCCTGGGCTTGAGTGAGAGCTGTTACCTCGAAAAACAAAACAAAAGGAGTAGAACTTCAGTAAACAGAGAAGCTGTGCCCTTCAAAGACAACCAGATTGGGAAGTATCATGGAGGCTGGGAACATGGGGTGGTTGGGCAGCTTTTGTTTTTCCAGGTAAAGATGATGAGATCATTTGTTCAAAAGTGGAGGATGATGCTGGGCGTGGTGGCGCACGCCTTTAATCCCAGCACTTGGAAGGCAGAGGTAGGAGGATCGCCATGAGTTTGAGGCTACCCTGAGACTATATAGCGAATTCCAGGTCAGCCTGGGCCAGAGTGAGACCCTACCTCAAAAAACCAAGAAAAAAAAGGTTGCGGATGATCTTAGAATTAAAGCAAGATTCCAAAGAAAACCTGTTATAGAAAATAGATAAGTTCCAGCTCTTGTATTTTTATATATGTTAAGCATTAGCTATCGTGGGTGGAAATAGCTTTTTGGGTTTGGGTTTGAACTTTCTTAAAATTAAAGAACCTCTAGGGCTGGGCATGGTGGCATATGCCTTTAATCCCAGCACTCGGGGGGCTGGGAGTTTGAGGCCAGCCTGAGACTACATAGTGAACAAGCAAAAAATGGGGGGGGGCGAATGTGGTGGTGCACTACTTTAATCCCAGCCCTGGGAACTTGGGAGGCAGAGGTAGGAGGAGTGCTGTGAGTTCGAGGCCAACCTGAGACTACATAGAGAATTCCAGGTCAGCCTGAGCTAGAGAGCGACCCTACGGGGGTGGGGGGTTGCTCCTCTATAATATGAAGTCTATAGGCAGTTACAGATATTAGCCCACTACTTGAATTTGGTCTTAGAGAAAACTGCATTTAGAGAGAGGGGAAGATGGTTCTGCAAATAAGGTCCTTGCTTGCAAAGCCTGCTGGCCTGGGTTCAATTCCCAAGCCACCTATGTAAAGCTAGATGCAAGAAGTGAACAAGCTTCTGATGTTTGTTTGCTACAGCAAGAGGCCCAGGCCCGCACACATATGCAAATTAATTAATTAAAAAGAAAAGTCGTACTTAGAGACTTAAACAAAAAGTTTTACCATTTCAGTGAAATTCAAATGGCCTGAGTTAATAAGAGTATATATTATTATTTCTATTTTGCTTTATTGCTTTGTGTTATTACTAATGTGGGCTGTCTTTTTCCCTCACCAATAGGTGATATTTTAAGTCAGTTCTTTTTTATTACTATAATCAATCATGCATTTTGATTTTCCACTTTCAGTAATAAAGCACATAACTTTTCTTTTTTAAAAAATATTTTTATTTATTTATTTGATAGAAAGGTGGGGGGAGAGTGAGAGAGAAGGGTGCCCTAGGACTTCCAGCCACTGCAAATGAACTCCAGACGCATGTGCCACCTTGTGCATCTGGCTAGGTCCTGGGGAATTGAACCTGGGTTCTTTGGCTTAACCATTAAGCCATCTCTCCAGCCCACTTTTTTTTTCTTTATTTTTTTTTTGGTTTTTCAAGGTAGGGTCTCACTCTGGCCCAGGCTGACCTGGAATTAACTATGTAGTCTCAGGGTGGCCTTGAACTCACGGCGATCCTCCTACCTCTGCCTCCCGAGTGCTGGGATTAAAGGCGTGCGCCACCACACCCGGCCACTTTTTTTTTCTTAAAAAAAAAAAAAAATGTTTGTGAGAGAGAATGTGGGCATGCCAGGGCCTTTTGCTATGTGGACAAACTCCAGACACATGTGCCACATGCATCTGGCTTTATGTGGATATTGGAAAATTGTACCCAGGATAGTAGGCTTTGCGAGCAAGCTCCTTTAACCATTGAGCCATATCCCTAACCTCATTTTCTTTCTCTCCCTACCCCTCTGGGGATAGGAGTATCATATAGTCTCGGCACTTTAATCTTTTTTTTTTTTTCTGTTTTATTTTATTTTGCTTTTTTGAGGTAGGGTCTCACTCTAGATCTGGAATTCACTTTGTAGTCTCAGGGTGGCCTTCAACTCACAGCCTACCTCAGCCTTCCAAGTGCTGGAATTAAAGGTGTGTGCCACCACACCTGGCTCATTGTTTTAGAGGTAGGGTCTCATTTTAGCCTAGGCTGACCTGGAACTTAGTCTGCAATTCCAGGCTGACCTCAAGCTCACAGTGATCCTCATACCTCTGCCTCCTCAGTGCTGGGGTCAAAGGCGTGCGCTACCATGCCCGGCCTCCACTGTCTTACTGTGTATACCTCATTCTGTTTAGATAGTGGGCCTTGTTAATGACTTAGGTCTTAACAAATATCACAGCTAAGTTTAATGGTTGTTGATTGCATGATACTGTTTGTATAAGGACGCGCATGTTGGATGGTTTGATACCTAGTGAGAGTGTCTGTTATAATTCACATCTATTCTTTTGGTTCCAAAATATCTAACTTTTTTATAGTGGTTTGGTAGGTGGTAAATGTTTCTTCTTAGCACTGCTTTATTTTGTAACAAGGTCTTGCTATGTTTTTGTTTGTTTGTTTGTTTTTCAAGGTAGGGTCTCACTCTGGCCCCTGCTGACCTGGAATTCACTGTGTAGACTCAGAGTAGCCTCAAACTCACGGTGATCCTCCTACTTCTGCCTCCTGAGTGCTGGGATTAAAGGTGTGCGCCACCACGCCCGGCTTGTAAACTGACTCTTAAGTCTAAAATTCTATCAAGAAATACTTTGTTAGACCAACCGAGTCCATTACCCATATCTATCTGAACAGTTCCTTTTCCTAGGCATGCTATCCTGTGTGGAATTTTCAGGGTAGAATACAAGTAATTTTTTATTACAGTTATTGTTTTATTTCATTACTGTAGAATTTTAAATAGATAACTCTTATAGAGAAATTAACTTGCTTGCTTTCGTCATTTCAGTTACAGAAGAATGGTCTGAGGAAAAACGGTATTTTGAAAAACGGCCTGATTTGTGACTTCAAGTTTGGACCCTGGAAAAACAGCACTTTCACACCCCCGCTTGAGAATGAGGACACAGAGACCAGTAGCAGTGACACTTCGGACGACGACGACGTGTGAACGACTTCCTCACGGCTTTAGACGTTGCAGTGTGGTGCATCTCATGCGGTTTGGGGTGAATTGTAAAAATGAAGAACTATAATTTATGTAGTGAAATACCCCATTAGAAGATGATTTTTGGGGGAACTTCAATATGAAGAAAACCAGGAATGTTGTGTTGGGCTGTGTTGAACATTATTTCTTTGTACTGAGTGTTGTAGACATGAGGACTTTTCTTCATCACTGCAGCATTTCTCTGACTCGCAATGTGACGATGTAACAAATGAGAGTTTCTCATTCAATAATAAAAAATTGTGTAATGTTTTGCAAAGCTTCTGTCTTAAAATGTCCAGGTTTTAAGAAAAAAGGCAGCTTACGGTTTTGCTTGCAGAGTCCTGTCTTTTTCGTGCAGTGGAAACCTTCAAGTGCATTTTGCATCTCCTCACCCCACTCACCCCTGAAACAACAAAACAATAAGCAGAAAAGAAAAACGTAGTGTGTTGACTAAACCTGGAGCAGAGTGCTCTACGACATTCATTTCCCGAGCTCAGCTGTCGGACTAGGTGCATCACCTTTTAAACCACGAGCTGCTCTCCAGCCGCTTGGACAGGAGATGTTACAGCAGAGATTTGAACAGGTGACTGTCAGAAGCCTTACTTGGGCCTAGTGTCAGGTCAGGTGATGGTCCAGATCCTTGCCTGGACCTAGTGTCAGGTCAGGATTTTCCAAGTTGGAAGAGACGAGCTGTGGGAAAACTTACTCTGATAAATTATTGCACGAGAAAAACTGATCACCCTGGCTGGATCTATCCACAACTTGGAAATAAACTGGATTTTACTATTTGCACATTAATTTCAGAATCCTTTCAGTTGTGATGATTGGAAGACTTTTGCTCTGTGTATTTGTTTTGTTTTTTTTCCATTTCTCAAGCTTTGTTTGCTTTTAGCTTCCTTCATCCTGCCCCATTTATGTGTATGGTAAAGCGCATAATATTGGAGCAGAAATAGTTTAAGCTTTTATGTCAGATTGGCCTTAGAGTTGAGTGTTTGATTTTTAATCTATTTTTCCGTCAGTCCTCTCTGTCCATCCTGTTCACCAGAAGCCATTTGTCTTTGTTGTTGGACTGCCTCTGACATTGGTAACCATGGAGAAAGGAAAACAGAAACATCACACTTGCACTCCTAACACTGAGGATGCGTTAACGGTAACACAGTGTTCGCTGTATCTGGTTTTGGTTTTGTTTTTAAGGTAGGGTCTTACCTCTGGCCCAGGCTGACCTGGAATTCGCTCTGTAACCCATGTTGGCTTCGAAACTCATGGCCACCCTCCTACCTCAGCCTCCGGAGTTGCTGGGATTACAAGAGTGAGCCACCATGCCCCGCCCTAAGACTTCCTTTTTACCATAGGCTTTTGAAGCTGTATCTCATGTTGAATGGTTTTGGATTGCACTGTTTAGTTAGTTAATAGGGTAACAATCTATCTGATAGAAACTATTTTTTAAAATAGCTAGAAGGGAGGGGCCTGAGAAATGTGGTTTACATTCAAAAATCTACTTGGCTGTTGTCTATTTTCAGAAAAATTTGTAAAATTTTTTTGGCCTCTTTATACTTAGTTCTTTTTGCCTTATTTCCCAATTTAAACAGCAGCTAACTTGTTGGTTGTGCTTTCATGCATAGTAATAATAGAATGTGTTTACTTTTTAAAAAGTAATGGTGAAGTACAATGGACCAGTCTGGTCACTTAGAGAATGGAGCCACACGACATGTCATTGAAGCAGTGTGTAGTGTTGGCATAGTTGACCTTGCTGGCTAGTCAGCTGCCAGTGCTGGGTTTGGACCATAGTGGACGTGGAGCCCACGCACACGCACACACACACACACACGTGCACAAAGTCGTTCAATTCCAGATCACGTGTGCATGGTTCGCCTCCCAGTGGATGTGGAGTGCGCGCGTGCACACACACACGCACGCACACACACACACGTGCACAAAGTCGTTCAATTCCACATCATGTGTTGATTGTTCAACTCCCAGTTAGGCTATGGTGGCCTGAAGTGGGCGAAGCAATTTGAGTGCCTCAACTTCATTTTTCTCTGTAGCAAGTTTTTAAAAGCCATTTTGTTGAAGTACACATTAACGTAATACATGTGAAGCACATGTTTGATGTTTTGACATAAAAATTACCATAACCCAAGGTAGTAAACATTAATTCCCCCCAATGTTTTCTTTAACCCTTTGTAAATTCCTAAAACCTCTTCCCATTTTTTAATTTTTATTTAATTTTATTTTTGGCAGGGGTGGGGAGGATAAATTGTAAGTAATGAGAAATTCTTAAGGTAATGATTTAAAATAGCATTTCAGAAATTGTATTATTTGTTTGATTTTAAGGTAAGGGTTAAAATAATTTTAATTTCTATTAAAATTTGAAATAAACAGAAATGTTAACCCCAAAATAATCAGATTGATTTCATATCAGGGTTATGTTAAAATTCAGAATGTGGCTAGGCCCCGTGGTGCACACCTTTAATCTTTACAGTGGGGAGGCAGCATTTGCTATGAGTTCAAGGCCTGTCTGGGACTACAAAGTGAGTTTCAGGTCAGCCTGGGCTAGAGTGAGACACTACCTTGAAAAAGAAAATCTTGATATTTAGGGGTGTGGTGTCCAATACTTTTGTTCTTTTTGCTACTATTAGGACATTTCCATTTAAAATGTACGATATGGGGCTGGGCAAGGTGGCGCACGCCTTTAATCCCAGCACTCAGGGAGGCAGAGGTAGGAGGATCGCCATGAGTTTGAGGCCACCCTGAGACTACATAGTGAATTCCAGGTTAGCCTGGGCTAGAGTGAGACCCTATCTCGAAAAACCAAAAATAGATAAATAAATAATAAAATAAAAAATGTAGGCTATGGGCTGGAGACATGGTTCATTGGTTAAAGTTTGCTTGCAAAGCCTGACAGTCTGGGTTCAGTTTTTCAGCACGTACGTGCTGAAAAGTCAAATGCACAAAGTAGTGCATGGTTCTGGAATTTGTTTGCAGGAGCAAGAGGCCCTGGCACACCCACTCTCACTCCCTCTCTGCAAATGAAAGTATTTTGTTTTAAGGATTCAATGTTTAGATAGCTAGAAAAGATATAATATTGAAATATTTGTATAAAGTGTGCTGTTTTCAGTTTACACCCTAACATTTTGCTAGAGCCTCGCAGTGGTAGAGTACCATTGTGAGAACTGAGCTTCTTGACTTTGGGCACTTGAGGGTTCCTGAGCTTATAATGGCTTGGCAGCTGGAGAAGCATCTGGGAATAGCCAACTCCTAAGGTCCCCAGCTCTATAGAGAGGATTCACTAGGGGTTTGGTTTTTCTGCTTAATATTTCTATAAACAAGGCCACACACTAGGATCTAACAGTAAGACTGCAACTCTAAGCTTCTCTCTTTTTATTTATTTATTTATTTACTCTTTTTTTTTTTTTTTTTTTTTTTTTTGTTTTGAGGTCCAGGCTGACCTGGAATTTACTATGTAGTCTCAGGGTGGCCTCGAACTCATAGCGATCCTCCTACCTCTGCCTCCCGAGTGCTGGGATTAAAGGCGCGCGCCACCACGCCCAGCTGTTTATTTATTTTTTATGGTTTTCTGAGGTAGGGTCTAACTCAGGCTGACCTGGAGTTCATTCTGTAGTCTCAGGGTGGCCTCGAACTCATAGCGATCCTCCTACCTCCGCCTCCCGAGTGCTGGGATTAAAGGCGTGCACCACCATGTCCGGCTTTAAGCTTCTCTTTAAAATTTGTAGGTCTCTATTTGGGGATGTGTAAATCAGTACCTCACCTCACTTAGAAGGGTTTAGAATTATTTTAATTTACTTATGAGAGAGAACTTATGCAAGTTAAGTACTTGCTGACATTTAATCTTTCTTTTCACTTTGCCACCTACCCACCACTTTGCCAGGCACAGTGGTGTATCTCTTTAATTCCAGCACTCGGGAGCCAGAGGTAGGAGGATCGCTGTGAGTTCCAGGTCAGCCTGGGCTAGAATGAGACCCTACATCAAAATTACCAAGATAAATGAATAGAATATTTTATTTATATATTTATTTGAGAGAGAGAAAGAGGCAGATAGAGGGCACGCCAGGGCCTCTAGCCACTGCAGACGAACTCCAGATGCATGTGCCTCCTTGAGCATCTGGTTTATGTGGGTCCTGGGGAATCAAACCTGGGTCCCTAGGCTTCACAGGAAAGCACCTCAACCACTAAGCCATCTTTTCAGCCCTGGAGTGTTTATTTTGCATTTATTATCTGGCACGGTGACTGAAGTAACAAATGAACTGTGCAGTTAATAGCTGTGTTAGGAGAACACTGCTGGAGCACAAGTATAGCAGGACCCCAACTCTTGTGATCTGTGAGTCCCAGAAGTTACAGTTTGGTTGCATAGGTGAAGCTGGGCTGCAGGCTAAGAGAAGTTTTAACATGCAGAAATAAATACACCCGGCTTGAAGCTTTGTCCCGCATGAGCACCTCAATCCAGGTGCTTAAGGCTCCCAGACAATATTATTCCGCAGGGTTACTGTGAAGATGAGAGCAATCCCTTCAAACACCTGGTTTAAACCCTGGCCCACAGCAGCTGTTCCATCAGCTCTAGCTCCTATTAACTTCTCCAAGAACCCTGGACCAGTTAAGTACATTTTCTTTTCTTTTCTTTTCTTTTCTTTTCTTTTCTTTTCTTTTCTTTTCTTTTCTTTTCTTTTCTTTATTTTCTTTATTTTTTTATTTCTTTTATTTTATTATTATTATTATTATTTTAATTTATTTCTCATTTGAGAGAGAGAATGGGGACGCCAGGGCCTCCAGCCACTGCAAATGGAACTCCAGATGCCTGCGCCCCTTTGTGCATCTGGCTTACGTGGGTCCTGGAGAGTTGAACCGGGATCCTTTGGCTTTGCAGGCAAATGCCTTAACCACTAAGCCATCTCTCCAGCCACTTTTTTTTTCTTTTTAAATTAAATTACCGTTCTAACTGTTCAGGTTCTCAGAGAATTAAAACTGGGCTTGATTTATCTCCACTTCATTTACTTGAGTTATGCTTAGTTTTAAGTTGAGCTGGGAATTTTTTTTTTTTTTTTTCCCCGCGAGGTAGGGTCTCTCCATGCTGACCTGGAATTCACTATGTAGTCTCAGGGTGGCCTCGAACTCATGGCGATCCTCCTACCTCTGCCTCCCAAGTTCTGGGATTAAAGGCGTGTGTCACCACGCCTGGCTATAGGAAGTTTGATTTTATTCATCCTTTAAGATGAGGTCGACCAGGAAACATGATCATTGGACGTTCATGGTGAACCCTACTTGTGAAAAGTGATTACAAGAGTCCGCTTCCTTTCTCCCATGCTGAAGTTAGTCATGCCATGTCACGCCTCTTATGGAAACGGGATTGGGACTCACACAGGTAAGCTAGATTTGATGTGCTACCTCTCATTTCTTCCATGAAGTTCTTCCTCATTTCTGGAATGCTGAAGATTTTAATGAGCTGATGAGCTGTGACTAGAGGGAGAGAACTCTTGCTTTACGTTAGTCCCTCCCCTTTAAGTTAGTCCCCCCCCCTTTTTTTTTCGAGGTAGGGTCTCACTCTAGGCCAGGCTGACCTGGAATTCACTATGAAGTCTGAGGGTGACCTTGAACTCATGGCGATCCTCTTACCTCTGCCTCCCGTGTGCTGGGATTAAAGGTGTGCACCACCACGTGCAGCCAGCCACTTTTTTTTTTTTTTTTTGGTTTAGGTTTTGGTTTTTTGAGGTAGGGTCACGTTCTAGGCCAGGCTGACTTGGAATTCACTATGTAGTCTCAAGCTGAACTCCTACTTCTCTGCCTCCCAAATGCTGGGATTATAGGTATAATCCTTTGTGAGAAAATTGACTTTAAAAAAGTAAAAAAAAAATATGTTAGTATTATAATAAAAATAGTTTGCTCTTGAACAACTCTGAAAAGGTCTCTGAGACCACCCAGAATCCCAGCTCTGTTGGGGTTGTGCTTAGACCGAGAGCCCATAAGTAGTTCAATGTATGACACTTGGGGCTGGAGCAATAGCTTAGAGGTTAAAGGTGCTTGCTTGCAAAGCCTGATGGTCTGTGTTCGATTCCCCAGTACCCACATAAAGTCAGATGCCCAAAGTGGCCCATGTACTTGGAGTTCACTTAGAGTGGCAGGAGCCCTGGTGTGCCCATTCCCCTCCCTGCCAGCCTCTCCTCTCTTCTTTCAAAAAAAATATTTAAAAAATTTGACATGGGCTGGAGAGATGGCTTAGTGGTTAAGGAACTTGCCTGCGAAACCTAAGGACCCATGTTTGACTCTCCAGGTCCCATGTAAGCCAGACACACAAGGTCTCACATGGGCACAACGTGGTGTATGCGGCTGGGGTTTAGTGTCTGGAGGTCCTGACCCACCTATTCTCATTCTTTCTCATAAAAAATTTTTCAACAAATCTGGAGCTGGAGAGATGGCTTAGCGGTTAAGCACTTGCCTATGAAGCCTAAGGACCCCGGTTCGAGGCTCGATTCCCCAGGACCCATGTAAGCCAGATGCACGAGGGGGCGCATGCATCCAGAGTTCGTTTGCAGTGGCTGGAGGCCCTGGCGCATTCTCTCTCCTCTTTCTCTGTCGCTCTCAAATAAATAAAATAAAATAACCCAAAATTAAAAAAAGTATTTAAAAAAATCTTGACACTTGGCCTGAGGTGGTTGAGCATGTGCCCAGCACTCAGATGGCCCTAGGTTTTTTCCCAGCATCTTAACAAGCAAGTGACATCTCCCTGGGCCCAGCGAGTCTCCTTGGCAGCTCCATGGCTGCCATCTCTTTCTGACCTTGGGTTCATCATCCAGGTCCAGAGATGGTGGCTTACTTATCTTGGTTTCCTTGCTGTATTTCTTTATCCATAAAGCTTACAATGGTGCTTTATTTTATTTTTTTGTTTCTTTTGTTTTTCGAGGTAGGGTCTCACTCAGCCCAGGCTGACCTGGAATTCACTCTGTAGTCTCAGGGTGGCCTCGAACTCACGACCATCCTCCTACCTCTGCCTCCCGAGTGCTGGGCTTAAAGGCGTGCTCCACCACGCCCGGCAGAACTATTTTTCATTGTTTATTTTGGGACAAAGTCGGCCGTAGCTCAAGTAAACCTGGAATTCACTGAGTAGCCAATGATGACCTTGAGCCTTCTGCCTCCACCTCCTGAGTGCTGAGACTGTAGGCGAACTTACTGAGCCTAGCAGCATTTTGAATTTTTTTTTTTAATTCCAGCAGAAAACATGGTGAATATATAATTGAAACTTTGGTGCCCTCAAGTGGTAAAATGTTGCAAAACAACTTAGAAATAATAATGTACTCTTTAAATCTTGTGCCTAGTTTGGAATTCGGCTGCTCCTTCTACTTATCAATAAGACTCAGACAATGTTGCACATGTAAAAGAAAATAAAAGATGAATTTCACCCCCACCTGCTATTTCAATTTGATACAGATTGAAATGATGATGGTATTCATTGTGATATTATTTCTCAGTAAGTTTTATTTTTAAATATATTTATTGGAGAGACAGTGAGACAGAGAGAAGAGGCAGAGAGAGAAAGAGAGAGAGAGAGAGAGAGTAGAAAATGACCCAAAATGGTCCTTTTGACTTTAATAGTTGCTGGTGAATAAATAAGCAAGCTTGTGTGGAATATGTAAGGATTTTGGTTTCTTAAAAGTGGAAGGGGGGCTGGAGAGATGGCTTAGTGGCTAAGAAGCCTGCCTGCTAAGCCTAAGAACGCTGGTTCCAATGTCTAGCGGTTCCAATCTCCAGGTCCCACGTTTAGCCAGATGCAAAGTGACGCAAGGGCGCAATGCCGCACTTGACCACAAGGGGGCGCACGCATCTGGCTTTCATTCACAGCAGCTGAGAGACTGCTGGTGCGCCCATCTCTGTCTCCCTCTCCCTCTCTATCTCTCTCTGTTGTCTCTCTCCAAAAATAAATAAAAATAATTAAAAAAAAATTTTTTTTTAAAGTGGAAGGGATATAAGGCGGGTTAGGATCTAGACTAGTGTTAACTTTGCAAAAGAAGGAGATGACAAAAGTGTCTCGGGAATGAAAGTTGGTATACTATAGGTTCCACAGATTTTAGAGGGTTTTAAGGCCATTGTAAAATAAAAAGGAGGGGATAAGGAGAGTATGTGAAAAGAGAAAAATATGTTGTAAGTGGCAAGAGTATTAGCGAGATCACAATAGTAGACTGAGTGGAGGGAAATACAGACTACACCTAAAACCAAACTGAGTAATATACAGATAAAACCAATCATGGAGTGTGTATGCATGAGTGGATTTTTTTAAAAGGCTGTTGTATAGCAAATTCCTCTGAATTAAAATGTTCTCTTCTGGGCTGGAGAGATGGCTTAGCGGTTAAAGCACCTGCCTGCTAAGCCTAAGAACGCCTGTTCAATTCTCCAGGTCCCGCATTTAGGCAAAGTGACGCAAGGGCGCAATGCCGCACTTGACCACAAGGGGGTGCACGCATCTGGATTTAGTTCACACATGGTCGCTGAAGGCTGCTGGCGCATCCATTCTCTGTTTTTCTCTCCCTCCTTCTCTCTGGCTCTCTCAAAAAAAAAAAAAATCTCTCCTGAAGATAGAAGGGAGGCTGTGAAAACTAAGGAGGTCAAGTCTGGGCTTCTAGCCCTGAACTCCAGATTCAGGTGCCATTTTGTGCATCTGGCTTTACGTAGATACTGGGTAATTGAACTGGGCTATGTTACTTTGCAAACAAGCAACATAGTGGTTAACACTGAGCAATCTCTCCAGCCCCCTCAATAAATTTCTTTATCTGACAAGTCTACCATACTTTTTCATGTCTTGTTCTCTCAAGAAAAGTTGAATGGTTATCATTGTTATAGTCAGTATTCTGATAAGAGCGGGGGAGTTGATTAATTGGCAGCATCCTGAAGCTACCTCTGGCCTTTCATTCTAAAGATTTATTTTTATTTATTAGAGACAGACAGAGAGTGAGAATGGGTGCACCAGGGCCTCTAGCCACTGCAAACGAACACCAGACGCATGTGCCTCCTAATGCATCTGGCTTACGTGTAACCTGGAGAATCGAATCTGGGTCCTTAGGCTTCGCAGGTAAGTGCCTTAACTGCTAAGCCGTCCTCCAGCCCTGGCCTTTCATTCTAGTTGGCCTAGTTGAACCTGCTGTCAAGACATCAGCTGATGCCTCCATGAAACGTCATCAGTGAGGAAGGCAGGGAAGGTGACAAGTGGCATTCTGAATGCTGGGCCACTCACCACGGCCACTCAGCATCCTGTGCAGACATGAAAAGCTGACCCTTGTTTTGAGAAATAAGTAGAATAGTTAGGTGTTAGCTGAATGGTGGAAAGAAAGGTGTTGAGGGCTGGAGAGATGTCTTAGTGGTTAAAGCGCTTACCTGTGAAACATAAGGACCCAGGTTCGATTCTCCAGGACCCACGTAAGCCAGATGCCCAAGGTGGCACATGTGTTTGGAGGCCCCACGTGCCCATTCTCTCTCCTCTCTATTTTCCCTTTTCTCCCAAATAAATAAAAGTAAATGAAAAACATTAAAAATATAGCTGGGCATGGTGGCACATACCTTTAATCCCAGCACTTGGGAGGAGGATCGCTGTGAGTTCAAGGCCAGCTTGAGACTATATAGTGAATTCCAGGTCAGCCTGGGCTAGAGCGAGACCCTACCTCAAAAAAACCAAAAACCAAATAAATAAATAAAAGTAAAAATATTTTTTTTTATAAAAAAATGAGGAGGAGGGCTGGAGAGATAGCTTAGCGGTTAAGGCATTTGCCTGCAAAGCCAAAGGATCCTGGTTCCACTCTCCAGGACCCACATAAGCCAAATGCACAAGGTGGTGCATGCGTCTGGAGTTCGTTTGCAGTGTCTGCAGGCCCTGGTATACCCATTCTCTCTCTGTCTGTGTCTGCCTCTTTCCCTCTCTTACTCTCTCAAATAAATAAATAAAATTTAAAAAAATATGCAGAGGGGAGTTGAGGGCTGGGGAATATAGCTCAGTTGGTAAAATATTTGCCTAGAATAAACTAAGTATAGTGAAGGACACTTGTAATTCCAGCACTAGGGAGGTGGAGGCAGGAGGCTCACAAGTTCAAGACCTATATGAGTTAAAAAAAAAAGATTAAAATGAAAAGATTACTTTTTCTTACTCCTAATTGAATAATTGTAATTTGTCTTGTCTGTTATTCTGTTATTTGACAAGAGTATCTTACAGCATCATAACTTGTACACTTAAAAAGAATTGTTAAGTTTGAGGAAAATTCTATCATATGTTTTAGATATAAATGATCTGTCAGATTTTTCTCTCTCAAATAAATAAAATTTTTTTTAAAAGAAAATCTCTAAAAACAAAAACCCCATAAAACCAGCAAGATATTAACAAGAAATGTGTAGATGGGTGTTGGCTAGCAGAGGCAAGGACTACAGTGGGCAGGAATATTGAAAAGATATACTGGAACCCGCTCGGGACGTGGACAATGCTATCAGAGGCTGGAAAATGGCTGAGGAGAGATGTTCAAATGTTAGAGACCCGAGGCCCATCACTAATCACTTGAACATCATGGGAAATGTTAAAGTCATTAACACGAGAATTGGAAAAGCCAGTCAAAATTCTACCTCTGTCACTTATTAGCGTGTGGCAGCGTAAAGAGCTGGCAGGTAGTAAGTTACCTGTATACAGAAATGCCAGTGAATTACACAAAGGTTTCATTAAATCCACACTAACATAAATATCCACCACGCCCGGCAGAACTATTTTTTTCATTGTTTATTTTGGGACAAAGTCGGCCGTAGCTCAAGTAAACCTGGAATTCACTGAGTAGCCAATGATGACCTTGAGCCTTCTGCCTCCACCTCCTGAGTGCTGAGACTGTAGGCGAACTTACTGAGCCTAGCAGCATTTTGAATTTTTTTAATTCCAGCAGAAAACATGGTGAATATATAATTGAAACTTTGGTGCCCTCAAGTGGTAAAATGTTGCAAAACAACTTAGAAATAATAATGTACTCTTTAAATCTTGTGCCTAGTTTGGAATTCGGCTGCTCCTTCTACTTATCAATAAGACTCAGACAATGTTGCACATGTAAAAGAAAATAAAGATGAATTTCACCCCACCTGCTATTTCAATTTGATACAGATTGAAATGATGATGGTATTCATTGTGATATTATTTCTCAGTAAGTTTTATTTTTAAATATATTTATTGGAGAGACAGTGAGACAGAGAGAAGAGGCAGAGAGAAAGAGAGAGAGAGAGAGAGAGAGTAGAAAATGACCCAAAATGGTCCTTTTGACATTAATAGTTGCTGGTGAATAAATAAGCAAGCTTGTGTGGAATATGTAAGGATTTTGGTTTCTTAAAAGTGGAAGGGGGGCTGGAGAGATGGCTTAGTGGCTAAGAAGCCTGCCTGCTAAGCCTAAGAACGCTGGTTCCAATGTCTAGCGGTTCCAATCTCCAGGTCCCACGTTTAGCCAGATGCAAAGTGACGCAAGGGCGCAATGCCGCACTTGACCACAAGGGGGCGCACGCATCTGGCTTTCGTTCACAGCAGCTGAGAGACTGCTGGTGCGCCCATCTCTGTCTCCCTCTCCCTCTCTATCTCTCTCTGTTGTCTCTCTCCAAAAATAAATAAAAATAATTAAAAAAATTTTTTAAAGTGGAAGGGATATAAAGCGGGTTAGGATCTAGACTAGTGTTAACTTTGCAAAAGAAGGAGATGACAAAAGTGTCTCGGGAATGAAAGTTGGTATACTATAGGTTCCACAGATTTTAGAGGTTTTAAGGCCATTGTAAAATAAAAAGGAGGGGATAAGGAGAGTATGTGAAAAGAGAAAAATATGTTGTAAGTGGCAAGAGTATTAGCGAGATCACAATAGTAGACTGAGTGGAGGGAAATACAGACTACACCTAAAACCAAACTGAGTAATATACAGATAAAACCAATCATGGAGTGTGTATGCATGAGTGGATTTTTTTAAAAGGCTGTTGTATAGCAAATTCCTCTGAATTAAAATGTTCTCTTCTGGGCTGGAGAGATGGCTTAGCGGTTAAAGCACCTGCCTGCTAAGCCTAAGAACGCCTGTTCAATTCTCCAGGTCCCGCATTTAGGCAAAGTGACGCAAGGGCGCAATGCCGCACTTGACCACAAGGGGGTGCACGCATCTGGATTTCGTTCACATGGCCGCTGAAAGGCTGCTGGCGCATCCATTCTCTGTTTTTCTCTCCCTCCTTCTCTCTGGCTCTCTCTCAAAAAAAAAAAAAAAATCTCTCCTGAAGATAGAAGGGAGGCTGTGGAAACTAAGGAGGTCAAGTCTGGGCCTCTAGCCCTGAACTCCAGATTCAGGTGCCATTTTGTGCATCTGGCTTTACGTAGATACTGGGTAATCGAACCTGGGCTATGTTACTTTGCAAACAAGCAACATAGTGGTTAACACTGAACAATCTCTCCAGCCCCCTCAATAAATTTCTTTATCTGACAAGTCTACCATACCTTTTCATGTCTTGTTCTCTCAAGAAAAGTTGAATGGTTATCATTGTTATAGTCAGTATTCTGATAAGAGCGGGGGAGTTGATTAATTGGCAGCATCCTGAAGCTACCTCTGGCCTTTCATTCTAAAGATTTATTTTTATTTATTAGAGACAGACAGAGAGTGAGAATGGGTGCACCAGGGCCTCTAGCCACTGCAAATGAACACCAGACGCATGTGCCTCCTAATGCATCTGGCTTACGTGTAACCTGGAGAATCGAATCTGGGTCCTTAGGCTTCGCAGGTAAGTGCCTTAACTGCTAAGCCGTCTCTCCAGCCCTGGCCTTTCATTCTAGTTGGCCTAGTTGAATCTGCTGTCAAGACATCAGCTGATGCCTCCATGAAACGTCATCAGTGAGGAAGGCAGGGAAGGTGACAAGTGGCATTCTGAATGCTGGGCCACTCACCACGGCCACTCAGCATCCTGTGCAGACATGAAAAGCTGACCCTTGTTTTGAGAAATAAGTAGAATAATTAGGTGTTAGCTGAATGGTGGAAAGAAAGGTGTTGAGGGCTGGAGAGATGTCTTAGTGGTTAAAGCGCTTACCTGTGAAACATAAGGACCCAGGTTCGATTCTCCAGGACCCACGTAAGCCAGATGCCCAAGGTGGCACATGTGTTTGGAGGCCCCCACGTGCCCATTCTCTCTCCTCTCTATTTTCCCTTTTCTCCCAAATAAATAAAAGTAAATGAAAAACATTAAAAATATAGCTGGGCATGGTGGCACATACCTTTAATCCCAGCACTTGGGAGGAGGATCGCTGTGAGTTCAAGGCCAGCTTGAGACTATATAGTGAATTCCAGGTCAGCCTGGGCTAGAGCGAGACCCTACCTCAAAAAAACCAAAAACCAAATAAATAAATAAAAGTAAAAATATTTTTTTTTATAAAAAAATGAGGAGGAGGGCTGGAGAGATAGTTTAGCGGTTAAGGCATTTGCCTGCAAAGCCAAAGGATCCTGGTTCCACTCTCCAGGACCCACATAAGCCAAAAGCACAAGGTGGTGCATACGTCTGGAGTTCGTTTGCAGTGTCTGCAGGCCCTGGTATACCCATTCTCTGTCTGTGTCTGCCTCTTTCCCTGTCTCACTCTCTCAAATAAATAAATAAAATTTAAAAAAATATGCAGAGGGGAGTTGAGGGCTGGGGAATATAGCTCAGTTGGTAAAATATTTGCCTAGAATAAATTAAGTATAGTGAAGGACACTTGTAATTCCAGCACTAGGGAGGTGGAGGCAGGAGGCTCACAAGTTCAAGACCTATATGAGTTAAAAAAAAAAGATTAAAATGAAAAGATTACTTTTTCTTACTCCTAATTGAATAATTGTAATTTGTCTTGTCTGTTATTCTGTTATTTGACAAGAGTATCTTACAGCATCATAACTTGTACACTTAAAAAGAATTGTTAAGTTTGAGGAAAATTCTATCATATGTTTTAGATATAAATGATCTGTCAGATTTTTCTCTCTCAAATAAATAAAAAATTTTTTAAGAGAAAATCTCTAAAAACAAAAACCCCATAAAACCAGCAAGATATTAACAAGAAATGTGTAGATGGGTGTTGGTTAGCAGAGGCAAGGACTATAGTGGGCAGGAATATTGAAAAGATATACTGGAACCAGCTCGGGACGTGGACAATGCTATCAGAGGCTGGAAAATGGCTGAGGAGAGATGTTCAAATGTTAGAGACCCGAGGCCCATCACTAATCACTTGAACATCATGGGAAATGTTAAAGTCATTAACACGAGAATTGGAAAAGCCAGTCAAAATTCTACCTCTGTCACTTATTAGCGTGTGGCAGCGTAAAGAGCTGGCAGGTAGTAAGTTACCTGTATACAGAAATGCCAGTGAATTACACAAAGGTTTCATTAAATCCACACTAACATAAATATGTCCCACATAGGCCTAAGTCCAAGATAAATGCATCGCCACATCAACCTTCCCTTCATCAGATCTCAAAAAAAAAGGGGCTGGAGCGATGGCTTAGTGGTTAAGGCGCATGCCTGTAAAGCCTAAGGACCCTGGTTTGATTCTCCAGGTCCCGTGTAAGCCAGATGCACATGGCGGTGCATGCGTCTGGAGTTTGTTTGCAGTGGCTAGAGGCCCTGGTGCGCCCATTCTCACTCTTTCTCTCTCCCTCTCGCCGTCTGTAATAAATAAATAAAATAAAAAAATATATTAAAAATGCCTGAACTCATTGGTTTTTCAAGGTAAACTTTGGGGGAACCAGCCTTTGGTTTGTCGGGGTGGTGCCTCGATCAGGGAAGCAAGTGTTTATCTCCTACTCCCTAGAAAAGAGTTCATGCAACAATGTGGTTCTCTTATTGTATGCACCCTTGTGATGATGTGGAATGTGACAGTGCCTATGGAAATGAGATGACATGGGACTGGAGAGATGGCTTAGCTAAGGTTAAGGCACTTGCCAGCAAAGCCAAAGAACTCAGGTTCAATTCTCCAGTACTCACATGAAGCCAGATGCACAAATGGTGCATGCATCTGGAGTTGGTTTGCAGTGGTAGAAGGCCCTGGTGTGCCCATTCTTTCTCTCAATAAAATAAAATAAAATAAAACAAAATAAAATAAAATAAAATAAAATATTAAAATAAAATAAAAATAAAAAATTAAAATAAAATAAAAAAATAAAAAAATAAAATAAAATATAAGCTAGGCATGGTGGCTCACGCCTTTAATCCCAGCATTCGGGAGGCAGAAGTAGGAGGATCATCGTGAGTTCGAGTCCACCCTAAGACTACATAGAGAATTCCAGGTCAGCCTGGACTAGAGTGAGACCCTATGTCAATCCCCCCCCAAAAAATAATAAATAAAAAATAAATGAGATGAAATGAAGTAAATGATGTAGCTTTGTGATTGCTGCTCTATGCTACCATGCAAGGGTGAGCTGACCACAGGCACTACAATGCCTTAACAGTCAATCTGAGATAGTTATTAAGTGACAAACAGGCAGGTGGCACACACGGTGCGAAGACAGTGGACGCAGGGACGCCACATGCTCTACGTGGGATGGAGGAAGCTGGTGCTACTTAGATTGTTGTGCATTTTAACACTTACGAATTTTTAAAAACATATTTATTTATCTATTTGAGAGAGAGAAAGAGTTGGGGGGAGAGAGAGAGAGAGAATGGGTGTGCCAGGGCTTCCAGTCACTGCATATGAATTCCAGACTCATCCGCCACCTTGTGCATCTGCCTAATGTGGGTCCTGGGGAATTGAAACGAGGTCCTTTGGCTTTGCAGGCAAGTGCCTTAACCGCTAAGCCATCTCTCCAGCCCCAACTTAGGAATTTTTCATTTCTGGAATTTTCCATGTAATATTTTTAGACCACAGCTGGGGCCCATGGGACCTCCGAGTAACACTGCATATAAGAAGGGAATACTAAGCCAGGCGTGGTGGCGCACGCCTTTAATCCCAGCACTCGGGAGGCAGAGGTCGTCGGATTGCCAGGAGTTTGAGGCCACCCTGAGACTACATAGTTAATTCCAGGTCAGCCTGGACCAGAGTGAGACCCTACCTCAAAAAACCAAAAAAAAAAAAAAAAAAAAAAAGAAGAAAAAAGAAAGGAAAAAAGAAGGGAATACTATGGCCGGGCGCAGGCCTTTAATCCCAGCACTCGGGAGGCGGAGGTAGGAGGATCCCCAAGAGTTCAAGGCCACCCTGAGACTACATAGTTAATTCCAGGTCAGCCTGGAACAGAGTGAGACCCTACCTGAAAAACCAAAAAAAAAAAAAAAAAAAGAAGGGAATACTATGATTTCTACTTTTTAATTTTTATTTTGCAAGCGGAGAGAGATTTTGAGAAGAGAGATAGAGAGAATGGGTGTGCCAGGGCCTCCAGCTGCTGCAAATAAACTCCAGATACATGCACCACTTTGTGCATCAAGCTTTACCTGGATCCTGAAGAAGTGAACCCCGGGTTATTGGGCTTTACAGGCAAGTGCCCTAAACGCTTAGCCATCTCTCCAGCCCCAGGACGCTCTTGGTTTTATCTGAATGACACTTCCTAATGTAACCAGAGCTTTACCAACACTCCCATACAGACTGCAGACATAACAAAACCTGCACTGTTCTGAGCCCATGAGCACTTGGACATGGAGGACAGAGGAGTACAAAGGGCATGAGACAACCAGACAGAGGAAGGACTAGGTTGTTCTCAGTGAAATGGGGGCTGGGGAGAGGGGACAAAAGAGGATCATTCTTCCTTTTTCTTTTTTTTTTCTTTTTCTTTTTTTTTTTTTGGTTTTTCAAGGTAAGGTCTCACTCTAGCCCAGGCTAACCTGGAATTCACGAATATACCTGATGTGTTTAGTGGAATTCCTGTACCCCTGAAATTCTTTTTTAGTTTTATTTATTTATTAGCAACAGACAGACAGAGAGAGAAAGAGGAGAGAGAGAGAGAGAGAGAGAGAATGGGTGCACCAGGGCCTCCATCCACTGCAAATGGACTCCAGATGCAGGCACCACATTGTGCGTGTGGCTTATGCGGGTGCTGGGGAATCGAGCCTTGAACCGGGGTCCTTAGGCTTCACAGGCAAGCGCTTAGCCTAACCGCTAAGCCATCTCTCCAGCCTGAAATTCTATTTGACTAATGAATTTACTACCTTAAATGAGGCCCTTAGACATCAGAGGACTTCAGTGCTTGCAGAAAAGTATATCGCTGACCAGCAGAGGGGGCCAAAGAGTTTACTATGCTGAGACCAATGGAATAGAAACACCCTGTGTTTAAAATTGATGTCCAAGAACAAACACCATTGCTTTCTTTCTTTTTTTTTCAGGAAGTAAGGTTAATATACACCTAGAATGACATATGAATCTGTTATGATAATAGTACAACTTATTATAGAAAATCTTTCTGCAAAACGAAGGGGCTAGAGAGATGACTCAATGGCTAAAGTCGCTTGCTTGAAAAGACTGATGGCCCGGGGTTCGGAGCCCCAGTAACCATGTAAAGCCAGATGCACAGTGTCACATGCGTCTGGAGTTTGTTTGCAGTGGCAGGAGGCCCTGGCGTGCCCATACTCATTCTCTCACTCTTCCTTTTTCTGTCTCTCAAATAAATAAATAAAAATAAATAATTAACTATCTCTCTCTGCCTCTTTCTCTCTCTCAAATAATAAATAAAAATATTTTAAACAAATGGGGCTGGAGAGATGGCTTATTTATTTATTAGCAACAGATAGACAGAAAGAGAAAGAGGGAGGGAAGGAGAAAGAGAGAGAGAGAGAGAGAGAGAGAGAGAGAGAGAGAGAGAGAGAATGAGCACACCAGGGCCTCCAGCCACTGCAAACAAACTCCAGATGCATGTGCTCCTTGTGCATCTGGCCTATATGGGCACTGAGGAATTGAGCCTCAAACTGGGGTCCTTAGGCTTCACAGGCAAGCGCTTAACCACTAAGCCATCTCTCCAACCCTCAAGTTTTTTATTTTGTTCTTTTAAAAATGTTTATTATTATTATTAACAACATATTTCAAATGCATACATCATGGTGTCAGTACCCTCTTTTCCCTCAGCCCTGCCCCCATTCCGTTGGGCACGCTCCTCAGCGGGGTTGCAGGTATTCCCCGTAGGGTTGTAGTTTACACGTTGTGGGAGCAGTAGTCAGTTATTTTGGGGGGGGGAGGCAACACCTTTGGACATGATGTCTCAACCTGTGGCTCTTACATTCTTTCCACCCCCTCTTCTGCAAAATTCCCTGAGCCATGGTGGGTGAGTTTTAAGTCCACTTCAATGGTGAGCTCTCGGGAGCCTCTGGATCTCTGCTTTGGTAGGTGTTGAGTGTCCTCAGGGTCTGTCTCCTGCACCCTGGTGCTGATTGTCAGGCTCACCATGGAAGCAGCACTCTTGCTAGGTCCAATTCCTCTCACTGTAGTCCAGGCTGACCTGGAATTCACTCTGTAGTGTCAGGCTGGTCTCGAATTCAAGCCATCCTCCTATGTCAGCCTCCTGAGTGCTGGGATTAAAGCTGTGTGCCACCATGCCTGGGTTCAAGAGCCAAGTTTTTTTAAAAAATATTTTTAGTTTTATTTATTTGAGAGAAGGAAAGAGGCTGAGAGAGAAAGAGAGAGAGAGAAAGAATGGGCGCGCCAGAGCCTCCAGCCACTGCAAACAAACGCCAGATGCATGCGCCACATTGTGCATCTGGCTTATGTGGGTCCTGGGAAATTGAACCGAGGTCCTTTGGCTTTGCAGGCAAACGCCTTAACCACTAAGCCATTTCTCCAGCCCAAGAGTCAAGTTTTAAGACCTGAAGAATGGGACTTGGTGATTGCTTGGCTAGAGAGATCAAGGAACAAGACAGAGCATCCTGGTCTTGGGACAGGAGAGTGACATGCACCCACTTTCTTCTGGACCCTTCCAATATCATCCTCTAGCTAAGATTCCTCTTCTCAAATCCAGGCACTGTGCTCGGCGGCCCTTGCTTATCCTCAGACTGAATCTTGAGTTCTCACGCTTCCCTGCCTTTCTCTGCCATCAATATTTTACTTTAAAAACTCCCTCCTCAGCCGGGCATGGTGGCTCACGCCTTTAATCCCAGCACTCGGGAGGCAGAGGTAGGAGGATTGCCGTGAGTTCGAGGCCACCCTGAGACTACATAGTGAATTCCAGGTCAGCCTGAACTAGAGTGAGACCCTACCTCGAAAAACCAAAAAAAAAAAAAAAAAAAAAAAAAAACAAAAAACTCCCCCCTCTTGGGCTGGAGAGATGGTTTAGAGATTCAGGCTCTTGCCTGCTAAGCCAAAGGTCCCAGGTTCAGTTCCCCAGGACCCACATAAGCCAGTTGCCCAAGGGGGAGCATGCATTTGGAGTTCATTTGCAGTGCCTTTTCTCTCTCTTCTCTCTCCCTGCCTATTTTTCTCTCTCTCTCAAATAAATAAATAAATAAATAAATAAATAAATAAATAAAAAAATATTTTTAAAATCCCCCTTCAGTCTTTTCCTTTTTTTTTTTCTTTACCTGCTAGTCCCTGTTTGTTGAGTAGTTCAGTAGTTTCCAAGCTTGAAAGTGTAGAGGAATTCCTTGGGAAATTCAAAAAAATATTTTTATTTATTTACAAGGAGAGAGAGAAGAGAAGAAGACAGAGAGAATGGCTGGCCAGGCCCTCCAGCCACTTCAAACCTTTTTGTTCATCTGGCTTTATGTGGGGGTACTGGGGAATCGAACATGGGTCATTAGTCTTTGAACGCAAGTACCTTAACTACAGAGCCATCTCTCCAGACCTGGGAACATTTGTTTTTCGAGGTAGGGTTTCACTCTAGCCCAGGCTGACCTGGAATTCACTATGTAGTCTCAGGGTGGCATTGAACTCATGGTGATCCTCCTACCTCTGCCCCCCTCCCCCGAGTGCTATGATTAAAGGGGTGCGCCACCATGCCCGGCTTGGGGAATATTTTTTTTTAACATACGATTATTTTGGCCCTTCAGCATCTCTGGGGCGAGGGCTCAGCAAGACTGTCTCAAACAACAGCGATAGCCACACCAACCGCGAACCGTGTCTTTAACTGAACACACTTGGCCATTTCATCTGGCTGTTGCAATGACAGTCAAGAGAGGTCTTGCCAGACCGAGAGGGAAAGGAAGGGGGCTTTCAATCTAGATTAGTTAAACAAACGCCTTAATAAAAAGTAAACACCAGAGGGCAGCAAAACACTATTCAGAGGCAGTTCTGCACAAAATTCAGAAAAGGCCCAAAGAAGATTTTCCTGAAAATGGACTGCTTGTTAAATCTCTTCTAAAAGGGCTGCCCTCTAGCACTCGGGAGGCAGAGGTAGGAGGATTGCCGTGAGTTCAAGGCCACTCTGAGACTACATAGTGAATTCCAGGTCAGCCTGGACCACAGTGAGATCCTACCTTGAAAAAACCCTAAATAAATAAATAAAATAATAAAAATAATAAAAATAACATAACATAAAATAAAAATAAAATAAAAGGGCTGCCCTGATGTCAGAGACACTTCTCTCTGAATGGTAGCTCCAATCATTGTTCATTCTTCGTGTCTCAGTGTTTCCCTCCACATAATGTCCTATCTTTTTTAAAAAAACTTTTATTTATTTATTTGAGAGAGAGAAAGAGGGAGAGATGAGAGAGAGGAGAGAGAGAGAGAGACAATGGGCACTCCAGGGCTTCCAGCCACTGCAAACGAACTCCAGACATGTGTGCATCTTGTGCATCTGGCTTACGTGGGTCCTGGGGAATGGAACCGGGATCCTTTGGCTTTGCAGGCAAACGCCTTAACCGCTAAGCCATCTCTCTAGCCCCATAATGTCCTATCTTGTCATGAAACATGTTCACATTGGATTTCCACACATGGGAACCCCACCCCTGAAGAGAACTCTCCTACCTAGTTCCTGTCCAGAGACTGCTTGGCATTGGCCTTGTACTCTGAGTCTCAGTTAATACACAGGATCCTCACCTTCAGGGGTTCAGGACCCCAGCAGTCTGAATCAGGTGAGTGAACTCCCAGGTAGGACCCTGCAGTCTTGAAGGACACTCTGAATAGTCTAAAGTGAAATGGTGTTTGGCTCCACTGTCCTTCTTCTTATTATTTTTAATGTTTTATTTATTTTTTTATTTATTTATTTATTTATTTATTTATTTATTTATTTATTTATTTTTGAGGTAGGGTCTCACTCTAGTTCAGGCTGACCTGGAGTTCACTCTGTATTCTCAGGGTGACCTCGAACTCACAGTGATCCTTCTATCTCTGCCTCCCGAGTGTTGGGATTAAAGGCGTGCGCCACCACGCCCGGCTTATTTATTTATTTTTTGAGGTAGGGTCTCACTCTAGCCCAGGCTGACCTGGAATTCACTCTGTAGTCTTAGGCTGGCCTCAAACTTATGGCGATCCTCCTACCTCTGCCTCTGGAGTGTTGTTAAAAGTGTGTGCCACCACGCCAGGCCCTTTTATTTATTTTTTGTTTTTCAAGGTGGGGTTTCACTCCAACCCAAGCTGACTTGGAATTCACTATGTAGTCTCAGGATGGCCTTGAACTCACGGTGATCCTCCTACCTCTGCTTCCTGAGTGCTGTGATTAAAGGCATATGCCACCACGCCCAGCCAGGGTAATTTATTTAAATATATATATACCGCTTAACCACTAAGCCATCTCTCCAGGCCCCAGTGCAGCTTTTAATCCAGACTCATATAGCCTTGGTGCTGTGTGACGTTTTCTGGGGAGAGCGTGTCATGGAGAAGCCAGCGGAGCTCGGAGGATTTCCTTGTGGTGGCTTTATCTCATCGTTTGTGTGACCTTGAGTAGGTCATACGACCTCTGTTTCCACATCTGTAAAATGAACTCAGCCTAGATGAGTGGCTCCTGGTCAAAGCTGTGTCCCCGCCTCTGATTCAAAGCAAGTAGATCCCTTAGGGCTCACCTTCTACAGAACCGCATTTTTGGGATCTGGGGTGCCAAGCAAATAGTTGGGTGTTGGAGCAGCAGAGAGAGGTGATCCTGGTTTGCTCCCCAGGGCTGGGTCAGCGCTGGAATTCCTTCTGACTTCGCTCTATCCACCAACTATCTGTCAAAGATACGCTGACCGTCTTTGTCAATCCATTTGAATTCTGAAATGGTAAAGAGTTTGAAGATTCTACTGACTGCCACACACACACATACAACACCATACACAATTTTTGAATTTTTATTTATTCATTTGGAAGTGGTGGGCGGGGGAGAGAGAGAGAGAGAGAGAGAGACAGAGAATGCCAGGGCCTGCAAATGAACTCCAGATGCACGCACCACTGTGTGCATCTGGCTTTTCACGGGTCCTGGGGAAATCAAGTCCTGGGTAGCCAGGCTTTGCAGGCAAGTGCCTTAACTGTTGTGCCATCTCTTCAGCCCCCACATTTTTTTTTTTTTTTTTTTTTTGTTTTTTCGAGGTAGGGTCTCACTCTGGTCCAGGCTGACCTGGAATTAACTATGTAGTCTCAGGGTGGCCTTGAACTCATGGTGATCCTCCTACCTTTGCCTCCCGAGTGCTGGGATTAAAGGTGTGCGCCACCACGCCAGGGTCCCACATGTTTGTTTTTTATTTATTTATTTATTTATTTATTTATTTATTTATTATTTTTTATTTATTTTTGGAGAGAGAGACAGAGAGAGATAGACAGAGAGGGAGACAGAAATGGGTGCGCCAGCAGTCTTCAGCTGCTGTGAATGAAATCCAGATGTGTGCACCCCCTTGTGTTCAAGTGCAGCATTGCGACCTTGTGTCACTTTGCATCTGGCTAAACGTGGGACCTGGAGATTGGAACCGCTGGACTTTGGACCAGCATTTTTAGGCTTAGCAGGCAGGCACCTTAACCACTAAGCCATCTCTCCAGCCCACATTTTTTTTTTTGAAGTAGAGTCTCACTCTAGCTTAGGCTGACCTGAAACTCATTCTGTAGCCCCAGGCTGGCCTTGAACTCATGGCAATCCTCTTACCTCAACCTCCTAAGTGCTGGGCTTAAAGGTGTGCGCCCCATGCTTGGCCATATTTTAATTAATTAATTAATTAATTATTTGATTTTTGGTTTTGGAGGTAGGGTCTTGCTCAAGCCCAGGCTGACCTGGAATTCACTATGTAGTCTCAGGCTGGTTTTGAACTCACGGCGATCCTCCTACCTCTGCCTCCCCAGTGCTGGGATTAAAGGCGTGCACCACCACGCCTGGCCTGGCCACATTTTAATGTGTTCCAATTAGTATAATAGTAGGAATTCGGTTACATTCCACTGACATCATTACTGATTTTCTAAACTTCAGTGACTTGCTTGTGTTTGACAACATGTACTCCCCACCCTCAAACACGGGAAATGGGTAAAACTGACTCAGTTAGCTGACTCATAGTCTGTTCTGTGAAGAACAGGAAGTCCCCAAACCAGCACCTTCCGCCCACTGCAGGATGGCCTTGGTAAGGAGGAGTAACGAGAGGACAAGAGGTCTTGTTTCCTCATCTTCATTACTTATTACTTTTCAAAGGGAATTATAATACAAATTAATTTCCTGGGATGGAGATTAGAATTCAATGAGATTGTACAAAAACACTTGTTGTTTTATTTCTATTTATTTATTTATTTATTAGAGAGAAAGAAGGAGGGAGGGAGAGAGGATGGGTGCACCAGGGCCTCTAGCCACTGCAAACGAACTCTAGATGCGTGTGCCCCCTTGTTCATCTGGCTTATGTAGGTTCTGGGGAATCGAACCTGAGTCCTTAGGTTTCACAGGCAAGTGCCTTAATCACTAAGCCATCTCTCCAGTTCCCAAAACACTTTATGCATAACGATGCACCTTAAATTTGCCTTATTACTGTCACCACTCCATCAGGCAGGCACAATAAGATTTTTGTTTTGTTTTGTTTTTGTTAGACTACAGCTGGTAAAGGTAGCAATAAACTAGGTTTTTTTTTGTTTTGTTTTAAAAATATTGTTTTTTAAAATTTTATTTGAGTCAGAGAGGGAAGAAGGGAGAGAGGGAGGGAGAGAGAGAGAGATTGAGAGAATGGGCATGCCAAGTTCTCCAGCCACTGCAAGTGAACTCAAGATGCATGCTCACCTTCTGCATCTGGCTCACGTGGGACCTGGAGAATTGAACCTGAGTCCTTAGGCTTTGCAGGCATATGCCTTAACTGCTAAGCCATCTCTCCAGCCCACTTTTGGGTTTTATGAGGCCGAGGTTTTCTCTTTCGTTTTCCATGAACTATAATAACCCATCTCTTCTGTTCCCTGCCTCAAAGCTGACCCTCCACAGCTTCCTTCGTGTTATTATCCATCTCACCCACTAAAGTATGCACCCTGTGGTTCAAAGCACCCAGCAGAAGACTTCCCCATGACAGTTGTTGACTTTCCCTGTAAATTTAAGGTTTTGTGGTAAACTGTGGCTTCGGAGATGAGGAAGCTCTGACATCGTTTATTTGGGATCAGCTTTCTAAGAAAACAGCAAAGCCACCAGCAAGGGTCACTTTAGCGTGTCCTTCTCCTTCCCTTCGTGTCCTTCCCGTGGGCCAGGAGATCTTCAGATCTCTGCCCTGGGCCTCAGATCAAGTCTTCCCTGCTTCCCACACTGCCTGTCCTTTCCTTTGCTCCTTTCTTCAGAGAAGGGTGGGGGCACCTGTGTCCCCCTTGACCAGGGACACGACATGAGGAGGCCTTTTGGGATCAGACAGACCTAGGAAAAGAGTCTGGAGGGGTACACACTGGGACTCTAGAGCTCCTGAGAAATGTGATGCTCTGTCCCCAGGGGACGAGGAGGGATTCAATAAACTCGTTCAGGGTCATTTGTCCTGCTAAAATTCTAACGAACATTCTGCACGAAACACAGTTTCTCCCCGAATTTTCCGTACTTGCTATGGAGGAAAGGCCTGGATCCTAAAAGAGAACTTAGAGAATTGCCAGGACTCTATCTTGCTCCAGCCTCTCATTTAAATGAATTTGAAGGTTTCATATATGCATATGATGTGTTTTTAAAAATTAATTAATTAATTAATTTTAAATTTTTTTGGTTTATTGAGGTAGGGTCTCACTGTAGCTCAGGCTGACTTGGAATTCACTCTGTAGTCTCAGGCTGGCCTTGAACTCATGGGGATCCTCCTACCTATGCCTCCTGAGTGCTGGGATTAAAGGCATGTGCCACCATGCCCAGTTTAATTTATTTTTTATTTTATTACTCTTTTTTTTTATTATTTGACAGAGAGAGAAAGAGAATGGGTGTGCCAGGGCCTCCAGCTGTTGCTAACAAACTCCAGATGCATGTACCACCTTGTGCATCTGGCTTACATGGGTCCTGGGGAATAGAGCCTCGAACCGGGGTCCTTAGGCTTCACAGGCAAGCGCTTAACCGCTAAGCCATCTCTCCAGCCCCACTTGCTTTGTTTATTTATTTTTTTAAATATTTTATTTTTTTGACAGACGGAAAGAGGGAGAGAGAAAGAGAGACAGAGAGAAAGAATGGGCACACCAGGGCCTCTAGCCACTGCAAATGAACTTCAGATGCATGCACCTCCTTGTGCATCTGGCTTACGTGGGTCCTGGGGAATCAAACCTGGGTCCTTTGGCTTCACAGGCAAGTGCCTTAACAGCTAAGCCATCTCTCCAACCCCAGCAACCTTTTTTTTTTTTTTAAACCATGAAAATACTTCTTTTTAAAAAGTGAACTTTCTTATTTTTTTTTTTTGGTTTTGCAAGGTAGGGTCTCACTATGAGTTGAGACCACCCTGAGACTAGGGTGGCCTCGATTCCAGAGTGAGATCCTACCTCGAAAAACCAAACAAAAACAAAAAAAAAGGAGCTTTCAGGCATAATACACAAAAGCAACAAATTTATCTTAAAAAATGTTAAGGACCACACCCATAGCCTACTCCTAATTATCATTACTTCTTAAAGCAACATTTGCGTGGACAATCACATCCATTAAATTTTCCAAAAACCAAACAAAAAAAAAAATCACAATTTCAAGAAAAAATTTAAAAAATTTATCTTAAAAAATATAAGAAATCAATTTTTTTTTTTTTTTTTTTTTTACTTTTTAAGCAACATCTCACTCTGGTCAATCAGGCTGACCTGGAATTCACTATTTTCCATTCTCAGGGTGGCCTCGAAAAAAATCACAATCCAAGAAAAAATCTGCCTCCTGATTTTATATAGCCACCATGCCCGGCAAGAAATCAATTTTTTAGGGCTGGAGAGATGGCTTAGTGGTTAAGGCGCCTGCCTGCTAAGCCTAAGAACTGGGTTCCAATCTCCAGGTCCCATGTTTAGCCAGATGCAGTGATGCAAGGGCACAATGATGCACTTGACCACAAGGGGATGCACATATCTGGATTAAGTTCACAGCAGCTGAGAGACTGCTGGCACGCCCATCTCTATCTGTTTTCCTCTCCCTCTCTGTCTCTCTCCAAAAATAAATAAAATAATAAAAAAGAAATCAATTTTAAAAAGAATTTATTTATTTATTTATTTTATTTTTTGGTTTTTCGAGGTAGGGTCTCACTCTAGCCCAGGCTGACCTGGAAGTCACTCTGTAGTCGCAGGGTGGCCTCGAACTCATAGTGATCCTCCTGCCTCTGCCTCCCAAGGAGTGCTGGGATTAAAGGCATGCGCCACCATGCCCTGGCTTGCACCTCTTAACAGAATGGAACGTCACTATTCCTACTGTGCCAAATGTGAACAGGCCCAAGTTAACATCACTTCTTTGTTTTGGAGACTGTTGTCAGCAGGAGTAAGGGCCACCTGCCTTGTACTCTACTCCTCAGACAGCAAGACTTTCCCTTCCTTCCTTCCTTCCTTCCTTCCTTCCTTCCTTCCTTCCTTCCTTCCTTCCTTCCTTCCTTCCTTCCTTCCTTCCTTCCTTCCTTCCTTCCTTCCTTCCTTCCTTCCTTCCTTCCTTCCTTCCTTCCTTCCTTCCTTCCTTCCTTTCTTTCTCTCTCTTTCTCTCTTTTTTCTTTCTTCTCCCTCTCTCTCTTTCTTTCTCTCTTTCTTTCTTTCTTTCTTTCTTTCTTTCTTTCTTTCTTTCTTTCTTTCTTTTTGTCTTTCTTTCTTTCTCTTTCTTTCTTTTTGAGGTAGGGGCTCACTCTAGCCCAGGCTAACCTGGAATTCACTCTGTAGTCTCAGGGTGGCCTCGAACTCATGGTGATCTTCCTACCCTGCCTCCCGAGTGCTGGGATTAAAGGCGTGCGCCACCATGCCTCGCAAGACTTTCTTTTTCTTATGCGTAGACATTTGTGTGAGGTGCAGCTGTTGGAACTGCAAACATTTCAAGCCTCTTGCCTTCTCCGTTTTCTTATGGATTGCTTGTAGGTTTGCCTGGAGAAGGAGAACCCATTGAGCTAATCTGTTTATCTTCTTCTTTTTTTTTCTGGTTTGTTTCTTTTCCTAGTTAAAATATACAAAAATTTTTAGACTCATAGTATAGCAGAGGGTGTTTAGCTCTGAAATAAACTGTTTTGCCCAAACTAAGAAACAGGACTCATTTAATCCATGAACCTTTCTGTTTAGACATCCTGAATTATCTTAGACTAAGAACATTCGCCCTTTTAATTAGTATAGGGGACAGTTTAGGTTTTGATAGGTCCTCAAGGATGGATATATTAGGGAGATATTTAAAGCATCCCACTGAATCATTTTTTAAAAATCAAGTCATGATTAAGTTGATATCTGTAGCATAATAGGCTACAATCATTTTATTCCGCCCTGTCAGAACTTGGGCCTCGTGTTTGCACTGAACTATTTCTAAAACATAACAAAAAACCGGGTGAGAAGAAGTTTCTGTTTGCGTTACAAACTGCATTTCTCCAATAGCTTTGTGCGTGTGCATGTGTATGGGGGGGTATGGTGTATGCACACGTGTATGCCCTGTGCACACACATGTGGGGCCAGAGAAGAACATGTGGTGTTCTCCTCCATTGTGCAATCACTTTTATTTTTTTAAAGTTTTTTAAACAAATTTTTATTTGTTTATTTGAGACAAAGAGAGGGAGGGAGGGAGAGAGGGAGAGAGGGAAAGAGAGTGAGAGAGAGAATGAATGGATATGTCAGGGCAAGTGCTTTCAGCGCTGAGCAATCTCTCCAGAACCAAGACTTACCTTTTCTCCCCCCAGCCCAGCCCCACGGGTTATCAGTCATCTGTGTGGGGTCATGAAGGCAGCAATCATCAACTTCTCTTTTTTTATTTTAATTTTTTATTGTCAACGTCCATAATTGTAGGCAATATTGCATGGTAATTCCCTCCCTCCCCCTACTTTCCCCTTTGTAACTCCACTCTCCATCATATCCCCTCCCCCTATCATTCAGTCTCTCTTTTGTTTTGATGTCATCATCTTTTCCTCCTATTATGATGGTCTTGTGTAGGTAGTGTCAGGTACTGTGAGGTCATGGATATCCAGGCCATTTTGTGTCTGGAGAAGCACGTTGTAAGGAGTCCTACTCTTCCTTTGGCTCTTACATTCTTTCTGCCCCCTCTTCCACAATGGACCCTGAGCCTTAGAAGGTGTGCCAGGGATGTGTCAGTGTTGGACACTCCTCTGTCCCTTCTTCTCAGCACTATGGTGCCTTCTGCATCATCCCAAGGTCACCGCCATCTGAAAAGAGAAGCTTCTCTAACTAAAAGTGAGAGTAGCATTAATATGTGGATGTGAACATTAAGAGAAGTGCTTGCTGGGCAGTTTGGTGAGCATAGTATATGCATTTAGCTGACTTCTCTCTCTCTTTTTTTTTTTAATTTTTAAATTATTTTTTTTGGAGAGAGACACAGAGAGAGACAGAGAGAGAGAGAGGAGAGGGAGAGGAGAGGAAGACCGAGATGGGCGTGCCAGCAGTGTCTCAGCTGCTGCGAACAAAATCCAGATGTGTGCACCCCCTTGTGGTCAAGTGCGGCATTGTGCCCTTGTGTCACTTTGCATCTGGCTAAACGTGGGACCTGGAGATTGGAACCGCTGGAGATTGGAACCAATGTTCTTAGGCTTAGGAGGCAGACGCCTTAACCGCTAAGCCATCTCTCCAGCCCACAACTTCTTCTTCTTTTTTTTTTTTTTTAAAGAATTTTATTTTTATTTATTTATTAGAGAGAGAGGGAGAGTGAGAATGGGTGCGCCAGGGCCTCTAGCCACTACAAAAAAACCCCAGACGCGTGCATCTGGCTTACGTGGGACCTGGAGAATCAAACTGGGCTCATTAGGCTTCATAGGCAAGTGCCTTAACCCCCAAGCCATCTCTCCAGTCCCAACAGCTTTACTTTAATTGGCTTTGCAGCCTGCTCCATGGGATGGAATATATGCTGGCACTGAAAATCAAGTCAAAAACCTATGGCTGGGGAGGTTAAAAGACTTGGTGGGGAGGGGCAGCCACTACTGTTGTTTGACTGAATATATTATACCCACCAAACTGCCCTCTAAATACTTAACATTTATGCCCATTTGTTAATGCTACTCTCACTTTTGGTTAGAAAAGCTTCATTTTGTTCAGATGGCACACCTATTCTCCCCCACTCTCTCTCTCTCCTTTTTTGGTTTTTGAGGTAGGGTCTTGCTCTAGCCCAGGCTGACCTGGAATTCACTATGTCGTCTCAGGGTGGCCTCGAACTCACAGTGATCCTTCCTACCTCTGCTTCCCGAGTGCTGGGATTAAAGATGTGCACCTCAACACCTGGCCCATTCTCTCTTTCTCTCTGCCTCTTTCTCTTTCTTAAATAAATAAATAAATAAATAAATAAATAAATAAATAAAATATTAAAAAGAAATTTAGAAAAAGAATCTTCTGAGCCTGAAGCAGGCAGCCACACATGACTGTTGGGCTCTGGCTGTGTGTGTCTGAATGAACCCTCATAGGGAAGCCTTGGTGTTCTCTGTTCCCAGCTGCTGGATGTAGAAGGACGTCCCCATGGGGGGGGGGTACAAAGCCTTTCCATGGCACTTGGCCTTCTGTATGAGCTTTTCTACCCTCACAGCCCTGTGTTCGCCTGAGGCTCAAGGTTCCCCCTGTCTGGTGAGTTACTCTGTGATTGGACATCAGGGCTGTAGTGACTATAGGACATTTCAGTTTAGTTAAGTCCTACAAACAATCGGTCATTTGTCACATGCTAAGCATGTCTAGTGGGAATAAAGAAAAAGAAGTACAACACAATCTGTGTCCCTGAGTTCTGTTAGAGATCATGGCATGTTACCGTGTGACGAGGGGGCAAGAATGAATCAGTACATTGACTGTAATAGCAGTTACTGCCCCGTTGCTGGGACAAAATGCCCAACCAGAATCAGCTTATGGAAGGAAAAGGCTTATTTCTGGCTTACAGTTTTGATGGGGAAATTTCATCATGGTAGGAGCCCACATAGCTGGATGTCATGTGAGCATGCGTTCAGTGTGGCATGCAAGACTGGGCTATAACACCCCAAGGCCTGACCCTAGTGACACACCTCCTCCAGCAAGCAAGACTCCATCTCCCCAAAAGGCTCCACCAGCTAGGGATTGAGTCAAAGGCTTAATCACAAACATGTGAGTCTATGGGGGACATTTTTACATTCAAATCACAACTGTGGACTTTTTTTTTTTTTTTTTTTGGTTTTTCAAGGTAGGGTCTCACTCTGGTTCAGGCTGACCTGGAATTAACTATGTAGTCTCAGGGTAGCCTCGAACTCTCGGCGATCCTCCTACCTCTGCCTCCCGAGTGCTGGGATTAAAGGCGTGCGCCACCACGCCCCGCTACAACTGTGGACTTTTAAAAATACAAATTGTGACATTTTAGAGAGAAAAAGAAGATGTTAAAAGTTTACAGTGGGGCTGGAGGGATAGCTTAGTGGTTAAGGTGCTTGCCTGCAAAGCCAAAGGGCCCAGGTTCAATTCTCCAGGACCATCATAAGCCAGATGCTTACACATGCATCTGGAACTTGTTTACAGTAGCTGGAGGCCCTGGTGTGTCCATTATCTCTCTCTCTCTCTCTCTCTCACACACACACACACACACACACACTGTCTCTCTGCCTTTCTCTTTGTCAAATAAATAAAAAAAAATAAAATAAAAGTTAACAGTGGGTCAACCTTAACTTATAAATCACTATGAAAGCAATAGGAAGGGGCTGTTAAGTGTAACCCAGCCTGGCCATTAGGTTGTGGGTTGGGGCTTGGAGCAGAACTCTAAAAGGCCACGTAGTGGAGGTCAGCCTGAGTTTCAGCTTGAAGCCTTTGTACATGTATATGTGTGGACACATGTGCACACACCATAGCACATGTGTGGAGGTCAGAGACCACTCTGAGTGCCAGCACCTGGCTTCTACCTTGTTTGAGGTAGGGCCTCTTTGTTGTTCATTGCTGCATATGCTAGGCTAACTGGCCTGTAAGCTGCTGGAATTCTCTTCTCCCAAAGTCAATTCCTACCTCCCATCTACCTCATGGAGGGACGGGGTTACAGATGCTCCTAAACTTTTTTTTTTTTTTTTATTTGAGAGAGAGAGAGAGAGAGAGGGAGAATGGGTGCACCCCATTCTCAGCCCACTCTCAGCCACTGTGAACGAACTCCAGACGCGCGCGCCCCCTTGTGGGCAAGTGTGGTATTGCGCCCTTGTGTCACTTTTTGTGTCTGGCTAAACGTGGGACCTGGAGAATTGAATGAGCTTTCTTAGGTTTCACAGGCAGGCGCCTTAACCGCTAAGCCATCTCTCCAGCCTGCTGTTCAATTTTTATGTGGGCTCTAGGGATCCAAACTGGTCATAACACTTGCACAGAAAATGCTTGCTTTTAATTTTTAAATAATTATTTAATTTTTAGGGGCTGGAGAGATGGCTTAGCAGTTGAGGCACTTGCCTGTGAACCCTAAGGACCCATGTTCTACTCTCCAGGTCCCACATAAGCCAGACACACAACGTGATGCAAGTGTGCATGGTCACACATTCACACAAGGTGGCACACACATCTGGAGATCGACTGCAGTGGCTGGAGGCCCTGGCATGCCAATATCCTCTCTTTCTTGCTCATAAAAATTATTTATTTGCAAGCAGAGATGGAGAGGGAGAGTGAAAGAAAGAGAGAAAGAGTAAAAGATAAAGAGAATAGATATGCCAGGGCCTCTTGCAGCTGCAAACAAACTCCAGATGCATGTGCCACCTTGGGCATCTGGTTTTACATGGGTCCTGGGGAATCGAACCCAAACCTTCAGGCTTTGCAAGCAAATGCCTTAGCTTCTGAGACATCTCTCTGGCCTAGAAAATGCTTGCTTTTACCCACTGAGCTATCTCCCCAGTCCTAAAGTCTTACTTTTTACATTTTAAGTCAGGAATCCCTGAAAACAATCAGCATTTTCCTCTAATGACCTTGCTGGTAAAATTTAAGGTGTGATGACCTGGAACTGCCCATGGAGAAAGCGTTTCCAAATCATTGTACTCTTTGACAACCTGTGTGCATCCTTTGCCGAAGAGGCAGTCATCATTTACAGAGGCAGCAAAAGTCACTTGTTGAGGTGGGGGGTGGAGCTGGAGAGATAGCTCAAAGCTTAAGGCGCTTGCCTGCAAAGTCTAATGACCCAGGTTCGATTCCCTAGGACCCACGTAAAGCCAGATGCACAAGGTGGCACATGCATCTGGAGTTCATTTGCAGCAGCTAGAGGCCCTGGCACGCCCATTCTCTCTCTCTCTCAATCTCTCTCTCTTCCGTCTCTGATTGCAAGTAAATAAATAAATAACTAAAAATTATTTTAAAAAAAGTCACTTGGAAGCCGGGCGTGGTGGCGCACGCCTTTAATCCCAGCACTTGGGAGGCAGAGGCAGGAGGATTGCCATGAGTTCGAGGCCACCCTGAGACTACATAGTGAATTCCAGGTCAGTCTAGACTAGAGCAAGACCCTACCTCGAAAAAACAAACAAACAAACAAACAAACAAACAAACAAACAAACAGCCACTTGGTAGCTCCTTAGTTCTCACACTGACTGCAAAGCTCATTCATTCCCTCCCCCCCAACCCACCACCCCGGTCTCTCTCTCTGCCTCTCTCCAAAATAAACCTAACCAAGGGTGTGGCAAAGTCAATTCCAGGCTAGCAGACAACCGATCTTGTATAGCTCTCAGTACTGAGACCAAGCTAAATTCTTTGCATTAGAACTAAATAATGTCGACACGGAGTCAGCATTCCCTCGCTCGCCTCTGCTTGCAGAGTTTCTCCTTCGTAGCTAGTTTCTTTCCTAATGGCCTTGCCTCCATTACTTTCCCACCTGCTGGGAGCGTGTCGTTATGGTAGCATAACTGCATAGCCATGGCTTATATTTTGTTGCTACCTCGGGGACAGTTTGCTGCAAATAAGGACATTTACAATCCCTAGGAGACGTTGAAATAGTCCCAAAATAGTAGCCATCCAAACTCTTTTCCTGATTAGTTGCTATTCATTAAAACATATGACTTAAGGACCAAGTTGCCAATTTTATGGTTCCATAAAGTGCTGTACGGCCTCGTGTAATGAGGCAAATTGCAGAATACTGATATTTATGGCGCAGCGAAACCTGCAGATGTCAGAGGTACACGTGCATTTTAACTTGGAGTTTCAAGTTTATATACTCTCTTTGCATTCTATATACTTGAAATGTCTTTTACTCTACTAGGCATGGAGCTAGATTCATCTTCCTCGTCAGATGATGTACCTCAGCCTGTTGACTTTGACCTTGCAGTCACAGATGTTTCTGGCTGCGACCGATGTGGAGAAGAAAGACTTTCTTCTTTTTTTTTTCCCCCACTAAAAGCTCAATATTATGGGATGCATTATGTCCTTGGAAAGAGAATGCTGACTGCTAATGCTCAGTGCCTCAGAACGTGACCGTTTTTGGAAAAAGGCTGATTGCAGATATAGTTATTGAAGCTGAGGTTGTATTGGGCCTTGTAAAACAATGTGATCTGTGTCCTTTCATGAAGATGGCATGTGAAGACACAGACAGGGAGAAGGTCCTATCCAAACAGCAGATTGGAGGGATGCACCCACATGTTGGGCATTGCTAAAAATGGGCTGGGATTGTGAGGAGGCTGGCCTGAACTGTTGGACATGGCCAGGGGCCTTGGGCTGTGGGGCTGCAGCTGGTCCTATCATCAGGAGCCCACCCTGGCGACGGTGACTGGCCTTCCCTACATTGTAGGCTGTAGTGTGCCCTGTCATTGCCCAGAGTGGGCAGAACTGGCGAGGCCCTCCCCCTGGACCCCAAAAGGCTCTGACCATTCCATAAGTCAGACTTGCCCCTCACAGTTCCTGACCTTGTGGCTAGCTGCACAAGAGACCCTTATGTGGCTGAAGTCATGTAGCCTTTCCGCCATCTCTCACCCCCACAGCTTTGACGTCACATCCTTCCACCATTTCCCTCATCTCTCTTGCAACCCCCTCCCCACAGTTCTGAAGTCGCAGTAGCTATCTCTGTCACAGCTTTGAAGTTACTAGTTCTTCCGCCACTTAGATAGCAATCCATAAACTATGCATCCGATCGCCATGTAGTCTGTATGTGCCATCTCATCCTTCCCCAAGTGTTTATAAACCCACTCCCGTTCTGAATAAACGAGTGCTGTCCATCAGACGGTCTCCCGGGTGTTCATTGCCTGTCACGTTCATCATCACACTCACCCGCTGCTCCAGGACCCTGCTGCTTTCCCCCAACTCCTTTCTCCCTCGCCCGGGACGTCGGTGGCCAACGACCCCGGGGAAACGGTAAAGACCCACGCCCACATGCCAAGGGATGCCCAAAGATTGCTGGCAAGGAAGCAAAGGAGAGGCCAGAATTCCTCCACAGGTCTCAGGGGGTCCATTGCCCTGCCAACACCTTCCCAGACTTCCAGCATCCAGAACTGCAAGACAATGCGTTTCTTTTTTTTTTTTTTAATATATATATATTAAATTCTTATATTTATTGAGGGAAGCACAGAGCCAAGGAAAGGCACCATATGGCTAGAGATCCCACGTGGAGGGCTTGGAAAAACCGCAGAAGGAGAAGAGAGAAAAAGAAAGTTCAAGGAGCTCTGTCAGGTGGGGAGCTGGAGGCGGGTAAGAACCCATGTGGAGTGTAAGGGTTGGGGGACCTCCCGGAGGGAGGAACTCACCCACAGCTGGAAGTTCCCAAGTGGTTCAAGACTTTATTTATTTATTTATTTATTTATTTATTTATTTATTTATTATTTCTGAGGTAGGGTCTCACTCTAGCTCAGGCTGACCTGAAATTCACTCTGTAGCCTCAGGGTGGCCTTGAACTCATGGCGATCCTCCTACCTCTGCCTCCCCAGTGCTGGGATGAAAGGCGTGCGCCACCACGCCCTGCGAGACTTTTTTTTAATTAAAAAATGTTTTAAATTTATTTGACGGAGAGAAATGGGGGGTGGGACAGAGAGAGAAAGAGAGAGAGAGAGAAAAGACAGTGCACTTCTGTTATGTGAAGGGACCTGGTTTGCTATGGCAGTTGTGGGAATAAATGACAAATGGTGGTGTCTAGGACTGCGGTCCCCTCCTCTGCCTGCTGCACTCACAGAAACGACTGGACCCAACGTTGAGAGTGTGATGTGGTATGATGGGAGAGAGAGCTGGAGAGGAAGGCTGGCCAGCCATCCTCCACACATGCAGGGTCCTTTGCTTGGAATGTTCTAGGTCTTTTATTGTAGTAACTTCTGCTCTGTGGTTTCCTCAGTCCCCCACCCCCACAAACACACTGATTTCAGCCACTTTGAGGATGGGTGAGGGATGGGCAGGGTGCTCAATGGCTCTGATGTGGTTAAGATATACTCTCTCTTCAACAGTGCCCTACATAGCGCCAGACACTCCTTCCCTGGAGTAAATCCAGATGAACTAACTAGGAGTGAGAGAGAGAGAGAGAGAGGGAGAGAGGGAGGGAGGGAGAGAGCTCTCCCCCCCCCCACTGGTGCTGCTAAATAGGACTATGGCCACCACTGATATATACATATATATATATTTAAAATATTTATTTTTATTTATTTATTTGAGAGAAAGATACAGAAATAGGCAGGTAGAGAGAGAGAGAATGGGCACGCCAGGGCTTCCAGCCACTGCAAACAAACTCCAGATGCATGTGCCCCCTTGTGCATCTGGCTTATGTGGGTCCTGGAGAATAGAGCCTTGAACCGGGGTCCTTAGGCTTCGCAGGCAAGTGTTTAACCACTAAGCCATTTCTCCAGCCCTATTTTTTTCTGTAGCAGAGAGGGTCAATCTATGGTGAGTGACTCTCTAATGCCCCATGTTCTGAAGTCCCCAAGTCTCAAGCCTACATCCTGATTTTGGAAGGTCTGACCTCTATCTTGGATCCACTCCACGACTCACTGCATTCCAGCCCTATCTGAGCTGGTTAGAATGCCTTCCTGCCGTTTCCAGCAAGGCTGCCCCACTCAGATGTTTCCTGAGCTCTCCTTCCCCAGGTAACGACTTTGCTTTGCTTCCGCTTCACTCGGTGGGTCCTCTGTTCTGACGTAATAGGATGTTGTTGAATCCCATCACATCATAAATTTCTCAAGTCAGGAAGTATATCATATTTATTGTTTTCTTAGTGTTATGTCTGGATTAGATCTGGGATTCCAATTTAGAGGTTGGGTAAATGCCTAAATGATAAAATGAACAAGGCTCCCGCCAGCCCACCAGCTCTCTTGGACTGTCTTAGGACAGAGTGGGCCCACGGTTGATTCCTAATGAAGTGGTTTTCAAAGTGCGAAAGCAAACTCTTAAGGGGAAGCCCCCATGTCGAGTACCTGGCAGTGAAGTTGATCTGGGCGGAGGGAGAGGTGGCTGGCCCGGGCGCTGTCTTCTTTCCTTTTCCTCTGACTGATCCCACGAGGTGGCTTCTGGGACTTTCAGCATTTGGTGCATAACCCTTTGGCGACCATCTCATTTGGCCTTGAGGAATTTTGGTTTTCCCATCAGACTTTCCTTCTTTTTTATTTTTTAAATGTTTATTTATTTATTTATTTATTTATTTATTTATTTATGTGAGGGGGAGGGAAAGGCAGAGAGAGAGAGAGAGAGAGAGAGAGAGAGAGGCGAACCAGGGCCTCCAGCCACTGCAAATGAACTCCAGACTCATGTACCACCTTGGGTACCTTGTGGGAATTGAACCTGGGTCTTTAGGCTTTGCAGGCAAGCACCTGAGCCACCAAGCCATCTCTTCAGCCCTGAATTTTCTTTTTTTTTTAAAATTAATTAATTAATTAATTTGAGAGCAACAGAGAGAGAAAAATGCAGAGAGAGAGAGAGAGAGAGAGAGAGAGAGGCAGAGAAGGGGCGCGCCAGGGCCTCCAGCCACTGCAAACAAACTCCAGATGCATGCGCCTCTTGTTCATCTGGCTTAAGTAGGTCCTGGGGAATGGAGCCTTGAACCGGGGTCCTTAGGCTTCGCAGGCAAGTGCTTAACTGCTAAGCCATCTCTCCAGGCCCTCTTTTCTTTCTTTTTAAATGACTATAGGAAACCACAAGTTGATGCTACTGTGGTACATGTACCCCCCATTCTCTCCCCCACTCAGGTCCTGGTATAATACTGAAGAGAATGACACATCTAACTCAATGCCTCGTAGTATGGATTTCACAATAGCTGTTCGCTCTCTCTCTCTCTCGGTCAAATGACCAGCTCAAGGCATTCACATCAGACCAAAGTTTATATGGGCGGATCTCCCTTCCAAATTATAACAGCTTTCCTAAACCCTTCAGTTCTACTCTGACACCTCCCACCCACAACGTCAGAACACTTCATTTCCTCTCATAAACTGCTACCCTGTCACCACCGGCTGAAAAACAACAGAGTAATATAATCTTCTCCCTCCACTTCGCTTTTTAAATGTGTTATTGGAATATGTCATAAATCTGGTTTGCAACAGAAAGTCTCTCCAAATACATGCGGATATTCCCAATATCTAGGATAACTAGGGTGACACTTTACTCTGTTTGATGTCAGCAAATAGCCCTGCCTTGAGTCTGCGGAGTCTATCAACAGGACGATGATTACACTCTTTTATTAAAAATGTATTTATTGGGGCTAGAGGGATGGCTTAGCGGTTAAGGTGTTTGCCTGCAAAGCCAAAGGACCCAGGTTCGATTCCCCAGGACCCACATTAGCCAGATGCAAAGGGGGTGTATGTGTCTGGAGTTCATTTGCAGTGGCCAGAGGCCCTGGAGTGCCCATTCTCTCTCTCTCTCTCTCTCCCTCTTTCTCTGTCAAATAAATAAATAAAAATGAAAAAATTTAAAAATGTTTATTTATTTATTTATTTGAGCTGGGCATGGTTGCACATGCCTTTAGTCCCAGCACTCAGGAGGCAGAGGTACAAGGATCACTATGAGTTCAAGGCCACCCTGCGACTACATAGTGAGTTCCAGGTCAGCCTGGACAAGAGTGAAACCCTACCTTTAAAAGCCAAAAACAAACAAAAAAAAGTTTATTTATTTATTTGACAGAGTGAGTGAGTGAGCGAGAAAGAGAGAGAGAGAATGGGCACACCAGGGCCTCCAGCCACTGCAAACGAATTCCAGAGGCATGTGCCTCCTTGTGCATCTGGCTTACGTGGGTCCTGGGGAATTGAACCTCAGTCCTTTGGCTTTGCAGGCAAATGTCTTAACCGCTAAGCCAGCCACAAGACTGGACTGAACACAAAGCAGCATCCATCACCATCCTAGGTACTCAACACAGGAGCTCCAAAAGACCCGATCAATGCCCTGTGCTTGTTAACACATTCCATACATGTATGAAAATTGTCAGTGCAATGGGGAGTTTGAAGAGAAGTATCCTGACGGGGTGGAGAATGCTGTGCCCAGAAGTCACAGGTCATAGCGAAATCCCAGTGCCAGGAGTGGGATACTTCTCAGTGAGTCGTTGGTCAGGGAAGCCTCTGAGGTCCTCAAAACAACTCGGGTTAATGCTTTTATAAAAAATATTTTATTTTTATTTATTTATTTGACAGAGAAAGAGGGAGAGAGAGAAAGAATTGGCGTGCCAGGGTCCCCAGCCGCTGCAAACAAACTCCAGATGCATGCGCCCCCTTGTGCTAATGTGGGTCCTGGGGAATCAAACCTGGGTCCTTTGGCTTTGCAAGCAAACGCCTTAACCGCTAAGCCATCCCTCCAGCCCGGGTTAATGCTTTTGATTTCCCACCAGAACTAGATGGTAAGACCCCCATTGCTGAAGATACCACATGCTCCAGTGGCAGCACACTGAGAAATCAAGATGGAGCTGAGCCGGCCGCCTCCTTCCTGACTTGAAACACAAGTTCACAAAGTTGGAGAGGTTTAACCCATGGGGAACGTCCATCCATTACACGCTGTGGTGACTCCCCTCCTTAAGGAGGTCTGGCCTATCCTGAAATAGAACAGCGTCCGTCTACGTCAAAGGCTCAGAGCTGATACAAAAGATCGCATCAATAGTGGTTTCTGACCTAAACACTATTTGTCAAAAAAGCAGAGCCTTGCAAACAGCTGGCATTCTGGCAGCACAGCCCTGGGCCTGCTGTGGGAGCCCAAAGCAGGACATGTCATGCTAATGTCAACAGGATAAGCCTTTCCAGCTGCAGCACTGTTTACCAGGAACCTGCCAGAGTAAACAAGGCTTGTTAAGTTTAATTTTGTGAGCAGCGGTCATCAGTGTGGTCCCTCCTGTTTGCTGAGAAGCAACAACTGTGGGGGCGCATCTGACAGATTTCTGTGATCTGGGTTTGCCAAATGCCAAATGAGGAGTTCTTTGGAGGGCTTCCGAAGGGGAGGGTCAGCTGAAGGATGGTGGGCTTCCTCTGTGAGAGGGAAGCTACTTCAACTTCAAAGCTTGCCTCTCTGCTCAGAGCTCGGGAGCTCCCTTTGGAGCTGTACACAGGGAGTGTCTGACTGAGCTGAAAGGGAAAGAGAGAGGCTGGAGAGATGGCTCAGCCATTAAAGGTGCTTACTTGCAAAGCCTGAAGGCCTGGGTTTAATTCCCCAGCACCCACATAAAGCCAGATACACAAAGTGGCGCGTGTGTCTGGAGTTCATTTACAGTGGCAGGAGGCCCTGGCATGCCCATACTCATTTGAGAGAGTGAGAGAGAGAGAGAGAGAGAGAGAGAGAAAAGAGAGACAGAAAGAGAGAGAGAGAAAGAAAGAGAGAAATAGCTGATGGGCACACCAGGGCCTTCAGCCACTGCAAACAAACTGCAGACACATGTGCCACCTTGTCCATCTGGCTTATGTGGGTCCTGGGGAATTAAACCTGGGTCCAAGGGCTTTGCAAGCAAGCGCCTTAACCACTAAGCCACCTCTTCAGCTCCCATACTCTCTGTCTGCCTCTTTCTCTCTGTCTTTCTCTCAAATCTATTTAAAAAATAGAAGAAGGACTACTTGGAAAGAAGGGATTCAATGGAGGGGGAAAAGAGAGGATGGTTGGAGGGGATTATAATCATGGTGCATTGCTTAATATTTATGTCAGTAAAAAAGTTATGCAGGAAATTTTTATTTGTTTGTTTTCTGCATTAGAATTCCCATCTATAGAAGACCAGGGGAAAGAATGGAGGCTCTTAGTGAGTGGAAAATATAGGCTAAACCCAAAGTCTCTAGAGATTTCACACTGTTCTGAAGAGAAGATATATCCCTTTTTGATAATCATAGCTGTTTTTCAGGGCAAAATGGATGGAGCACATTTGGGTTTATGAGCTAGCTAGAGAAAGGTTGTGTTTATTTTATTTTGTGTGTGTGTAGGTGCTCATGTCCAGATGACAACTTCAAGCACTATTCTTCAGGTGTCATCCACCTTTTTTTTTTTTTTTTTTGAGAGAGAGAGAGAGAGAGAGACAGAGAGACAGAGAGACAGAGAGACAGAGAATGGGCGTGCCAGGGCCTCTCAGCTGTTGTGAATGAACTCCAGACACGTGCGCCCCCTTGTGGGCAAGTGCGGCATTGCGCCCTTGCATCACTTTTTGTGTCTGGCTAAATGTGGGACCTGGAGATCGAATGGGTGTTCTTAGGCTTGGCAGGCAGGCACCTTAACCCCTAAGCCATCTCTCCAGCCCCCCCTTTTTTTTTCTTCTGAGGTAGGGTCTTGCTCTAGCCCAGGCTGACCTGGAATTCACTGTGTAGTCTCAGGGTGGCCTCAAATTCACAGCGATCCTCCTACCTCTGCCTCCCGAGTGCTGGGATTAAAGGCGTGCACCACCACACCTGGCCTTCCTCTTGCTTAAAAAAAATATTTTTAGTTATTTGCATGGAGAGAGAGAGAGAGAGAGAGACAGACAGACAGACAGACAGACAGACAGAAGAGAGACAGACAGAGGAACCTGGCTGACAAGTAGACTGATATATGTGCTTAGGGGGTCTCTGGAGGAGACACTTTTCAGGGAAGCCCATTCAGTGCCAAGTAGTCCCTGGTGTGCTATAGCTTTCAGTCTGTGTTTTGATCTGTTCCCCTTAGATATTTTTTAATTTAAAAAATTATTATTTTCAAGGAGAGAGAGAGAGAGAGAGAGTGAGCGAGCGAGAGAGAATGAATAAAGAGAATGGGTGCTCCAGGGCCTCTTGCCAGTGCAAACAAACTCCAGATACACAGGCCATTTTTACATCTGGTATAACGTAGGTACTGGGGATTTGAACTAAGGTTGTTAGGTTTTGCAAATAAGTGCCCTTTAACTGCTGAGCCATCTCTCCAGTCCACCTTAGTTTTTAAAAAATATTTTATTTATTTATTTATTATTTATTTATTTGAAAGCAGAGAGAGGCAGAAGAGAGACAGACAGAATGGGTGTGCCAGGGCGTCGAGCCACTGTAAATGGACTCCAGATGCATGCAGCACTTTGTGCATCTGGCTTTACATGGGTATGTTGCAGGCAAAGCGCCTTACCTGCTGAGCCATCTCTCCATTCCATTTTTTTTTTTTTGTTTTTTGAGGTAGGGTCTCACTCTAGATCAGGCTGACCTGGAATTCACTATTTAGTCTCAGGGTGGCCTTGAACTCATGGCAGTACTCCTACCTCTGCCTCCCGAGTGCTGGGATTAAAGGCGTGTGCCACCTCACCTGGCTCCATTTTTTTAAAAAAATTCTATTTATTTGCAAGGAGAGATTGAGAGAGAGAGAGAGAGAGAGAGAGAGAGAATTGACTGATTGAGAATCGGCACACCAGGACTTGTGGCCAGTGCAAACAGACTCCAGATGCATGCATCACTTTGTGCATCTGGCTTTACATGGATGCTGGGGAATTGAACCCTGGCTGTCAGGCTTTGCAAACAAGTGTCTTTAACCGCCGAGTCATCTCTCCAGCCCTGTTCCCCTTCGTCTTGGCGAGAAAACCAAGGACTCTTCATGGCCATGGGAAGGAGCACCGCAGGGTCCCTGTCAACCTGCTTTTCCCGGATCCTTTATTTATTTATTTATTTTGGGTTTTTAAGGTAGGGTCTCACCACTCTGGCCCAAGCTGACCTGGCATTAACTTTGTAGTCTCAGGGTGGCCTCGAACTCACAGCGATCCTCCTACCTCTGCCTCCCGAGTGCTGGGATTAAAGACATGCGCCACCACACCCAGCTTATTTATTTATTTTTGTTAGTCATGTAGACCGTGTACACACAGTCATGCTGGTACCATCCTTAGCCCTCTCCCTGTCCTCCCCCCTCTGAAGGGACCCTCCTCGTTGGGGAGTGTGGGTCGTGCATTGTGGGGGTGACCATCATGTAAGGGGTCCTTCTTCCACAGAACAATGACGCAGATGTCCTTCCGCTGGGGACAACAGACAGTAAGCAAGCAGACACAAAGTGGGGCTCCCTTCTCTAATGTCTAAGGGGAAGAAGTAAAAAAGGTCCAGGGCCAAGATGAGGGGAGTCTCTAGGCAGTGCAGACACCATTTGCATTTCACTGAGTGAGGATTAAAAAAAATTATTTATTTATCTATTTGCAAGCAGAGAGGAGAAGAAGGAGGAGGAGGAGGAGGAGGAGGGAGGAGGAGGAAGGAGGAGAAGGAAGAGGAGGAGGAGGAGGAGGAGAAGAAGAAGAAAGAGAGAGAGAGAAGGAATGGATATGCCAGGGCTTCCTGCCACTGTAAACAAACTCCCGATGCATACACCACGCCATGATGTGCAGCTGGCTTCCGTGAGTTTTGCGGATTTACAAGCAAGCACCTGAAGCCGTCTCTCCAGCCCTCACTAAGCAAGGATTTTGCCAAAGGGCCGTCTAGGCAAGGTCACTCTGTCAGGAATGATCTCTTTTTATTCATTATGACAAAGACTCTTTCAGGGCCCAGCTCTTCCCCAGGGACTCAGCATCCTGCCCACGGACGCCTCTCATGGTCAAGGCAAACGGACAAGGTCAGGGGTTGAATTGTGTCTCACATCCAGATCCTTAGGCTGAAGTCCTCAAACCCAGCACCCACGTGTATAACGTTATTTGGAAACAGGGACTCAGCAGACGTCTTTAGTTAGGGTTAGGTCCTTAGATTTGGTCCCAATCTAATACACTCTGTGCTGAGAGAAAGAGAAAGGGGACATTTGAACCCAGACGCGCCCCCAGAGAAGGACTCCACGTGAACATAGAGGACGCAGGGTGACGGGTTCAGTGTAGCAAGAAACAACAAAGATGGCCATCAAGCCACCAGAAGCCAGGAGAGATTCAGGCCTCAGAGGGAACCACCAATATTGCCAATTTCTTCCAATTAATTATTAATTTATTTAGTAATTTATGAGAGAGAGAGAGAATGGGTGCACCAAGGGCCTGTAGCCACTGCAAACGAACTCCAGATGCATTCGCCACCTTGTGCATGTGGCTTATGTGGGTCCTGGGGAAGTGAACCTGGGTCCTTTGGCTTTGCAGGCAAATGCCTTAACTGCTAAGCCATCTCTCCAGCCCGATGACCAATTTCTTTTTCTGTTTTTTTTTTTTTTTTTGGTGTTTCAACGTAGGGTCTCACTCTAGCTCAGGCTGACCTGGAATTCACTATGTAGTCTCAGGGTGATCGCGAACTCAAGGCGATCCTCTTACCTCTGCCTCCCTAGTGCTGGGATTAAAGGCGTGCACCACCATGCCCAGCTCCGATGACCAATTTCTTAATCTTAGATTTCATGCCTCAGAACTGTGAGGCAGTACCTTTCTGTAATTTATATTTATTTATTCATTCATTCACTCATTCGTTATTTGAGAGAGAGAGAGAGAGAGAGAGAGAGCAAGAAAGAAGCAGATAGACATAGACAGAATGAGCATGCCAGGGCCTCTAGGCACTGCAAGGAATGAACTCCAGCCGCATGCTCCACCTTGTGTATTTGGCTTTCTGTGGGTACTGGGGAATTGAACCTGGGTCTTTTGCCTTTGCAGGTAAGTGCCTTACCACTAAGCCATCTCTCCAGTTCCTCTTTCTGTAATTTTAGCCATTTAAGCAGAGGTGCTTTGTTACAGTAGCTTTAGCAAATAAATGTCAATGTGGAGGTTTGAGCTTTCTGGAAACAATCCAGCAAACTGTCTCCTGGCAGACTGATCTGGCCCTATGTTGTCCGTCCAACCCTACTGTTTTGTTAATCACATCCCCCCTCTTTTTTTTAAATGAACACCACATGCATGCTCCATCTTGTGCATCTGGTTTACATGGGTCTTGGGGAATCGAACCTGGGTCCTTTGGCTTTTCAGGCAAGTGCCTTAACCGCTAAACCATCTCTCCAGCCCCCATAATGTTTTCAAAAATATTATTTATTTACTTATTTGAGAGGGGGGCGGAGAGGTGCAGTTAGAGAATGGGTGTGCCAGGGCCTCTAGCCACTGTAAACAAATTCCAGATGGATGCACCACTACCTTGTGCATCTGGCTTTACATGGGTTCTGGGGAATTGAACCTGGGTTCTTAGGCTTCACAGGAAAGCACCTTAACTACTAAGCCATCTCTCCAGCCCAATCGCATTTTATGTAATATCCCTAGCTCACCCTATATGTCTCCAGTGGACTATTTCTTTGCTGTTCTGGGCTCTGTGTGTGTGTGTGTGGGGGGGGGTTGGATGCAAGAATGGGACCCTTTGTTTAGAATTTGTGTGATTTACATAAATAACGAGCATATGGAGAATGTTCAAGCCAGAGGCATTTTAGAATTAGGCAAAGGAAGAGAGACTTCATCTGTCAAAGACATTTTCTGTTCAAGTTTTCCTGCAGCCTCCATTCCCTGGGGTCCCCCCACCCCAACCCTCCAACCCCAAATATATAAGAAGCTTTCTTAGCAGTGTAGGGCCAGCAGGATGTTGAGAGAAACGGATAAGAAAAAAAAAAAAGCACCAATGAACAGATGACTGGAACGAGCCCTGTTTTTTCTTACGTGTGTAACTTCAGAATTGTGACAAAGAAATGGGGATGACGTCTCTCAAGGGAACATACTGCTAAGTGTGTCTGAACTGCATGTACCAAGTCTGGCCTCGGGGAAGTAAACCCTTGTTTCCTTTTATTTATTTATTTTAATTTTTATTGTTTGGTTTTTCGAGGTGGGGTCTCACTCTAGCCCAGGCTGACCCGGAATTCACTATGTACTCTCAGGGATTTATGTTTTAAAGATACCATATTAAGGGCTGGAGAGATGGCTCAGCAGTTAAGATGCTTACCTGGGAAGCCTAAGGACCCATGTTCGACTCTCCAGATCCCACGTAAGCCAGATGCACAAAGGTGAGGCAAGTGCAAGGTCGCGCATGCCTGCAAGGTGGCTCAAGAGCCTGGGGTTCGATTGCAGTGGCTGAGGCCCTGGTGTGCCAATTCTCTCTCTCTGTTAAAAAAACATAAAAAATTATGAGTTCTGGGGATTAAACTGAGGTCCTCCTGCTTACAAGATAAGCACTTCACTAACTGAGCTGTCTGCTCAATCAACTTGTAGGCTTTTCACAGAGACCCATCTCTTAGGCAGGGTGGATCAAGTTCAAAGGTACAAAGAGTTGGTCTGCTTCAGTATAGCTAAATCCAAAAAAGGAGGAGGTTGGGGCTGGAGAGATGGCTTAGTGGTCAAGGTGTTTGCCTGCAAAGCCAAAGGATCCCGGTTTGACTTTCCTGGAAGCCAGATGCACAAGGGGCACATGCATCTGGAGTTTGTTTGCAGTGTCTGGAGGCCCAGGCATGCCCATTCTCTCTCTCTCTGCCTCTTTCTCTCTCTCAAATAAATAAATGAATGAATGAATAAATAAATAAATAAATAAATAAATATTTTTAAAAAGGCATGTGCTGGGCTGCAGAGATGGCTTAGTGGTTAAGGCGCCTGCCTCCAAAGCCTAAGAACGCTGGTTCCAATCTCCAGCGGTTCCAATCTCCAGGTCCCACGTTTAGCCAGATGCAAAGTGATGCAAGGGCGCAATGCTGCACTTGCCCACAAGGGGAGCACACATCTGGATTTCGTTAGCAGCAGCTGAGAGGCTACTGGTGTGCCCATCTATCTGTCTGCCTCTCTCTCTCTATCTCTGTCTGTCTGTCTGTCTCTCTCTCAAAAAAAAAAAAAAAAAAAAAAAGGCATGTGCCACTATGCCAGGCTGATTGTTAAAAAAATAAATAAAGGGGGAGGTTGGCTTGCCCAACCCGCGTATGTGATGTGTGTGAGGGAATGGTTTTGGGCTGAAGAGGGGTGCCTCACTGAATCCAGGGATGCCCAGATGTTCAACAGTGCTGCATCTCATCTGCATCTATTGGCTCCGGAAGAGTTCTTTTAAATGCAAATCCCTCACTAGATGCCAAGGAAGTGGGCGAGGGAGGAGATGTGTGAGAAGGCAGCTGCCGCTTGCTCATGTCTGGGAAGGAGGTGACTTCTGGCTAGCACAAGCGTCCCAGTTTCACACCCCATTAACGGAGCATCCCACAGATTTCTCCCTTTCAACCCAAACTTGCAGCTCTGGGGAGCCAGCCTTCTGGTGGGCTTCTGGATATATTTGTGGCTTCACTGTCTACTTTAGTTGAAAAGATTTTTCTTTTCTTTTCTTTTCTTTTCTTTTCTTTTCTTTTCTTTTCTTTTTTCTTTTCTTTTATTTTCTTTTTTTTTCTTTTCTTTTCTTTTCTTTTTTTTTTTTTTTTTTTTTTTTTTTCAAGGCAGGGTCTCATTCTAGCTCAGGCTGACCTGGAATTCACTATGTACTCTCAGGCTGGCCTCGAACTCATGGTGATCTTCCTACCTCTGCCTCCTGAGTGCTGGGATTAAAGGTGTGCGCCACCGGCTCTAGGATTTTTCTTCCCCCTCTTCTTTTTTACTAATTTAATTTAATTTATTTTTAAATATTTTTATTTATTTGCAAGCACAGAGAGATAAAAGAGAGGCAGAGAGAGAGAGAGAGAGAGAGAGAGAGAGAGAGAGAGCTCCCGGGCCTCCAGTCACTGCAAACGAACTCCAGATGCATGCACCACTGTGCACCCAGCTTTATGGGGGTATTGGGGAATCGAACTTGGGTCGTTAGGCTATGCAGGGAAATGCTTTAGCCACTGAGCCATCTCTCCAGTCCCAATTATTTTTATTTGAGAAGGTGGGGGGAAGATAGAGAATGGGCATGCTAGGGCCTCCAGCCACTGCATGCAAACTTCAGATGCATGTGCCACCTTGTGCATCTGGCTTATGTAGGTCCTGGGGAATTGAACCTGGGTCCTTTGGCTTTGCAGGCAAACGCCTTAACCACTAAGCCATCCCTCCAGCCCACTTTCTGCTTTCTCTTATGCAACAAAAGCTCTCTTGCCTTTCTGCCTTCTGACACAAGAAGGCCCATGCCAAATGGAAACCCTTTGTCCTCAGACTCCCCAGCCTTTAGAATAGTGTTCTTGACCAGTGACTTCGTTTTGGGTCTTTTGTGGAGGCTGCACAAAACAAGCTCCACTATATACGAACCCATGGGTGCACATACTTACGAATTGTATGGCATATGTACACGCGTGGAACACAGAACTAAGGAAGCCATTTTTAGGTACAGTTTATTGAAGACTCTCAGTATGCTAGGAAATGTGCTCGGCTCTCCACCGTGTGTTTGTGTCTGAGGGTGGAGCGGGAGTATGAATTAGAACCACTGAAGAAGGCTAATTATTACGACCATCCTTAGAAGCCATATGAGAGTTTGAGGGGAGGCAGGAGGCAGGTCATTATGTATCCCCAAAATAAAATAAAATGTTCAAATGAACCCCAAACCTAGGAAAAACACAGTTTTCAATTCACAAAAGGGTCCAATGCCTGAATAATGCTTTCCAGGTCAAGGAACAAACCTTGCTTTGAAATAATTGGCGTGTTGCCTGGAGTCAGCTGTTTTAGAGACACACACGCTGATCAAAAACAGCTTTTCAGAGCAGCTTTAATCCCAGGGGAAGAGGTTTCATTCTGTCCACCCTGAGACAAGTGAATTCCAGGTCAGCCTGAGGTAGTATGACCTGAAAAATAAAAATAAACAAAAACAGCTTTTCAGGAAGGTTTCATTCTGTGAAGTTAAACACAGGTAGTATGGGCAGAGAGTTGGGCAAGAATTGAAATTTCCGTGGCCAGCTCCCGGAGTTCTTTTGCTCTTAACGGTGATGAAGAGGAACTTGTCTGAGTTTCAGTAGGAGACATGAAGGTTAGAATTCCCAGCTGAAAGCAGGAAAGAACCGTGGTAAGAATTACAGTGGATGTCTTCCTGCGGTATCTATGGCAACAGAAAGGTTACTCGGGCCCCCTGGAGAAGAAAGAGGGTGGAACCTTGAAAATCTGTTCCTGTGTCCCTCTTGCATGTCCTTCTCCTTACCACCTGCTGGGAGACAGCCCCAGCTAGCCTGATGCTCAGGCTACCCGAACAAGGGGACTTTTCTTTTCTTTTAGTTTTTTTAAAAATTTAATTAATTTATCTGAGAGAGAGAAGAGGGGGAGAGAATGTGCATGTCAGGGCCTCCAGCCATTGCAAATGAACTCCAGATGCATGCACCCCCTTGTGCATCTGGCTTACGTGGGTCCTGGAGAATCGAACCGGGGTCCTTTGGCTTTGCAGGCAAACGCCTTAACCGCTAAGCCATCTCTCCAGCCGGGGACTTTTCTTAGAGTCAGGACACTTGGCCTTTTTGATTGACTCACTCAGCTCATCTTCCTTGGGCCATGTTAATAATGTAGAGGTGCTGAATACCAACTAGGAATTGGTAAAAGAGCACCACAAATGAACAATACAGAAACTTATATATACATATCTATACAATGTATATATACATATACATATATGTATATATGTATATGCATATGTATATGTATATAATCAGTTTATAATATTGTCAGCAGACACCATTCTCAGCAAGGTGCTGTGTACTTCATAGTCTGCTCTAGTGGCTTGAACTTAAGACATCATGTCTGTATTCTAGCAAGGAGAAAAAAAGGGTAGAATACATATGTCAGGCAGGCAGAGGGAGAACGATTAGGAGGAAGGGGACCATCAAAAGGGAGTGGGAGGCTGGAGATGGCATATGTGCACGCGTGGAACACAGAACTAAGGAAGCCATTTTTAGGTACAGTTTATTGAAGACTCTCAGTATGCTAGGAAATGTGCTCGGCTCTCCACCGTGTGTTTGTGTCTGAGGGTGGAGCGGGAGTATGAATTAGAACCACTGAAGAAGGCTAATTATTACGACCATCCTTAGAAGCCATATGAGAGTTTGAGGGGAGGCAGGAGGCAGGTCATTATATCCCCAAAATAAAATAAAATGTTCAAATGAACCCCAAACCTAGGAAAAACACAGTTTTCAATTCACAAAAGGGTCCAATGCCTGAATAATGCTTTCCAGGTCAAGGAACAAACCTTGCTTTGAAATAATTGGCGTGTTGCCCGGAGTCAGCTGTTTTAGAGACACACACGCTGATCAAAAACAGCTTTCCAGGAAGGTTTCATTCTGTCGGGAGGCAGAGGTTCGCCACAGGTGAATTCCAGTATGAGCGAGAGTCCTGAAAACCAAAAATAAAAATAAAAATAAACCAGTGTTTCATTCCTGTGAGGCCAGGTATGTCAGTCCTGGAAATCCTGAAATGGTGGGCAGAGAGTTGAAATGTTTCCGTGGCCAGCTCCCGGAGTTCTTTTGCTCTTAACGGTGATGAAGAGGAACTTGTCTGAGTTTCAGTAGGAGACATGAAGGTTAGAATTCCCAGCTGAAAGCAGGAAAGAACCGTGGTAAGAATTACAGTGGATGTCTTCCTGCGGTATCTATGGCAACAGAAAGGTTACTCGGCCCCCTGGAGAAGAAAGAGGGTGGAACCTTGAAAATCTGTTCCTGTGTCCCTCTTGCATGTCCTTCTCCTTACCACCTGCTGGGAGACAGCCCCAGCTAGCCTGATGCTCAGGCTACCCGAACAAGGGGACTTTTCTTTTCTTTTAGTTTTTTAAAAAATTTAATTAATTTATTTGAGAGAGAGAAGAGGGGGAGAGAATGTGCATGTCAGGGCCTCCAGCCATTGCAAATGATCTCCAGATGCATGTGCCCCCTTGTGCATCTGGCTTACGTGGGTCCTGGAGAATTGAACCGGGGTCCTTTGGCTTTGCAGGCAAACACCTTAACCACTAAGCTATCTCTCCAGCCGGGGACTTTTCTTAGTCAGGATACTTGGCCTTTTTGACTCATTCAGCTCATCTTCCTTGGGCCATGTTAATAATGTAGAGGTGCTGAATACCAACTAGGAATTGGTAAGAGAGCACCACAAATGAACAATACAGAAACTTATATATACATATACATATATATGTATATATATGTATATATACATATATATACATATATATATACATATACATATATATATGTATATGCATATGTATATGTATATAATCAGCTTATAATATTGTCAGCAGACACCATTCTCAGCAAGGTGCTGTGTACTTCATAGTCTGCTCTAGTGGCTTGAACTTAAGACATCATGTCTGTATTCTAGCAAGGAGAAAAAAGGGTAGAATACATATGTCAGGCAGGCAGAGGGGAGAACGATTAGGAGGAAGGGGGACCATCAAAAGGGGGAGTGGGAGGCTGGAGAGATGGCTTAGTGGTTAAGGCACTTGCCTGTGAAGTCTAAGGACCCAGGTTCGATTCCCCAGTACCCACATAAGCCAGATGTGCAAGGTGGCACATGCTTCTGGAGTTCATTTGCAGTGGCTGGAGAACCTAATGTAACCATTCTCTCCCTTTCTTTTTTCCTTTCCTTTCCTTTCCTTTCCTTTCCTTTCCTTTCCTTTCCTTTCCTTTCCTTTTTTCCAGAGTGAAAGACAGAGAGAGAGAGAGAGAGAGAGAGAGAGAGAGAGAGAGAGAGAATGGGTGTGCCAGGGCCTCTAGCCACTGCAAATGAATTCCAGAAGCATGTGCCACTTTGTGCATCTGCCTTTATGTGGGTACTGGGGAATCAAATCTAGGTCCTTAGGCTTTGCTGGCCAGTGCCTGAAGCACTAAGCCATATTACCAGCCCATCATCTCCAGCTTTATTTATTTATTTATTTATTTATTTATTTATTTATTTATTTATTTTTATGACAGAGAAAGGGAGAGAGAGAGAGAGAGAGAGAATGGGCATGCCAGGGCCTCCAGCCACTGCAAATGAACTCCAGATGCACGTGCCACCATGTGCATCTGGCTTATGTGAGTCCTGGAGCATTGAACTGGAGTCCTTAGGCTTCGTAGGCAAATGCCTTAACCACTAATCCATCTCTCCAGCCCCATCTCCAGCTTAAAAAAAATTTTTTTTTTGAGAGAGAAACAGAGAGAGAGAGAGAGAGAGAGAGATGGGTGAACCTGCACCATCTGACTGCTTCTCCAGCAGATCCAGCCACTCCCCGCCCTATTCCCTGAAGACGAAGCCACTTAGCTTTCTGCGAAGCAGAAAGTATGGTGACCTTCGAGGCTCATTTCTTTCCACTTTTCGTAAATTAACAGAGCTGACTCAGAAGGCCTGTGTTCGCTTCATTGCAGATCAGGCTGAGTTCAGCCCCTGGCTCCATTTTTAACAGACTGGTAACAAATGGAGGAACCACTGCTTTCTTTCCACTTAATAAATATCCCATGAATCATTGGAGCTTGTTGAATTGGTTTGGCCACAAAAAGCCTTCTTCGTCCCTTGCTGGGAATCTAGCCAAAGTTGCGCATTGAAAGATTGCACACGTGCTCACGTGGAACAAACTCAGGGAGAGAATGCAAGTAGTGGGGAATTAGGGAGTTCCAGAAAGGCATGAAGTAATTTCCAGAGGAAGGACGCACTGAACAGACCCAGGAGATTACACCATCTAGGAGAATCACTTCCCCCGGGGAGAAGATGCTGTGACTGGAGCTTTGTATATCCTGCTTCTTTTCATAGTTCTGCTGAAAAGAACAAATGCTGTAGGGAGGGAGGGAAAGCTGACAGCAGCTTGACCACACTTGCACTGATGTCGTCTCCTCGGGAGGAGACACAGGAGCAGCTTTTGTTCATGCAGACATATGACTAGTCTAGTCTCCGTGCGGCTAGGGTTGGAGCTAAGACGCTGGGATTTTGTTTTTCTTATTTATTTATTTATTTATTTATTTATTTATTTATTTATTTATTTATTTCAAATATTTTATTTTTATTTATTTGAGAAAAGGGGTGGGGAGAGAATATGGGTGCACCAGGGCCTCCAGCTGCTGCAAACAGACTCCAGACGCATGTGCCACCTTGTGTTTCTGGCTTACGTGGGTCCTGGGGAATTGAACCTGGGTCCTTTGGCTTTGCAGACAAGTGCCTTAACCACTAAGCAATCTCTCCAGCCTTGGTTTATTTATGTATTTGTTTGTTTGTTTATTTATTTACAAACACACACACAAAGAGACAGACAGACAGAAGAGAAAGACAGACAGAGAATGAGCACAACAGGGCCTCTAGCTGCTGCAAGTGAATTCCAGACACATGTGCCACCTTGTGCATCTGGCTTTATGTGGGTACTAGGGAATGGAACCTGGGTCGTTAGGCTTTGCAGGCAAGTGCCTTAATCTCTGGGACACCTCTCCATCCCTTTTTTCTTTTTGTCTCCTTGAGGCAGGGTCTGTACTTTTAACCCAGGCTGACCTGGAACTCACTCTGTAGCCCAGGCTGGCCTCAAACTCATGGTGATTTTGCTACCTCAGCTTCCGGAGTGCTGGGATTAAAGGTGTGCACCTCTGTCAGATGTGTAGCTGGCAAAGATTTTCTCTCATTCTGTAGGTTGTTTCTTTGCTCTATTCACAGTGTCCCTTGCTGTACAAAAGCTTTGTAATTTCATGAGATCCCAGTGGTTGATTAGTGGATTTATTTCCTGAGCAACTGGGGTTATGTTCAGAAAGTCAATGCCTATGCCAATATGTTGAAGGTTTACCCCTGCCTTTTTCTCTAGCAGTTTCAGAGTTTCAGGTCTGATATTAGGGTCTCTGATCCACGTGGACTTGACTCTTGTGCATGGAGAGAGACAAGGATCTATTTTCATCCTTCTACATGTAGATACCCAGCACCACTTGTTGAAGAGGTTATCTTTTCTCCAGTGAGTATTTTTGTCATTTTTGTCAAAAATCAGGTGGCTGTGGCTGCCTGGATTAACATCTTCTGGAACATATTCTGTTCCATTGATCTACATGTCTGTCCTTGTGTCAGTACCATGCTGTTTTTGTTACTATGACTTTGTAATATAGTTTAAAATTGGGTATGGCGATACCACCAGCCTTATTTTTGTTTCTCAAAATTTTTGGGGGTATTTGAGTTTTTTTGTGCTTCCAAATGAATTGACAGCTGGAAAGTTTTTTTTAAAAAAATATTTGTAAGGAGAGAGAGAAAAGAGAGAGAGAGAGAGAGAGAGAGAGAGAGAACGCACTAGGGCCTCTAGATGCTTCAAACTAGCTCCAGAGGCATGTGCCACTTTGTACATCTGGCTTTATGTGGGTACTGGGGAATTAAACCTGGGTCAGTCATTAGGCTTTGTAGACAATTGCCTTAACTGCTGAGCCATATCTTCAGCCCAGAAAAGTTTTTTTATTTTATTTTATTTTATTTTATTTTATTTTATTTTATTTTATTTTATTTTATTTTGAATTACAGTCTTGAGGGGAAGCTCCATGGTGACAGGGGAAAGCATGGCACGCGCAGAGGCTGGACGTCACCTCTGCCACAGCGGGTGGACAACAGCAGCAGGAGAGTGAGCCGATCTTTAGTAAGGAGGAACTGGCTAAAACACTCCTAAGCCTACAACACGCCTCCCCCAGCAAGGCTCCACCTCCCGAATTTCCATCCACCGAGGACCAAGCATTCAAAGCACATGGGTTTGTGGGGGACATGTAATTCAAACTACCACAGTTGGGGTTGCAGACTTACACTACTCTGTCTGGCTTTAAATAGGTTCTCAGAAGTCAGGTCCTCAAGCTTGTGTAGCAAGAACTTTTACCTGCTGAACCATCTCCCCAGTCCCAGGAGATGCCTTCTTATAACGTTGCTAGTTGTGAATTTACAACAGGTGACACCAGATTTCTCTCTTTCTCTTGCTTGCTCCCTTCCCCCTCCTGTACATCTTTCATTTTTTAAATAAATATTTAATTTATTTATTTGCAAGGAGAGAGAGGAGAGAGAGAGAGAGAGAGAGGGAGGGAGGGAGAAAGTATGGGTGCACCAGGGCCTACTGCCACTGCAAATGAACTCCAGACACATGCGCCACCTTGTGCATCTGGCTTTATGGGGTACTGGGGAATCGAACCTGTGTTGTCAGGGCTTGCAGGCAAGCGCCTTAGCTGGTGAACCATCTCTCTAGCTCATCTTTCATTTTTATTTATTTATTTATTTATTAGAGAGAGAGAGAGAGAGGGGAGAGAAAGAAAGAGAGAATGGGCACGCCAGGGCCTCTGGCCTCTGCAAATGAACTCCAGACGCATGCGCCACCCTGTGCCTCTGGCTGACGTGGGTTCTGGATAATCAAACCTGGTCCTTTGATTTTGCAGGAAAGCTCCTTAACCGCTAAGCCATCTCTCTAGCCCCTTATACTTTTGTTTTATTTTATTTATTTATTTTTTTTTGTGGTATGGTCTCATTCTAGCCCAGGCTGACCTGGAATTCACTCTGTGGTCTTCGACTGGCCTCGAACTCACACCAGTCCTTTTACCTCTGCTTCCCAAGTGCTGAGATTTAAAGGCGTGTACCACCATGCCTGGCTTTGGCCCTGTACTTTCGATCACTCTGCCCCTACTTTCAGGGTACAGGGATGACAGGCATGTGCCACCTGCCTGTCACATGTCTGTCTGGCTCAGCAGATTTCCTTGTGCGACAATGCTGTTTGCGAGGTCGAGGACCACGCTGTTTAGTGGGAGCTGGGCTAAGCTCACATGGGAGTCAGCTCCAGGGGCGGAGGTCTAAGTGCCTGCATAGTTCAAAACCATTCTGGCTTTTGTCTTTCTCTCCAAAGTCTTGACTTTCCGTATCTATAAAGGACAAATTCCTTCCTGCCTTCAGAAGTTTTGTGTGATTAGAGAAGTTAGATAGAACCGGGACGTTTCATCCTTCTCCTCATTGGCGCATGGCGCAGGTCTACTGCACATGAACTGAACTCACCTATTGGTGCTGGATACTGGAGAGGTGACATTGAGATTAAAATATCAGCCCTCGGGCCCCGCTGGGCATCTCAGTTCTGGTCACATCTCGTGGGCATTGTTTTCTGTGGTGATGGGATTGGGCTGTGGGAAATGAAGAAAGGTTGAAAGTGGAGAAAAGTTTAAACTGAAAAGAAAAGAAAAGAAAAGAAAAAAGAATAGATCCCGGAAAAGGATCTTATTTCACTCCTCTCAAAGGTGCCTCACTTCTTGAAGCCAAACTTTTCAATGTTCTTCACGAGCCAAAACAACCAAGGAGGCTGGTTCCAGCAAGAGCGGGGCCAGGAACAATAATAGCATCTTCCGTTCGATGGCGCCTTCGCTCTGGAGGCAGCTCGACAATCTCCCTTGACCTTCACATCAACCCAGTGAGGTGGTTTGGGCAGCTTTGTTTCTTTATTTTACAGCCCAGAAATCCAGTGAGATATTAAATGTCTCGCCATGATCTCATAGCACAGGACTGATAGAGCCCAAGTCTCCTGGGCCCCTGCCTAGTATTTCGTTTTACATTACACTGCATCATCTTGAATATTTATATTCTCTTAAAGAATTGTAATAAAATCTTTAATGAATATGCAATATGTGTCTGGTTTGAAATCCAAAAGTTTACAAAAGGATATACAATGAAAGCAGGTCTCTTTCTATGCCATTAGCAACATGCGGCCCCAAAGAGAATCAACATTCTTTTTACATCTGTTTTTTTTTTTTTTTTGTCGGTTGGAGCATCTATATATGAGCACAAATATATATCTTTTCTTTTTTATAAAGTTTAAAAAATAAGGCAGAAGAGACACCCGAGGGGAAAAGAGCTTGGAGAAGTTGGTAAATGATCTCACTTGGAGGTTTATGAGAAATAAATCTACCTTTGTCCCTCGGCTTTTAGGGGTCTAAATGGCATGTCTTAGCTTTCCAGGAGTAAAAGATAATAAAAGGCTTTATACTCTACATCTTCAAAGTAATTGAAACTAGTGTTTTTAAAAAAAAGTCACTGTGAGCCTTTTGTTTTTTCACAGATAGTGAAATATTACAAATAATAGCAGGAGCTGGGTGTAGTGACACATGCCTTTAATCCCAGCACTCGGGAGGCAGAGGTAGGAGGATCACCATGAGTTCAAGGCCACCCTGAGACTACATAGTGAATTCCAGGTCAGCCTGGGCTAGAGTGAGACCCTACCTTGAAAATAATAATAATAAAAAAAAATAGCCGAGCTGAAGAGATCACTCCATGGTTAAGGCACTTGCCTGCAAAGCCTAATGACCTGGGTTTGATTCCCCAGTATGCATGTACAGCCAGATGCACAAAGTGGCACATGCATCTGGAATTCATTTGCAGCAGCTAGAGGCCCTCGTGTGCTCATTCTCTCTGCCTGTCTCTCTGCTTCCAAATGAATAACAATGCAAAAAAGTAAATAAAAATAATAGATAATAGTTATTAAGTGATTTAATAAGCATTAGCTACTATTCTAGGTATTTTTAAAAAATATATTTTATTTATTTGATAGAGAGAAAGAGGCAGAGAGAGAGAGAGAGAGAGAGAGAGAGAGAGAGAAAGAGAGAGAGAGAGAAAGAGAGAGGGAGAGAATGGGCATGCTAGGGCCACTGCAAACAAACTCCAGATGCATGTGCCCCTTGTGCATCTGGCTTACGTGGGTCCTGGAGAGTCGAACCAGGATCCTTTGGCTTTGCGGGCAAGTGCCTTAACCACTTTTGTGTCATATACTCTTTAATTCTCACAGTAATAATGATTTAAACTTTCTGTTGCTGTGACACATCCCTGAGAGGACAAGTGAAACAAGACAAATTTATTTTGTTCACAATTTCTGAGGTTTCAGCCCACCATGGTGGGGAGGATGGGTGCAGTGAGCAGCTCACATCATGGCAGCCAGGAAATAGTGACAATGACACCATCATAGGCCCTTCAGCCTATGGGATGGTTCACCCCCGTTTTGGGTGGATCCTTCTCCCTTAGGTCATTTTTTCCAGAAATGCCTTCACAGACACGTCCCCCCCCCGCCAGGCATCTCTGGGTTCAATCAGTTGCCAATCCCAGCTGGCCATCAGGCGTTCAGTGAGGCATATGCTGGTATTTTCCTTGCTTCACAGTTGAGAACCTGGAGTCAGGATGGCGTGATTTTTCCAAGCGCACACATACAGCAAAGGCTGGCGCGAAGGTTTGCAAAACAAGGCGAGGGCTGGAGAGATGGCTTAGCAGTTAAGGCGCCTGCCTGCTAAGCCTAAGAATGCTGGTTCCAATCTCCAGGTCCCACGTTTAGCCAGATGCGAAGTGACGCAAGGGCGCAATGCCACACTTGACCACAAGGGCGCGCACGCATCTGGATTTCGTTCATAGCAGCTGAGACTGCTGGCATGCCCATTCTCTATCTGTCTTCCTCTCTCTCTGTCTCTCTCTCTCTGTCGTTGTGAAGAAAAGAAGTCGCTGTGGCTGAGCCACCCTGGGACTGATTCTGATGAGAAAGCAGGAGTCTCTGGGGCGCTTGTTTTTCTCTGACTTCCTTTAGATAGTAAGTCAGCACTGGAGCTGGGTCTGCTTTTTTTTTTTTTTTTTTTAAAAAAAAACAATTTTTAGGGGCTGGAGGGATGGCTTAGCAGTTAAGGCACTAGCCTGCAAAACCAAAGGGCCCAGGTTCAATTCCCTAGGACCCACGTAAAGCAGATGCACAAGGTGGAGGATGCGTCTGGAGTTCATTTGCAGTGGCTAGAGGCTAGGGCATGTCCATTCTCTCTCCCTCCCTCTTTCTGTCAAATAAATAAATAAATAAATAAATAAATAAATAAATAAATGACAAAAAACTACTTTAAAAATATTTTATTTATTTATTTTCAAGGAGAGAGAGAGAGAGAGAGAGAGAGAGAGAGAGAATATGGGTGCACCAAGCCTTCCAGGCTATGCAAAGAGACTCTAGGTGCATGTGCCACTTTGTGCATCTGGGCTTATGTGGGCACTGAGGAATCGAACCCAGGTCATTAGGCTTTGCAGGCAAGCACCTTAACTACTGAGCCATCTCTCCAGCCCTGGATCTGCTTTTACCCTCGATCAAAGTCTTTCTCTTTGCTTGGTTTGTGTTTGAGGACTGGGAATTTGTTTTCAGGCTCAAAAGGCCATTTCCCTTTTTAAAACAACTTCTACACTAGGGCTAAAAGTACTTATAAGAATTTAACAAAAATTTAAAAAAAGTATTTATTTATTTCAAAGAGAAAGAGAAAGGAAGAGAGAGAGAATGGGCACACCAAGACCTTTAGCCACTGCAAACAAACTCCGGATGCATGCGCCACCTGTGAATCTAGTTTAAGTGAGAACACTGGGGAATCTAACCTGAGTCCTTAGGTTTTGAAGGCAAGTGCCTTAACCACTAGGCCATCTCTCCATCCCCCAATACTTTTAAAAAATTTTATTTATTTATTTATTAGAGACAGAGAGTGGGAAAGACAGAGAGAGAGAGAGAGAGAGAGAGAGAAAGGGAGAGAGAGAATGGGTGCACCAGGGCCTCCAGCCACTGCAAACAAACTCCAGACGCATGTGCCACCTTGTGCATCTGGCTTATGTGGGACCTGGAGGATCAAACCTGGGTCCTTAGGCTTCGTAGGCATGGGCCTTAACTGCTGAGCCATCTCTCCAGCTAGCTATCTGTTTTTTCAGGTGTATTTTTATTTATTTAGGAGAGAAGTAGGTTGTAGAGTTGAGGATTCTGGCTGGACTCCTCTATCTTTAGATCCAAAGTTTCTGCTCTCAGCTCATGCTGTTTCAGACTGAAATGGAGGGGATTTTGCTTCTCATCTGTCAGCTTCTGGCCACTGTATCAGAAGACCGAGACAGATACCTAGCTTTAGACTGTCTTTGTGTTTCTTGCGTCCCTATGGACATATAACACATTGCTTGCGGAAAATTCCTTGGGTTGACATCTACTTTTTATTTTATTTATTTATTTTTTGTTTTGTTTTTCGAGGTAGGGTCTCATTCTAGCCCAGGCTGACCTGGAATTCACTATGTAGTCTCAGGGTGGCCTCAATTCATGGTGATCCTCCTACCTCTGCCTCCCGAGGCTGGGATTAAAGGCGTGCGCCACCAAGGAAGGCCAGCATCTACTTTTTAAATGAGCAGTTTGCTGTAGATGAAACAAGCCATTAAAAATTATTTATTGGGCTGGAGGATGGCTTAGTGGTTAAGGAAATTTTAAAGATTTTAATGCTTTAGTTTGAATCTCCAGGTCCCACAATTAGCCAGTCGCAAAGTGACGCAAGCATGCAATGTCACACATTTGCAAACAGGGGTGCATGCGTCTGAGTTTGTTTACAGTGGCCGGAGAATCCCTGGGACATTCCCATTCTCTCTCTGCCTGCTTCCTCCTCTCTCTTTAAGCTGTCTCTCCATCTCTTTTTAAAAATTATTTATTTATTTATTTCAGAGCAAGAGAGAGACAGATTCTTCAGAGACAAGAAAGTGGCATTTAGGGCCTACTGCCACTGCAAACAACTCTTCACATCGCCACCTTGTGCATCTGGCTTTATGTGGGTACTGGGGAATCGAACCTGTGTTATTTCAAAAGGCTTGCAGGCAAGCGCCTTAGCTTTGAACCATCTCTTTCTCATCTTTCATTTTATTTATTTATTTAATTATTAGAGAGAGAGAGGAGAGGGAGAGAATCAAAGAGAGAATGGGCACGCCAGTGCCTTTGGCCTCTACAAATGAACTCCAGACTTGTCCGATACCCTGTGCCTCTGGCTGAGTTGCAGGCCTGGATGGTATCAAACCTGTCCTTTGATTTTGCAGTGGCCTCCTTAACCGCTAAGCCATCTCTCAAGCCAGAACTTTTGTTTTATTTTATTTATTTATTTTTTTGTGGTATGGTCTCATTCTAGCCCAGGCTGACCTGGAATTCACTCTGTGGTCTTCACCGGCCTCAACTCACACCAGTCCTTTACCTCTGCTTCCCAAGTGCTGAGATTTAATTTGTGTACACCATGCCTGGCTTTGGCCCTGTACTTTTTGATCACTCTGCCCCTATTTCAGGGTACAGGATGACAGGCATGTTCTACCTGCCTGTCACATGTCTGTCTGGCTCAATAAATATTTCCTTGTGACGACAATGTGATTTTTTGAAAGTCGAGACCACGCTTTTAAGATGGGAGCTGGGCTAAGCTCACATGGGAGTCAGCTCCATGGGCGGAGGTCTGGATGGATGGATGGTTCAAACCATTCTGGCTTTTGTCTTTCTCTCCAAATGGTCTTGACTTTCCCGTATCTATAAAGGACAAATTCCTTCCTTCCTCCTAAAAAAATTTTGTGTGATTAAAAGAAGTTAATAGAACCGGACGTTTCATGTTGTTTTCATTGGTCACAGACAGAGGTCTACTGCACATGAACTGAACTGCCTTATTGGTGCTGGATACTGGAGAGGTGAGGAGGGAGAGATTAAAAATATCAGCCCTCGGGCCTTCTGGGCATCTCAGTTCTGGTGCATCTCGAGGCATTGTTTTCTGTGGTGATGGGATTGGGCTGTTGGAAAACATTTGTTTATTGAAAGTGGAGAAAAGTTTAAAACTGAAAGGAAAAGAAAAGAAAAGAAAAGAATAGATCCCTGAAAAGCATCTGATGTTCTCCATCTCAATGGTGCCTCACATCTGAAGCCAAACTTTTCAATGTTCTTCACGAGCCAAAAACAACCAAGGAGGCTTTTGCTTTCAGCAAGAGCGCCAGGAACAATAAACAAAGATCTTCCGTTAGATTTCTCCATAAGGCTCTGGAGGTTCTACAATCTCCTTGACCTTC